>OY744521.1:58262523-58365023 GCA_963556195.1 Sepiola atlantica
ATTTTCATGAAAAGTTTCCAAATTGAAAACTTTAGTAAATACAATATTAAAAAAATAATTAAAAAAAACTTGTCTTTTATACCATTATGTAAAGCAGGGCTTATCCAATAATAATCAATAGAAATAATGCAAATATCATTACACATCGCGACCGGCTTGAATATAAAAAGAGCCCGTGTTTTGAACTTTTTGTCATTTTCCTGAGTGAAGTTGAACACATCAAACTGAAATTCAACTTCCTCCTGCCAGAAGAAAATCAACAGCGAGCTACAAGCTATAATAGACATTTCCAGTTTCTAGGTAAGTTGAATTTTTTTTTACTTATTTTATTTATATAATATTGGTATAAAGTAGCAATACCCACCGATTATAAAACAGTTTGAATAATCACAAATTTCAAGGTAATTCTTCTAAAATAGTCATTTTAAAAACCAAAGCACTTTAAGTCCTCAAAATACCACCATTTTGTTTGGAAATGAATCTCCTTTCACATGTATCAATAAATAATAATCTACATCATATATTTGAAGATTTTTCAGCAAATAGTCATAAAAATGTTAGGTAAGAGAGTACGGAAGGGGCCCCCGATAAACCACCAGGCTGTGCGCATGCGCCAACAAACGAAAGCGCATAAATGAAAGCGCTATTGGGTGAAAATAAAATAAAAATAAAAAACCTAAATTTCGCAAAAATGAAAACGCTATTTAATGAAAATGAAAAATAAAAAAAACAAACGTAAATTTAAACAGGATACAAATGGTTAATTTTATTTACTAAAGCGTTGAAAACGTCTTCGTGTTCTTTTCTAAGTAAATATTCAAAAATATATTCCCATTGATGGGGATTTCTGTTAGTGCCCTTTTCTCTAACAAATCTTTTTAGGTGTAACCATGAGTTTTCGATATTTCGTGTATGCACACTAGTATCATTAGGATCAACGAAATTATCTTTGTGTATGATAACATCATGATGATACCCAAACCAATAAGGCCACTGTAGGCACTGCAGCCATCACTTATAATTCTGGTCCTCGGCTTTATTTTCCTCTATATAACTTCTAGAGTTTCCTTATTTCGGTTTGTAACAAACTCTACAAAATAGTTGAATTTGCCAACTGAATTCCGTTCAATCCCACCGAACAGCCACTGTTGACTTAGCATTCTTCCCGTATTGTTCTTCCTTTTAACAATGATGATTTCGACGATTTTTCCAACTTCTTCGATTTGCTCACACGCTTTCTCTTCAATGTAAGACACGTTTTTTTGCCCAAAGATGCATAAGAATACTATTTTCTTCAAGCTCATTCTTGATTTTTCAAAGAAAGTCTTTTCTTACGGAGATTTTCTTCCTACATATTTTAATTCCGCATCGCAGTATAAAGCCATCCGTTAATTTTGTATTACTAATCCATTTCATGGTAGACCCACAAACACATAATCTAGACTCTTTTATTAATTTTAATTCTTTAAGAAAATTAAATAAATTTGTAGTACTTGACATGCGTTCATACAATTCAGCTATCTTCATTTTCAATCAATTTTAAATTGTGCGCTTCCTGCCTTCACTTCCGTTTGTTGGTGCATGCACACCGGTGGTTTATAGAGCGGTTTATCGGGGGCCCCTTCTGTACTCTCTTACCAAATGTTATGCCATTTTCGGCACATGGAAAAAAAATTTCAATGGAAAAAAAATTCTAAAATTTACATCATTTTCTAGAGAAATATCCAGTTCTTAATAATCTGTTGGTGTCATATTACCACGTCCATAACTCTAGACATGTCACATAAAACTGGAGGTACATCCGCGCAAATGATAAATCTTCAATCATCTATGAGCTCCGTACATCCAAACTGCTATTGAAAAAGCAAAAACATCAACAAAACGACTGCTGCTAATGGATATATCAAAGATTGATCCATTATTTTTTTGTAATCTTAAAAATAAAACTTTAACATAACGTGTATCGAATATTTAAAAAAAAAAAATATTTTTCGGACCCTGACTAGTAAATAAATAAATTATGTTGTTTTGTCTTTCGGTAGTAGTAATTTTGAATTATCCTATCCGAAAAATATTGTCCCTTTTTGAACGAAAGTCAACAATTTAACTAATGTTGCTGATATAGCAATCAATCAGCAGCAGCTAGTTTAAACAGTTAGCTTCGTAAATTATGTTTACAGACTTTTGTAAAAGAAACAAAAGACAAAAATACTTTTGTGCTTAAAAAAGTTAATGCTTTGTGATTCTTTTATAAAAAAAATACTTCAAGTAATAATGATAAATAATAATAATAATTTGGCAATTAAAAAATAAATAAGATTCTACTTTTTTAGGCGATTACATGTGAACACCCTAAAAGTCTTGATGGGGGAAAAGACAAAAAAGTAATTCAGAGGGAGGGTCAGTTTCGGGGAGGGGGGGGGGGGGTTAATGGGATTTTTAACCAATGTTTAGGCTGGTTTGATCTGATAATTGTTGCTTCTATTAGTCTTAATTTTCATTTAGCACAAGATGATGTAAAGATTTTTCATTTGTTTGAAGCATGTATTTTCAGTTATACACTGTTAAAATTGGCTTTCTGACGAATAGCACACAAGACGGTAAATTTTTGTAATTTCCGACGAACTTTTAATGGTCATAACTTGGTGGCTAATTGACCTACCAAAATAAATTTGGTACCATTGTTTATGTTTTTGCAAAAATCTTTGTGTCTACATTAAAAGTGTTTAGATATAATGAAAATAAAATTTTGGTTTGGGACACCTAATTAAATTTATGTGAAACTACCCCTCCTCTAAATTCTAATATAATTGTTTTTTTTTTCTTTCTGCTAAGTTTTAGGGTGTTCACACGTAATTGCCCCTAGCCCTACCACTAACCCGAAGTCCAAGTGGCAAGCCCCCCTCCCTCCTCACACAAAGACCCTCTTAAAACTACACATAATAGTCTAAAAAAAAAAATGTCCACATTAAAATCCAACTTGTGCTTTGAGGATGAAAGTAAATAGAATAATTTTTATTCAGAAGTTTGGCGAAACATTTTTTAAATGACGCTTTGTTTTGTAATTTTAAAAATAACAGTAAATTCTCTTATTAATCTAGAAGTTTAGCAAAATATTTTTTCTTTAGAATAACAATTAGAATACTTTTGATTCATTCGAAACCTTTTTGAAAAATGTTTTGAAAAGTTAATGAAAGTTGAATTTGGGGATGTTATTGGCCCTGTAATAACATACTAAGTCATCTGGATATAGTTCTGATGAAGTTTGGGTTTTGTCTATTTTGAGTTCAACTTGTTACCTTCATGGTTTTATGGACACTAATGAAAACAACAAAATAATTTACGTAGGCAAGATATCATGTTTATAGAAAAGTTCTTTAAAAAAATTAATGAAATATTTTGAGATTCTTTTTTAACATTTCTTTAATATTTCTTTTTTGATAAGAGAATTGTAAATTTTTTCATTTCAGGTTTTTGCTTGGTTCTGCAAACTCTTTCCAGATATGAATGTGGAACAGCCAAGATTGATTAGACAAATTCAACGGACATAATGAAAGCTAAAGTAATTTTATCTACCAAAGGAGAAGCGGAATTGAAAATCTCTTTAGATATTTCATATGATGCCTATTTTGTAGCTGAAGAACTCTCTGCAATCAGAATCTCATTGCAAGAACTGGAAGATGCAGCACTATTCAAGTGTTCCTAATGACATCACTCTTACAAATGGGGCAGTTCTTCAACTTTATTATTATTCAACTAAAACACATCTAACATTTAACATAATGATAATGTGGCTGAATCACTTTCTGTCTGCAAATTACAATGAAAAATATTTGTTTGCTACAGTAAATAAACTTTCAAAAGAACATAAAAAAATACAGGGCTACAAAAACCTGAAAGACTGCAACAGTTTTTAATGTCTCCATTTCAGGAGCGAGCATCTCAAGAAAAAACTCTAGATTGTCCTTCTCAGGATAAACCTCCTAATTTAGCCTCTCCAGAACAACCATCCGTTGCTGCCAAAATGATGACAACACTTAAACAATCCCAGAGTCAGCTCTTCAACATGGCTTTTAATTTCCAAACAACAAGAGAACAGTATAAAATGGCTTCTCAGAAAATATCTACCCTAAGGCAGGATAAATGTTCAACTCAAGAAACTTAAATCAGTTAGGAAGAGACAGAAAAATGTCATTCAAGGCAGACGTACAAAAAGAAATTATAATTTTAAAAAAATATAATCATAAAATACTTGCAGAAAATAAAGAACCAAGAAAAAAAAGTCAAATTCTTAGAGAATGATGGACTAAAATTGAACAAAGAAAAAGTATCTTTGCAAAAGACAAAGTTTCTTGGGCAAACAAATTGAAAAATTGAAGAATGAGGCCTCTCTAATTCATGACTTATTTTAACCTGTATCGGAGGAAAGAAAAATCACAGAACCAGGAACAGTTTTCAATCGCTTCACTGACAAAGTCCGGCTGACCGTTATAGGTCTTCAAGAAATTTATAATAAGCCTTTGTTTAAAAATTGACCGCTGATTTCTTTTCTATAACACATTTCCAGATTTTGATGCCAATTCCTTTTGATTTTTTTTACATGCCGAATGTTGGTTAACTCCACAAAATCTTCCAATATTAGAAAGAAAACAACCATTTTTTTAAAATTCCTCATCTTAAAATTAGTCAAGTATAAAAGTTTCAGGCTTGTATTTTTAATGGGTAACTTTTTACAAAAGGTTTGCTAAGGTGTACATTTGACCCATTTTTCTGCCAAATTTGGCCTCGGGCCATGTTTTCATGCTAGAAATAAGATGTTTTTTATGAATGTACTAATGAAAAAAAAAATTAGCTTAATCTGTATGATGTTATGAATCATAATAAGTTTCAATGTGTTAGCTGTTAAAATAAAACTTTTATGAACAGTCAAACTTGTTCTTCTGTATTGTTTACGCACAATTTTTGTGGCAGTATGTGATTTTCGCCAATGTATATCTAAGATTGGGTATATCTAAGAATTATTAATTCCATCTATATTATATTTCTTTTAATGAACTATGGCATTATGTTTATAAAGAGTTTTCTCTTATTTAAAGCTTTTATCTTCAGTTTTATTTCTGAATTCCTTCCCTTTATCTGAAGGGGAGGTTTATTTTATTTTTAATGGGTGGAAGTTTTTTTTTTACAAGTCAAATTATTTATAAAACAATAATGTGAGAGAAAGAGAAGCAAAGAGACAGATACAAACATAGGTAGATAGAGAGGGGGAGAGACAGAAAGAGAGAGTCAACAGATGACGATTAGAAAGGAAGTGATGCCGCCATTACTGACATAGTGTTGCCACGAACGATAGCCAGGGAGATACGTTGGAACAACCAGGCTGACACACGGGGTTCGTGCCTAGACGTTGAAATCCTCTGTCCAATGTCCTGAAAAAATTTAACAGTCTCGGGGCCAAGCACACCCTACGTTTCCACTGAAATTGGTTGGAAGACGAAACGGTCAGTGAGCGAGCTGTATTTTCCGCGCTTCCTTGTTTCAGCGAGCAGAGCCACCATGCCGGGCTTCACTGCAGATTCCTTGCTGGTGAAAAGGAGTCGGAGCAAGTGGCGTCCCAGATCAGCGGCTTTCCGGCTCGTAAAGCAAACACAGTCATCCCGTCAGGCCTGCGACCGTCGCCCCTGTCCAGGCTGACTGGTACAAGGACTGATGCAAAACCTGCCGAGTCAAGACCTTGCCTGACTACATCGTTAAGGGCAGAGGTGCGAGGCAAGCGGCCGGCACTAAATCGACAAGAGAGAGGATGCAGGGCAAACTCGTCAACGACCTGACCACAGCGACACCGGTGTGGTGGCACAAACGAAGTCCCAGCCGTTGTGAGACGTGATCCGGATAGTGTCATTTTTTCTTCAGTTATACACTGATTAAGTTGGTCTTTTGTTCAGTAACACAAAATGCAATGTCCAACCAACTTTGAATGACCATAACTCGAGTACTGTTTGAGATACCAAGATACATTTTTTTTTTTTAATCTTGCAGCCCTATATGCATACCTAAAAAGATTTTTGGTATATTGAAAATAAAATCAGTTTGGGATACCTATTATAAAACTGGATAATTTCTTCTTTTTTTTTCTTCTTATTTGCTAATTTAATGTCCTTACAATAATTAGCATAAAACATCTTTATTAAAAAAAAAGTTACCTGTGTGTAAATCTCATTGCTCTTGAATAAGATTCACTTGCCACCACATATGTGAATTGACCTAAATGCCAGAATGCTTGGTTCAGTCACAGATAAGCCTTCATATGTGATTTTTAAAATACCTCTTTTAATTGTTTCAGGCTCTTATTCAGACATCAGGTATGAGGCTGTTAAGGGACGGCACAGACTACCTGGAGGAGAACATACTGGTAAGATTTATACCTGCCTTTACCATGCTGGAATTTAACCAGACTTTTAGCAAGAATTAATCACCTTTTTCCTGTACCTTAATTTATATTTTCAATCACCCGTTCTTTTTTTTTTTAATTTTTTATTTTATTTAATACAGCAAACTAATATTTATGCTCTTACATCATCTTACTAATCAGTGTTTTTACATTTTAATCCTTCATTTCTAAATTGATTCTTTGATATGTGATGGACACATGAAAATTACTGTTTTTCTTTGGTTTCAGAACACAAATTTGCTTATTATGCCTCTATTGGCATCTTTTATTTTAATCAGTATTCCCATTTTAACTTTTAAATAAAGTGTGTATTTAATAATAATAATAATAATGAAAGTATTGAGTACAGTGCTCAGGTGCATGTATATATGTGCACTTTTTTATTTACCAGCACGGCTTCCCCATTGAATGTTGAGTAATAATTAATTTATTTTTATCAAGAACAATTGAGTTCCTACTGTCACACATAGGGTAAATCATATTGTAAAAAACGAAATAACTAATCAAGGTAAAAGTTTAAAAAACACCCAAAAAACAACAAATATGCAAGTATAGTTTTAAAAAAATTATGCAAGATAAGTTTTACAAAAATAAAAAAAACTATTCCGCTTTCTTTCTCTGTAAATAAAGTACTGTAGATTAATTCCTATTTCGTTCACTCGGGACCTCCAAAGCTAACCATAGAATTTACCCCCCCCCCCCTCCATCCTCTATATGTAACACAATTTAACTTTAATATATGTTTATATTATCATAAGTATAATAAGCTGGTGATGATTTTTTTTTTAATTTTCAACGTGCGAAAATAATGAAAATGAGAAACTAAAAAAACGTGTGTACTTTATTTACGCCTTAAAACAACATTCTTATGTAGTAACCAATTTTTATGCGCTAACACCCCCGTGTTTAATAAATCTAGCAAAAATCAAGTAATGGTCAGATTTTCACAAAATTTTCGATACTTATGCATTATTGGACTAATTTATCTTTAATATGCTGTTTTCGTAAAATATATTAGGGAATACATTTTTTTCTACGTGATTCTCTCTCTCCCCCCCTTATTTCATTTTATGAAATCTGAACGAAATATATCCAAGTCAGTCGATATTTTAATATTATATAAAGCAAAAGAGTTTTTAAAAAAACATCCGATTTACTTTATTATATTTTATGGTGGCGTAATTTGATAAACTGGTCTGTAAATTCACAAGTAAAAAGTGGAAATAAATGCAATATTATTATGTTTTGAATTTTTTACTACCTTTTCTCAATAAAATATACTGTAATATATTGAATTGACTCGTCTATCTGAACCGTATGCCTCGGGCCTCCGATCTAACGAGGATTTAGTCACAAATTGTCTTCGCAGATCTCCCTCAAAAAAATTCTTCCAATTGTTCTGCGTGTCTGGTGATCCAACGCTGCATTCCTTCCATGTTGTTTGCCAGCTGACTGCTGATTGCCTAATTGCCTTGGCATCTCTCGGTTGTTTACATAACATGCCCGAATGCTGCCGATGTGAAGTTCCCGGAAACTGGTTCATATTCGATATCAGTACCATCTTTTTTTTATATACAATCAAGAGGGGAGGGGGGCAGATTAAATCTGAAATTTTGGGGTAGCTGATGTCTCTCTTGTTTCCTTCTGCTTTATATAGACATGAGTTCTTTGTTCTGTCAGCCAGAAGTGTACGGCTGTCCTCAGTTATTCACTCAGTGATCAGTATTAGAATTAGTTAGTTGAGTCACCCGACTTAGTCTGCTTAGGACGATAACAGTAAGGTACCGCTGATTTTGCTACGCTATAAATTGTCAATTTATCCAGTACTCTTGAACACCAAACTAAAGCATCAATGACAATGGCATGTCCTATCTAAATCTTTTTCACTTATTCCTTTTGTGTAAGGCTGTATTTTTTTAAATTGATTTATGGATGCTTGTCTTAGCGTTACTTATTTATAGAAGTTTTTCTATTAACAATTTCATGTTGAAACACCCACCACCTTCCAACACCCGCCTTTCACTCTAATACTCTCCTACTCTGCTAACGTGCATATTTTGGACTTCTTATTCCCGCTATACATCTAATGTATAAATATTGAATGTTATTTCATGTTTATTCTTAATAAAGCCCCGACAAATTATGACCCTGTTTTAATTTTTATTTGTTCATACGTTTCCATGTTGCAGCCTGTTTATTTTAGTATAAAAACACTCCCTCAAGGTGTCCATTTTTAATATAAAATAAATCTACAATTAATTATGTATAAACACCAAACAGCTCAAAATGGTTTGTATCATGTCTTGCTTAAATGTAAAAGCTATTTATTATGCCATCCTGCAAGGTCAGGCTTAACACTAAGCTGATAAAAATGACCGGCTCTTTCTGCTTTCCCCGTATGAGGGAGCAGCTCAAAGCATTATATTTTCTTCTAATGTTAGAAAGGACTTATCTCTGTTATTCCATAAGTTTTCTGATTTTTCTCAAAATTGGTTCATTTGTCTTTCACAAGTTATTTGACCATAAAAACAGAAAACTGATTGAGCAGAATTTTCTTAAAAAATTGGTTTGTTCCCTAGTGTTAGTTTTACCAAATCATTATTTTACATAAGACAAGTACAGCTGACCATGTTAAAACCAGAGTTGCAGAATTAGAAGATATGACGTCCGACTACAAAATGTCCGACATCTTATTTTAAAGTCTTCCAATATTCAGCAATAAAACAATGACTCCTTCTCAAACCTCCAACTCTGACTCCACAAATCTGGTTTAACCCCGAGAAGGACTGTAAACTTGCTCCCAAAAACCCAACAAAAATTTTGATTAATTTTTGTTTACATTATTTAAGTAAGACTGATAACTTGACAAGGTACTTCAAGGTAATTTACATCTTATATTTTATTTCAAATACGAAATTTATTTCCTTTTTAAATCTACCTTAGAATTTTTGCTAAATTAGTTGATAGGGTTATTGGTTAAATGGAGGTGTCTTGCAATTTTGAGGATTGAAAAATATACATTCAAAATTGATATTTTTATTATCAAAACTCCATTCTTTTATAAAAATTCTCCTTTCCTCATTCAATTTTTGTTAACACTTTTTTATGTGAATAGAATTCTCCAGCTCTATGTACAACAGACTATGTAACAGTCACACAACATTGGTTAAGTCTAACTATAGCTTTATCATATTGAAATAACAGTTCTTGTTGGATCACGAAAGTTAAGCAATGTTGAGCTGGGTTTGGGAATACTAGGTGCAGTAAGTATGGAAGTGTTAAATTATTAACTTAGTTTATTGATGTTACTCGAAGAAATAGATTTACAAAATCGTTTTTGTTTTAACTGCTGGTTCTTTGCTGAATGTCGTTGCCTCCTTCAGATACCAGTGCTACTGACACCGATCCAGAAGAGGTGAACAACCACATGATGGCTCTTGTACAAAAGAACAAAAAGGCCAGGAAAGCACGACAGAAGCCTGTGAAGAAAAAAAGAGTAAAGACTGCCAAAGAAAATAAGAAAGAAAACAAAGATAAAGAACAAACTATTAAGAAACAAAAGGTAATGATATTTTTGGGGTCTATCTGATGAAATATTTAATAGCACGTGATCATAATAATACTGCCAATATGCACATGCTAAATGAAAGGAATCTAATTAATCCAAACTCGACTCAGTAGTTGTATTAATACAGCTTTCTTTGTATATGTAAACAATAAGCAGATGCCAACTGATTTTTTTCCAAATTAATTTAATTAGAAAAGTTTTAACAAAGAAATTTATTAGCAAAACTTTGGAGAAGAAAAATATGAAAGCAGTAATAGAAGGCATCTCTACGAATTTGAAAAATCTTGTTTTTATTATTTTTTAGATACAATTACATATATTTCCCATTGTTGTAGTGAATGGTTGAATTCAATAATGCAAAACATAGGAAAGAATACAATAAAATCCATAACAAACTACTAAAAAACTTTTTTCTAATTTGAACAAGTAGTTTAAATTTATTTTTATAAACTGAAAATGACAATGAGGAATCCACAGGGTCCTGCCTATATTAAAGTAGATCTGAAAGATTATACATTGGACTTGGTTATCTATTTAATGTAATTCTAAAATGTTAACAAAAATGCCAAATTTATGACGCTTTTAAAACAAGATTTTTATCTTCAAAATGGCTATCAGTGTTCCATATTTTAGTAACACAGTTCAAATGCAATATTTAAAGATCCATTCTAAGTAGTTTATTTGTTTGCGAGTTTGCGGAAAATTTAAAATGAAATGTTTTTATTTACTTGTTTTATTTCTCTTCTGTAGACGGCTCGAGATACATCAAAGAAACTTCCTCGAACAAAGGTAAATACGCTTTACTTTTTTACTTAATCTAGCAATATATATGTAAAAATTAAAATTGCTTAAAATCACTATAATAATTTCCATTGTGTATTCGTCGTAATCTCTATATTAATAAAATTGTATGACCAATTTTTATGTGTCTGTATTTCCCATGTCAACGTAACTTTAATAGTTGCAGATCCAATTATTTTTTTTATTTACAATCAAATATTGAAATCAAAAATGAAATAGCATAAAATAAACAAAAAAATTTTAAATTCTATTTAAAGAAAAGGGTGCTTTAACCGATTAGGATCCACACTAACTTTGACCCCTTCGTTAGGGTCAGGGTGGGGGTTAGGATCAAAGTTAGCGTATGAAAGTACAAAAAAAATCTAAATGTGAAATTAAATCCAACAGAATGCATTTCGATTTCTTTGGAAACAATCAGCTATTTTAATCTTCATTAATGGGGGTGGGGGGGGGGGGGATTTAATAACTTTGTGACCTGTGAAAGGAATTTGGATGTATTTAAATTATTAAATAGAAAGTCATTTCTGGCTTCAAAATTCTTAGCAAATTCTCATGTATTAAAAGATTAAAATTTTGGAAGCTATTTACATCCACTAATTTTTTAATAGATTACCTTTAGAAAATTAGTTATAGTTTTTATAACAATTTCATTCAATTGATAATCTAATGTTTACACAATACCGTAATAACTAAATTTAACTTTCAAAATCCTAATTTAAAAAAAAATAAAAGCGAACACTTATAATTTATCTGCCTTTGTTTTATTGGTAAGGCTATTTTTGTAGTTTTCAGATGTGAAGAAATTCATCATTTTAAAATGTCTAAATAGCAGATACATGGGTGAAACAAGATTAGCTTTTAAACTTAGATTCAATAACCACATACTTACTATCAGACAGAATCACCATTCTCTAAACATTTAATAGCTAAACATTTAATTAAATAGAGTATACATAAAATAATATCAAATGCATCCTTATAAATACTAAATTCCTGTTCACATATACGTGCAAACAAAAATAATCAAAATGGATATTACATCTAAACACTCAGCAAATCATGTCTGAACTCCGATGTGTTTTTAATGTGTGTAAGTTTTTTTTTTTGTTTTTGTTTTTTTACAAACTAAGAAAGATCTTACTAATAACTACTTATACTTAACAATAATGAGAACATTTTAGATTCACATATGTTATAGATAACAATTAAAAAAAAAATTTTTACAATCTAACATACAATTTCACTTAAAATTTACAGCTTGTTAATATCATTTTTTTATATTTTGGACTGTCCTGCCCTTTTTCAAAAAATGATACAAGAAACATGTTAAAATTAGTGTCCGAAACATTGTGTGTAACAGACCTAACTAAAATAAAACATTAATTCATGTGAATAGATGTTTACCATTGACGCTATTATCATTATGCCGTTTTTCAAAAAAAATGCTTATTTGTATCTGATTTACTCAGTCAGTCAATAATTTGGTTCCTGGTGACTCCAAATGAATTTTGAAAACTATATATATATATATATATACACCACCACTGGATTCTCCATAAAATCGTACCCTAAAATAGTTTTATTTGATTTTGTAGTTCATTTCTTTTGTTTTTTAATGAAAAATTAAAATGACTGACTTCTTTGCGAAGACACAAAAATGCGTTCTCATTACGAAATGAAATTTTTTTAAGAGGATTTAAAAAATTTTGTTTTGATTTCAGTATTTGATTAATAGTAATAAAAAAAATAATTTAATTGAAGTTGTGTTAAAGAAAGAGAAAAACACACGCACGTGAAGTTGTCTTATAATTGTATTAATATAGATTTTATTGTTTTTGTTTTTTATAAATCAATGATTTATTAGTGTCATTATTTGTATAATTATATTTTTATATGTGTGCCTTTATCACATGAGTGTCGACTGCTGTCTATCAGTGGCAATAAATAAACATTTTTTGAAATTCAAGGTGTGAAAACTACTTTAAACCTATTTTCAACTGATTTTCCATCGCACTGACGTGAACAAAAGAATTTTTTTTTTTTTCAAAAAATCGAAAATCGCAACATGTCCGGCCCTTACAGAAATTGCAAATTTTAGCCAATTTTTAGTTTAAATTTTTTTCTTTTCTTTTTTTAAAATTTTATTTTTAATTTTGAGTCACAATTCACTCTATCTTCTCTGTAGCCTTTCATTTTATAAATAGTAAACTAGTCTCGCTCTCCTGGCTATAAAATTCAATGTTTTTGTAGCTAAATGTTTTTAAAAAAAAATGGAAAGCCGAACATAATAGAAAAAAAAAGTTCCAACCACCCTTGATATGCACCCCCACCTCCCTTCATGTTCCTCTTAGATGTACATGGTATCATTTTCTTGAAAGGGTCATTTGCAAAGTGGCTGGCCTTCAAATAATGCCAGACACAGGCTGTTGAAATGAAAAAGATTCACCAGTTTTCAGCTGAGTTTCTGTTCTTTTAACTATCTTAAATATATTTTTTACTAATTCTAATCATGTTACCAAATTTACTTGTATTTACCTAGTGTTTTTTAATTTAATTTTGAGTTTCAATTTACCCTATTTTCTCCGTAGCCTTCATTGTATAAATAGTTAACTAGTTTTTCTCAGTTGTTACCCTACTGGCTGTCTATCTCTTATCTGTACTAACTTGTGAGAGGGAAACATATCTTCAAATTTCTGTTCCCTCTGATAAGTGTACAGTGAACTTATATCTACATATATAAATGTATATATATATATATGGATGGAAATTTTTTAAATTTTTTATTATACCTGTGGGGGCTCAGAAATACCCGACTAGTACATAGGCGCAGACTATCCTCTCTTGGAGTGTTGGACCCGTAGATCTTGTCAGGTCATCCATCTAAAAGAAGGAAAACTCTGATAATAAAACCTTGCTACTAACCACTTATGTCTTGGCAGCGAACCGTTGCACTCCTTCTCTGTCTATTAGCCAGGCGTAGAGGTACAAGCACTGGGACGCATCTAACACCTAGCGCTTGGCCTTGTTTCCCGATTAGGGCAATGAACGCCGTCTCTCTTTCTATCTGGGCAACTTGGGGAAAGTTTTTTCATCACTCAGGTTGAGGGTACAGGTTAGACAGCTTGTCTGGCTGCTGTTTCCGACTGGTAATTAAGGGCCCTAACTCTTAGGTAGCGCTAAGAACGGCTGCTCTATCAACAGTTGCTCCATCAACAGTTGCTCCATCAACAGTTGCTCCATCAACAGTTGCATAATGTACGTGCCATATCGCGCATGGAAAAGGACTCTACAGTTATTCCCGGTGGGCTTTCCCGAGGCCACAACCCCCATAGACCAAGTCATGACTAATGGACTGGTTGTGTGAACTTATTGGCACCAAACAAGCACCCACTTTGCCCTCCCCACTCTATCTCAAAACAAACATGAATTTACAAAATAAAAAAAACAAATATCCTGGGACTTAGAACCAACATTAACGACGTAGAAACTTTTCTTCTGACAAACTTCCCGGATATCCTAGCACTAAGTGGGACAAACCTTCAATTCTCAATCTCCTCTCACCACTTTGACATGACTGATTACCTTCCACTCTACTGTAAGGACTCTGACAAATAATGCACGGGCTAGGAGTTTATGTTTGGAACACCCTCCCCATGACTGGAGAACATAGGTTAGAATCAGATGACCAAGCCTACATGTGCTTTAGATTGACCTTACATCACAGAGTTAGTTACTTCTATTTCTTATACAGTTCTCCTTCGACCCAGGACGGTACCCTGCTTGACTCTGTCTCTGAAAGCTTAGATAGAGCACTCTCACTCGACTCGAATACACAAATACATGTATTTGGGGATTTTAATACACACCACCATGGCTAGTTGGGGTTCTTTAGCGTTACTGATGCAGCTGGGAACTCTACGTTTAATTTCTCCTCAGCTCACGACCTCTCACAGACTGTTACTTTTCCAACCCGCCTTACTGATCATGCAAGCCTCACTTTTCGACCTGTTCTTAACCTCACTACCTGAGGCTTGTGTGCTGAATGCCCATAGCTCTCAGAAACTCTGATCACCTTAAAAACTTGTCCAAAAGCTGAAGAGCCGTTGCTCAAAATGACGAGGAACTATAAGCAGGCTGATTTTGAATCTCTCATGGATCACATCAGCGACGCCCCATGGGGTGAAACCTTCTCACTCCCTGCTGATCAATGTGAAAATGAGCTAACCGAATGAGTCAAAGCAAGCATTGATGCTCTTGTCCCCACTCAGAAATTTCTTCAGCAAACCCCACTCTCCTCAATGGTTCACCTCAGAATGTGCAGCGGCTATTGCTGAGAGGCAGAAGGCATTGCGAAAATTCGGCCGCCATAAGTCAACTGCGAATAGACAGAAATTTATATTTGATTGCAAAGTAGTGATAGATGAGGCAAAGAGAAGGTATACAGAGATAACCAAACAACGCATTAAGTCACAGAAACTAGGTACTCGTTATTTCTGGAAAATCTACAATAGTGTGATCAACAATCAACAAATCACAATGTTGTTTGCACGCCAACTGATTAAGGCTGAACTACTTGCCCAGCGTTTCGCCGTAAACTCCATTTTGGACTCAGAAAACCGCCCCCTCCCTAAATTTCCATTGCAGATGAAGCCATACTTGAGAACCTGGTCATCACCCAATCTCAGGTCAGAGACATCATAAAAAACCTTGACACCTCCAAAGTCTGTGGACCTGATCTTATAACAGTAATAGTAATAAAGAAATGCTCTGCTGAGCTGGCCCCTATCCTCTCCAAACTATACCACAAATGCCTTGCTGAATCTTGTTTCCCTGATAGAATTCTGGAGATAGAACTGACCCTCAGAATTATCACCCAATCAGTCTACTCCCGATCTTAGCTGAAATCTTTAAATCATTAATCAATCTAGCAATAGTCCGGCACCTAGTTAATGCTAAACTTCTTTCTGATCATCAATACGGATTTAGACAATCACGATCTACCGCAGATATCCTAACGGTTATCTTTGAACACATATATCATACACTGGACAAGGCAGGTGAAGCTAGAGCGGTAGCGCTTG
Source organism: Sepiola atlantica (assembly GCA_963556195.1). NCBI lineage: Eukaryota > Metazoa > Mollusca > Cephalopoda > Sepiida > Sepiolidae > Sepiola > Sepiola atlantica. Next base: position 58,278,425 of record OY744521.1, read on the forward strand.
ATATATCCAAGGCTTTTGACAAGGCCTGGCATGAAGGGCTTCTCCTAAAACTGCACTCATATGATATTACTGGACAAAGAAAGATCTAGGTTGTCCTCGATGACCGTTCATCTAAGCAACATAACATAAATGCTGGTGTACCCCAGGGATCCATCCTTGGACCTCTACTGTTCCTGATTTTCATAAATGACCTCCCTGATCTCATTGAGACTGAGATAGGAATATTTGCTGACGATACCACGCTCTACTCTCGTCATGTGGGCAAAACCGACATGCACATATCTGAGGCAATGGCTGAATCCTTAGAAAATGACCTCCAGTCTGTAGTGGATTGGGGTCAAAAATGGATGATAACTTTTAATGCTGTAAAGACAAAGCTACTTTCCTTCAATAACTACAAGAAACCTTTTCAACCACTGAGGGTTCATCATTCAAACTCCTCGGCATAACTTTCACAGATAACATGAATTGGAATAAATACATTGAAGACATTGGTAGGTCTGCTGCAAAGAAGGTGGGCTCTCTCTACCGTGCTAGTAAACTTCTCAAACCTGACATTATCCTATATCTCTACAAAGCCACCATCTGCCCATGCATGGAGTATTGTTGCCACATCTGGTCTGGGGCATCATCCACTAGTCTCTCCCTCTTAGACAAGGTCCAAAAAAGAGTCACCAACTTAATAAGTCCCTTACTATCCACCAAGCTCCAGCCTCTGTCCCATCGCTGCAATGTTGCGTCCTTGTGTCTGTTTTACAAGTACTTCAATGGATTGTGCTCTGATAAACTTGCTGCTCTAGTACCCCCACAACGTAAATTCACTAGACCAACCCGACAATCTGCCAAATCCCATCCATTCACTGTGGAGGTCCCCAGGTGCCAAAGAGCTTTCTATTCCAACAGCTTCTTTCCTCGTGCTACTGGACTCTGGAACTCCCTCCCTGCTCCCTGTTTTTCTAACAGTACTGACATGCAGAAATTTTGAACTAATGTAAACACATCTCGCTGCACAGCTCCCAATTTAGGTTGACCCCCACCTTCCCCCCAAATTGTCTACCCTTTTTCTCAGTAGCCCCTTATGTCTACAGTAGCAGCCTGTTCAAAAAAATATATATATATTCCTCAAAATGATGATCTTTTATGACCATATTCAATGAGAAAAATTCTGAATTTTCTGCTTATTTGATTTTTTTTTTCACATACATAATTTAATATTTTTTGCAGGCAGCACGAAAGGTCCAAATTCCAACCAATGTTGATCATGATGATACCAGGGGACCATGGGACATATTAGCAAAGTAATCCTTTTATTTTCATTTCCTGTCTACATTTTCTTTGCTCTCATTAAAATATTTGCTATATTTTATGGCAAACTTAGACAATTTGCTGAAAATTTTCACATGGATCAATCAGTAAAATGGTTTGAATTCTAATAATTAACTGACAATGCTCATCCATAGTTCTAAACAATGAATGTGTCATAGCAGCTGCGTGCATACCATATATTGTTGTCAGTGAAAAACTTAAATCTTTGTTTTATTTATTTATTTTATTTTTCTCTCATTATCAATATTAAAACAATATTGTATAACAACAAATATCTTGATGCAATAATTCTGCAGCCATTCTGTCAAAAGTAACATTCAGATTTACACTTTTTACAAAGTTTTCCAACATTTCTTTTTTGTAAAATGTTTCCTTCCGCATAATATAAAGACATTACTGCATTTTATCTTTTATATAAATTAAATGTCACTTAATAGTTTACTTCATGAATTGTAGTTAAAGTGCTTTATAAATTTAAAATCAAGTTGAGTTGTAATTATATTATTATTTATATTTGTTACAATTTTTTTATAAATAAATATTATAACGTATATTTTTTTAAATAATTTATGATAAATAAAAATTGAAAAATATTTACATTAAAACAATTGAAAAATATTTACAATAAAATTCTTTTAACAGAAATGTTAACTTCTTACTTTGAAACTTAAAAATAAACTCATTTCACTTATATAAATTTTCAATATTTTTCAACAAAGTAGTGATATATACTTTTAGAATAGAAATTAGAAGCAACATACAGTTGAAAATCCCAGTCAAACGAGCCATAGTTCTTCTAATTTTTGAAACAGATCCAAATGAACAACTTCCTAACATGTCATTTAGCTGTTGCTTTAAGGATGGTGGTTTGTTTTCACTCAAAGCAAGGCCAGGTTACTGGTTGAACTTGTCTGATACTGAAACACATGAAACTAGTCAGTGGACTCCCTTCGAAGCATCAGGATGTATTCTTAAAAAAAAAAAAAAAGGACATTACTCTATCATTTAAATTATTTTCAGTAATGAGTATTTAATCGTCGATGTCCTCCCCCTCCTCCTGGCATTCTTCTTCTCCTCCTCCTGGCATTCTCCAAATACTACAGAATACATAACAGTCTTCAGTTATTGCTGTAAATATGATTCTAATTTTATGTGATTCAGATTTGTGGAAATGTAATATTTCAAGTTTTACTGAAAACAAACAAGTAATTTAAGATTTTCAAATGTTACAAACTTTTTAATCAAACAACCATTTTGAAGATTAAATCCGCATATAGTCTGATTAAATTATCTTTACTTACCAATTACTACTTTGTTTCTTTGCCCCATGTTAACAATTTGAAATGGTACTCATTTACAAGCTCATTCTGAAAGTATTTACCGTATAATATGTGAAGAAAAATCATTTTCTAATAAAACAAAATGAAAATTCAGTAGACAAGTATTTAATATTAATAACTCTGTATTTTACTTATGAAAATATCAACTTTAATTTTCTTCTTTTTCAATTTCAGACCAATGGTGCAAGACCATGAAAATGACTTTGAGCGAAAATATGATAAAATACCGAAAAATACCTTAAGTTTGGCAGTGCTGGAGGCTTTATCTAAAGTGAAAGTAAATGGACAGACCGTAAGCAATACCCCTTCCCTATTGTTTTAATTAGCTCATTTAATATAATGGCTAGGAGACTGAGGTTCGGTTCTTAGAGTAATACCAAAGACTCAAAAAATGGTATTTGGGTGCCTCTTTACTAAAAACTTATCATGGCTAAGTTGAGCAATCCAGGGAAAAGAGTGTTGCCCTCCCCTATATCTCGGTGCAGTTACCAATGAAATGAGTCTTCGGGTCACTCTTAACTATGGTCGATCCATTCATTCTTTTTGCCAAATGAATAACATCATTCTTTTTTTTGTTAACTTAATGTTTATCGGAAATTAATCCTACCAGGCATTCCTTTCTAGTTAGGAAGGAGAGATTGGTTTATTGTCGATCGCCTGAGGCACTCTAGAGAATGCAGACGGGGCCATTACCACTTTTCAAATCAGACAAAATGTTTATACTACACTTTAATGTTCAAATTAAAGTGTAGTATTTGTTCTGAAAGTCAGGAAATTGGGGCATCCTCACTTTTCAGAGACTGCTGACTTGGTCATGGGTATTCTTGAGGCATTCTGGTCAAACCTGACAATAAGTCTCAATCTTGTGTCACATCTAGTACTTGTGGGGAGGGAGGTAAATACTACTTTTGTCAACTGCCTTACCTGACAGAGTCCCAGGCAGGACCTCCACTTCCAGTTTTCCATAGTATCCATTAGTCAATCATACACTAAAAGTGGTGAGGGGACCGCGGCTATTTTTGTAACTGGCTGGCAGTGTTGATATGGTGCTGAGTCCCACAATAAATATGACCTTGTATCACACCCTGCTCTTGTGGGAATACCAGTAAATACTACTTTGCCATCTGTCTAATAAAGCTTTGTTACTCTAAGCCAGCCGTTAACAACACTATATTGTTCTGTAACAATATCGTGTTACAAAGTCAATTAGTGTCAAGAAATAACACTTACTCAAAACCATAAAATGTATAAAGATTGCCTCATTATACTTTGATGCAATGACAGCACTTCTATAATTTTAAGGAATTTACTGATTTTTTCTTTTTTTCTTTACTTCAGACACCTGAGAAAACTTTGAAACGAGAGGAGCTGCTGGTTCAGCTCTGTGAACTTGCCCATTTTCAAAAAAACAAAAAGGTATATTTACATTTTCTTAGTTTCAAATTTGTTAACATTTATTTTGCATGGCAGTTGAGATGCTAAATAGCCATCAAATAATTTTATTAAAAACTACCAGCGTCAAAAAGACGTCTCTTTTTTTTTAATTCTCTCATACTGCAGTATTAATACCCAAAGGTGCCCTACTATTGTGACCATGTTTATATTTAGCTACACTTAGTAAATAATCTAATATACTTGTGTGTCTGTTTATAAAAATTCCATTACCATATATGAAATAGCAAGAGAGAAAAATTAGAAGTCACAACACATTTTCTTTTATGCTAACAGTAAAATTTTATTTATTTTTCACATGTATAAGAGATTTTCCTTTTTTGCTCTTAATTTAAAATTGTTTTTTGTTATTTTAGTTTTATGAAGACATCAAATAATTGCATGTTGGCAAGGTAATTAAATGAATGTAAATGCAATTCACATGCAGTTTTGTTTAGATGATAATTTGCTTTGTTAGTATTCTCTAGGTCGATTTAGTATTCTCTAGGTTGATTTATTTCCACAAAATGCTCCACAGATTCAATAAAAAGTTTATCCACAACTTCGTGCCTCTTCTTAAGGATGTAAGAAACATTCCCCTGTTTTCAACTCCAAAACATGATCTTCATCTTGGTTAATATTAACTTTAGAGGAATCCTATAAAAAACCTGTATTTTTTTTGCATAAAACCTTTAAATTCAATTTAATGTATTTATTATTATACCTATCATGTGTGAATGATCTGCTTAAATCTCATTTTTTTAAAAAAACAACTGAACATTTTTAGAAAAATATTTTTAGTCAACTTTCTAAAAGAGTTTTCCCACTCTTAGGCATCAAGAGATGTCTAAAAGAAAGAAAACTTTTACATTCTCTGTAGAATTGGATGTTAGAATTATGTTTTACTGCCAAGTTAAATTATGTAAATTTACTGACTCTTTATTTTTTTCTCACCACCACCAGGGGTTGCAGGCGACTGAAAATTTGAAGGAGGGCCAGCTCATTTCTGAGTATATTGGGCATGTGTCACTTAAGGAAGAATGTGATAATGCATTTATGAAAGGGTTGGTTTAAATTGCATTCTTTTTGTATTTTTTTTTTTTAATTGGTTATATAAACATGGATTCTTCGGAAATTAATGATGATTTCAGAAGGAAACATTTATCTGTTTAACTCATGCGGTATCCGTTCATCAAGCTTTTTCACCTGACCAATTTGCTTCACATGGTCGGTCATTGTTGAAATACTGACATCAAGTGTCAGGGACATTTCTCTCACACATTCTGTCCAACACTTGCTTTCAAACATTCATTGCCAAGAGGGTATGGCCGTTCTCTACTTTAATCTTCAATTCTCTCGGTACAACTACAGAGTTTCTTTTCTGAAACCACCTTTGTACTCTCCAATCTCTAGCGGACCTCATACTCTGGTGATATTGATGTTTGGAAGGCATTATGTCATAACAGAGTTTGAACTCCTGCAAAAAAGTATACACATTTCTTCTTTCATCTTTAAAATGCTTTTAGGAATCAAAATGTTATTCTAAAATAAATTATTGCAAATTTATCAAAGAGTATACATCAATCACTTAACATTTTATATAAAACATTGTAAAAATAGCAACCTAAATCAACTTTTTAAAAAGTGAGTTTAAAAATCAGCCCTTATTTTCCAAACAACCTGGTAGCATAATGATCTGAAAAATTGATGCTGCAGGTTAGATATTTCTGAAATACTCTTAGAAGATAATGTTATTTTACCTCCATTGTTGGAGATTATCTCCCAAATTGAAAAACAAAAGAAATCCTGCAAAGATGTTTGCTGGAAATAAATATTTCTATTTAAAAATTTTATTTTTATTTATTTATTTTGTAAATTTCTTTTCTAGGTTACGACCATTTACTTTAGTTTATTCAAAGTTGGAAGGCGCAGAATTATTCATAGATGCCAGTTCTTTGGGTAATGATTCACGGTTTATTCGACGGTCCTGCTGTCCAAACGCTGAGGTAAGTCTCTTCAATATTCTAAATTAAATTAGTAACAAAAAAATATCAAATTTTAGATGAAATCCATATGTGGGTTGTGCTGTAAATTTATACCAATTTTTAATTTATGTTCTTGAAAGAGAAATGTTCCGACCTTTCCTCAAATGCTTATGAATACACAAGGGAAAAAGTTACCTGTCTTTTTTCACTTACAACATCTGTCCTGGAGGTTCAACATAGGTTAACTGAGTCTACTTCTAAAAGCTAAAATAAGATTTTCTTTTAAAAGAATTTTAGCCAAATTAGTTCAAATAAAAAAACAAGAAAAACACTGTTTATTAGAAATTCTTACAAGTATAAATTTGCCCAGTTTACTCGATGGATTCATAAAAAATAATTTGTTTTAATATAATAAGGTTGCCTTAAAAACAATTCGATCACTTACATGATTGACTTAAATCACTTTATTTATATCACTACAATAAAACTATTGACACCACTTGTTCTCTATTCATTTCTAATCCAAAACAGCTTATATCTTGAGATTCTTTCCCACAATTTGACAATTTCACCCTAACCTTCCACACAACGTTTCAACATTCAAACTGCACAGCCTGAAGTTCGACCAATTATTTTTTAAAGTTATTTCCTTAGTTGAGACAAAACAATTTATAGGGCTGATGCCCTTCCTGATAGCATACCCAGTGAAGTAATGTTTTTATCGAGATAATTATTATTTTATTAGATGATTGCCCACCAAGGCGAAAGAGTACTTCACCTGTCTTTTTTAAAATTATATATTAAGACGTGTGCGATATATATTTTTGAATTATATTAAAATGGAGAGAAATGATACGAAACTGATACGATGGATGTGTAATGTTAGGTTTAGATTAGAGAAAGATTACATCTAGATTAGGGAGATGTGGGCAGAACAGGAGACTTTGTTGGTTTGATCACATTGAAAGAACGGATGAGAGTTCTTGAGTTAGTAGATATAGAATAGTTAAGGTAGAAGGGTTAGTTGGCAGGGAAAACATGGGAGGAAATGATATAGATTAATTTGAGAGAAAACGATAAAAACTTGGTCAGAGATCGGTTAGTTTAGAAGTCAATTTCTAAAACCAGTACAAATACATGCCAGTATGTAGACGTTAAACCAAATATGATGATGTGTTAATATATAATATAACTCAAGTGATATACAAATTCAGTATGACAGCTTGTCTTTGACTATCAGTAATTTTGAATTTCAAACATCAATCTTAAATTTTGTATGTTTAAAAGTAATTGTATAAATCTTAAAAATTTTAAAATCTTAAACATGTAAATATTCTACATTTCTTTTCATTTATTTATCTAATTTTGCAGTTTTAGAAAATGTTTTTATTTAGTGACATTAGGCTGTATAACTGGCCAAACAAACATCAAGAGTTTCAATATATAGATGAGAATGTTTCTCAATTATGAGAGGTGATTTTTGTGTTTGTTTTAAAATGAAAATATAAATACAAATGACATGCAATCATTTTGCATAAGGAAACCTAAATTAATAACGAAATTATGAAATCCATGTATTTTATTTCAATTTCTTTGCTCAAATGATTTTCAACTTATGAAGAAGACTTGCATAAATAATAGTCATGTCTAGAAGTCAACAGTCTTCGTCGTTATTAATGTCAATAAAAATTGTTACTTTTTTCTCTCTAGATGCGACATCAATTGCAACAAGGCCTCATTCGTTTCTTAATTTATTCCACAAAAATGATATCAAAAGGTGCCGAAATAACCATACCGTTTGATTTTACTCAAGATGATGGGTAAGTTGATTTTTATTATTTGCTTGATGACGTCAGTAGTGATGGTTCAACATTAATTATTAACTGTGGAACTGGCAACACTTCAACTTCTATCAAATCTATTTGGTTCTTTTTTTCCATATTTTGCACTAACACTTGGGAAAGGTATGAATACACCTGTTCTCTCCATCCAATTATAAGTTAAATATTATGTTTCTGAATTTTTTAGATGGAGATTGATAATTTGGATTATTCGAACTACTCTTCTCATCTTGAGTGTTATTCTCACAACGTTTCGACCGATGTAACCTCCGACTTTCTTCAGGCGTATCTTGTCGAACTCTGTCAAAACGTTTACGAGAATAACACTCTAGATGAGAACAGTAGTCCGAATAATCCAAATAATATAAGTTAAGTAATTTTATTTAAAACTTTTGTTCACCCCCAGACCTTTATGCCAGACCTTATCAAAGGCTTTGAATATATCAAGCACTATTGCTATTCACTAAATTTTAAACTGTTGTAGAGAAATCGTTCCTTCCTTACTTGTATTTGTTGCGGTGATCACTCGAGAAGAGTTACACTGACTTCATCAAGCGAGTTCACAGTATCCTGAATGAATGCAGACATTGCCCGTAAGTGTAGAAGACATTATCAGGGACAGCTACTCACAGTTCCAACGACGGACACCGAAAACAAACGAACAAAAGTTGGGCTCAGCATCTAATTTGCTTATAGCGTGCCATGTGCTTAGCTGATCTACTTGCTGTTTATGCGCATCACCGTTCTTATGGACAACAGGTTCTAACCATCAGAGCCCTTCTCTTGAAGAGTTTGTTCAATTGCAGCATTGTCAGACATCTACATTAGAGACAGGATTTAGAGGTAATAATGATAATATTTTAAAGAGATGGGATTCGACAGCAATTACATTTCATGTTTGCTTGTAAACTGCATTCAAATATTTGATAAATTATAAACTACAAAAAATGTATTGAACATACATTATTTTTCTAAAGTTTTTATTTTCAAATTTAATATTAATCTTAAGTATATTTACTGCCAAGCACAAGGATTGAACTTACAACTAGACGATAAAAACTTGTTTATTGCTGTACCATTTGTCTGTTTCCTCCCTCCTGCTTTGAATGCGTTCGGACCATGAACTCAATATAAGTTCATAGTATGATAAAATTATATAAATTATGTATATGTTAAAGAAATTAGTAATTGAATCACCTCTTTCTGGTTGTTTGATTTCCCTCCAGTTATATGAATAAAGCAAACAGTTTCACAATATTTACATATCCATGCATAATCAAAATAATTAATAGTATTCTTAAAAAGCATTTATACAATCGATTGCATTAAATCCTCTTTTCATAAATGATTGGTATTTTTTTCTAATTTTATTCTAGCATTTTGCTCAATATAATAATTTAATGAATATAAGAAAGCAACCAATTATTATTATTTTTTAATTTAAGATTAAAAAAAACATCAGTAATAAAAGAATTTTGGATTACTATACTATCAATTAATCACCAAATTTTCAGATTATGACTTTATATATTTTGTAAACATTTAATGTTTAGATATGAGGAGGCGGGTTGGTTTGTCATGTGAATTTTACAAGTAGGTTCAGTTTTCAATATTTTTATTTACACGTTATCATTTACTCATATTTTTTTTAATTAACTTTGTGAAAAGACAAGGGCTATGATCTTCCTCCTTCCATTTACAAACCACAAAATTAAAATGGCCAAAGGAAATCATATGTACATTAATTTAATGTTGTGAACAGACCCCCTATCTAAAAAAATTAATATGGTTTAAAATTTCATTTTTATAATCTGAAAGTTACTTGATAGTATTTTGAAGAATGAAAAAAATGACATCCATCATCTATTAATTTCCAAGGTGATCCAGTATTTTAATCAAAATAATAATGAGTACAGTAAATTAAAAAAATATGAACGTGTTAAACTAGTTGGTAATTTAATCACCTTTCTGGTTTCATTTTTCAGTGTTCTACACACGGAATGTGCTTGCTCAAGAATAAATTGCCCACTTAATAAATCTAAAAGTAAAAGATTAAATTTGAACAGGTTCGTATTATTTTTTGGCTTTTTAACCTGATGTATGATATGATTTTTTTTAATTAATATACATTTTTATAAGCCTAACTATATAGTTAGGCTTATAAAAATATGTAATTCTTGTAATTTGTAAAATTAAAATTATACCCACACATACATTGAAAATGTGTTTTTCTTCATCTTTTTTTTTGTGTGTGTTTCTTTCTCTCAATATACATAAGAAAAGTTGATGATTGGTACAGACTATTGAATTAGCAAACTCAGTTCAAATACAGTCGAGTATATCTTGTTTAGTTATACCCAATAGTTTAGAGAAAGGTATTGAACTACCTTGATTTCTCTCCAGCTATTGGTAAAATAACCAATTCTTAGAAAATATATTATTAATGAGTTTTATATTACTGACAGTTTTTCTTTTAGGAAAAGCAACTAAAATCTCAATTCTAACAATCACACATATATATTATGACTGGGTGGGTTTATTACGGGTCTGACTATTGTCTTAACTCAGATATTAAAATCGAGTGCCACCTGTTCCAGGACGATTCAGTACAATTAATACCTAGTAACTCTTTATAGAAGGTTACTTAACTGACAAATAACCGATAATAGTTTTCATTGACTTTTACTTTGATTAATGTATTTTAACCCCATTTCCTAATTAAATAGTTGCTGTTTTTCATTGACTTAAATTATGTCTGTGATTTGACAAAATTACTAGATTATCAATTTAAGAATATTATCCCCCTTAAAAAAGGAGCCTTCCTACCAAAAATTAAATTCCTTACAATTGTAATGATTAATAACTTTTAAGAAAATGTTTTTACTTGCAGGCTTATTTTTTTGTGCTTTCAATGATTTTTTTTAATATATTATTTTAACCAGAGCTCGAAGAAAGTCAAAAAATAAATCCACCATTGACAATTCTTTCCTTGATATCAAAGTGGAGACTGGAGTCGCAGGTCAACTCTCCCACATCCCTGTCTCCACGGATGTTAATGCAGCAGCTTCTGCCGCTGCTGTTGCAGCTGCCATTGCAGTTGCTACTGCCGCTGAAGCTCGTCCCTTGGCCATTCCACCAGACAAAAAGGTAAAAAGAACATTTTTATTTTTTGACGAGATCTTTTAGGAAAGGACCCATGTTTATTCATAATTTAAAAAAAAAATGAATTTCAACATTAAAAGCAAATATGAAGTTGGGAGTGGATGAAGGTATGAAGAAATTTTTTAAAAAGCTGTTTTCACCCATCAGAGCTGAAATCGAGGAATTGATAACAACTAAAATAAATTATTGTAAAATAAAAATGTTAACCCTTCAAAGATTTGTTTAATCACACTACACTAAAGGGTCTAATAAAAATAAGAAAACAATTGAACTTGTAAAGATGCATCTAGTTAGAAAGTTGAATGAAAAGTCTAATTTACTGAAAATATTAAAAAAAAAAAAAAAAAAAAAAAAAAAAAAATTAATTGAGATAATGTCATTTGTTAAAAAAACCAAGCTAGTTAGTCTGTTTGCTTTCAATTTTTTAATGAAAACTCTGCCCGGAAAAAAGTTCTAGGATAAATATTTTATTTTAATCACTTAGTTGTTTCAGACTTTTCATTTAAGTTCATTTGCAGTACAAGAATTGAATTAATATATTTGTTTTTATTTACTTACTATTAATCAGTTATTGAAATATTAAATAAAACTTTTAAAATCATATTTTAAATAAATAATTTCATTACAAATTTAAATCCACCATAATGCATTTTCGTTTCTTCATCATCCATTATAATCTTTTGTTAATAGTTGAAAAATTAAATTATGAATTACTTTGTGACCCATTTAAATTTGGAAGCATTTAAACTGGAAGCTATTTACATCCAATAATTTTATAAAACATTAGGTTGACAAAATTAATTATAGTTTTATTAAAATTTGGTTAATTGATAATTTAATGATCAAATAATACAGTAATAATTAAATTTAAATCTCAAAATCTTATTAAAAAACAAAATGAAAGTCAAAACATTCCCATGAAACACTGGGTAGGTACAGCTAGTAGTTAAACATCTTTTTAAATATGAGATTCATGAAAACATAGGGTAGATTCTAAGAATTCAAAACAAATCTATTATATAAAGTAAAGACATTTTTCCCCCTTTACAAGAAAACATAGAAGACAAAATATGGGTGCCACATACAATTCTAACATTATCAGGCTTCATGCCACTAACTGATGCGTGTTTCCAGAAATTACCAATCAGTTTCATCCGATTATATAATTTGCTATATTATGTCCGATCTAGGTTACTCTCCCAAAACAAACATACTTATAGGAGGTAGAAATTACATTCACCCACTCACAGAAAAGTCCTACCACTCCCCCATCAAACACCGGGAAATCTACTACTTTTGAATTATTACACCGTCATTGTTTCATTTATTTACTGATTTAACCTTCTGTCCAAGTTCACTTCCCTAATACAAATCGCTCCCTTAAGCTTCCACACTTCCTTATCCCTGCATTTTGATTGGCTGCTTAGAAACCTATTCTGGTTATAGGGAATACAATTGCCGAACAATTAAAAACACTCATCACAAAAAAAAAACATGGCATCTTCTACTCTACGATTAACTAATACCTACCGGCAATAATACTCATACATTTCATTAAATATTACCAGTTCATATTTATATATGTACAATAATTCTCTTTTACAAAAAAACAAAATTACTGTTCACAAATAATTTATTTCATCAACTATTAACCATAATCAAACCTTGAAATGCAGAACGAACACTCCCTTTCATTATAGTATTCGCGGAATGAAAGAATATTATCAAAAATACACCAAACATTTTAAATTCTACATAAATTATTGTTGATGGAATTTCCACGAACTGTATAAGGTATTTATTTTGGGTACTTTTTTGACTGTTACAAACAACTGATTTGATAATTCCTTCAGTCTAAAAGGATTTAGACTGTCACTTTCCGGATCGTGTGAACCAGCAAGCCTCACTTCTTGACCTGACTGTCCAAGGCTTGTGCAACGAATGCCCATAGTCGCTCGGGAACACTGATCACCTTGTGATAATGATTGATATCACCCTAGAATCTCGTCCCAAAGCTGATTAGCCATTGCTCAAAACAACGAGATACTACAAGCTGACTGATAGGAAATCTATCAGAGATCACATCAGGGAGCCCCATGGAGTGATACTTTTTCTCTTCCTGCTGATCAGTGCACAAATGAGTTAACCGATGTGTAAATTCTACAGCAATCCCCACTCTCCATAATGGTTCACCTCAAACTGTGCAGCTGCTATTGCTCAGAAGCAGCAAGCACTCCAACAATTCAACCGCCATAAGTCAACTACAAATAGACAGAAACTTATAGTGTCAAGAAATCATTCTAAGACTAATAGATGAAACAAAGAGAAGGTATACAGAGATGACCAGAAAACGCATTCAGTTACAAAAACTAGGTACTCATGATTCTTGGAAAATCTTTAATAGTGTGGTGAACAATGGGCAATCAACAATTCCCCCACTATCCAACCACAATGATGTTGTTTGCATGACAACTGATAAGGTTGAACTACTTGCTCAGTGTTTCGCCTTAAACTCCACTTTGGACTTCCCAAATTTTCCATTGCGGACTGAAGCCACCCTTGATGACCTAACCATCCCCTCATCTCATGTCCGAGACATCATAAAAAACCTTGACACCTCCAAAGCTTGTGGGCCTGATCTTATACCAGTAATAGTAATAAAGAAATGCTCTGCTGAACTTGCCCATGTCCTCTCCAAACTCTACAACAAATGTCTTGCTGAATCTTGCTTCCTTGATAGCTGGAAAATTGCCTCTGTCTTAAAGAATTCTGGAGATAGAACTGACCCTCAGAATTATCGCCCCCATCAATCTACTCTGGCTCTTCACTGAAATCTTTGAATCCTTAATCAATCTAACGATAGTCCGTCACCTCATTAATGCTAAACTTCTTTCTGACCATGATCTACTGCGAATATCGTAACAGTCATCTCTGAATACATATACCATACACTTGACAAGGCAGGTGAGGCTAGGGTGGTAGCGCTTGATATATCCAAAGCATTTGACAAAGTCTGGCATAAAGGTCTTCTCATAAAAATTAATTGATATGGTATTACTGGATGAATATTTAATATAATTATATCCTTCCTATCGAAAAAGAAACATTCAGGTTGTCCTCGATGACCGTTCATCCAAACAACATGACATAAATGCTGGTGTACCCCAGGGATCCATCCTTGGATCTTTATTGTTCCTGATTTTCATAAACGACCTCCCTGATGACATTATGTTTGAGATGGGTATATTTGCTGACGACACCACGCTCTACTCTCATCATGTGGGTAAAACAAAAGAGCATGTATCCGAGGCAATGGCTGAATCCTTAGAAAGTGACCTTCAGTCTGTAGTGGAATCCTTCAACAACTACAAAAAAGCCTCTTCAACCACCGATTACCATGGCAAGTAACACCATACCTGAGAACCCAACATTCAAACTCCTCGGCCTAACATTCACAGGTAACATGAATTGGAACAAATATATAGAAGACATTGCCAAGGCTGTTGCAAAGAAAGTGGGCTCCCTCTACCGTGCTAGAAAACTTCTCACACCTGATAGTATCTCTACAAAGCCACCATCTGCCCATGCATGGAGTATTGGTGTCACATCTGGGCTGGTGCACCATCCACTAGTCTCTCCCTCTTAGACAAGGTCTAAAAAAGAGTCTCTAATCTAATAGGTCCCTCACTATCCACCAAGCTCCAGCCCTTGTTGCATCCTTTTGTTTGTTTTACAAGTACTTCAATGGAATGAGCTCCGATGAGCTTGCTGCTCTAATACCCCCTCAACGTAAATAGACTCGACCAACTCGAAAATCAGCTAAATCCCATCCATTCACTGTGGAGGTCCCAAGATGTTGGAGAGCCTTCTACTTCAATAGCTCTTTCCTTAGAGCTGCCGGCCTCTGAAACTCCATGCAGAAATTTAAGACTAATGTGAACAAGCATCTCTCTACACAGCTCCCAATTTAGTATGATCTTCAAAACTTTCACCCTTTTTCTCAGTAGCCCCTTATGTCTACAGTGACAACTTGCCTTGTTTGGGGTGAACTAATTTTTAAAAAAAGATTTCTCTTTTCCAAAGGATTTAACATAAAAACAATAACAATAACAATCGCTCATGTCTCTCTCTCTCTCTCTCTCTCTCTCTCTCTCTCTCTCTCTCTCTCTCTCTCTCTCTCTCTTGCAAGTCGGACTTGCAAGGTCGTAAAACAACACGTGATAGCCTAAACAGTACCCCATCCCTAAAAAAAATAACCTACAGAATTTATCTCCAGTAGCAAAAATGGTTATCTACCCGAAATGCTGAAATGGCAGATCATTTTATGTTTAATTTATAGGTGAAACTGATTCCTCCACCCACTTAAATTCGGAAATAATTGTTTTAACAAAGCAAATAGAGAATCCCGAGTCAGTCCCGTAAATTGACGATTTGAAAACCAACCATTTTATTGAGTTCTGCCAGTTCATTTCTTTCTGAGAATTTATAAGTATAGATAGTCTGAAATTAAAACGTCTCTTAAAATACAAACCAGAACAATTGCATTTTCTGTTTGCATTGAAAGTTTTTTAAATTTAAAATTTCCTTATTAGAAGAAAACCGATTCAAGTTCCGAGGCTTCTATACAATATGAATCGACAGTCTAAAATAAAATAAAAAATAGAATAACTTTTTAAGAAAACTTCTTTGATTATTTTTCGACGGAGATAATTTTTATATATGTTCGATGGTTCGTTGTCAACATTTCTGCGCCGACTTGGCGTCGTTAGGATTACAGTCAGGGTTAGCTTGGGTTGTAATCTGGACCAGTACCTTTATTTTATACTTTTCAAATTAGAATTAATGTTTATACTAGACTAAATCTTTTCTCAGTACTTCTACAGTTTATGGACCATGCTGAAATAATAACGTTATTATTTAGAAACCCATTCCTAAGATGGGGAGGGGAGCTTTGTTAACTATTCTGTACTTTCACCTAACAATTTAATAAACAAAAGATACGGTAAAAATTGAATTTAACTTACAAATCCTATTTTTTTAAATATCACGGTCCGGATCCGTAAATTGCAAAAGTATCCTCTTCTCTCCTCGGTCAGTGAAGGAGAAATCCTTCTAGACTGCGGCAATTTTTTTGTATTGTTGTCCTAATCCGAAGTGTACCTTTTTGTGGGGAGGTGGATTTTCGAATAAAATGACACCATCCTCATAAATTACACATCGAATTGAATTGTATTTCTTAAAACATTCACTTTATTTATAAATGGTTGTGATTGGTTAGTTTGAGTCACGTGAGACAAATCCTTGATTGGGCTTGGTGTCGAAGTCTGGCGGTCAGTGGTGGTGATGAAAAGTGCCACTCTGAAAAAACTACTTTTATTTGGGGTTTCCGCATTCTGTTGTATTGCTCATGAACCTTCTTTTTTTTTCTTTTTTTTTTATTTGATATCGATCATGTTTGTCATGTCTGTTAAAACGTCTTTTTCCCTCCGATTACTACGTAATATTGCTTTTAACCGTCGATCTAAACATTTACCATTTCTGTCAAGTTTCATGAAACACCGAAATAAAAATTTGGTCAGAAATATATAGTTGATAAGTAGAGAAATAGGGTAGCTAACATAACTCAAGTTTATAAACATGTCTTTTTTAACTAAAAAATTATCAATTGAAGTTATTGGTCTTCCTTAGCTAGAATATTTCTCTTTGTTTATAAATATTGCAACCTATAGCTTTCCACTCCATTTTCATTTTGGCATTTCACAAAAAAATGTCCACCTATCCTAACTATATCAACATTAAAATAGTTTATGCTTATTTAATTCTATGATACAACATAATATTTTGTTATGCTGTGTATATATAGTAATCCACAAACAGATTATTTAAACAACAGAACCGCTACCTCAGATTCCTTTTCAGTAAGCAAAGAAATCACTTATTAGGTTTGCAGGATTTTTTTTTTTCTTTTCTTTTCTCTTTTTACTAATAAACAGCGTTTGGTATAAGTCATTTGTTTTTTTAATTTCTCGACTGTTAACTATTCCACACTTTTACCAAGTGAGTAAATACTTATTTTAAAATAGGGGGTAATGCTTAGCCTCTCTTTAAAACTACAGAGGAGAGAACCTAACCCCACCCCACCCCACAAAATTAAGTAGAAAAGTCGATTTTAGTGGCTTCTAAAAAACAGTAAATACTTATTTTAAAATACTGGGAGGGGGGATTTTCTTTGTGCCATATTTCCCCCGGGCAATACCGGGAGACCGGTCCTGCTAGTTAATTATAATTTCAAATATTAGAATCAAGTTTTGAAATAAATATTCAACAAGATCCATGATGTGTTTCTGAAATTCATTTCTGGACCTTGATTCTAATTGAAATTATAATTAATGTTTTGAATTTTTAGAATCTATTCTATAAAAGCTCTGATTGATATAACCTATTAATTATTGAGCTTATTTTAAACTGCTGTATGTAAACATATCTTGAGTATGTAATATTTATTTTTTACTAAAAGTATATATGGATTAATCTCATCCGGGGTAACTCAAGAATTGTTTTATTTGATCAACTTTTCCACATATATATGTTGATGGGTGAGTGTTGGTTGAAGCATAAAACTATGTCTTTTTATGTTGTATTTTTTTTTTTTTTAGTATTCAATATTGTGAATACCCTGCGTTCTTCATCGGGAATGATTATTAATGGAATTGTATGGTGGTGGAAAAAAAAAAAGTTCCAACTCTACTTTTTTTAAAAACCTTTATTCATACAATTGTTTCTGCCCATTACAAAACACATTCTTTCTTGATACACAAGATATGTTTTCAAAAGGCTTCCTCAGTAAATATTCTCTCCAGCCAAAAAAATAGAAAAAATTCAAAATCATGAACCATTTTCTTTCTTCAGTTTACTTATCTTTTTTTTTTATATATTAATAAACGTGCTTATTTCTTTATTTTTCACTTTTTAGATTAGTCTTCCAATGTCGACTAGCAGCAGTAAACCTCAGACCCCCACATCAGCCAAGTCCTCTCTGTCTCCCTCGACAGGAAAACTGCATTCACCTTCTCATATCCCATCAATGTCTCTCACCTCATCCCCTGTGAATATTTCTCTCACACCCCACTCTTTACCTGTTCCCACTTGTCACCCAACTTCAAATCTTAGCCCAGGATCATCTCTCACTCAGTCTCTTCCTCTTTCCATGTCAATGCCTCATCGAGTCAACTCCATGTCACTCTCAATGTCTGCTCAGTCACCCTGTACCCTCGAGGACCTGGCAGCTGTTGCAACAGCTCCAAGCGCGGCCCTAGCGGCCATTGCAGTCTCCAACAACAGTCACAACGTGGTGTCCCCTCCTGTGCTCTCATTGCCCCCACCACCACCGGCCCTTCCTCCTCCTCCTCCTCCTCCCCCTCCTATCCCTCCTCCAACTCCACCTGTACCATCTGAGGAAGTAGCAGCAGCAGTAGCTGCAACTCCACTGCCAACAAATGTTGATGAAGAAGTTTCTCCAACAGAAGACACATCAGAGCCTCCAAGAAAAATGGTAAGTGCATTCTTTTAAATTTATGTTTCTGGAATATTTGAAATAGTCGATACTTGACCCACATTCCTGGGTAGGTAGATAATTTAATTAGAATAATGTTGAGAAATCAATGATGTAAGGAACAAAGATCTGGACATTTTCTTTTTCAAATATTTATGAGTGAGGATAAATCACCTAGTTACGATAGAATTGGCAAACTCAGTTCAAATCCAGTCTGATCTGTTTTGTTCGTTTCTTCATCTAGTTTTGGTATTAAGGGTGTTGTGAGTGTCCTGGACTTAGGGTGGGCTTCACCAGGCAATGTCATACACCTCCTCTCCATGCAGTCCTATCCAAAGGGTTGACATGAATCGTATTATATGCAGTCATATCGCTTCATACACATTTGATCCGGGTCTTCCTCAGTCAACCATGCTCTCTAGTGTCTGGGATATTCAGACACTTTATGAAGTTGGTGCAAGAGGTAGCACATTACAAAACCACCTGAGCCAACGAGCATGTATGGCATCCAATACCAAGTTTTTAAGTTCAGTTGAAGGAATCTTTTCTTCCAGTTTGCAGTCGCACATCCACTGGATCATGACACAGTCATTATTCCAAATCCGTTGAAGATCAGAAGTTATGCCCTAAATACTGAAAAGTATGCCCCCCACCCACCCTTTTATCCATTCTTTCCTCAGCTAGAAAAGTCTGTTACTGTTCAATCAATTGTATTCTGTTAATAACATACAATAATTAACCCCCCAAAAGACTATAACAGTATACATAATTTGGCTGGTCATTAGCATGAAAAAATTTTAATTGCTTAAAATATCTCAATAATGGGGTATATAGAAAGAGCTTGATGATCTAAGAAAGAATCTTTAAAAAAAATTTAAATCTGACTAAAAATAAGGAAGTTATGACTATTTTTGTGCCTCACACGATTTGATATTTTTCCTTATGTGTTTCGTCACATTTTTTACACTAATTATTCAGTAAAAATGTTATATCTTTGTTAAAAAAGATTAAGCAATGTAATTGTCCATATAAGTGTATTTTTGTACAATGAATCAGCATATTCCACAGAAAATCCCCAGAAATTAATGGTTTCCAAGTATGCTGCAATACCTTAAAAATACCATGTATCCTTTAAAAAAAGAAGTTAGAGAACTCAAAGTTGAATTGTAATACATTTTATATACAAGAAACTGAAATCTAATACTAGGACTGTTTAAAAATGAATATATTGCAAGATTTCTTTGGCATTATTGTAGATTAACACCTTCCGGTAAATCACCCTTGCCTCCCCAAAATCTGAGATTCTACTTTTTTTTAGGCAATTACATGTTAACGCCCTGAAAAACTTGGCAAAAAGAAAGAAAGAAAAATAATTATTTAAGAATTTAGATTGGGGATTAGTTTCACATAAATTTAGTGTAAAATAATTCACCATTTCCTGGCCATTCTAGCGTTTTAAGGCAGTTAATAATTTTTTTTTCTATGGGAAATAAATCCTGTGCGTTTTTCTTATGGGTGAAGGGGGAGTCTGTTTTAAAAAAAAAATTTTTTTTTTAGACTATTATGTGTGGTTTTAATAGGCTTTTTGTGGAATTGAAGGCTTGTCACTCAGACTTAGGTTTAGTGATAAAGTTAAGAAAGGGGTTTTGTTTTGGATGGCATTTGCCATTCAGACTTAGTGTTAGGGTTAAGGGAGTTTGTTTTTTTTTTAGAGGTGGCTTGTCACTCAGATTTAAGGTTAATGGTACAACACATTCAAGAGAAGGCATTTTTAGGAGGTGGGCTTGTCACTCGAATCTAGAGTTAGTGGTAGAGTAATTATTTATTTTATAACAAGTTTTCAGCTTGAAAAAATATTTTTTAAATTGCACTAAAAGGCAAGAATGGCCGAGAAATGGGAGAACGTTTTACGTTAAATTTATATGTGAAACTGATCCCCCTACTCTAAATTCTAAATTATTTTTTGTTTTTTTTATCTTTTTCTCGCTAAGACTTTTAGGGTGTTCACATGTAATCGCCTTAAAAGGTAGAATCTTTTTTTTTTTTTAAGTGGCGACTAGAACGTCATTACTACTACTAGAAGTTCGAAAGTATTTCTTGAAGTATCTTTTATAAAAGAACCACAAACAGCATTAACTTTTTTTAAGCACAAAAAGTATTTTTGTCTTATTTTTTTTTTTTTTTTAAATGATGTTTGTAAACGAATTTTACAAAGCTAACTGTTTATAACTAGCTAGCTGCTGATTGTTGACTTTTGCTCAAAAGGGAACAGTATTTTTTCGGATAGGGTAATTCAAAATTACTACTACTGAAAGACAAACATACAATTATAATTTTAATGCATAAAAAAAGATAAAAGATTGATTTATTTACTAGTTTGGGTATGAAAAATATTTTTTAAAACTGTTCGATACACGTTATGTTGAAGGTTTATTTTTAAGATTACAAAAAAAATAATGGATTAATTTTGTACCCCGACAATAATTAAATTAATATTTTTCCTGATTGTTTTCCAAATTTCATGACAAAATTCTGCGGGGGGGGGAACTGACGTAAATAGCCGAAAATGGCATTAACATTTTTATGACTGAAAACTACAAATATATAATGTAGATTATTATTTATTGATGCATATGAAAGGATATTCATTTCTAAAAATGGTATTTTGGTGACTTAAAGTGCTTTGGTTTTTAAAATATGACTACCTTGAAATCTGTGATTATCCATACTGTTTTATAGCCGGTGGGTATTGCTAATTATATGCTCCCTATGCCTCATTGTTAATCCAATGTCACTGTTAGTATTCATTTCTAGCAACCAAAAGAAAAGATTTTCTCTATTTGGACTGTTGTCATAATCAATGTTGATGCTTATATTTATAATAAAATTCTGGAAAATAAAACTGAGGATAGAAAAGATGAAGTGTAGTATCAGAACAGATATTACACTTTATTCCTAGCCAAAAGTGGGGGAGTCAATGATTCCAAATAGAGAGTATCGGGTTATAATGACTGTACTAACGTAGGAACACGTCATTATTATATTTATTGTACATTTTCTCTACGTTGCATCTTAAATTGACTTTAAAATTAATTTAATTGAATCTAAATTACAATAAACCTTGCACATCGATAAGATTTTTCTATATTTCATTCTTTTTATTTATTCTTAAATAGACACGAGAAGAAAGGAAAATGGAAGCCATTGTAAAAGCTTTTGAAAAGTTAGAAAAGCGAGAAGAAAGGCGAAAGGAAGCTTTAGCCCGGTTAGAAAATGCTCGCAAGAACCAAGAAGAGAAAAGAAAAGTGAGTATTTTTAATTTTTGTATTTCGTCTATTTTTATATTTTTAAAATCCTATTATTAACCTTTACCTGGAAGATGTTTGGATCGCTCATCTTTTAACTGATCCATTCTTTTTCAATAAACACTTTTCTTTCTTTTTTATTTATTGTATATTATATCTAATCTATTTATTTATATATATATATATATATATATATATATATATATATATATATAGGACATGCATATATAAGATAATACACTTCGTAAAATACATTGCAGAGATGCAACAGGCCACATACATGTCTTATATCTGAGTTTATAATGGGTTTCAGGTGTTTCAACCTCATAAGACTTCACTCAGATGATCTGACTGCTATTGATCAAATCTGTCATTCTCCAAAAACTCCATTCTGCACTGCCGATTCTTGCGGGTTCTTACGTTCTTTTGTACAGATTCATTTTACTTTTTAATTTCATAGACAGTTCTTCGTTGAAAGCTTTAAATCAATCTGGTTAGGGGTCTTATCCCCTCCCTCCTTTTGGGAAATATCTTAGTTTTTTTTGTTTTTGTTTTTTTTCGTATGTCTATTCATAACACTCTATGCTTTACTCCTTGAAAAAGGTAACAATATCGGACACTTTTTTGTTTTTGTTTTTTAACTTTAAGTTAAATCTCTTTTTGCAAACAAACAAAAGAATAAAAATAATTTTTTGTTGAATTAGGACTGCAAATATATGTATATACATATAACCTGCTGCATTAAATGACCTGATAGAGGTTGATTATGCCATAAAACAAATAAACCAAATTATTGTTTTGTTAACAATCTTTGCAGGATTCTGTTGAAGATGATGAAAAGTTAGAAACAAAAGAAATTAAAACTGAGCTCCATCCAACTGTGAAGCCTCTAAGCATAAAGTAAGTTGACACTTTTGTTTCATTCCATTTATATTATATATATATTTCCACTATTTGCTTCACTGATATAGCTCCATAAACAGAAGCTACTTATAAAATTCTGCTTCATATTGGTACGTGTTAAAAAAAAAAAAATTAGTTTTAGAATTCAACGATTTTTATATTTTATCCTCTCAGCGATTTTTATCTTTTACTTAATTTCAATTTTAACTAGAATATGTATAACAAAATGTCCCCTACAATTCTGTTTTAAACTCTTATGTACCATTTTTCACTTTCGGTTGTTATGCATGAGTGTTTCAGTTATTGGTCTACTTACTGAGAAAAGAGGAATGGTGTATATTCATCGTAGTAGCAGTTACTTGTGTTGTGCATGAGTGTTCAGAGGAACTTGAAGCAGATAACCGTTTATAACCATAGAAACAGGGTCTAGCGTAGTCGTCACATGAGAAAGTAGGTTGGTTACTATAAAAATGTATGCTAATTCGAGGATGTCCGTTGTTAGTTATGAAATTTTTATT
The DNA here is from genome assembly GCA_963556195.1 of Sepiola atlantica. Taxonomy (NCBI): domain Eukaryota; kingdom Metazoa; phylum Mollusca; class Cephalopoda; order Sepiida; family Sepiolidae; genus Sepiola; species Sepiola atlantica. The sequence continues at coordinate 58,301,788 of OY744521.1, forward strand.
CAAATCTAAAACCAATTTTTGCACAAACTATTTGCTTACTCTTATAATTAAATGCTGATCTTGAAAATTAAAATAACAGTTTTCTTCAAATGTTGGTTTACAGTTGCTATTATTAGCTAACACTCCCCCACACACACATTAAAAAGTTTTTTAAACCACAAAAAAATCCTTGCCTCTATCTAAGTATGTTTTTCTTAGTTATAAATTTAAAAAACTATAATTAGTACTTATAGTAGTTAAAAAGCAAATAAAAAATACTTATATCTGGTTCAGGTGTAGGAAATGTAATTCATTGGGTTTTTCCTTTTTCTCGAGCAATGCTCGTGCACAGGTCCTGCTAGTATTATATATTTTGGACATTTACTTATGTTTAGCAATCTTTTGTTTTTTTATCATTTGCATACTATTTTATTTTAAGAATTCTTGCTGGCATTCTAGATTTTGATCTGTCTATTTAAGAAATGTTGATACAACTGTATATTGTCATTCAATACAATATAATCTTATTTAAAAAAGAAAGGTGTGTGTGTTCGTTTGTTTTGCCCAGCTACATGTTTGGTTCTAATTTCATTACTTTATACTAATTTGGCCACAACATATTAAGTAAATATACTAAATCAACCTTATTTCTTGATTGTTATTATCACGTTTTGGCCATGTTCTCTTCATCGAAAAGTGATAACAACCAAGATAATGGGAATTCCTCATTCGAAAATACAAATATCTTTTATATGTATTTTTTATTCAAATTTTATGTGATATTGATTGGATTAAAATGTGTATAAAAATTAATAAAACAGTTTTTTTAATTTAATTTATTTTATACTTCCATAAATTAAATCTATCAAACCAGTTGACAAATAGTTTAGTAATTACTTCAATTGTTTTCAGTCTTATGTATGACCTTAAACTACAGCCAATAGTGATATTCCAATTTCAAATTATTGAGTGTGCAGTCACCCCTTAATTGATATTATTCCCAGGTCCACTCTGACACAGAGTGATAGTATGTGTCAAGGTGTGTCATCTATGGGTTAAAAAAATCCATTGTTTTAAACTTTATTTACAAAACTAATTATATTTGAAGATATTAACTTAATCTAAAGTATAAAAACTTTTACCAAAATGATTGAATTTGACATTGAACCAAATTGATCTGTTCTCAAAAATGAAATACAGTCTTGGATGAAATAATATATTTGTATTGCTTTCAAACTAACAAGTTAATTTTCTTTATTTCTAGAAAAAAGAAGAGAAGTCATTCAATATCAACAAGAAGGTAAATCATGTGTTTTAAAACTATCTGCATTTGCATATTATTGCTAATTTTTTTTTTAACAAATATAGAAAAATAATTTTGTTAACAATCTGAAATATTGTATTAAATATTACAATTGATAATGTTCTATGAGAGATACTATGGGGAAAATCCAATTTGGATTCATGTATCAATTATGATCTAGTATTTACTTGTTTTAACAAATTTTTTTTTTTTAACAGTTGCATTCTTGCTGTCATTCTAGATCGTAGTCTGTCTATTTAAAAAATGTACATCATTCAATACAATATAATTAGAATAATAATTTGTTTATGATGACTAATCAAAAGGAGAATGCAAGGCCAGTCTAAGTAACTTATCCTATCAGATTGAAGGTCATTCTTTGCTACCATCTAAACTACATGGCATTACTAAAGTGGCAAACTCATAGAATTAAATAACCTGTTAAAATGGTGTCCTTTGCAGATGTGATGAAGATAACTTCAATGGATAGTGTTATACTCTCCATATATTCATACCAATTTATAAGTAGATTCTCTCCTCTCATGTTGGACATTCTTTGCTCATGATCGTCAGTATGCTTATTAATTCTTGGTCAAGCAGTTCTTCATCCAGCAGTTGGCAAAGTGCTTTTTATTTGACTCCAGGGGAAAATGTGCCATACGGTCAAAGCTTATTGTGGTATGTGGCCAGAATACCTCGAGGACAGCCATGGTCAGGTGAAAAAGTAACCTCAGTTACGAATGAAGGTGCTTCCAGGTGACAGATAATGAACCTGCCCTTTTTCCTTTTGTGAAATAGGGAAGATACTGCTAATGAGGATAATCTTCTAGGACTGTATAAAGCGTTCAAAATAATTTGTGCTACATCAGAAGTCAGTTGAAAAAAGTACTAACAAATAGAAATTAACAAAGCTTAAAGCAGGTGTAGGCAAATGATGGCACTTGTGCTGTGTGCAGCCATATATGTGCAGCTTGTCAACATTCTTGCTCTGTGATGTGAATTTTTTCTTTCCTAGAATAATTTGCCAACAAGATTTCATTGATATTACACAGCCATATAATAAACTGAAAAGATGATAGTGATAGACATTGCATTACTTCAATGTATGTCGTATATTTAAAAAATTTTAATTGAGCATGAAATGAAACATGCAGGATGGTGCGTAACTGCATAATTCTCATTAATTTGCAACTGTGTCTGTCTGGTAGTATTTATGGCGCAAAATTACAATGTATTTTGCATTTGTTACTATTATTGCATCCGTGTATCAAATAAAACTATGAAAGATCATTTTATTTCTGTTTGAAAATTTTGTAAATTTTTAATGTCATTTTTATCAAATGTGGCCAGAATAAAAGGTTTCCACTCTACCAACACCTGGCTTAAATAGAGTTCCAGTGTTAAATTCACTTTTAATAAACAGTGGTGGCAGGAATCCTCCGACATCTAGTTTAAAATATGATAGATTTGTTCAGACACCGAGTTTATAGTCCAGTGTAACAAAGTAGCATAGAAACAATCCCCCATTCCAAATATGTGCCATTTATAAGGATAGAAACCTGCTTTGGGCAAGTATAACAAATTCAGCATGTTTTCAGATTTAAAATCAATATAATACCAAAACTCTGATAATCTTGCTTGGTTGCTTGAATATTTCAGATTATGAGAAAAAGATTGAATGAGAAGAGAAAGCTATTGTGTTCGGTGAATTAATCTTATTATTAACTAGTAGAAAGTGGAGCATGGGTTTACTTTCGGCCGCCTCGTAACTCTCGCTTCCCTTATTTTGTCCTTTAATCCTCACATTCCATGAGCGATGTTTCTGACAAAGAAGGAAGAATTGCTGTTTTCTGGGTCGAAATCTATCCATCTAACACTTATCGTTGGATAGTTTTTGACCTTGAAGTGGTATTTTTTTTAGGTCCTTACATCAAGTAGCTTCATGCTTTGTCTTGAGAGATTTCCATAAAAAAAACAAAGAAAAAACTAGCAGAATAGCTGTTCCTCGACAGATATTCTGCTAGTTCGCTATAAAATTCATCTGTGTATGTATATTAAAAAAAAATAGTATACTCCTCATGAGTGAACCTTATTTATCTATGTTTTAAAAAAATTTTCTTTCTCAGGCGCAGTCGAGTAAACAGTGGAGGTAGTTGTTCAGAAACCGCATTATCGCAAGATGAGAGCAGTAATCTTGGTAGCAGTCAGCCCGTTCTTTCATCTTCGGTCGTTCCAACAGTAGTTCCAACTTCGTCAACAGTGGCGGCCTATCCTGCGGGGCATGTTTCAACCCTGCAGACGAGCATGGTAACCACGCCAACTTCTGTGGCAGTTGTGCAGATGGCAGCATCAAACCAGTCAATATCAACGCCACACACACAACAGCAACAAACACTATCTGCTTCACAAACTTCAGGCCTATTAGGTGATAATTCAAACACTCCATCTGGTTTCAAGTTTAAAACAAAAAAGGTATATCTTGCTTTCATCATCTTTTTTTTTATCTTAATCTTTTCAATATAACTTAATTACTTTTCTGTATTTTTTTTTTCTTTAATTTACTTTTTGAATATCTCACTTCCATATTTTTTTAATATTTCTTAATTTTAAAAATGATATCTTTTTATCTTAATTTTGCTATATCTTCTTTTTTTTTGCATCTTATTTTGTTTTTGTAATATCTCTTACCAAAATGACCGGATTCACCATGTAATGACTCCAAAGGGGGTTGATATGTCGTAAAACAAAATCACCAATCAAACCCTATTTGTGCGTGTGAATCTATTTTAGATGATTGTGCATATGATTTACATCTCCATTAATGAAACAATCAAAATAAAAATTCATTCAAATCTATAATTACAAAAATCTATTTTGATATATTCTACATATGTTTTATATATTTCTTTTTTTCAGTTGAGTGAGTGGCTTGAAGGCAAAGATACAAAAACAGTATTAGCACCAACAAAAACTGAACCGCTGGAGGTAAACGTTGAGGAAACTGCATTTGTTACCTGTTTCCACAGTCCACGTAGTTCAATGGAGCACCTTCAGCGGAGAATGAGCCACAGTTCAGCTTTAGGGAAAATGGATTCAAATGTCGGTTCTGCAAAAAAGGTAACTAAAGTATTTCAATTAAATAATTTTATATTGTACTAGACCACCCGTGACCCGTTGGGTCAGTTTGTTATATTAGCTATGGAATTCATGTATGAGCGTGACACTTGTGGCATAAAGAAAATAGGTTTTTTTTACATAACAGAAGCATTTCTATGAAAGTATATTAAAATGAAAAAAGAATATAGATAGATTTCTATGAGTCGTTCTGTTTATTGTAATTGTTTTTTTTTTTAAATTACAGTTACTGAATTATAAGTGGTTGGTTAGGGCGATTTGAGAAAGGAAGGGGGTACAGCCGTGGCCACCGAGAGACAGCAGGCATTCTCGCGTACGTAACGAAAACAGAGGGAGTAGGAGTGGTGAAATCTATGAGAGGGAAAGTGGGAGGTGGTTTCGTTCACCGACCGCTAGTGTAGCTGATATTAATAATGAGTGTTGTTTTTTTGTTTGTTTGTTTTTGTTTTTTAAAAGGGAGGAGTTTTTTTGAAACTGCGACAGACTTTACGAAGTCCTCCCGTTGAATGTTTTTAGCCGTGAAGAAAACAAATAAACTATTTGATGAAATTAAATGAAATTGTTTAAAAATTTCCAGAATGAAAAATTTCATGCGTTCGTTAATCATAATAGAGAATAACGGAATTGGAATAACAGATTGAAGACGATGCTATTTACGCATGCGCAACCGGATGTTGAAAACCGGAAAGCTGAAAGCTGATTGCAAACATACAAGAATAGAGTTTTAGTATTATACTAGACCACCCGTGACCCGTTGGGTCAGTTTGTTATATTAGCTATGGAATTCATGTATGTGCGTGACACTTGTGGAGAAAACAAAAAAACTATTTGATGAAATTAAATGTAATTGTTGAAAAAAGAATATAGATAGATTTCTATGCGTCGTTCTGTTTATTATAATTGTTTTTTTTTTAAATTATAGTTACTGAATTATAAGTGGTTGGCCATACTTATAGGTAAATATGCACTGAACAGGTACCATAATACTTATTATAGTTAAATTCAAATTTTTATATATAATCTTTTAAATGAAATTGTTAGTTGAAAGTACAGAATAATAAAAGGGCGATTTGAGGAAGGAAGGGGGTACAACCGGCTGTCTCGCGTACGTAACGAAAACAGAGGGAGTAGGAGTGGTGAAATCTGTGAGAGGAAAAGTGGGAGGTGGTTTCGTTCACCGCCGCTATTGATATTAATAATGATTGTTGTTGTTTTGTTTGTTTGTTTTTGTTTTTTAAAAGGGTGGAGCTTTTTTGAAACTGCGACAGACTTTACAAAGTCCTGCCGTTGAATGTTTTTAGCCGTGGAGAAAACAAAAAAACTATTTGATGAAATTAAATGTAATTGTTTTATATTTAAAGCGATATAAACATTTCCAGAATGAAAAATTTCATGCGTTCGTTAATAATAAGAGTTCAACGGAATTGGAATAACAGATTGGAAGACGATGCTATTTACGCATGCGCAACCGGATGTTGAAAACCGGAAAGCTGAAAGCTGATTGCAAACATACAAGACCCATAGACTTTTAGTAGTATATAGATTTATTTCTTTTGTTAATGTTGATCCTTGATGTATAAATGTTTTTCTCTTTTTCCTTTCCTATCATAGCGTTGGCTGCGGCAAGCCATGCATGAAACCGGCCCATCCGGCTTGGACAGTGGCAAGGATTCTCCACAATCAATGAATTCTCTGGTCTGTGATGTAGCAAGTCCGAATGCTGTAACCTCTATGCCAAGCCCTGGAGCCTCTCCTCAAGCAGGTCATTATCTTTTCTTTCTCTCTCATTTCACTAATAAATGTTATATAAGTAACTAGTTGTATTTACATTGCCCAGGTGGAGACCTATCACTGGGTGGATGGTTTAGAGAAAAATAATTCAAAATATATTAAGTTGCAACCTATTTCAGGACATACAGCATTTTCACTTAACTCTATTACCACCTTTCAAGCTATAAACCAGAGGTTGGATTTTGGAAGGCAAAAAAAATATTGTTTAGGTTGTTGGGTAGACCAAACCCTTTTCCCTGAAGATATACCATCAATTATCAGTTTCCATCTTGGATTCAGTCTTAGAGTACATATGGGATATACTCTCTTCAAAGTTTTTCCTCCCGGTTCTAAAATGTAGAATTATTTTTAATAAAGATATGAAAATTGAAATTATAAGTCTGAAATAGTGTTTAAATAAAAATCCTGTTTGTGAGGTAATTGAAGAAGAAAAAAATCTTAAAATTTTTAAGTAAGTTTAACTATTAACAAAATATCTGAAACTGAAGAAAGATTGGGAAAGGGCAAATGCAAAAAACTAAATTGAAACCTAGAATCAACAATAAATGAAACTAATTGGAAAAGTTTTACTTACACAGCGTTGTCCGAGAGTAATTTTTACTTTTTTTTTAATATTATTCTGAAAATTAAATATAATTATTACAGTATCATTTAGTCATTAAAGTATTAATTGAGCCAGATTATAATAAAAGGGTAACTATTTTGTTTAGCTAATTTGTTCTAATTTATATTTATAAAATTTTGAATTTAAATTAGCAATACACATGAAAAAATTTAAATTGCTTAAAATATCTCAATAATGGCATATATAGAAAGAGTTTGATGATCTAAATAAGAATCTTTAAAAAAAATTTAATCTCACTAAAAATAAGGAAGTTATGACTATTTTTGTGCCTCACCCGATTTGATCTTTTTCCCTCTTTAAGACCATATGCGTTTCGTCACATTTTTTACACTAATTATTCAGTTTAAATGTTATATCTTTGTTAAAACATAAGATTAGGCAATGAAATTTGCCATATAAGTGTATTTCTGTACAAGGAATCAGAATATGCCACTAAAAATCTCCAGAAATGAATGGTTTCCAAGTAATCACATTAGGTATCACAAACCAAAATTTTATTTTCATTATATCTAAAAACTTTTAATGTAGACACATAGATTTTTACAAACCATAAACAATGGTACCAAATTTATTTTGGTAGCTCAATTAGCCACCAAGTTATGACCATTCAAAGTTCGTCGGAAATTAGAAAATTTGGAATCTTGTGTGCTATTGGTCGTGAAGCCAATTTTAACAGTGTATAACTGAAAATACATGCTTCAAACAGATGAAAAATCCTTACAAATGTAATGTCATCTTGTTCTAAATGAAAATTAAGACTAATGGAAGAAATAATTATCAGATCAAACCAGCCTAAACATTGAGCAAAATCCCATCCCCCCCCCCCCCAAAAAAAGCGCAAAGATTACATGGAAGGGCAACTTTGACTGTTCATGTAAGTTTCAGTTCAACAGTTAACGCATTGAATCTTCTTAATATGATTCATAGCACATAGCTAAATTATTCTTTTAATAGTAAATCAATAAAAAAACTCATATTTAGATTTTGTAAAACAGACGGAAACACAATTTGATAATAGGGCAAAAAAGGGTAAAAAAAAATGAATAAAAAGTATACTCTGCTGAACTTGCTGTAAAAAAGTATCCATTGAGGTACAAGCTTGAAACTTTGCAAGTTTACTCATTTTTGGATGAGGAATTCAAAAAAATACTTGTCTTCTCTACAATATCAATACTTTTTGTCATAGATATATTTTAACTTGAGTGAATTCATGCAGTTTTCAACTCGCTAAAGACTCACAGCAAAATTTAGAAAAAATTTTTTTTCTTTTTCCAAGCAAATCTTTATTGTAAAGCGTTAAAACTTTAAAAAAATTACTATGCGTTTTTCTTGTTTTTGTTTTTTTTTTTGGGGGGGGGGGGGGGGGGTCTCTTTTTTTTTTTAGACATTATGTGTAGTTTTAAGAAAGTCTTTGTGGGAGAAGGTGGGGGGAGGCTTGCCACCCGGACTTCGGGTTAGTGGTAGGGCTAGGGTAATTACGTGTGAATGCCCTGAAAATTTGACAGAAAGAAAAAAAACAATTATTTTAGAACTGGGAGTGGGGGGGGGGATTGGTTTCTCGTGAATTTAATGTGAAATGGTTCACTATTTCCTGCCCATTCTAGCATTTTAGGGTAGTTAATTAATTTTTTTTTATGTGAAATAAATCCTGTGCATTTTTCTTTATAGGGGTCTGCTTTTTTTTCTTTTCTTTTTCTTTTCATTTTTAGTCTGGTTTTAATGGGATTTTTGTAAGATGGGGGCCTGCCACTCAGACTTAGGGTTAGTGATAAGGTTAAGGAAGGGGCTTTGTTTTGGATGGAGGTTGCCATTCGGACTTAGGGTTAAGGCGTGACCATCGTAATAGTAAACTAGTTTACTCTATTACGTAGGCCACGGTTAAGGGAGTTTTTTTGGGGTGGTGGCTTGTCACTCAGATTTAAGGTTAATGGTACGACACGTTCAAGAGAAGGCATTTTTAGGAAGTGGGCTTGTCACTCGAACCTAGAGTTAGTGGTAGAATAATTATTCATTTTATATCATGTTTTCAGCTTGAAAAAATATTTTTTAAATTGCACTAAAAGGCAAGAATGGCCGGGGAGGAGGGAGTTTTGTGTTGTATTTATATGCGAAACTGATCCCCCCTCTAAATTCTAAATAATTTTTTTGTCTTTTTTTCTTCCAAGACTTTTAGGGTGTTCACACGTAATCGCCTAAAAAAGTAGAATCTTACTTTTTAATTGGCAAATTTTTATTATTATTTATCATTATTACTAGAATTAAAGTTTGAAAGTTGAGTATATTTGACAACCAGTATTTCTTGAAGTATTTTTTATAAAAGAATCACAAAGCACTAACTTTTTTAAGCACAAAAGTATTTTTGTCTTTCTTTTCTTTTACAAAAGTCTGTAAACATAATTTCCGAAGCTAACTGTTTAAACTAGCTGCTGCTGATTGATTGCTATATCAGCAACACTAGTTAAATTGTTGACTTTCGCTCAAAAAGGGACAATATTTTTTTGGATAGGGTAATTCAAAATTACTACTACCGAAAGACAAAACAACATACAATTATAATTGTAATGAATAAAAAAAAAAGTTAAAAGATTTATTTATTTACTAGTTGGGGTACGAAAAATATTTTTTTTAAATGTTCGATACACGTTATGTTGAAGTTTTATTTTTAAGATTACAAAAAAATAATGGATCAGTCGTTTTGTTAATGTTTTCGATTTTTTAATAGCAGTCTAGATGTACGGAGCTCATAGATTGAAGATTTTTCATTTGCGCGGACGTACCTCCAGTTTTATACGTGGCGCGTCTAGAGTTATGACACTAACAGATTATTAAAGACGTGATATTTCTCTACAAAATGGTGTAAATTTCGGAATTTTTTATATTGAATTTCTTTCGGATTTTATTACCTAAAGTTTTAAACTTGGATTTTTTTATGAAATGCAACTTAAAACCATATGTTAAACACACCACATTAACGAGTGTCCTTTTTACATTCAGATAGGACTATTTTTATATGCACAGTGACACATAATTTTGCGTGCAATAAATTTGAAAAGTATATATATTTTTTTCACGTAAAAAATAAAACGTCCGTCACTGAAAATAGTGACTTAACTTGAAGTGGTTTGGAAAAAAAACTATTAATGAGACAGGAGAAAGAATTGTATCTTTATAAAGAGAAAAAATTACATTTTGTTTATATCCAAATTTTATCAAAATAACCCCAAAAAATAAACGAGATATCGCAAGTTGAAATTGTAGGGAATTTCACTTTTTTAAACATATTTCGCCAGGAAATCAGCCTGGTTTGGGATACCTAGTAAATGCATCTAAGTATGTTGCAATACTTTAAAAAAAAACATGTATCCTTCAAAAAAAAAAAAAAAAGAAGTTAGAACTCAAAGTTGAATTGTAATACATTTTATGTACAAGAAACTGAAATCTAATAATAGGACTGTTTAAAAATGAATATATTGCAAGATTTCTTTAGCATTATTGTAGATTAACACCTTCCGGTAAATCATCTCCTTGCCTCCCCAAAATATGAGGTTCTACTTTTTTTTTAGGCAATTACATGTTAACACCCTGAAAAACTTGGCAAAAAGAAAGAAAGAAAGAAAAACAATTATTTAAGAATTTAGAGTGGGGCATTAAGTTTCACATAAATTTAATGTAAAATAATTCACCATTTCCTGGCCATTCTAGCGTTTTAAGGCAGTTAATAATTTTTTTTCTATGAGAAATAAATCCTGTTCATTTTTCTTTATGGGTGTCTTCTTTTTTTTTCTTTTTTTTTTTTTTAGAGGATTATGTGTGGTTTTAATGGGCTTTTTTCAGAATTGGGAGCTTGCCAATCAGACTTAGAGTTAGTGATAAAGTTTGGATGGCATTTGCCATTCGGACTTAGTGTTAGGGTTAAAGGAGTTTTTTTTTAGGGGTGGCTTGTCACTTAGATTTAAGGTTAATGGTACGACACATTCAAGAGAAGGCATTTTTAGGAGGTGGGCTTGTCACTCGAACCTAGAGTTAGTGGTAGAGTAATTATTTATTTTATATCAAGTTTTCAGCTTGAAAAAATATTTTTTAAATTGCACTAAAAGGCAAGAATGGCCGAGAAATGGGAGAACGTTTTACGTTAAATTTATATGTGAAACTGATCCCCCTACTCTAAATTCTAAATTATTTTTTTGTTTTTTCATCTTTTTCTCGCTAAGACTTTTAGGGTGTTCACACATAATCGCCTTAAAAAGTAGAATATTATTTTTTTGTTTTTTAACAACGAATTTTACAAAGCTAACTGTTTATAACTAGCTAGCTGCTGATTGTTGACTTTTGCTCAAAAGGGAACAGTATTTTTTTGGATAGGGTAATTCAAAATTACTACTACTGAAAGACAAAACATACAATTATAATTTTAATGCATAAAAAAAGATAAAAGATTGATTTATCTACTAGTTTGGGTAAGAAAAATATTTTTTTAAACTGTTCGATACACGTTATGTTGAAGGTTTATTTTTAAGATTACAAAAAAAATAATGGATTAATTTTGTACCCCGACAATAATTAAATTAATATTTTTCCTGATTGTTTTCCAAATTTCATGACAAAATTCTGCATAGCCGAATGGTATGATATCTTTAAAAGAAAGGGGCGGGGGGTAAAAAAACTGACGTAAATAGCCGAAAATGGCATTAACATTTTTATGACTGAAAACTACAAATATATAATGTAGATTATTATTTATTAATGCATATGAAAGGATATTCATTTCTAAAAATGGTGGTATTTTGGTGACTTAAAGTGCTTTGGTTTTTAAAATATGACTATTTTAGTAGAACTACCTTGAAATCTGTGATTATCCAAACTGTTTTAAGGTCGGTGGGTATCGATATTATAGAATTTTCAATCTCTTGAAAACATTAATAAATTAAAGCCAGTTTAAATGCTTTCGAATTCTTTTCAAATTTCAAAGTGTCACAAAGTAATTCATTTTCTTTTTCCAGCTATTAACAAAATATTATAATGGTTGTCTTGTTTACAAAAAAAAACAAACAGAATTGCAATTAAATTGTTTTTAAATAGGATTTTTAAAATTTTGTTTTATTTTACACAATTACATTTTTTATTTAAATCAATACCGAAGTTACATTGACATAAGAAATATGCACACATATGAAGTTGTCTCATAATCTTATTAATATAGGCTATAAGTAATTTCTGTCACTGATTTAAAACTGATAATAAATCATCATTACTATGTAGCAAAAGAAATGTAATTATTTTCTATTTTTATATGCTAAGCATATAATTTAACAAATACAGTATTCCCTTTGTTTAATGCTTGATTTCCATGTGGAAATTATTGAAGCTTAGAATGTATAATATAAAACAATCCAGTAACAGCAGATATGGAAAAAAGAAAAGATTACTCAATCAGGAGGTTTATCGCAAAATATTCGAGGGGGAGGGGGTCTATTAACACTGAATTATTGTATTTTATATTAAGTTTTTATTTTATTTTTTCAAGCTGTCTTACTCTGAATTTTGTTTATTTTTTCTTTTAGATTTTGTCACTCCTCTGAAGAAACGAAGATTTGCCCGGGAGTCTCTTTCATCTGAGCAACCATTCATATCCACTCCGTCCACACCTTCTCCATCACAGATGCCCAATCTTGATGCACCTTCAGCTCCTGCTTACTCATTAAATTTTGAAGAATCTGAGATTAGAGCCAGTCAGCAGCTGTTGAAGATTACATCAGAAGATATGCATTTAGAAGTAAGATGATGCTTCTCTGATTTATTATCCCAACAAGTTTTATTATGCCATATTTTTCAAATTTCCTCTTTTGTACATCAACTCAGATGCAAGTTATTTTTACGTTACATTATAATAAAACCAAATAAAATTGACTCCTGTATCAACAATGAAAACTTTTGTCAAGTTGAAAGTTTAAGATGACAGCAGAGGTTGTGTATAAGTTTATTTTTTACATAGAGTAAAGTAAGGATCCATTATTTAAATTGAAAATTGATCAGTGTCATGATGGAACATGTTAAAAACAATCCTCAGGGTATTGTGATTTATTGGATTATTCGAATTATTGTTCTCATCTTGTATCTTATTCTCACGTTTCAGATGATTTAACCTCTGACCTTCTTTGGGTGCATCTTGTCAACTCTGGAATCTTTCTGTTGAATTCTGAAATCTGTATGAAATTTTGAATGGAACCCATTATTCAATCCACAGGGGTAGCTGGTTCTCATTCCGTCAGCCATTACCTTGCGCAAGGACCCGTGGCATAATGGATAAAGTGCTAAGTAATAATCAGTTCTAAGTGACAGTCTCCTTGAGGTTGAAGGTTCAATCCTCAGTACGGGCGACACTAAGAATACAATTATAAATTACTTAAGACTTCTATCTGGTCATGGCTGACGGTACAAGAGCAAGCTGCCACCGTGGATTAAATAAAGTGTTCCATACAGATTCCCAAGTTCGACAGAAAGATTCCTGAGGTTAACAGAAAGATTCCTGGGGTCGACAAGATACACTTGAAGAAGGTCAGAGGTTACAGCGACAAAAACGTTGTAAAAAATAAAATCCGTAGTTCGAATAATGCAAATTATCAATCCTCATCTCAAAAATTCCTAAACATAAATCATTTTTGCCTTAGATATATATAATATATATATAAATATACAATTATATTTACTGTTTCAGAAAAAAATTAATTTTAACAAAAAAATAAATTCCAAAACATTACTTTATTATTTTAATTATGCTGGCTATGAATGTTTCAGAAATATTAATACTCCATTTATGTTTGAAGACATGGTGTCAATGCAAAAAAATTGATTATTATAGCTCTTTTCCTTGCCCAAAATAGTTTATTACAGTAAATGGTTGAGTGTAAATTCCCTACACTATCAAATATTGTGAAAATAACTATGAAATTATTTAAAATTTAACTGAAGAAAAAATAAATAAATATAAATATTATATAAAAAAAATTCAAGAATATGATGTATCTTTGAGAAATGTAACATAGTTTCACTTAGAAACAATATGATTTCCATTATAATAAGAAAATAGATAGTAACAGAAATTTTAATGTTTATTTTTTAATTAAAATTTCAATCTTTGTGTATAATTGTGTTTGGAACATTTTCTTTTTAATCTAAGAATCCATTTTGTGCATGTAAAATTTGAATTTCAATATTCAGAATAAAAAAAAAAACTTTAGAATATCTGACATTATATTAAGAATACTTGTGTGTTGCCAACAAAATTCTTGTTTTGAGGATAAATGCTTGTGAGGTTGAAAATAGAAACTCTAATTTTAAATTTCTGCATGAATATGATAAATATTTGAATTAATCCAATAGTTTGACATTTAAAATATTGTAATCATAGAAGTCAAAATGGCAGCACAAGTCTAAATAGATTGATTCATGATGATATTTAATATTTTTTTTACATCGTGAAAATAAACAGTTTGAAATGAATACTAAACAACCTCCATTTAATTCAAGATTATATTACAATAATGACTATCCAAAAATCTACCCTTTAGTATAGTTTCATGTGGAGAGCTTTTATTTAAGTATCATAATTTATATTAATTTTATTACAACCAACATTCCAAGGGTTCTTTATACAAAATGCAGTCAATTCTAGTCAATAGCTTTTGAGCCTATAAGTGTTTATAATAATTAGTAGCAGTGTGTTAATTTTTACTCTCTCAAGGACTCTCTGCTAACTTTTAGTTCAATTTTGACTCATACTGTTGTAGGTTCTAAGTATTTATTATTATTGGTAGTAGCAGATGACACAACACCCACAGGGTCCTTCATGCCAAATTTAATTCAATTTAATTTTTGGGTTTGTAAGTCTTTGTTTTAATGATTAGCAGTAGGAATAGTAGTATTAAAATTTAAAACCATGATGATACGCCTATAGTTTAAGACCAAATTACATTGACACATTTATTTGTGTCAAATCATTGAAGTGAAGTGACATTAGGCCTTGTTATTATTTAAAGAGTGATCATTTGGGGAATACTAGGTGCTGTAAGCAAACACTGCCCAGTTGTATAAATGCGTACAAACCTTATTTTGCTGGGAGTATAACTGCCAACATCCGGCATCTCCAGGGTGTTTTTATTGAAAAAAAAAATTAAGTCATTGTTCATGCAAAAAGACATTAAAGTGTTGATCTCTATATTCAGTTGTATTTGTAAACTTAAAAATTATTAGTGCATTGAAAGTTTAAAACAAAATAAAATAAAAAATTAAGCATAATGTTTGTTTCTAAAAATGATTTTTTATTTCTTTTAAAGGCCGCATTAAGTAAATAAATAAAAACAATGAATTTTAAAAGATTTTTATCAGATAATGTTTTTATATTTTAAGATTTTTGTAAATATTTTTATTTCATGTAGGTCTATATAGTTTTAATTATGCAAACAATTCTGAAAACTGTGACTGAATTTTTTTCTATTTATTTTTTTTATTAACTGTTTGGAGATTTCATTTTATTTGTTTACTTTTTACGGAGAAACGAAAAGAACTTTCAAACTTGAAAAAAAATTTATGAAAAAGTCTAAAGGAAAAAATGTTTTTCTTAGAATAATTACTTGATCTTTTTTATTTTCGTTGTCATTTTTGTTTTTGTTTTGATTGCAAGCTTTAGTTTTACTTAATTATCTTGTTGCAGTGTAAACTAACTTTATTTTAAATGCAATTAATTTTGCATAATACATGGCAATTTTAATTTACCATCTCAAATATAAATTAGAATTCATACAGTTTATTTTTTGTATGCATTTACGAATTGATAAATTTATTTAAGAGTTATAAATAAATGGGTCAAAATTATGAAAAATAAATCCTTATCAGCAGCAAGCCGTATTAGAGCTGTAACCCGGCATCAGGATCCATCATTCTCTGGTCGTCTCTGCCTTTGTGGCAAACAAAGATATATCAGGTGCAAAACTGCAAATCTATGTAATGAAAGTGGCAACGTAGCTTCTCTGTGTGTTCTTGGCCAAACCGTTGCCAACTTTGCATACGACTGCTGAGATTTGCTGCTCTTGGTGTCAGGTAAAATAGCTGCAACCAACAAGGCAGAACAGACAATCCTGAGGCACAATCTTTGTGAGTTTTATGCAAAAGTACAATTCAATTAGGAAACGCACTCAGCAGCAACAATTACGGTTGACAGCCTGGTTATGCTGCTGCTGATTTCAAATAACGTCCACAGAATTTGTGTATCATAATTAAATATAGTAATTAAATTAGAATATTTTTATAAGAATTTGTTGTACATGTTTGTTGAGTTTTGGTTTAATGTTATTTTTTTTCCTTTTTAGAAATATAAGGTGAATACAAGTGAATTGAATCATCATTCTGGAATGGGATCTGAACTCAGGGACTCTGTTGAAAGTGACACCTGTGAATCACAGCCTCATCCCTTTTTGGGGGTCGGCAGTGATTCAACTCGTGGCATATCTGACAGTGAAGAAACCAATGGGCCTGAAGGTCTCGAGAGATTGGCCGCTGCTGCAGAGCAGTGCAGTGCTGTCGACGTCTCCTCATTTACTGCAGCTTCCAGAACCAATTTCGTGCTGCATGGCACAACAACTCAAAACTCAACTGCTGAGAATGTAAAGTTAGAACTCGAAGACGACGAGACGCTGGATGCCAGTGAGACTACTGAACACCAAAATCCTGATCTGCTTGACAGCGGTATTGTACGTTCTGAACAGGATTCTATAAAAAACGAGGTCGCGTGTGAAACCAAAGAGTTTGCGAGTAGTTATAAAAATAAGAATGAAAATTGTGTGTGGACAATGCTGCAACAAGAAACAGTAAAGCCTCATGTCGAGGCTACAATGGCAGCAGCCGCAGATCCACGCTATTTTGAGACCTATAAACACAAAACACTTGGATCGACACAGCCAGTCTTCACAAACTTTTCTCATATATTTAAAAAGCAGAAGGATGGTTCATCGGACGTTTACCCATTTGAACAAAAGAAAGAAAAAGTTGACGAGAGCTGTGATGAGATTTCGACTTCTTCTTCGGAGAAGAAGAATGCTGTGAGCGTTCTGGTAGAACCACAGGCTGCATGCTTTAGGGTCAGCCAAAACGCTCCTGCCGCCACTCCGACTGATGTATGTACAAAAAACTCTTCAGAATATTCTCAGAAACATACTTTTGAAAACTCTGTAGACCGTGTCGAAGCAATTGACTCTGCTGACACGTCTACGGTTTGTGATACAGAAAAGGTTAAGAGTCTTCTCTCGGACAAAGAATTTGCAGTAAATTCGGAACATAACATTCTTGCAGAAAGAGATTCTAACCAATTCTCTACTCTAGCAGGCAGCGATGTAGGAATACGGACCAGTGACGGGGTAGGTGGTGGTGGGAGTAGTAATAGTAGTAGTGGCAACATTAACAATACAGACTCTATTCTGAGAGCGTCTAGCCACCATCACCACTCCACCGTCCTAAATACTCTGCATTTATCTGATATGTGTGTTAATATTAAGCTTGCTTCATACAAAAAAGACCATTCACTACGCAACGAGATTTCATCATCAGAGACGGATGTTCCGTTAACTGTTACCACTTATGGGCAACCATTAATTGCGGCTGAAATGGACATAGCGCACACCGCTGCGATTCCCATCCCCCCGAGTGGTATAGTGGTAGAATCAATACCTGTAAAAACTCCCTCAAAGAAAAAGGTGAGTTAATCAATACCAGGGTTGAGATTGGAAGACGCAATTATTTTCATGATTTTATTTTTTTTAATTAGCGAGTTTTGTTGTTATTTGATTGTTGATTTTTTATTTCAGATTTTAAGAGGAATATGCAATTCAGCATTATTCAGCATTATTTTAAAACTTTATCCTTTTTAATAATTACTTATTCAAAACTAGCATTGTTGCCGGGGGTATTTTATTTGCATCCTCTTCAGGAGGTTAGACACAAGGTAAGGTGTGAGTTTTGATGAAAGTGTTTCTGTGGAACAAACTGAATTTGAATCCGGCACACTCAGGTCCTCAGCCTGCGTCGTTAATTACTTAGCCACCATTTAAAACTTCTTTCTCTCTCTATCATCCTCTATCACTCTATTATCCCCTCTCTCTCTATTATTCACTCTCTTTATTATCCCCAATCTGTCTCTATTATACCTCTCTATCTCTCATCCCCTTTCTCTCTCCCTCTATCATTCTCTCTCTCATCCCCTCTCTATTATCCCCTTTCTCTCTCTCTCTCTCTTCTTCTCTATTATCCCTCTCTCTCTCTCTCTCACTCTATTATCCCCCCCTCTCTCTATTATCCCCCTCTCTCTCTCTATTATCCCCCCTCTCTCTCTCTATTATCCTTCTCTCTATCTCTCTCTCTCTCTCTCTCTCATCCCCATTCTCTCTATGTCATCTACTCTCTCTCTATTATCCCCTCTATTATCATCCCCTCTCTCCTTCTCTATCATCCCCTCTCTCACTCTATCATCCCTTCTCTCTCTCTCATCCCCTTTCTTTCTATCATCCTCCCTTCCCTCTCTCTCTCTCTCTCTCTCTATATATATATATATATATATATATATATATATATATATATCATCCCCTCACTTTCTCTATATCATCCCTCTATATATAGCAATACACATGAAAACATTTTAATTGTTTAAAATATTTCAATAATAGCATATATAAAAAGAGCTGGATGATCTAAGAAAGAATCTTTTTAAATCTTTTAAATCTGACTAAAAATAAGGAAGTTATGACTATTTTTGTGCCTCACACAATTGGATATTTTCCCCTCTTTAAGACCATATGCGTTTCGTCACATCTTTTACACTAATTTTTCAGTAAAAATGTTATATCTTTGTTAAAACACAAGATTAAGCATTAAGTGTATTTTTGTACAAGGAATCAGAATATGCCACTGAAAATATCAAGAAATTAATGGTTTCCAAGTAATCTGCAGTAAATGCACATAAATATGCTGCAATACCTTAAAAATACCATTAGACTGTGGGCCCAGACCCCAAAATCCCTCTAGATTTTTGATTTTGTCGGCTTGGTAAGAGCACTGAAATATAAAGGTGGCAAATGGAAGCCTATACACCCAAGAATACCATGCTATTTTTCACAAGCTTAAATATGGTTCAGTTATGAGAAATGTCTTAGAATAAATAAATAAAACAAACATGTACGCATAAAAATATCAGTTTATTAAGAAAAACAAATTAGTGCATGGGTATAAAATATATACATATTTTACTAGATTCAACCTGACACTGATTGTGAAAATCAGTGTCATCATCACTATCATCTACAAGTCTATATGCACCGATTTCACAACAGTTGCTTTAGGCACATTTGCATATATCTGTACATGGTACGTTGTTTTGCAGACATGTACATATGTTTACATCATGACACTGTTTTTTTTGCATTTACTAGAGCAGTTTGACAATTCCAGGAGACTTTCTGGAGCAGGAGGAAGATTCATCCAGTTAACAACTAGCTCCCCATCTTCTATCTTCCATCCATGACCATCAGCAGCTGGTATATCTGGATATGGTTGGAGACTCCTTTTATATATACCTGAAAATATAAAATATAAAAAAGAAAAAAATAAATTAAAATAAACCCTTAAGGAACGCTGAATATCCTCTATGAAATGCAGTCATTGCGAATGTAGAATTTACTTTAATTTTTTAACATCATCACATATTTTTTAAGGTTTCGTCATTTATGTTTAAATGAGATTTACATTTATCATAAAAGAAAGATTTTGACTTTCCTTATTAACAATTAAACATTAAGAATAGCAAAGAGTTTACTAAAATTATTTATCATTTACTTGGAAATCTCAAAAACAATTTAACATTATTTACAACTTACCTGCTTGGAAGTTAGATCGCTTAATATGTTCTTTCAGGGGATCTTGGTTTGGAGGCATTGTAATTTCTAATTTTGTTTGCAGTCGTTCAGTTGTATCTCACTTCATGCTTGGTTGTCTATACAACCTACAAAGAAATGCTTCAAGAGCTGCTTCTGTATCTGGTTGTACATCAAATTGCTCCCCAAGACTTCTGAAGGCATGGCAAAACTCCTTCTTTCAAAAGGAAATCAAGAGCTTTTTTATTCCTTTTCCATAGAAGGCGTTGACACTATCACATCCAGTGAAGCAATGTAGACCGATCAACGATTGGCTGATATCATATCCAATGCAAACTTCTATTGTTTTTAAGTCTATCGTCTTCAAATTTGTTGTTTTTCCTGTATGGAAATATAACCGTGAAGGAATAAGGGATTGCAGAGCGATTCCATTGATAAAGATGTCAGTATCTGGACTTACGATGATGATGTTAGCATTGTTACTGGCTGCAAAAGAAGCATGTAAAAATATGCGTGTATCTGCTTCTTCTTGTGAAGAGCAAAGGCTAGTCTCTTCTATTATGGCGACCTCATGATTAGCATGCCTTTCAGGTGAGAATGAATGGCATTTGCTGTTGTGTGCTAAGAACACCTTCACTCCTGTTAATGCTGATGTTAAAACATTGGACCAGGTTTCAAAAAGGTATTCTACCAGTGACTTCTTGTTCTCTCCAACTGAGAGAAACTTATTCCACTGCTGGGGAAGGGATTGGCCATGAATTCGCATCACCTGAGAACCACCAGCTGCTCTTTTGGCCTATTCAAGATTCTTGATGGCGATCTGCTGGTACATGTCAGTCACAAAATGGATTTCTTGTGAACTATTATGTTTTGCCCAGTTTACAAGTCGCTTCAAGATTACAAGAGAGAGGTTGAAAAATGTTCTCTCTCCAGGTAGTTTGTTGACATTAAGTTGATGTACCAATGCCGTCCACTACATATATGCCACCTATAATTGGAGTCTTGGATAGCGAGTTTTCATGTAGACTTTCATGTGCATGAAGTAAGTTCACCTTGTTGGTCTTAACTAAAAATCCGTGAGAATCTGCGAGTGACAGTGGCAAAGGACCCAATGAATAGGAAAGTAGCTCTTGTAAATTGATGTTCCTATATTTGCCTATCACAATCAATCTTGCTAGGAGGTTTCTGTCAGCTTTCAAAGTGATTTCCTTTCAATGTACATTATGTCTGGATTTCTTAGACATACTGGTGAATGTCTTGAGATGCATTTTTTTATGTTGGCAAAAAAGTCCACTGTTTTTGTTTGTAGACGATCTTTACAAAATTTTGTGAACTCAGATTCACCTCTCGCATTTGCAGACTGAAGATCAGTTTGAACAGATTGAGTTGCAACAACTGATGCAATATGGATCAGCTCATCTTGTTCATAGTCGAATGGATTTACCATACTATTTACTGTGTCAACAATCTTGTCAACATCGGCTTTGTCACGTTTTATACGACTTGGTAAGAGATCTGATCGAGTTTCACTATGATCTCCTTTGCCAGCCATGGCTTCACATTCACAGGTGATTGATCCTCTAGCATGATGGGACCATATCCATCTGTTGACTGCACCCTTGTTAGTCCTGAAACCTGTCATACCACCTTTTGATTTTGAGTCTCGGTTAGCAGTTCGGTCAATCGTTTGGTCACAAGAAATTGTGGCAACAGCATTTTGGCTCCTTTGAACAGCGAAGGTACCTTCCAGGCATTGTTTATATATCTCTGGATGAATGAAGGAAAGATTACACATCTCTAGCCAGTATACAGAAAGGTATCGGCTGTAGTTTACATGATTATAAGCAAACATCCAGGGTAATAGTTTTTTTACACTTGCTAAGTGGAGTTCCCAGTTTGCCTCACGAGTGCCTCTAAGGAAGAGTAGAACTTCAACCATATCGATGTATGAACTCCAGAATGCAAAAGTCTGTTTTTTGTTGTTGGCCTGTATGAACTCTTGATAAGAAGACATGAACAAGTGAGACCTTTCTCCCTTGAGTATTTGTTGATACTGTGGTCCTGGAAAGGACTGTGATTAGGCTGTTATTAATGATTTCACCTTTTCAGCCTCCACTTCATGAATGTTATTCAAGTAAGTAGTCAATCGCATCTGCTGCATTGCCTCGGCCACCAGCTTATGTACTCTGACTGCTCGGTTATAATGCTTTCCTGAAAATACTCCATTCACTGAACCTGCAGCGATAATTTCAGATTCTATCATGATATCTTGAAGTCCAGCATCTCTAAAGCACTTTCCCAAACAACCAAGAAAGGACATTACTGTGTGAAAAGCATCAAGTCTTATCACCAACCTTTCCATGAATTGTGGATTTCTCCATCTGATTTGCTGAGCTTTTGCATAGATAGCTTGGTCCATCACAATAACAATTGTCTTCAACTGCAGCTTGTCAGCAATTTTAACACTTTGTTGTAGAATGGTTAAAACAGTATCCATTTCAGTTGGGCTGCTATCAATTACAGGCAAGTATCCTATAACAGACTTTGGTGGAACTTGGATTTAGGAAAGAAGCTGGTTGAATCCAGTCCAAGATGGTAAGATGCTGTTAGTGCTAAATCTCATCATGTAGTAGGCTAAGTCAAGCTGCATAGGATATTGCAGCAAAGGTGCATTATCAGATTGAAGGAGTGAAACATGTTTAGCATATGGCACTGGACCTTCCTTCTTTTTCCCGGAGTATATTGCCAACTTCACTTCTGGTGGTTGCAGTGACCTTCTCTTAGTTCTCTTCACAACTGTAATGTTAGAGGAAGAGGGTTTATCATTAAGAGGATTTGCACTGCTCTGGATAATGATGCCATTTGTGTTATGGGTTGTTCCACGTCCAGATAAAGTTTCCTCACCAAAGTACTTGTTATCCCACACCAAAGTTGTCGGAATGCCTAGCTGGATGTTAGATGGAAGAGAATTTTCTTCACGAGAGATTTCTAATTCAGCCAATGCTGTATCATTATTCAGGACAACAGAATTAGACGTGCAGTGTCCAAAACCATTCAACAATTCAATTAACTGGGCAGACCCAGACAAGTGGTGAATAGCCATCGCAAGTGATAAATGCTTAATGTTCGTCCTTTAGATGCCAAGGATATCAAATCTTGAGAAATGAAAAGAAGCTTTCTATGTATTGGTGCAGATACATCCACCTTCTTATCTGTTTGTGGCTCGTCAGAGGCACCCACTATCCACGCGAGGAAGATGACAATTATGGATGATTTTCAGAACCGGTGTTTAGCAGCTAATTTATATGAAATCTATGATCGTGGTTAGTTTTATATATGCTGAGAGAAAAATGATATAAGTAGACCAAATA
The DNA here is from genome assembly GCA_963556195.1 of Sepiola atlantica. Lineage (NCBI taxonomy): Eukaryota > Metazoa > Mollusca > Cephalopoda > Sepiida > Sepiolidae > Sepiola > Sepiola atlantica. Next base: position 58,324,906 of record OY744521.1, read on the forward strand.
TTATCAAGACTGGAACCATAGAGAAAAGTGTTTCTGACAGAATCTTCTGCACAAATTTAATTTGTGCAAAATAGAATTACGTCGAACTTATCATGAAAATTATAGAGTCCCTATTTACTGCCCTCTCCACGAGGGCAGAGTTAGACACAAGGGGGGGGGGGAGTAAAAAAGAAAAATGACGTAAATTGTCGAAAATAGCGTTAACATTTTTTTGGCTTTATTTGCTCAAAACTCTTAAAAATATATTATGTATATATTATTCATGAATGCACGTGAAAGGATATTCATTTCCTAACAAAATGGTGGTATTTTGAGGACTTAAAGTGCTTTAGTTTTTAAGATATGACTATTTTAATAGAACTACCCTGAAATCTGTGATTATCCAAACTGTTTTCTGGTCGTTGTGTATTGCTAATCTAAGAAAGGTTTGTTTTAGAAGAATAATTATTTGGTAAAGAAAATTTAAAAAAACTTGTACAATTACAAGGCAAGGTAGCTCTATAATTCTAACTCCCAAATGTGTTTTTGGACCGACGATCTTAATATTTCTGGGGGGTAGTCTCAGAGCGACATGGTTTTTGGTGGGTAGCAGTCAAGTCTCTGAAGCAAGCTGGGTTTCGGCTTTTATTGAGAAACAGATGTCTTGAGGATCGGCGTAACCTCACTCATCGTCTAATAGAACCAACTCAAAAAAAGAAAAGAATGTGTGTTTATCAATATTTTTCTGCTGTATTTGGATTTGAGATCTGCCTTCTTAATTTGAGTGGTCAATCGCATTTTGACTTTACCCTTCTGCTTCCATCCCTCACTGTTCCTTAGTGAGGGGGGGGGTCCCCTCCTCGAACTCATTCACAGAAAACAGAAAATGTAATTTCACTAATGGGCGTATGTCTTACGTCCATCGAGACCAACTTGTTTCTGCAAAACACATGGTTTGTTGTTTATTTCTTGTTCGAGTGATTAACTCAGCGCACCTAACAACAGGGTTCGCCTGTTATCGGGTCAAACCACACCTGTCTCGTGTACAAAGTTACGACTGGTACAGACAAGTGACATTTTTCTTAACCAAGCCAGGCATTGTGCTGCCTGTCCCCACAACCCTTTTGTCTGTTATCAAAAAAAAAAAAACTTATTTGTTTTCATTTTGTCAATTCCTTTTTTCGGCCAACATCTGGGTTATGCGTTGGCTGTTTATTTGATAACAACAGTGACATCAATGCTGACCAACCCAGACCGCGTGATACCATCATTTGCTGAAACACATAAAAACAGGCAGGCAATCTTCTCTTATCGATTTTCGTTTAATGAAAATATCCCTGTCTTTTTCTTGTAATTCATACTAGCGCAGTACCCTGGTCATCGACCTTCTTAGGCTCAGTTTTAATTCCTACTAGCGGTGTATTTTAGTTTTCATCTTCTGTAGGTTCGTTCAACATTGTCACATATATATATATATATATTTGTCTGTGCCAGGTGTTTATCTTAAATGAAAACTATATATGTGAGCTAAAAAAGAAATTTGCATAGAATCGAAGGGTACTCGCTGCTACAAGTAGCAGCAAGCGAAGTCACGTCGTGTGACTGAGTCTTTAGGGTTGATGTGCCATTAAGCAATATCTTACCATACCTTGAGTTCTTTAACTTCTTTTTTTTAATGGATACATGGTATTTTTTAAGGTATTGCAGCATATTTATGTGCATTTTACTGCAGATTACTTGGAAAACATTAATTTCTGGAGATTTTCAGTGGCATATTCTGATTTCTTGCACAAAAACACACTTATATGGCAAATTTCATTGCTTAATCTTGTGTTTTAACAAAGTGTTATGGTGCCGTATCATTCGAACATTTGAACTTGTCCATTCTAAATAAATACTGGACACATTACGCTTCTCATTTGTTGAAGCCAACCCCAGTCTACACTGACAGTCAGTACTGACGTACCACTTCTTGTGTTCCTTCTGTTGTATATGAAGCCCTTTACTCACAGAGTCGGTGACTGGGTTCGGTGGGTCACCCGGTACTGCTTGGGAAAAGTTACCGCCCTGATGAAGGTCGCAGATGTCGAAACGCCTGGTCCAGCGATTACTCACTCCCACGTTGTGTTTGTCTAGATCAGTGAGCGATCATCTGGCTTGGATCAGCAACTTCGTACCACTGCGAAGCGAAGGGTCATTTCAAGCAGAACAAGTAAAATAATAAAAGAAAATAAATCTTCAACAACTCTGTCTGTTGGGTGTTTCTTAAAAGAATAATTATTTGCCAAGGAAAATACAAACTATAAGGCAAGGTAGCTGTGTGTTTTTGAACTGAAGCTATAATACTTTTAAGCGATTTGTTGGTCTTTGCAAAATCGAACCGACTGATGTGGTCTGTGATGGGGAACAGTCGAGACTTCTCATCAACACCTCGGGGTTGGCAGAACCCTTTTTCATCGTCCAATAAAATCCACTCAAGAAAAAACAAAATGTGTGTTTACCAGTATTTTTCTACGGTATTAGGATTCGGGACCTGCCTTCCTAACTCGGAGTGGTCAATCGCATTTTGACTCCACCCTGCTGCTCTTATCCCCATCTGCCTCCATCCCTCATCATTCTCCAGTGAGAGGGAGGGGGAGGCCTCCAAACTCATTCATAAAAACAGCTGAATGTACTACTACTAATTGGCGTATGTCTTAACTTACGTCCCCTGGAACGGACTGTCATATCAGAACACGTGGCTCGATTCTCGGCTTTTATCATTTAACGACTCAGAAATTCTCCCCAGCCTTTGTTTATTTCTTGTGTGAATAATTAATTCGGTTGCGTACAACACCTGTACTCTGTATAGGGCCATAACAAGTGAAAAAAAATGATAGTCCTTTCCACAAAGCCAGACACAACGACACTAGCTTAACATCTGTCTTGTGTAGTGCCAGTGTTGGCATTTCCTGGGAATGACAATTTAAGCCGAAATTCACGACAATCAGATTCAATTTATCGTTTTCCCTTTGTTTAATGACAATTGTCTATATCTCTCTCTTTTAATTCATACTGACGCGATACTCTGACCGTCGACCTTCGTAGGTCCACTCTAATTCATACTGGTGGTATTTTTGCACCATCTTCCGTAGGCCCGCTGAACATGTCACATATATACTTTTCTCCAATATATTTTTTTACCTAAACTCTGTGTCCATGTTCTCATTCCGCCCCTAAACAGGGCCATAACACAAAGATATAACATTTTTACTGAAAAATTAGTGTAAAAAATGTGACGAAATGCGTATGGTCTTAAAGAGTGGAAAATATCCAATCATGCAAGGCACAAAAATAGTCATAACTTCCTTATTTAAGTCAGATTTTTAAAATTTAAAAGGATTCTTTATGTCATCAAGCTCTTTCTATTAGATATCCCAAACTAATTTTTATTTTTAATATATCAAAAAAACTTTTTAGGTATGTATATATAGTGCTGCAAGATTTTGAAAAAAATACCAAATTTATTTTGGTATCTCAATTAGTACCGTAAGGCTATTCAAAGTTGGTCGGGCATCGTGTTTTGTGGGATACTTAACAAAAGGCCAACTTAAGCGGTGCATAACTGAAGATAAAAGCTTTAAATAAGTGAAAACTCTTTATAAATATAATGCCATAGTTCATTAAAAGAAATATTATACAGATGGAATTAATAATTCTTAGATATACCCACTCTTAGATATACATTGGTGAAAATCACATGCCGTCACAAAAATTGTGCGAAAGCGATACAGAAGAGCAACTTTGACTGTTCATAGAAGTTTTATTTTAACAGCTAACACATTGAAACTTATGATGATTCATAACATCATACAGAATAAACTAAAAAATTTTTTAATTAGTACATGTATAAGAACATCTTATTTCTAGCATATAAACATGGCCCGAGGCCCAATTTGGCAGTTGGACAGAAAAATGGGTCAAATGTACATCTTACCGAACCTTTTGTCAAAAGTTACCCATTAAAGATACAAGCATGAAACTTTTATACTTTACTAATTTTAGGATAAGGAATTTAAAAAAAAAAAATAAAAAAAAATTGTTTTCTTTCTAATATTGGAAGATTTTGCGGAGTTATCTAACTTTCAGCATGAAAACAAAATAAAAAAAGATTGACATCGAAACCGAAAAATTTGATATAGAAAAGAAATCAGCGGTCAATTTTTAAACAAAGGCTTATTATAAATTTCTTGAAAACCTATAACGATCAGCCGGACTTTGTCAGTGAAACGATTGAAAATCTTCTGGTTATTGTGATTTTTCTTTCCTTCGATACAGATTCAAATAAGTCATAAAGTTTTTTTGCCCAAGAAACTTTGTCTTTTGCAAAAATACTTTTTCCTTCTTCAATTTTAGTCCCTTTAGTTCCAAGAACTTGACTTTTTCTTAGTTCTGAATTTTCTGCAAGTATTTTGCGATTATATTTTTTCAAATTATATTTTTTTTTGTATGTCTTGCTTTGAATGCCATTTTTCTGTCTCTTAACTGATTAAGTTTAGAAAGTTTCTTTAGAAACCTTGCTCTTGATATTTTGAGTTGAATATTTTCCTTGCTTCAGGTAGATATTTTCTGAGAAGCCATTTTATACTGTTCTCTTGTTTGGAAATTAACAGCCATATTGAAGAGCTGATCCTGGGATTTTTTATGGGATTGTTCAAGTGTCGTTTTCATTTTGGTAGCAACAAATGGTTATTCTGGAGAAGCTAAATTAGGAGGTTTATCCTGAGAAGGACAGTCTGGAGTTTTTTCTTGAGATGCTCGCTCCTGAAATGGAGACATTAAAAACTGTTGCAGTCTTTCAGGTTTTTGTAGCCCTGTATTTTTTTTATGTTCTTTTGAAAGTTTATTTACTGTAGTAAACAAATATTTTTCATTGTAATTTGCAGACAGAAAGTGATTCAGCCACATTATCATTATGTTAAATGTTAGATGTGTTTTAGTTGAATAATAATAAAGTTGAAGAACTGCCCCATTTGTAAGAGTGATGTCATTAGGAACACTTGAATAGTGCTGCATCTTCCAGTTCTTGCAATGAGATTCTGATTGCAGAGAGTTCTTCAGCTACAAAATAGGCATCATATGAAATATCTAAAGAGATTTTCAATTCCGCTTCTCCTTTGGTAGATAAAATTACTTTAGCTTTCATTATGTCCGTTGAATTTGTCTAATCAATCTTGGCTGTTCCACATTCATATCTGGAAAGAGTTTGCAGAACCAAGCAAAAACCGGAAATGAAAAAATTTACAATTCTCTTATCAAAAAAGAAATATCAAAGAAATGTCAAAAAAGAATCTAAAAATGTTTCATGAATTTTTTTAAAGAACTTTTCTATAAACCTGATATCTTGCCTATGTAAATGATTTCCTTGTTTTCATTAGTGTCCATAAAACCATGGAGGTAACAAGTTGAACTCAAAATAAACAAAACCCAGACTTCATCAGAACTATATCCAGATGACTTAGTATGTTATTACAGGGCCAATAACATCCCCAAGTTCAACTTTCATTATCTTTTCAAAACTTTTTCCAAAAAGGTTTCGCTAAATTTCTGAATAAATAAAAAGTATTCTAATTGTTATTTTAAAGAAAAAATATTTTGCTAAACTTCTGAACAAATGAAAGAATTTACCGTAATTTTTAAAATTACAAAACAAAGTGTCATTTTGTACAGAACTTTTAGTTTTAACAACAAAAAAGGTTTTCCTAAACTTCCGAATAAAAAGTAATCTAGTTTTTCCTATTTACTTTCATCTCCACGAGGCCAGAGTTAGACACAAGGTCGATTTTTAATGTGTGGACAATTTTTGTAATATTTTATTCACTAAAGTTTTTAACTTGGAACTTTTTCATGAAAATTTTCGCAGCAGTTTGGTATTCCTATTATTGAGATATTTTAAGCAATTTAAATTTTTATGCATATTGCTACTTCAACAATGATTCTTTTTAACCATTATACAAATAAAATTTTGTGTTTCATTTTGATTGTGAAACATTTTCTTGATCTCTTTTATTGTATGCAGCCAGAGGCTTTTGTACTTTCAACCAAGTCTGGCAAGTCACAACTTGGAAAGCTCAGTTGCCAGTGGTATCACACCAGGCTTGAAAAGTGGTATCACAGGTATATCATCATGTTAGGTCTTAAACAAGTTTTTACTTATTTTTGTAATTGTTTGGACTCTAATTCTCTTTTTATTTCCAATGCAATGTTTGTCACACAAATCCAGAAGTTTTTTGTTCTTCTACTTATGTAAGCTTCTTTTACATTAAAGAAATATACTAAGATTGAGTCTGAACAATTACAAAATGGGTCAAATTCCATCTCAAATATATTGAATCATGGTTTTACTTGCATATTTAAAACAAAAACAACCTTTTTCGAAAGTATTTATTCAAATATTGTACAGCCATTAAAATCCTGTTGGGTAATGCTGAATATATAAACAGTTGGCAAGATTAACTCTGATCTCAGAGGAAGATTGAATCTAGACAGCAGAAGAGTGGGCTTCGATGGTATGACCATGTTGAAAGAATGGATGAGAGTTTTGGGGTTAGTAGATGTAGAACAGTTGAGACCTGGTCAGAAATAGGTTACTTTATGAGTCAATTTTCTTAAAGCCATCCAACGCATGCCAGCATGTAAAATGGGTTTTGATCGCTCTCTTTTTATATCTAATTATCAGCTCCTATATATACCCATTCCAAAGCTTCCCCAAACATCACGTGTCTTTCTAATTTACATAATTAATTTGTTTTAAAGCTTTTAATAAATTAATATTTGCAAATATAGACTCATGATTGTTTTTTTCAGATTTCCAGATGTATTTAAAATATTTTCCTCAATGATAATAATCTAAATAAAAATTATAAATAGAATTAATTAAAGACATTGTTTTTATTTTTAAATCTATATAATTGAGTTGCGTAATTAAATTAGATTAAATGGAATATGACAACAGCCGGCAGCCATTCCAACATTTGGTTACCCGCCGACTGATTATTCGAATGCACAGAAAGTTCTATTTCAAGAAAGGGAGAGAGAAAGATGGACACACGTTTACGAGTTGCTCAAAAATTATATTTACTTTCATTTTTTTATTAAAACGTTTTGGGTTTGTTTTTTTTTTGTTTTGTTTTTTTGGTACTCTCACCAGATTTCCGTGACTTCACGTCGGCAATAATCAGGCAGGTCGCGGAAGCGCCAGAGATCTGGCAATACGAAAACGAGGCTGAAACTGCCAAGCGCTTAATGGCAGACGATAATATAAGAAAGAATTTAATAAAAAAAAACAACAAAAAAAAAACGAACAAACCGTAGCTGAAGAACTGTAAATAAATATATTTTTATTTTTTGGTAGGCCAAATGAACCATTGTCACTCAAATGTGTAGATGTAAATGTTTTGATTTGTTTGTGAAAATAATGTTTGTTTTTTTTTTGGGGGGGGGGGGGCAATTTTGTCAATGTTTTCTTCCAAATATAGCCTGCTTGGCGAATGAATGCTGCAAACTGATTGGTTAATACTTCGTCAGCTCTCGGGTGCTTCCGAGACCTGCCCGATCGTTGCTGACGCGAAGTCACGGAAATCTGGTGCGTCAGCTATAAGAGTACCGTTTTTTGTTTTTTTTTAAATCTTATTAGAAATTATGTTTTAAATCACAAATTTATTGAATCAGATTGTTTAATTACTATTTCTTTTGTAAAAAACAAACATTTTACTGAGCAATTAAATAACTGTATTTAGAATCATGTTCACTGTATTTTATTTTTTAGAAAATCCCATCAATTATTTTGAAGGTCTAAATTAAATCTTACATCATTCTTCTCTCTAGTAAAGCAGTTAAACTTAAAGATTCTAACCTATTTTTGTAATTAATTAGTCAATTCTCTTTGTATGACTTCTAATTTTATATTCCAATGTCTAAAGTCACATGTTTTCTTTTCTGTGAGATTAACAGGACACTCACAAAGGTATTCCCCTCAGAATATAAATATTTTTCTTTTTGTTATTATTTTAAAGGAAGAGGCTATATTGCCGGTCCCGGCAAAATAACGATTCCTGCGTTATTTTGCCGGTTCATGTATATTTAACTAAATTGTTAAACATACAGTGACGCCCGGCACAATAATTATTTACTAATGTAAAGGGATCGTTATTATGCCGGTTCATTATTTTTAAAAACCTAGTTGTTATGGCCTTGCGAAAGAAAAGGTAATTAAATAAATAAGGGCAAATATTTAAAAACAATTTGTTTTCATCATCAGTTGTGTCGGTTAAAGAAATAAAAAAAAAATCGACCTGCCCTATTGTGTCGGTTAAAGAAATATCTGCTTACTTTTCATAATAGAATTAATGTTGATGAATTTTCCCAACATTACTAAGTCTGCTCTCGATTTAAGTAATTGAAATTTTCCTTAAGTTATATATAAGTTATATATAAAGAAAAAAATAAGCAACAAATAAATGTTACCAAAGGCAACATAAATTATTATTCTACCTACCTGTATAAGTTTATTTGTTTATTTTATTATTTATTTTGATAAATGATTTTTTTTTATAAAAATAAATAATCAAATAAACAAATAAACTTATACAGGTAGAAGAATAATTTATGTTGCCTTTGGTAACATTTACTTGTTAAAAATGTGCTTTACAAAGGAAAGATTTTAATGTAAAATTCTCATTTTCTTTCTGAAGAAAAACTTCGATAATGTTAAAATAATATACAGAAAATCACTGGATTTAAACAGTTTCTATTTTAAAATGTTCTTTCAATGAAATCATAAAATAAGTCGTAATTTTGAAGAGTTCACTCCTAATCGAATCAACCGGAAGTAAAAATTAATTTTATCGTTATTTTAAAATATATTGTCGCTTAATAAAGTTTTAAATTATACAAAAAATCAATCAGGCAAAGATTAATTAAAAACAAACAAAAAAAATCAATCAGGCAAAGTTTTAAATAAAAAAAAACAAAAAAAACAATCAGGCAAAGTTTTAAATTATAAATAAAATTTCGTTTGATAAAGTTTTAAATAATACAAAAAAAATAATATAAATAATAAAAAAAAAAGTAATTTATAGTTAAATCAACACGAGCCGCCAAAATAACGTAAGACTCATTATTGTGCCGGGCGTCACTGTATGTTTAACAATTTAGTTAAATATACATGAACCGGCAAAATAACGCAGGAATCGTTATTTTGCCGGGACCGGCAATATAGCCTATTCGTATTTTAAAAGACTAAAATATCTCACATTTTGGAGATTCTACTAATTTATTATATGCCTACTAAAGTATTTTTCTGCCAAATTAAACTTTTTTTTTCTTTTCCCTCCAGCAAATAAATCGAGCATTGATGAAATAGTCAACATTTTTATAACCCCAAATCAATTATTCACATTCAAACGATGAAATATTTACATCACCTGTTTCTTCTCGGATATTGTTTAGTGACTATTTATTTTAGGGTGTGATTGAAGAGAAGATGAAAATGTACTGCTATATACAGGAATTTAACTCACAGCTTTCACATTGTGAGACCTTTGTGTTTAATACACCCTCTCTTTCCACCACTTCTTGTCCCATTAACCCTTTTCTAATTGAGACTGCCATTTTTTAATATTTCCATGTTAAGTAATTTTCCATTATTTTGTCATTGAGATTACCTACAACATATGATGATTCGAAAGTTACACACTGCTATTTTATATATATATATATATATATATATATATATATATATCATTCACTTTTTATATATTTAAAACAAGTTCAAAAGTATTGATAAAATGAACTTAAAACAAATATATTTTCAAAAGTGCTCAATACAAGGTGGAGCTTTATAAATATACTTTATTTAAAATGCTCTACACAAATTAATTTCTGTTTCTGTGCTACCGTACACACTAGACAGGGATCACAATTCACTGAAATTAATTTTTCAATTTAAAATAAGTTATCCTATTTGCTAATTTTTAATTTTAAATGATTATCTAAAAATGTTTCATATTAGCTGTCATTTGGACCGGACTAAGCAATTTAAAAAATAAATGGTAGCTAAATACATATTATATTGCCAATAACACAGTACAACAATAACAAATGTAGGTAGTCAGAACAACAATAACAAATGTAGGTAGTCAGAAGCTAAGTTTGATTTGTCAGCTTAAATGCTATTTGAAAATCTGACGATGATTTTTAAGTTAGATATATATGCCCATTAGTGAACAAATAATTAACTAAAATTATATGCAAAACAATAGTAAATAATTTTTTATATATATATATATATTGTCCCCCCCCCCTTCTTCTTCCCATCCACTTGTTTTCTTCCATCTCCCCATCCTGTTTTTGGGTTTTTTTTTTAACACTACTTTTTCCTGAGAAATAATGAAATTTTATTATGTAGTAATAAATATGTGATTACATTTGGCTAATTATCTTTGTATGGAAATAACTAATGCCTTTTTTGTCTCTCTCTCTCTCTCTCCTTATATTTGTTTGCTGCTGTAGGTTAGTTTACTTGAATATAGAAAGAGGTTAAAAGAAAAGAAAGATCCCCCTGCATCCCCTGTGTGTTCCCAAGGGAAGACTGTCTCTGCGATCCCCACACCAGTCTCTGCAGACAAAGCTCCGACACTAGCTGTGCTGCCTCTCTTTGTGGAACCGGTCAGTCCAGCCAAAGAAAATGACCAAGTAGAAGTCAAAAGTAAGTCACCTAGTCTCTTTCTTCATTTTTGCATTTTCTTGTCTTTCGATTGTTATTTTTTTTAATATATTTTTAAATAATAGACTAGCTGTACCTACCTGGAATTGCTTGCGTTTTTTTACCTTTTCATTTTTTTTTTTTAAATTACATTTTGTTTTAACTGTTAAATTTATAAATAGTTAACTGTCCCTACCTGGCATTGCTTGGGAGTCTTTTAGTTGACCGAAAAAGTTCTTTAAAAAGGTTCAATTGTAATATAAGAGTGTTAAAATACCTCATCTATTTCACCCAAATTAAATGAAGACATCATGGCCGCCAGCAAGTAAAACATTGAATGAAACTTGATATTGATGTATCATATTTTTGCAAGCATTGTGCAAATGTAAAGAAAAGAAGAAAAAAATGTTAGAGATGTCCCTTATTTTGTTTGAAAATGTAGAATATCTAACATGCAATTGGAAGATTGAAATATGAAATAATAACGGTCCTACAAAAGTATGTGCTTTATAAAACATCTCCCCAGTGTGCGTGGATTGCAGTGATAGTAGATCTGAGAGTGGAAACTCCTTCCTGTATACATGACTTAAAAGTCCAAAAGAATATCGAGCGGAAATTAATATAAAAATTGATAAAGTTGAACATAACCAAGTTTATATAGTTAATGAAAACATGTGCCAATAATTGATCTAAATCGCTGGCAAAGTATATATATATATATATATATATATATATATAGTGTGTGTGTGAATAAGTTTTTATAGGTACAAAATTTTAAAATATATATATATATGTGAATAAGTTTTTATAGGTACAAAATTTTAAAATTGATTTTAATAATAATGGCGAGGTAGCCATAATTACCAAGGATGAAGAGGCCTATAATGCTAAAGCAAGAAAAAAAAAAAAAGAATTAATCATTCATTCCTTACTCTAGTAAAACGGTTAAAATATAAAAAAATGTGAATGGAGGAGAGAAAAGAAGAAAAAGATGGTGGTGAAATCGAGACGTCTTTCGAGTCGACTCATTTTCAAGATATTACGTCGACTAAAATAGGGTGTTTGAATGACGCCTTGCCTGGAAGTGGAAATATGTACGATTTTTATCACTTAAATATTTAATGTATTTTTATGTAACACCAATAAAAATTACATAAAAATACATTAAATATTTAGGTGATAAAAATTGTACATATTTCCACTTCCAGGCAAGGCGTCATAGCATGGGGGTAAAATGCTAGACTATTGACATCAACATCGAAGGTTCAATCCTTGTCTAAGTTAGCCATGCTGATGACGGCTGTGAGCCAGACACACGTTTCCATGAATTAGTTTTATGTACGTATAAAATTAATAAAAATATATATATTAATGAAAAATATGTCCTATAAAGTTAAGGGCAATTTTTATATATATATATATATATATATATATATATATATATATATATATATATATATATATATGTATCACCTTGGGTCAGAAAGCTATACTGGTTAACGGTAAAAGGAAAAATATCTCGCACTACTTTATATATAAGATGAGATAGTAAGAGCCAGGTTCCAAACATATTTGAGGCTGTTTTACATAAATGATTTGGCATTAAGTAGTCTGAAATGGAATATCTCACAAAACAATGTTTTTTTGTTGTTTTTTTTTTTAATAGCAAAATAACACTATAACTTCTCATCTAAAAACAAATACGTTTTTTGTTATTTTGTTTTAATCGCCAGACCTCCTCCCCCTCTCCTTCAATTTGTTGGTGTAAAATAAATTTTTTATTTATCAAAATGTTAACTACTAAAATAAATAAGGTTTAGACCCAAAAGATAGTTTAGTAAACCAAGTTGTTTGGCAAGCTAACTACATGAAGCATTTTATTTCAATTTTGTATTGTATTATTTTCTTATACAATATATTTATATATTATAAAATATGTTTATATATTATAAAATTTATTTATAAAACAGTTGAACATCGAGAGAAAAAACCTGAAAGCAGATGGCCTGAGAAACCGATGAGTCTTACGGAACGGTTAAGGCAAGAATTTGGATTGGAAGAAAGTGATGAGGAGGAAAATAAAACTGGTAAGGGAGAAAAATGTTATCTTTTCATTTGTACTCGAATCCTCATCCCAAGACGGGTATTCTGCAAGTTAATAATCAAACCAGTTCACCAAACGTACAGTTTTTCCCTTACAGAAATTTAAATAAAGATATATATGCTATTAAACTTTGTCTAGAATACTTATTCCAATTTTTATCAAAATCCATTAAATGATTTTTATTCTGGAAAAATATTTAAGATGTGAAGTTTAAAGCTTAAAGAAGAAATTGAAATTCAGTTGATCTTGCTTTATTGGTCTCTAATAATTAATTTTATGCAAATTGGAGATATTTAAATTTTCAAATGTGTGGCTGTGCCTTCTAACAATGCTTTAAAATACTCCAAAGAAACTGAAATTTTGAGAATATATATTAATACATATGGTTATTTTCTCATCAAAATTGGAGATATCTGAATTTTCACAATGTTTTTTCAATCAATAAAATTGCATAAAACTTAACATAGTCCCTGATTACGCCCAGTAGCTTATTTCAAAATTCATAATGATCTGTTAATTAGTTTCAGAGTTTACCCCCAAACAAACATAAACATATCTAACTTATATATATAGTAAACATAAAACAACAAATATTGTACTATTAGGAGTTAACCTGGTATGAGAAGTTAAACTCTTTTTATATCGAGACATTATAATTCTTTTTCTATATATAAGTTAGATATAACTTCTTGACTTGTCATAATATTAACCAAATTTGATAGTATATGTATGATATACATAATGACTTCAAATCTTAAATGCAGTTAGCTTTATGTAAAGTAAAAGTCAAGGGAAAAAAGTGATGAATAAGGCAAATACTGAAAGCGAGAGAAAAAAATAAAAAATAAACTGAATAAAGTCCATTTCACAGAAGATATCCTACTGTTGAATATTTTTCTTTTTCTGCATGTATTGGAGTTTACACACCTTCTGGAAAACTAGGAATTTCAGATGTAAATTTCCAAACCTAGAAAAGTTTTGTTTTTTTTCCCCAAATATGTCCATGGAAAAGTATCTATGATGTCCTGGAAAATTTTAATTACTTTGTCTAAAAATGAACCTAATTATTTATGTAGTTTTCTGAGTTTCTTTTGTTTTTTTTTCAAAAAAATTTGCACCATAAATTTTTTTGTGTAAAATTACAATTTTCTATTTTTTTAACAATTTTTCAATTAAATCTCTCAAAGATTAAATTGAATATAATAACCGTGAATGCAGATATTGGTTACATTTGTCGGTATTGGATGTAACAGTAAATTATGAAACCTTTGGAATGTAGGTATAGGAAATTTCCTGGAAAATTATTTCTTACAATGTGTGTGTGTGTGTGTGTGAGAGAGAGAGAAGCTGAAAAAAAAAAGTGAATATACCAAAACAATGCAAAAATTTTACTCATTTAATATTTTATCTTTATTGTTAAAGATTTGCTCAGAAATGAATGAAGATTTTTTTTTTTTTTTTAATTCACTATTCTTTCATTTGATAATACTCGCTATGGTATTCACCCTGGGCAAGCTGAGCCGGCTTCCTCCAAAGGAGGAAGTTTCTCGGGAATATCAAAATTACATGCGATTCCCAGTCACATGTAAAATTTACTGTTGAAGACAACATTAGAGGGGTAGAAAGAACAGAAAGACAAAAGGTAGGGAGGGGGTATTTAAGAAGAAAATTTTTTTTTAATGTCCTGAATAAAAAAAACTTCTTTTTATTGTAACCTATTTTTTTAATCTATTTTTTTCTGAAAATCTTTTTCTTGTACATCTTTTTCTTGTACATCTCTGGTTAAGAAAAAAGTAGGTTAAAATAAAATAATTTTTAAACAAAGATTCTTAAAATGAAATTTGCATACTGGCTTGATGGTTCCTTATAATCCGTTCTCATGACATACGAATCTATGTTTCCTAACAGCCATACCGTAATTGACTTTTCTTCTTCCATTGTTATTGAAGAGTATATATTGTCGATAAAATTTAATTGTGTTAACTATAATACCTAAATTCCTTTCTGTATTATATTCTTTCAAATTTAATCTGAAAAATGAGTAAACGTTTTAGGATGTTTTTCCGACATAAGTTTTTCTCTTTTTTTTTCTTCATTTCAAATGTTAAAGTTCAATAGTACCATATGAATAAGATTGAGTTGTTTTTCAATGGAATTGTTTTTCATTTTAACATCAACATTTTGATATGTTTTCCGTGAAATCATTTATAAAAAGTAGAAACAAGATTTTTTTTTTAATGACCAATCATTTCTTTGATTGTAAGCATTACTCTTCTAAGACAACATATTGATTTGTCATCACTGGTTAAAAGAAGTTCTTTCATTGTCAGTAAAATGTATTTTAAAATAAAGCAAACATGATTGTTGTCTATCCTAATTTTTAATATAAATGTTTGCTACATAGGTTACATGAATGTCCTGTAGTAGCTTTGAATCAAAAATACTTTTACTCAAAGTATCAACTGTCTTGGAAATAAGTTTAGATGGAGGGGTTGAGGGTTCAACATTAAAAGTCCTCTTAGAATCGATTTTTTGGGGTTGAGGGGTGAATGTATGGGACAATTTACTACAGTTAGCAAATATGATTCATGTTTGCAAATAGACAAACAATAACTATTTTGTTAATTGTCTATTTTATTCAAACACAGTTGTCACGGAAGCTCAAATGAAGTTAAAAGATTACAAAAATAAAATCTTATGCTAGTTTCTTGCAAAACAACAAAGTCAAATGAAAACAAAACGAAAACTTGATGAAAAATAAGTTTGGATACGATTTTTTTCCTTTTTTTTTTTTAATACGTCACCCTAAACAAGGCAGGCCACCACTGTAGATGTAAGGGGCTACTGAGAAAAAGGGTGAAAGTTTGGGGGGGGGGGTCAGCCTAAATTGAGAGCTATGCAGCGAGATGTCTGTTTACATTAGTTTTAAATTTCTGCATATCAGTACCGTCAGGAAAACAGGGAGCTGGAAGGGAGTTCCAGAGTCCAGCAGCACAAGGAAAGAAGCTTTTGGAGTAGAAGGCTCTTTGGCATCTGGGGACCTCAACAGTGAATGGATGGGATTTGGCAGATTGTCGAGTTGGTCTAGTGAATTTACGTCGTGGGGCCACCAGAACAAGTTCATCAGAGCACAATCCATTGAAGTATTTGTAAAACAGGTACAAGGACGCAACATTGCAGCGATGGGACAGAGGCTGGAGCTTGGTGGATAGTGAGGGACTTATTAAGTTGGTGACTCTTTTTTGGACCTTGTCTAAGAGGGAGAGACTAGTGGATGATGCCCCAGCCCAGATGTGGTAACAATACTCCATGCATGGGCGGATGGTGGCTTTGTAGAGATATAGGATAATGTCAGGTTTGAGAAGTTTACTAGCACGGTAGAGAGAGCCCACCTTCTTTGCAGCAGCCCTGGCAATGTCTTCAATGTATTTGTTCCAATTCATGTTATCTGTGAAAGTTAGGCCGAGGAGTTTGAATGATGAACTCTCAGGTAGGGTATTTGCCATGACAATCGGTGGTTGAAGAGGTTTCTTGTAGTTATTGAAGGAAAGTAGCTTGTCTTTGCTGCATTAAAAGTTACCATCCATTTTTTACCCCAATCCACTACAGACTGGGGGTCATTTTCTAAGGATCTAGCCATTGCCTCAGATATGTGCGCGTCGGTTTTGCCTACATGACGAGAGTAGAGCGTGGTATCGTCAGCAAATATTCCTATCTCAGTCTCAATGACATCAGGGAGGTCATTTATGAAAATCAGGAACAGTAGAGGTCCAAGGATAGATCCCTGGGGTACACCAACATTTATGTCATTTTGCTTAGATGAACAGCCATCGAGGCCAACCTGGATCTTTCTTTTTGTTAGGAAGGATTTAATTATGCTAAATATTTGTCCAGTAATACCATATGAGTGCAGTTTTAGGAGAAGCCTTTCATGCCAGACCTTGTCAAAGGCCTTAGATATATCAAGCGCTACTGCCTTAGCTTCACTTGCCTTGTCCAGTGTATGATATATGCGTTCAGAGATGACCGTTAGGATATCTGCAGTTAATCTATCATCAGTATATCATCAACATATTCAAAGGTTTGACATCCTGAATTCTTGGGGGGTGATCCTAGCTGGTACTAAAGACCGAAACAGCATTCTCATTCCTCGATTCCGAAAACATAGGTTGAGACCAGACCGTCTTTCTACGATCCACACTAAACTATTTTCATTAATATTTTCCTCAAATTTTCCATATATTTTCCTGATCAATATTGAACATGATTCATCCACTGTGTTCAAACAGGTAATTAATCTTAAGATAACAGGGTCTGTTCTAGTTAAATTTCCAGAGAAAAGGAAAAATACCCGACCTTCCCATTTTCACATATTCATTTGTCGAAAAGATACAAATGTACTTTGTTGTGACAATGTCTCAGTAATTTCATCGAAGACAGCCTTTTTAAAAGCTAACAAAATTCTGTTTCAAGTAAAGGAAAATGTTTAAAAACAGCAGCTTCTTACCTAAGACTCTTGACAGTCATATCACTTATTTTGCGAGTTAATCATACAATTGACTACATTTGGCTAGAAGCAAAGTGTAGTATCTGTTCTGATACTACAATTCATCTTTTCTGTTTTCGGTCAGTGAAGGAGAAATCCTTCTAGACTAAATTTTGTCCCAATCCAGAGTGGCCCTTTTTGGGGGAGTTGGATTTTCCCCACATTAAAAATCGACCTTGTGTCATGGAGAGGCAAATGAATAAGAACTACAATTGTAAAAGGTTTTGAAAACAAATTCTATTGCACTTGATGAAAGTAGACATTATGGCAACTGCTTATTGCACTGTTCTTATTAGATGAGTTGAAATATAATATGACTGAGGACATTAAATTTACTACATTTGAAGGTGACTGGCCAAAAGATATTTAATGAAATCGAAAATTGCATTGAAAATGCAATGCTGGATTGGACAAAACTTGTATCCATGGCAACTTACAGGGCACCCATAATGTCCTAAAAAAGTGGGTTCAGTTGGCCACCTTTTTAAAATAAAAAAAAGTTGAACAATCTTGGTTTGTACTTCTCTGCTATTCATTGCATTCTGTATCAAGAAGCACTGTGGATGGAAAACAAGGATGACAAAATGATCGATGTTATATGGGCAAGAGCCATCAGTCATCAACAATTCATTTCTTTTCTCTTCGCATGGATAGTAAATAAGATGTTTCTTTACGATTCTAAAATGAGGTGGTTCAGTCAAGGGAATGTTTTAATCTGAGAGATTAGATTGCATTGTTCTTGGCAATGGAAGCGAAAGATGTCTTTGTCTGTATGCTTCTATTCCTCACTGATCTTACTGGTCATCTAAGATTCTTAACTTGGAGCTCCAAAGCAAGCAACAATGATATATGACTATTTGAAGGCTTTCAAATGTAAAATTTTATTATGCATAAAGCAGTTTACATGTAGAAGACTTTCCCATTCCACCTCTTTAACAATCATTAGAGACATTTGCTTGAAAGAATGTGCAGATAGAATTGTAAAACTGACTGACCACATTTGTCAAGATTTTCTGACATTATAAACGCAATTTATGTTTATTGCTTCTGGAGAATTTTTTGATTTTGATCAATTTCTTGCATAGAAAAGATTTTCCCATCTGTGCATGTTATATGAACAGTTTTTCTCAATAATGAAATAAAATATATCTGTATTGCACTTAACCAATGAACATTCATATTTCGCATTGAGACTGCGGCTAATTTACGGCACTTTAAGACAAACTTTGGTTGCTGCAAATTGTTATCAAAGATCATCTTTAAGTGTTCATGATCAATTCAAATCATTAGAATTTTAACTTTTATTCATAAGACTGAATTTAGTAATAAAAAAATGTTCATATTTTTTCCCCACATGTTCAAGTTACTTTCATATGCACATTCATTGTGCTTAATAAGCAGTCAATGGTCTATATAGATTATGACTAGCCATTCAATATTCTGTCCCGTACTCACTCTAATTCTGGTTATGCTTGTTGCCTCCCATCCTTTCTATGTGATTCAAAGTTCTTTTGTGCTTTCTATCAGGTCGGAAGGTATAAGGTCCAACTCCTAGAATTCCAAAATATCCACCTCCGATTCCTTATTTTAAAGTTTGCTAGTATTCAGATTCTGAGATTTAAAAAAACAAAACAACTCCGACTCCGATCATGCTTGTGAGTCCGACTCCGCGCATTCTTATGAGTCCGGCTCTTATTCCTTCCCAAACCACAACCCTGCTTTCTTTAAACTTCATATCCCATATGTCATCCCCATTCATAATAACCCCAATGATGCTACCTGCTTCTGGTTCACTGAACATCTAACTCATCATTTTATAATGACCCTTTTGTTTCCTTGAGTCTGAGCCCCCCTGGTTTAGATTAAAGAAGCATATATTTATAACTTGTGGAGATATCATGATGGACATCACAAATGCAACTATTCAAGTAGCTGTTTCAGGCCAAGTAACATTTCTACTAAACTCAAAATACTCACATTTGACATTTAATGCTTCATACAGTTTGATTTGTAAGTTCATTTCGGTTCAATTGTGTAAAGGAAAGTGGTCTTTCTGTCTGTCTGTCTGTCTGTTTGTTAAAAACTCAGAAACTACTAAAGAAGCATTTACAAGCATTTTATTCTGATTCAGTATGGTCTCAAGCAGGTTATGGTAAATAATTTACTGTAATATTTATTTGGGGTCACCAAGGACCAAATTAATGACTGGTAGGTTTAAAAGAAAAGAAAATAATGTTTTTTTTATTTAAAAATCAAAGGAATTAACTCTATGAATAGTTTTAAAGTTATTTCCCCATAAACATTTATTTTATTTATAACTTGAAAATTATAGAAAGAAAAAAAGAAGAAAAATGTTAAGATATGGGGGTCAGGGCTAGGAGTAGAAGTACACTGAATGCTGGGGTTGCTAGCTAGTTCTACATAAATCAAACTTTCCAATGATATCAAATTTAGTTAGGTCTTCATTTTTTTCCTCAGTTAGACCCCCCCCCCCAAAAAAAAAAAAAACACTATATTTTTACTGGACTATTAGAACATAGCTTAAAAGCTAATCCCTTGCTATTAATAGCAAGGTAATATTTTGTAATATCCTGTTTTGATTTATTAGATTTTTACTGTAATTGTTTTTCTAAGAGTTTGGTTTTTGTTCACATTGGTTTATTCTTTCTTGTTCTCTCATGAATGTATTATGATTGTTTTTGTTTTATTTTTTATTTTGTTTTAATCTAAACTGTCTTTGGTTTCACTCCTTCTCCCCCCTCCCCCCCCCCCGTTTCTCTCCCCCACACCCCACACCCCACACCCTGAGTTTTTTGTTTTTTCGTTTAAAAGTTGAAAATGCTAACTGAGTTTCACTAATACTTTTTAGAATTGAAATGGCATTGCAAAAGACAGTCTGTACAAACTCCCCCACCCCCTCCACCACCACCTTGCAGTGTTCCACCTCATCTACATCCTCCGGGCAAACCTTCGGGTGAGGGTGAGTTTCAATGTACTGTCATGTATTCTTGTCCTGCTTTATATATATATATATATATATATATATATATATATATATATATATATATACACACATTCTCTCTCCATCTCAGTCTGCTATAATATAGATGCAGGACTGGTCATAGGTCTCGCTGAAGATAATTGCTTATATATGAAAATAAAAAATAATTGGTACTAGCTGTACCTACTGTTTATTTTCAGTTTCTTTTTGTTTTTCTTTTGTTTGTTTTTGTTTTATAGGATTTTGAAAGTTAAAGTTAATTACTATAGTATTGTTTGGTCATTAAATTATTTAGTTGAATCAAATTGTTATAAAACTATAGCTATATTTTTTTTAGGTAATGTTTTAATCTCTATAAAATTATCAGATGTAAATAGGTTTTAAAACTTTCAATATTAATATAGAGTTTGATTTGGCATGTTTTAAGGCATATCAACCCTTTAGAGGTTTATTTAATACCTATTGCACATAATTGTATACAATTAAATGAATACAAGTTGCTATTATACTCATAACCAAGGGGGAATTTCCCAATGTTATTAGTGCATAAACACTATAGATACAATCGGAGTTGAACTCGGCATAGAATCCCATTTGCAAGATATGAATGAGCCAAGGCTGTTTGGAATTAAACTAAACATGGTGTTAGAGGAAGATGGAGGAACTTTCAAACCTTTACTATAACTTTAACATAAACCTCCATTATATAATCAATAAAAGTTTTAGTTATTTTTTATTTTCATGTATATTTACGTAATTATCTTTGATGAGACTTTTGGCAAGCATTGTATTCACTGATGTCACTTACTGTCTTCGCACTATGGTCCTTTATATCTTGCATCCATTGTCTTGTGCTATACCAAAGTTAGCATGAATAATGTCAATTTTGTACAACCGTTCACTGTTTTTCTTTTTCCCCTCTTCCACCTTGACTTTGCACTTTCTAAAAAAAATTGATGCAATGTGATTTTTAGAAGTCTGACACATGTTTTTTTCTTTAAGTATTTGGAATGCTTTGGATAATGTTAACAAACCAATCATCTCTCTCTCTCTCTCTCTCTCTCTCTCTCTCTCTCTCTCTCTCTCTCTCAAATATAAGTGAAAATGGTCTGCAGAGAAATGTAACTGGAATTAGAATCAAAACAAAAACAATTGAGTTTTTTTTTTAATATTTCGGCTTGAGTGTTCTGTGTTTGTAATTTATGAATCCTTTTGACTCTACTTGTATTTGTTTTGGACACCATATTCTAGTGTGTCAGTATTTTGGACTACTGTTATCTTGCAAACTAGTTATGTTCCTACATTTCCTCAGGTTGTCAAAACTTTAATATATACACTAGTGGATGTACCTGGTCGATATCTAGAGCAATAAAATATTAGTAAACAACCAAATTTTGACTAAACAATTTATTTGGATGATTCAGTTGTAAGAATGAACTATTCGCACACCATGAAAGAAAACTTCAGAAATGCTTATTTCATATCAATTACGTTCACGGCAAAGTTTGTTCCTGGTTAGGAACTTTTGGTTTTGTTAACACTTTAACTAAAAAAAGAACAGATTTTTCCTTAAAAAATCTTTCAATTAGAAACATTAGCAGGAACCTGCGAATTCCAAAAATGCCATTGGTTTTGGTTGGAGATCAACCATTGACAACTGATGAGAGAATGCACACACACATATTTATTTGCTTATATGTTATATATGCCTGTTTTTTGTTTTTTTGTTATTTACTTACATGAACTTGAAATATATATTCTAAATACTTAGCATGAGGCATGCCTCTTCGTAAAAGAATTGCGTTCTAGGTGGTTGATAATGCGAATGTAAACATAAGCATATAATTTCCCTTTGTAGAAAAGGTAATAACGTAGAGGTAAGAGGTCCCAACAACTTGAAACACTAGCCACATCAAAGAGCTGTCGGTGACATATGGATTAAACTCCACAAAGTAGAAGCAGTAATATTTAAAATAAAGTTTATTTTATTCATGTAACCTAATTTTGTTCTGTACTTGTGTTGCTCAAAATTATACCGTCCACTTAAAAAAAAAAACTCTCTGAAAGTCATTTTTATAATTTGGAATTATTTTCTCCCTCCTGAATTGAGTGAGAAGTTTATTTATTAAACTTATTTTTTCGTTTAGTTTAATTTTTCTTATAGTTTGACTACTCCATTTGGATGAAGCCTTTTTAAAAACTACTTATAATTTTTGTGCACTCATGTCATAGTCATTGTGAATAGGTTCAACTCCTCCTTTTTCTAATAACTAAAGGGACGTAACTCTGATTTTTTTCCCTTACACCGATTCATTCCTCGAATAATCTATAAAGGTGTGTGTATGTCCAGAGAGATGAAAGAGTGGGTGGGGAGGGGGAAAGAGAGAGATAGAGGTTTTAATAAAAAATATGTTACCCTTTTGCCCGGGCAACGCCGGGTAGCTCTGCTAGTATTTTTATAAAGCGGTTTCTTTTATACTGACAAACTTAGTGTATTCTGCTGTGCTGATTTTAGTTTGTTTTTTTTTTACTTCATTTTTTTTTTTTTTTAACTATGCAGTTAAATCTAATTTTTAAGTATTGTTTAGTCATTAAATTGAACTAAACACTATAACTAATTTTAATCTCTATTTATAAAATTATTGGATGTAAATTGGTTCCAAAACTTTCTATTCAGCTGTTTAAATGCTTGCAAATTCCTTTAAAATCTTGAAGTATCAAAGAAATTAATTTTTTTTCTTTTCGTTTTTTTTCTTTTCGTTTTTTTTCTTTTTTTTTTAAACTATTAACAAAAGATTAAAAGTTCTGATTTGTTTATGATGAAACCGAAATGCATTGTGCTAGATTGAATTTTGTAATTAAATTATTTTTTTCAAATAGGATTTGCTAATTCATTTTTTGATTTAATTGAAAAAAAAAGAAAAAAATGTAAGTCACATAGAGACGAAATGCGCATACAGACACACAAGAAGTTGTCACTTACAAAAATTAAAATTTACTCAATCAGTGTGTTGAGTGATGAAAATGCTATTTCAAACTTAACTGTGACAGACAGAGCCTGTTATAGGGATGCATGGACACATCTAACAAAAGTAATTGAATGTTTCTCTGTTTATTGATGTTGTTTAGTTTTTTTTTTATTGTTCTTGTGCATGAAGAGTATTTGGTTCTTCTTCCTAAGATGACTTATTTTAGTTTGTTGTCTTTTTATTTTTTATCTATGTTGTCTGCTACCGTGCATTATTCAGTGGGCAATAACCAATTATGTGAATACGTCCTCCTCTGTTCGTTCGCTCCATTTTTCTTAACTTGTGTCAGCTCATTTGTGTTCTAGGTGGTTGATAATGCGAATGTAAACATAAGCTTTTCAAATAAAACAACAAAATTGAATGTATGCAAAAGAACATTTTATATTGATGGGAATTTGAACATTTTCTTCAAATATTTTTTTTTAGCTTTTTCTTTTATTTAATTCCACTTTTTATAATAAATTTATATTTTATATACTAAATTTTAATTATTTTTAGATATAAAATTTTAATTTTATTACATATATATATATTAATTTTTTATTTTTACTTATACTTTTGTTTATTTTATATATATATGAAAATTTATATATGTGTGTGTGTGTGTGTAGATACATTTTGTATTAATTTTTTATGTATTTGTTAAAAAAAATATTTATATTTTTTTTAATTTCATTTTTGACTTTTCTCAATTTTACATTCTGAATGAATATTAAAACATATTTTTCCTTAGAATTTATGAAAAATAAAATTTTTTTCCTTAACTAATACGATCTGCAAATAAAACTAAAATCAAGGAAAGTTAAAAGTAAATAAGTATGCATCTACAGAGAAACTTAAAGATTTTTTTTATATAAAAAAAAATAATAATAAAGATTTACAAAAATATCATTAAACAATTCTTCCAACTTTTTTATTTCATTTGAATATCTTAAGTTGGTTAGAAAAACCGATTTGTGTGGACTTTCTGTGGTTTACTTCATACCTAGCTGGAATAGCCATTCCAATCGGGGCTCATAATAATGAGAAACATTTAAAGTCTTTAATATGTGTATGAGATTTGGGCTAAAAAATACTTCAAAGTAAACAAAACCATAGTGTTGTGAAAATAGAGATTACACAACTGAAGT
Source organism: Sepiola atlantica (assembly GCA_963556195.1). Classification (NCBI taxonomy): domain Eukaryota; kingdom Metazoa; phylum Mollusca; class Cephalopoda; order Sepiida; family Sepiolidae; genus Sepiola; species Sepiola atlantica. Next base: position 58,349,439 of record OY744521.1, read on the forward strand.
TATAGATTGAGAAAAGTTTTAACTTTGTAGAGTTAATCTCCTAATAGGAGTTTTTTTTAATTTGTGGCATAATGGTTAGTGTTCGTTAATGGGTTAGGAGGCGACGTTCAATCCTCGGTTGAGTTAGATAAAAGAAAAGGATGCATCACCTCCTTGCTAAAAACTCATCATTATAAGGTGAGGATCAAGGATAAGTGGAACAATACAGGGACAGGAGTCGTGTTCTCCTTCCATTCCGGTGTAGTAGCCAATGGAATCTCCTTTTACTCTCGACTATAGGCGATCCATTTATTTATTGTTTAATTTGTTTATAATTTGCACTTTTAGAATCAATATAATGTTCTGAACCATACTTCTGGTGTAAACCTTATTAAAATCAGAAGTAACAAAAACACATCAGTTTAGGTGCATCATTAAGGGATCCTTTAAAAGTGTCAAACTTCAAAAACATTGACTGTTATGTCAGAAACTCTTACAAGTGTTTTGTAGATGAATCACCATAACAGTATATCTATGCTGTGAAACTACATTAACCAGAGTACTTAAGTATGTTTCAGTTCGAACAAAGGTTGTATAATAATATCGTTGGGTCTACATTTACGGCAAATGTCCATAAAATGGAAATATTTTTTTTAAGTAAGACAGCAATATGCAACAGATGAAAGATACAACTGTGGAATTTCCATTGGTCCTGCTAGTTTTGTATAATGTAAATAAAAATCTTGTTAGAATCGGATGTAAAAAAAAACTTAATGGGGTGGTGGTGGATCATGCTCTCTTGAGAATCTCTTTAAAGGCAAAATGATAAATATGATCTCAATCATTGCAGATTGCTGCAATGATAGTGCCATTCATAGCAAATTTACACTTCATATGTCTAATAAACTGAAAATAGTTTAATTGAATCAAGTGTAACAAGCTACCAGCTCAGATCAAAGTGTAGTATCTGTGCTTATATTTGGTCTTATCTTTTCTGTCACCTGGAGAGAGGGAAATTTATCAAATGACCTTAACCATCGAAAGGACATTGAAACTGTTATTGCGTCACATCCTACCGAACTGTGTGTGGGTGATGGGTAAATACCAAGAGTCAAAACAGTCACCAACTTTTTATGAAATTTTTTTTTTTCTTTTAATGCATTTTTTTTTTCTTCTAGCTTAGAATTTTAAACTAAAAATATCTTTTCATTTGTCTTTATTGTAGAAATGATATCGGAACCTCTCCCAGTGGCAACTAGTCGTCCTGTTTTGCCTGCTACGCAATATCCTCCTCCACCCCAGGCACCGGTGCAGGTGCATACCAGTGTACCGCCTGTGTTACCTGGCCGACCACCTCTGCCTCCACCACCCCCTCCGCACCAAGCCAGGCACCTGATACCAGCTCAAGGTGCACCCCTACCTCCACCACCACCCCCGCCCTCGGCAGTGCCTGTGTCAGAGAGTCCAGGAATTCCTGCTCTCATGTCCATTCAGACATATCATCAACGATTCCAAGCTCCTGCTGGTCAACCAGGACCGCCTCCTCCCCCACTGCCCCCTCAAGGGCAGCCTCCACTACCGCCACCCCAGCAAGTTCCCCCTCCAGGTTCCGTGGCGTCTGTGACAGCGCCACCACCACCACCGCCTATGCCCTCCATGTCCTCGATGGCTTCTCCTCGGCCACCAAGACCCCCCTGTGTAGTGGGACCACCTCTTCCACCTCCTAACGTGCAGCCAACACCTCAACAGCAGCCTCCTCCTCAGCAGCAAACGCAACCTCCCCCTCTGCCACCTCCACCACCGCAGATTTCTCAACATCATTCACATTATACCTATCAAGGTAAGTAATATCGTAATTACGGGTGAAACTTTCAAAAAATTAAAATTCTTGAAGTTTTAAAAATATGTTTTGGTTTTGGTACGCCAATTTAATTTTTTAAATAGTAAATGATAATGAAAAATAAATATATCAAAAAATTATTTAATTTCCTCCAAAATTGAGAATTTATTTTGGAAAATATTTTTTTAGGTCCATGTTCAGATTCCATATAATCTTTATGATTGAAAATTATGATTAAATCTGTTTTTTTTTTTGTTTTTTTAAATAATACCGCAAGAAATATTTCAGCTACTTTGGGCAACGGGCACAGATTGCCCAAATGCAGACGACAATAGAGAATCATCAACAGTAGCTGTCGTGTCAACAACAGGCCTAGTCAAACAGTAAAATTCTTTAAAGAAGTAATTCCTAGTTACTTCAAACACTAAAGTTTGTTACTATGATAAATATTCGTCTAGTTAGAAAGTTGAATGAAAAATATATTTTTTTGTTTTAAAAATGAAAATATTAAATTATGCCTAGAACTTAGTAATGGTAGAATTTCTTTTTTTCTTCTTTTTTTTTTTTTTTTTTTTGACAAAAAAGCTGTCTGCATTTAAATTTTTAAACATTTATTTGAGGAAGAAAATGAAATGTTTGATATCTTTAAAAAAACACTTGATATCTACTCTCTTTTTATTTATTTAAATAGTTTACCAAAATTTAATATTAAAATGAAATTATGAATTCTATTTTTTTTAATTTACATACTAAGAGCTTTTTTGGACATTGTTTTTTGTTTGTTTCTTTTCTATTTTCTAAATACATTACTTGTTCAGATTCAGTTGTGTATGTTTTTGCAACTGTTTGTAATTTTGTCAGTCTTCTGAGTTTTCTCAAAATTGGTTTATTAGGTTTTCACAAAATTCTCCAGTTGTATGACTATGAATGAAAAAAACTGACATAGGCAAATTTTTTTTCGAAAAACTCTTTATCCCAAATGTATTTTTGTTTTGTTTTTTTTTGCAAATATCAAAGATTTTCTTTAGTTTTTGCTCGAAATTTACTAAAAGTGTGGATTAACTAATCAAATCTTTGCAATGGTTTTAGTTTTATATTAAGTTTTTTTTTGTGTGTGTATTTCAGGTGTGTCATCAAGTGCATCTCATCCACTTCAGACTCCTCCACCATTACCTCCTCCACCTCTTCAGAACGCTCAGTTCAATCATCCAACTTCTGCGCCAGCTGCTGTCACAAATCAGCCTCCACAGTATCCTCCTCTGGGGCCACCACCAACTGTTTCACAGGCGTCTTCACCGTACGGACAGCCACCTCTACAGATGTCTGCGCCTACAATTCAACAGCAACAATTCGGACATCCTCCCCCTAACCCCTGTCAAGGACAATCTATGGTACTCCAGAACCAGGGTACCGCAAACTTTCAAATGCCTCCGCCCCCTCCACCTCCACCACCACCACATGCGAACAACTTTGTGAGGCAACCTCTTCCGCTACCCCAAACAATCCTGCCTCCACCGCCTAACGGTGGAGGTTTCCCTCCACCCTTACCCCAACATGTGGCACCTCCTTATGTGCCCCCTCCATCTCCAACAGGAAATCCCTCCAACCACCCACCACCTCAATCTTTTTCTCCAGCACAAACCCAGCCACCACCACCCCTACCTCCCCCGCTGCAACAACAACAGCAGTCACAACCACCACCACAGCAACAACAACCACCACCCCCTTCGCAGTATGCCATCAATCAGTCGCAACTTCAATCATCTGCTCAAAAAAACTATTTTCCAAGATCGAAATATAACCAATCCCAGAGTTACTAAAAAATGTACTTTTTTTTTTTTAAATTTTTTTTTTTTTTAGATCTTCAGTCACACTTCACTCACTTGCTCACACTCACTCATTCTTCAATCATCTAACATTTTATGGCTGGCACCCCCTCCTCTTTGCTCTCTCCCTCTTCTTGCTGAAGACCAATAATTTTTAAAAATTGTACATAATGGAGAAAGAATAATAAGAAAAAGTTGAATTCTCCTCATCAGTAGCTTTTGTAAATAAAACAGCCATCTGTTCATTTCATTCTTTGTAAGTTGTAAATTTGCCTCTCCTCACATTCTCATTATAATTATTATTATAATTATTATTATTATTATTGGACATGAGTCGCCAGTAAAAAAAAAAATGAAACAGAAAAAAAAACCAGTTAGATTGATTGAAAGGAGGAAATGACAGAAAGGTAGCTTAAAAAGAAAAAAATTTTTTTTTGTTATTTGATATAATAGGAACACTTTCAAAAATGAACGTTTTCCTTTAGTTTAGGGGCACACATGAATTGTAATACTTGACTTTTGATCTAAACTTTAATTAAAACCAGAAATTACTTTCTAAACAAGATACAAGCCATTAAAAAAAAAACTATTACTTTGGGATTAAATTTCTGATGTGAAAATTCAAAAACAATTTTGAAGCCTGTTTGATTAAAAAATAATTTCTTGCTTGAATTAAAGTTATGTTTTATTTGTGTCCCTAAAACAAAAAAGGAAAACATTAATTTCTGAGTGTGCCTCTGTTGTATCAAAGAACCAAATTTTTAAAAGAGAAGATTTTTAAGAAAAAAAAAGAAGTTTTCAGACAACAGATAAAAAGCATTATCACCTAAACGCAAGAAAACAAAATATTAGTTGATAAAAAAATGTGAACAAAAAATAATAATAATAATAATAATAACCGCGGTGAAAAACTTTATTTTCCTATTCAATGTGTACAGTCCACATTGTCTATTGTGGTGTCGAACTCATTGTTGAACGGTCTCCTAGAAACATGAGTGGTGTTACTCGTATCTGCCGTGCCCAGAACGACAACAACAATAACAGCAACAACATTGTACATTGGATCACCATGTTTGTGCTGCCTTTATGTAGATCTGAAAAAGAAAAAAAGCTGTTTTCTACTCTTTTTTCTCTCTCTCTCTCTGTCTCTCTGTTCTTTTCCATCTACAAAATTCTTCTGCTATGTCAGTAAGAAAGTTCCCTGTACAAATCTGCCTGCATGTCTAACCCTGCATATGTGTAAAATAAACAAAAACCTTGTGAAGTTTTCTTTTTATAATGACTGTAGTGTTTCTTTATTCCTTTCTTATATATTTATTTATTTATTTGTATGTGTGCATGTAATATATAATCTGGACAAGGATGCACACCCACATAAAGACTCATCAGTAACTGATGGAGGACTGTCATTGGCAGATGTCGTGTGTATACACAGTCATGAATGACAATATTAAATAGACCCATCACAAAAAATAATTTTTACAGTTTGAAAGAAGGATTCGAATTGTGTTTATCCCTCCACCATACCGAGTTAAAGGCTTCGTCAGGATGAAGTCCGTTCATCTTGAGATCTTATTCTATGGTATCCCATCACCTTTGTTTTGGCCATGCTCTTGGCCTTTTCCGAGAGGCCTCCATTCTGAATCTCTTTGGTGTCATCGTTTGTGTGCATTACATGTCCATACCGATGCAGATTTTGTCTGAGATTAGCAAAACTTTTGACGTGGTTGAGTTTGGCCAGACCAGAAGACTAACGCAGCATCTTTGTCTTCTTTCTGTTTCCGTCATCAACAACCAGCAGCAACAAACATTTCAAACATCGATATTTTATACTAGTTGACATTTTTGGCGTTTCATATCTGTATTTATTATATATCATCATTTAAATACGGCACAAGCCAAAGTAACAATAGAATTATCACTTTCAGAGGATCCATATGTTAGGTTAATATGAAGGTGGACTTAATCAGCATTACATTGCTGCAAACCTCAGGATTCCACTTTCCACTGTTAACTGAGTAATTGAAAGGGAAAATGTCATCTTGCTCACATTGATCAGGACCCTCTAATTGCAGTCTTTGTTATTAATGATAATAAAGATGTCTATTTACTTGTCATGTGTGTGTATATATATTTTATAATTCAGAATAAAAAAATTATGACACAATATTTGTCATCATCCTCCCAAAATTTCAACACTAAAAATATTTATCCATGTGTACACGTGTTTCAGAAATTCGATTTATCACTTAGAAAACATGATGATTTTCCTCATCAACACATAATTTTTTTAGCAATTCAGATACAGTCAATATCCAATGGAAATGCTCGCAATAGTTTCAAACAAAAAAACAAAATAAAGTCCAAAAAGATGGAAATGGTAAAACATGCAAAAATATGCTTCCTTGGATCGCATATATTTGCTAGTATATATATATATATATATATATATATATATATATATATATATAAATGACTCTGAAGAAACTTTGGCATATAAATGATAAAATATCATTATTACAGCTCTTTTTATAGTTTCGTATTCACTACATATTAGTTAACACAATTATATTTGGTAATAATCTTCATTATATGTAAATGAATTGACTCACCTGTTATTCAGTTCATCCGAAGTGTTTAACGTTTTGCTTATTGTTATATATTTGAATTTAAAATTCCGATTTTCCGGTTAAATGTATAACATTGTTAAGCAGCATTTCTGATGAAACTGCAATAAGTTGAATTCATCTTTTTATAATATTTTTTGTTTTGTTTTGTTTAATTCTGCTTTCCTATTTAGAAAGCTGTTAAATTTTATATCATAGCTTTACCACAGGTGTTGAGTATTGTACATTGCGCAGCTAACTCATCTGTGAAGATTGTGATAGATGCTGAGTGGCTCACAGTGTGATTGATATGCAGAAACTAGTTGATCCATTTGCGCAGTTGAACTTGAGGACCGACTCTGACTGACACACCCTGCTTATCTGGAATATATGTAGATATCACCGGACCACCCCAGAAAGACCACTTGCGATAATGGCTACCTAATCCACTTGAAAAATCTATGACCATAAAAAATCCTACTGTCTAGGGGGTCTGGACAGTAATTAAATTAGGAAGACGCTAAGGAACCTCGTATCTAGCAACATTATTTTTTCAGCATGAATCCTTGTATAAAGAGATACTTACTTTTCTCAAGAAGAAATCAAATTATGTGTGGCCAAATCCAAAATCAGATATTTCCCATATCTTGAGTGATTTCTCTTTTCTTAATTGAATATTTCTCACTCGCAGCAAGTCTGTTATTAGCATGCATCGCAAACATGCAACCCACTAAACATGGCAGCCACCTAGTGCATGTTTACACCAATACGACTGCTGTATTTTTAACTTTGTGAAGCAAGGAGGAATCGGAGAAGTCCCAGACTAAGATTAAAAGATACAGTGAAAATAAACTGGAAATAGAAGAATATCATATATATATATATATATATATATATATATATATATATTGGCAAGATCACGTAAGACAGAACCAAGTGAAGAAGTATGATCTTGGCATTCATGAAATAGCCAGCATGACTTTGATGGACTATATGATGATGAAGCAAACATTTTGATATTTCTTTTCAGGCATAAATGATTTGAAATAATACTGGCATCCAAGCTTTACTTTGAGCAAATGAGATTTATATTAAAAGGCAACTTGAACTTGGAAAATTTAGTTGAAATGCAAAAAGGATAGTTTCAAACATATGAGCTATCTATTAGTATTATTATTTCTGCTGTACCTGAGTTATTTCCCTTGCACCAAAGAAGGGAGAGTTATCTGTCCTTGGAGTAAACAAGGGCAGTCATGATAGCTAAGGTGATAAACAAAAGTACCTCACATCACAGACTTTAATCCTAACGCATCCAGCGGCTCCTACATTACCATTTAATCTGTAAATTGTTTAATAAATCTGTTAAAGGTTCTTTGTTCATTTTTGGTTTGTTATTAAACCGATAACGGTTATTCTTAGACGTAACAACTGGCGACGAGAATCGTTTTTCGAATCGAGTGGACGGATGCTCACTTTTTCCAAAAATGCATTGCACCATACAGCAATTTATGCAACAACAATTACATTTGATGGAATTATTTTCAGAGATTCTCAACACCTTCAGCATCGCTTTCGGAAACAACACTTTCAACATCTACTGAATCAGTTGCACAATCAATCACAGAATTTCACCATGACCCAATGGTTAAATCTACATTTTGTACATAGTTTTCACACTTTGAAGACCTTTTACGGGTGTAATTTCAGGAGCACGTTGATGATTTGAAAATAAGATTTCTGCTACGAAGCTTGGATCGTCGGTACACAAACTATATACTACCTAAACACCCATGTGACTACAACTTCAACGAAACAGTGCAGGATTTGAGGCAGATATTCGGTGAGCAGATTTCGTTATTTAATGTGTTTCAATTGTCTTAACATAACGAAGTCTGATTCGACCGATTTTTCAACTTTGTGAACAGAATGTGAGTGGTTTAAAATAACTTCCATCACGGACACTTAATTCACGTGTTTTTGTATGTGGTTTGAGATTCGCACACGGATTTTGTCAAAAATAGCCAAATTACAGCAAGTTGCCGTGAAATGCCAGCGTCTCATAAAACTAAAGCATGATTCAACTCTGGTACAACAATCAACATCTTCGACGGTTAACAAAGACAACATTATCCCACCTCAACATCTATCAACTCTGGAACTATGGCAGCTGGTATTTTGTAGGAAACTGTCCATTCAAGGCACACCGCTGTTGCAGATGCAAATCGACTGGAGCATAAAGAGGGAATTCTGTACCACTCGGACAAAAACAACACATAGTAAACAAACTCCACAGGCACAGACAGCATAACAAAACAAATACAGTCTGGTAGCAATTTTTTTCCCGAACCCAAAATCCAGCCAAAAGTTTGTGGCAGTATTGTTGAATGATCATTCTGTTCACCTGTAAATAGACACTGCCTCTGATATAACACTTATATTACAGACAGTATGGGAAACCATAGGCCAGGCTTCATTAACAGCGACAAGTCAGATAGTGCAGAGTGCTTCCAGGGGACTGTTCATATTGCAAGTGAATACCTAAAATGAAAGAAAAAACAATATCGGGTACCATATACATAGCAAACTCAAGCCATATCTTACTGGATCTTGATTTTATCGAGTCACTGGGTCTTCTCGACATTCCGCTCAATCGGATATGTAAGGTAGTATCCAGATCGTCACCTCAGAGCAAAATTATCATTTTCTGACCAAAATGCATTGCCACTAGTGGATGAGGAACTAAAACGACTTGAGGAAGTGAAGGTCATCGTACTGTAGGGACCTCCAATTGGTTGTGAACTATTTACCCCCCCCTATATATAACACGATGTAACTTTAATTTAGATTAAGATTATCAACAAAACTTTTTTACCATTCAAAAGAGGATACATTAAATAAACTGCTGATGATTTTTTAGAATTTTTTCCAGCATACGAAACTCATGAAAATGTGAAGTTAAAATGTTGTGTACTTTTTTTTACGTGATAAACTAACGTTCTTATGTATAAGCATTTATGTGCGCTGTGATAGGCACATTTTTAATAAATCTCGCATAAATCAAGTTATGGCCAGATCTTCACGAAATTTTCAATACTTATTCATTATAGGACTAATTTATCTTTAAAATGCTGTTTTCCTAAAATATATTAGGGAAAATATTTTTTTTACGTGATTCCCCCCCCCCCCCCCCCCTGTTTCATTTTATGAAATATTGAACGAAATATATTGTCATCCGGCGATTTTTTTTTTCTTATATAAAACTAAACTCTTTTAAAAAACACATTGGATTAATTTTATTAAATTTTACGTAAACTGTTTTAGTAAACTGGTCCGTGAATGCACAAATAAAAAGTGGAAATAAAAGCAATATTATTATGTTTTGAATTTTTTTTTACCTTTTCTCAATAAAATATACTGTGATTTATTGAAATGCAAAAAAAAAAAAAGTTTTACGAAATAATTTTTATTTTCAGAGACATTTATTCATTTGATCGTATTGATCGAGTTTATCGGTTTTAAACATCATTTTTGAACATATTCGTGTTCGAAATTTTTCAAAATATTTTAATATAATATAGCCCGAAGTATTATGAATCGTAAAAGACAAAAGTTGTGGCGGATGTCATATTATGTACTTGGAAAAAACTACTTCATTTGCTAGAAGTAAGAAAATTTTTTTGCACTAACTGATTTTGCCGCAACTATGGAACGCAATACTAGCCATAATTAACACGTCAATTTTTAAAGTGAAATTGTCCCACGCGCATGCGCATACATTTTTAGAGTAAAATTGGTGCACGCCGCACGCTAATTTGTAAACAGTAACACTAATAAGAAAAAACGTTGACAAAAGTAATTATTATTATTATTATTATTATTATTATTATTATTATTATTATTATTATATATTTATAATACTTTTTATCATTATATATATATATATATATATATTAATATATTAAGTTTCGGAATCGCGGCACTTCCACATTCAGTAAAACAGCGCCAAAGTGAATATGTAAGTTATTCAGGCAATTCTGTTTTTTTTTCAGTAAAAAAAAAGTAATAATCTGTCTCAAGGAAGAAAAAAATGGTTAAAACAAACCGTTAATTTTGTTTACACCATAGTAGTAAAGTAATTTGTTTCACTTCTGTTCATCCGTACATAGATAATATCTTGCCATGTCTCACGCGATGTTTAGTAAACACTACCCCGTGTGTCGTAAAACAAGAAAATTTCGTAGTTTCATCGGACAATGAAGAAGGGTTTCTTTCAGAATTTGATAATGTAACCTTTAACTAAACTATTTTACTTTAAAACAAGTATAACTTTATTTGAGAGTTTTTTTTGCAATCGGTAAAGCAAAACGAATGTATGACTTCTTAACGTACACATGAAATAGTGACGTCACCGTTCTTCACATGCAATTGGAGGTCCCTATCGTACTGGTAACATATGCATAGTGGATCGTACCCATTGTAGTGGTAAAGAAAGCCGATGGTTCAATTCGGTTGTGTGCTGAATTTTCAACTGGTCTCAACACAGCACTAGAGAATCACCGATACTCATTGCCAATCCCAGGTGATCTCTTCACCATACTTAATGGTAGTATCTGCTTTGCAAAATTAGATCTCACAGAGGCTTATCTTCAAGTTGAAGTGGCGGTAACCTTACTTTGAATTATTCCAATTCACTCGTTCAACTTTTTGGGTAAAAACATTGTTGTTGGGAAATCCAACCAAGAGTTGACAGAACGAATCAGCTAGTTCATAACCTGTACCCAAGACTTTGGTTTCCAGCTCTGGCCTGAAAAGTGCCATTTTTTTATCTACCTTTTATAAAATACTTGGGATTTCCAACAGATACGCCCACCTCAAGATGCGTCCGTTCCCACAGGGCCATTATCCAACATTCCTCCCCTCCCTATACAAAAAAAACAATCCTAAGATTTTGATTTTTACACACCCCTCTGCAGGGTTTGGTCAGAACTAGGGGTTAGCACGGCTGGACATCTCAGTTCCACCCTCTTCAAATCAGCCCTATGACATTTCCTGGGATGTAAGCAAATTCCCCTTACGATCGATATCGGCTCTATAGCCATCCCTGTCACAATCGATAATAGGACACGCTGGATGTTCCCCTGTCGCATGGTTGATTGACCACTTGACCCCACGGGCATTTGCACACGCTACCTAGTGACACAATTCACCACACATATCCATTAATCTCTAACAGAATACAGGGCAAAACAGAAAACCCGATTTTAAAATTCTCATAATCCCTTTCTGGTCAGCCATCTAATTTCTCTGTAAGATATGTTTTATCATACCATTGGGCCGCGTCCACTTTTCAACACATACCAGAGCGACCCCTTCAATCCCTACCCAAGATGATCCGTCCAATTTCTTCTGAGCCGGCTACGCTTTACTTTGTTTATCCCTTCCAAGGGGGCCGGCGACTCGCCTTTCAAATATCCTACATCTAAGGGCCCAATTCATTCCACATTGATCCCACCCAGTTTTCCTAACTAATTCTGGCATGTCCATCGCTCTGGTGCCATATCAATTCGCCCCGGGCCAAAACAAATTCATTCATACGAACCTAATTTCACAATCAGCCACACCGCCGCGGTGCCCTCGTGGTAACTCCGAGGTCCCCCCCCCCCCCCCCCAAAAAAAATATATCCATAATCATGCCAATCTTTTCATGGCTACAACTCGCTTCTTTTTTTTCACGCGTGTGGCACCGAAACGACTCTTTGTCCGTATAATCACAAGCTCACCGGCCACCTCAACAGGTCACGCGTAGCGAACATAATTCAATCTTAGCCCGTTTATACAATAAGCGGGCAATTGGAGAGAACGGCCCCTAGAGGCCCAAACACATCTTACCGCACCACCAAAAGGTCAATTCTCCCATTCGAACTCCGTTTAATTCGCTAACCTCTATATAATTTTAATTAGTTCGTTTTTTTTTTCTTTATATACTAATATTTTAATACGAGGAGGGGCAAAAAACAATGTTTTCGGCTAAACCGAAAAACAAGGAAAATTAATCAAATGAGTCTCTCTCTCGGCGATACATTTAAATAAAAACAAAAGGATTCAAAACAATAAAATTGAATGAAAACACCCCCACTCGACAACATAAAAAATACAAGAAATCAGTTCCTCCCCCACAGAATGCATTTTTTTTAACATGGACAGAAAGTGTGTGTGTATGTGTGTAAATTCGTCACTATCTTTTCTTCTGTTTTTCTCTCCGTTTATTTTTGTTCTTTCTACAAAAGTTAATACTCGCGCGCGCGTGTGTGCAATAGTACATTGTTTTTTCGTCTTTTCTTTTTTTTATTACCTTAATTCTAAATTCATGTGTGCGTGTGTCACGTATTATTATTATTATTACTTATTTTTATTTTTTATTTTTGTATGTGTTCTAATAAGAATCATTACTTTTGTTTTTAATATTTGATTTTGTGTGTGCGTGTGTTTGTCTGTTACCTGTCTTTACTTTTTTTTTCTTTTCTATTCAGTTTTGTTTCTATTCTTTTCACTGTTTTTACTTTTACGCCACATCACGTCTTTTTTTTCCTTCTTTTTTCTTGAACTTAATTATTAGGACGCAGTCTCTCAAAACAAAACAAACGGCTTTTACTTACTATTTTGAAGTTCTCTCTCTTCGCCGACCACGTGCTATGCGTTCTATTATTATTTCGGACCCATACTCTTTTGTGATAACACAGTTCAACACTTCCTTGTAAGAAAGTCCAAGTCACAGCAACCAAAAAGGTGATTGTTACATAGCCGTCCCGGGAATAGGCCGTGGCAGTTCTCGTTTTGTATACTCGTCCCGGAACGGGTCGTGGCAGTTTTCATTTAATCACTCGTCATTTTTAACACTATAAGTCATATAATTTGCATACCTTTAAATTTCTCGCAGATGTGAAGTCATCTGTCACTCCTGTTTGGACGCGTTATTTGCTTAGAGTGTTATGTATGTTTGTTTAAATTTAGTGTAAGGAAGGTTTGAAAAAAAGGGGGAGGGTGAAAAGTAACAGTTGAGATTTAAACCGGAGAAGATTTAAAGGGATATAAAAAAGTAAAAAAATATTTCTATATAAATCCTGTGAGCCAATATTCTGAGTATCGTATATTTGGCCGTTACTGTTTTGGGGTTTAATGATGTATCTTCTAAAGGAATTAGGGAGAGAAAATGGGTTTAAGGATTAAAGAGGTTAAAAGTAACAACATTAATTAAATTTATGTTTAAATCCTGGATTAAAGGACTTTATTTAAATTCCTTTGGGATTGATTTAAAGATATCATCCGGGCGGTCTAAGGGCAGTAACTCTGCAGGGTTTTTGAATGATTTGTATTCGGGATTTATTATTATTAACTAAGGTATACTGAATACTTATGGAGGTGATAAAATTGATATGCTGATTAAAACTGGTTTAGAGATAAGAGTAAGGATTGGGTCAGCAAGATTGAATATGTTTGGGAGATATGGGAGATTAGCATTATGACCGAGGAATGGTGGGGACTTATGGGAGTAATAATAATGTTGTGAAATGGGGGGGTTACCCTCTTAATGACTGAGAGTGACACGTGACTTCACATTTCTGAAACAGATGACAACAGAAGCTGAAGAGAGCTGGGTGGCTATGTCCTTCTGTGCTTGAAACCGACGGTACGAATGTTGTACTAATTTTTCTGTACTAAAATAAATATATATATATATATATAAATGGATGTAGATGTGCGTGTGTATAAACAAAAAAATATATGCACGCACCTGCGTACGCAAACCAGAACTAACGCACGCACCTAAATACACATACACTCCAAACGCAGACACATGGAAGACAGGGACCATAGAAAAATAGACAACACTCATAAATTTCAAGGGCATCGGAGTAATTGACTAATATAAACTCAAACAACACACTCAAAGATGACCCACAGAGAGAAAGGTCACAAGCATGCTTAAAAAAGACAGCTTTGACCCAGAGAAATAAAGGGTATAACCATACACACATGCGCGGATATGCAGACACGTCAAACTGTTAAAAACCAACCCATTTTTTTCAAACGAAAAGAATATCTGAAGAGAGCCAAGATGCTCGAAACACATTATAAAATAAAATAATAAAATTATAAACAATTTGTAAAAAAAGTTGTTTTTTTTAATTAGTAGCCTAACTTCTTTAAATATACACTTTTCTCTCGTTCGAACTGCACTACTCCCTGCCCCCCTCTCTCTCTCTTTATATATATATATATATATATATATATATATATATATTTATATTTAATTGTTACCATACTGTGCCTGAAAAATAAAATTAAAAAAAAAATTTTGGACTGTAATTCAACCGAACCGAATTTCGTGCAACCCACTTTCTGCCTTTTTCTCCAAACGTTTTGACTGTCTTTCACTTTCCAATAAAATTTCGTGCAACCCACTTTCTGCCTTTCTCTCTCTAATCCAAAATCGCTTCTCCTCTTTCCCGCTGTCCTCTTCATTTATATCCCCTGATATCCACATATGCAAATCACATAAACACCTGCACCTACGAAGAGAAGCCCTTTTTAAATTTGCATACGACATGCAAAGCGCCTCCTTCTTTTTCCTGATGGTGAGTTTTCCTCTTTATTGTCACACTACTGCCTGATCGTATTATCACACAAGTAACATATGGTGGCTGGTCGCTTTATCCTAGTACTTCTCCGTAGTGGGACAGTTATTTCTTCCTCTCTTACATCAGATGTACCAGGACCTGAATTGGCAATGGAATAAGGCAGCTCAACCAAGGAACGACTGACCTCTCCCTCACTTTCAGATGCAGAACTGCTACTACTTGTATCGGAATCTGGTTCTCTCCATTCAGTACTCTCTGATGATGTGTCATCATTGTCGTCCACTACCGGTGCTAAACTGAGACGTGTGTGCACATCTCCTACATGTCGAGGCATGCCATTACTCCAGTGACACGACCTGGTTTGAATTTCGACGTGCAACGTCCTTGTGGATTTTTCACCCAAACTGTGTCCCCCTCTTTATAAAGTGCAGAGATCCCATGGTGATTCGGATGAGGCACAACATTGACTCCTTTCACTCTGATCTGGTATGAGTACAACAAATTGGCAGGTGCTGATAATGCGGACACATCATCCTTGGGGGTAACGTTGTACCAATACACAGCCTCCATAACAGGACAGTTCTTTCGTGCAGCAATCCTCTTCACTGTCCTATGACACCTTTCTATAATACCATTTCCTGATGGCCGGTATGCACAGCGTGGTCGGAAGTTTACATCCCACTCGTTCATGAACT
>OY744521.1:58370023-58455023 GCA_963556195.1 Sepiola atlantica
TTTTAAGTCAATTATTATTTTAATCAAGCAATTTGATTCAATAAATTTGTTAAAACTAACAATTTAAAAATGTAAATACAGCGAATAATATTTTTCAAATCGGAAGAAAAAAATCGGTACTCTTTTACTCTAGGACTCGCGCTAACTTTGACCCTGACCGTAACCCTAACGACGGGGTCAATATTAGCGCCGGTCATACAGTAAAAAAGCACCAAAAAATCCAATACAGTTAACACGATTAGTTATTTAAATGCTACCAGAAAAAAAGTTTACCTAAATTAAATTCATTAGAATGTGTGTGTGTGTGTTTTTGTTAAATGACCTTTTTTTAATTAAACAATTTGATTCTGAAATCAGTTGTATAGTTTTCCAGTACAATGTGTTAATTTTTTTGTTGACAGAAAAGAAAAAAAATCACATCTTGTATTTTAATAAATAAAACACGGAATAATAAAAACAGTTTCTAAATAAAAGCTTTACAGCGTATAAGGTAAAATCGAAATCATAAACACAGTTAAGGTCGTGAAAAAATGATAGAATTGGAAGTTTTTCAAATCGGAAAAGAAGGTGTACCTAAAATAAAAGTATTAAAAAATCAAATACAGTAAACACGAATAGATTTTTAAATGCTCTCGGAAAAAAAAGGTTTACCTAAACTAAATTCATTATAATGTGTGTGTGTTTTTTTAATAGTAATTTTTAAATCAATTATTATTTTAATTAAACAATTTGATTCAATAAATTTGTGTTTTAAAACATAATGGCTAATAAGATTAAGAAAATAAACAAACTAAGAACGTTTTAATAAAAAAAAATCAGACTAAAAGTAACACGGTAAATGCCAGCGTTTTGTTTACATTTGAAATAACGCACCCATCTTGCGTCCATACTAAATAATCAGAGAGAGGTAACCGATTCAATGGAGTAACGCTGGCTGTTCAATCAGTTTCGCAGAAGGTAGATTAACTGCGTAACTAATTTCATATATATATATATATATATATATATATATATATATATATATATATATATATATATATATATAATGAAATTCAAATTCAACTACGGTTTAGGCCTCTAAACCGTAGTTGAATTTGAATTTCATTGATTGAAACGATAGCTTTGAAATTTTAGATTCAGTTAACATGACGCGAGATTTTGTTAAACAAATGAAATATTTATTAAATCATTTTTTTTTTAAATTTTTTATAAATCCCAAATTTTCGGATCGGACATATAAAAAAACAGTATCTTCATAACACCAGAAGAGGAAAAAAAAAAGCATTGTCTACCATGATTAAGGTTTTTGAAAATCGAAAATTTGGGATTTATAAAAAAAAAAAAAAATTATTTAATAAATATTTCATTTGTTTAACGTCATGTTTACTGATTCTAAAATTTCAAAATTATCGTTTCAATCGGCGCCTCTAAACCGTAGTTGAATTTGAATTTCATTATCGTACACATGCGTTTCAGTACGTGAAAACTACGGATCTGACATATAAAAAAACAGTATCTTCATAACACCAGAAGAGGAAAAAAAAAAGCATTGTCTACCATGATTAAGGTTTTGAAAACCGAAAATTTGGGATTTATAAAAAAAAAAATGATTTAATAAATATTTCATTTGTGTAACAAAATCTTGCGTCATGTTAACTGATTCTAAAATTTCAAAGTTATATATATATATATATATATATATATATATATATATATAAATAAAAGAAATAATTATAAGTAAGATTATGTGCGAGCAAAATAGCGTAAATACATGTGGAAATCTGAAAAAAACAATCATGAGTGTATATTTGCGAATACTAATTTATTAGAAGTTTAAAAGCAATTAATTATGTAAATTGAGAAATGCGCATAGTGTTTACGGCGGTATTTGTAGTAGTATATATAGAAGCTGGCAGACTAAGTAAATAGCAATATTACTCTGATGGAGTTTCGGCTTCAGACAGACAGATACATAATCTCCATTATTAATATATATATATATATATATATATATATATATATATATATATATATATATATATATATAGGTTTTCTGCATGTATGACACAAGGTTGAAACGTGACATTGTTGCGGAAAACGCAACACACAGAGGCCCTGTATTGAGTGTCATTATGTAAAACATTTTGCTAGTCATACTTTTATTCAGTTCGAAAGATGTTTTCAAATGCGGTGAAAAACTGGGTGTCCATGATTATTATCTTTTATATGGTGTGCCGTTTCTAAAGTACTGTTTTACAAATTCACGAAAGCGATGAAACATGTATTGAATTCCCGAGATAGCAAATAGAAAGCGACAAAGTCAATTAAAATACGATCGATATACAGAACCCGGGTGGGAATATATGCATTAAGTGTGATATCTGAATAATTAAGCCCCTTTGTTGACGGAAAACTTGACATGAAACCATGAAATCAAACCCAACACTTTAGTAAATAATCACTGGACCAAATAAAACCTTAATACACATAACGGTTACACACACACACACACACACACACATATATATATATACGAGAAGAATACTTGTTCCAGGAGAGGTAAAATTAATTCACCGAACATTCTGTTGGTTGATTCAATTATCTTAACATTTGAATAGTACTATTAATACTCAGTAATTTCAGTTTAACTGTTATCTGCAACATGTATGTATCTATGTATGTATGTGTTTATCTATTTATATATATATATTTGTGTGTGTGTGTGTATTTATGTGTATATATATATATATATTTGTGTATATATGTTTTTAATTTTTTAATTTCTGTTTTTGTTAGCATAGGGACGGGGCATTCTTCCAAATGCCAGACCTGTGTGTATGTATGTGTGTGTGGATATACTTGTGTGCATGTGTATATATATGTATGTATGTATCTGTATATATGTATATATGTAGATGTGTGTGTTTATGTCTTTATGTGTATGTATATGTGTTTGCAAAATGTGTTAATGTGTCCATATGTATATGTAATATATATATAGTTTTTAAAATATTGGGTTGGTGCAAAAACAATGGCGTTTTATTACGTTCAACTTCAAAAGACCATAACTTCTTTCATACCAAACTTTGTCAATCAAAATAAGAACCATTAGCATCAACACATTTTTGCTAACGGGAAACAAGTTTACTTATTCCATTATCATAAAAATCCGGAGTTCTGGAAGCAATGAAGTCATTGAAGGCTGATTTGGCATCATCTCGGCTTTTGAAGCATTTCTCGCGCAGGAAGTTGTCGAGATGCTTGAAAAAGTGATAATCGGTGGGCGAGAGGTGCAGTGAATATGGCGGATGAGGCAGAGTCTCGTAGCCCAATTCGTTCAGCTTCTGCAGGGTCAGTTGTGCAACATGTGGGTGGAGCGTTGTCATGGAGGTGAATTGGTCCCTGCATATTAACCTATCTCGGGCGCATACGTTGGAGCTTCTGGTGCATTTCGTCAATTTGTTGGCAGTACTTCTCCGCGTAATCGTTTCACCCGAATTCGAGAAGCTGTGATGGATGAGACCGGTCGCAGATCACCAAACAGTCACCATAATCTTTTTTTGGTGCAATTTCGGCTTCGGGAAGTGTTTTGAAGCTTCGCCGGCATCCAACCACTGTGCTGAACATCGCCGATTGTCATAGAAGATCCACTTCTCATCATATGTCACAATTCACTTGAGAAATGGGCAGTTTCTGTTGTGCAGCAAGAGCATAGAAGACACCTCAAAACGACGATTTTTTTGATTATCGTTCAATTCGTGCGGCACCCATTTATCCAGCTTTTTTGACTTCCCTATTTACTTCAAATGGCGAATGACTGTTGAATGGTCGACCTCGAGTTCATCAGCAACTTCTTGTGTGGTTTTGCGAGGATCGGCTTCAATTAAGGCTTTCAGATCTTCGTTATCAACCGCAGTCGGCCGGCCTTGAGCGTCTTCATCTTCGAGGCTCTCGTCACCATTGCGAAATTTCTTGAATCACCTTTGTGACGTACGTTCGTTAGTGGTTCCTGGGCCAAACGCATCATTGATGTCACGAGCTGTCTCGGCAGCTTTTCGGCCTAGTTTGAACTGGAACAAGTATATCGTGCGGATTTTAATTTTGCCCATGCTGTCGAAAAGCTTGTAAAAAACAATAAATGAAGAGATTAAAAATGGAAACGAATAATACGACTCGATAGAGCGAAAAACGCGCTTTAAAATGATCTATAACAACGCTGTATTTATCAATAAATTAATTCAGAAAACATATATAAATATAACATATGTGAGAAAACGCCATTGTTTTTGCACCAACCTAATATATTTTTTACAATATATATAGTTTTTTAAAAATATTTTTAAATATAAAAATTGTTTATACATATATTTACTTTACGTTTTTATTTATTTTTAGTTTTATTTATTTAATTTTAAATATTATGAAATTATATTCGAATTGGTCCTCCGATAAATCTATATATGCTTTGTGTGTGTATATACGTGCATATATATATATGTATATATATAAATGTGTGTGTGTATGTGTAAATATTGTGGTTGTTTGCGAATATATAAGTACTTATATATATTTATATATGTATATTTGTATGTATGTATGTTTGTATATGTATGTGTGTATATTTGTGTGTTTGTGCACATGTGTCTATAAATATTTTTAACATAGTATATTCCTGTAAATTGATATTTTTATCTAAATAGAATCCCTTTAATTTAACATTTTATTTTTTAGATGAAGATTGATATTTATGGATTATTTGTATTATTTGTATTATTTGTATTATTTGTATTATTTCGACTATTGTTCTTATCTTGGATGCTATTCTCACAACGTTTCGGCCGATGAAACCCCGGACAATCTTCAGATTCGTCTTGTCGAACTCGAGAATTTTTATGTCGAACTCGGGAATCTGTATAGAATCTCCAAAGGAACGTTTTATTTAATCCACAGAGGTAACTTGATCTCGCTCCGTTAGTCATCGTATTCTTAGTCTTGCCTGCATTGAGGATTGAAGCATAGAACTTATATTAGTTGCGCCACAGGGCCTTGCAGGAGAAAAGTAGTCCGAATAATCCAAATATTCTTCTTCTTCTTCTTCTTCTTCTTCTTCTTCTTCTTCAGAAGCGTAAAGATTATTTTCTTTCAAAATACTAATTAAACCATGGAATGATATAAGTTTGATTTGATTCTTTATTTATTAATAGCTCTATTCAAATTTTTAAATAAAAAAAAATGTTAAATATTTAATATTAAGTTTCAACTTTGTTTTGGAAATTGATTCATATTTGAATCGATCTGAACTGTATAAAATGTATTTTATTATACACACACATTTGGTTAAACAAAAGAGTCAACCACCTGCTCTTCATGGATGACCTCAAGTTGTATGCCAGTTCAGACGTTGACTTAAGGCAACTCTTGCAGGTTGTACATACATTCTCCAAATATATTGGAATGAAGTTCGTCCTGGACAAATGTGCCAAGTGCTCCCTCAGAGCTGTGAAGAAGATCCAAACGGAAAAGATACAGCTTGATGAAGATACTGACATCAAAAACCTTGAAGAACAGGAACAATACAAATATCTTGGCATAGAAGAAAACTATTCAATTCAACATACCAATATGAGATGAAAAAAATTGTAGAGAATATGTATCCTGTGTAAGAACAATTTGCAAAACAAAGCTCACAAACAAAAAACAAAGTAACTGCCATTAACCAACATGCCATGCCAGTGATAACATACAGCGTTGACATTATTGACTGGCCACAAAAATACATTAACAGACTAGACACTAAACGAGGAAAATGTTGACACTGTACAGAGTAATGTACAGAAAGCAGTGTCTACTAAGGCTGTATCTTCCCAAAGGAGCAGGTGGTATGTGTCTCTCAGAAATTGGTCACCAATCTCGAGCCACTATTGTGAGCACCGGTCAATATCTGATGAACTCCTAGAACCCAAACCTTATGATGGTACATCAACACCAAGAAACAAGAGCCAGTAAAACAACCTCTATCACAAAACTCGCCAAATATTTTGGACAAGACATTTTTACAAATGAGGCAGAAACAGAGAACAAAAGCATGCAACAGAAATAACTCAGAAGGACTGTCAGAAATACACAAGACCTTCCATTGCAAAAAAACTGGAAGATTCTTCAACCAACAACGTGCCAAATTATTTTATTTTATTTATTTATTTTTAAACTTAGTTCACAAGGCAAGTTCAAGTTGCCACTGTAGACGTAAGGGAATTGGTGCAAAAGTTTTGGGGGTCATCCCAAATTGGGAGTTATGCAGCGAGATTCTGGTTCACATTAGTTTTAAATTTCTGCATGTCGGTACAGTCGGGGAAACAGGGAGCAGGGAGGGGGTTCTAGAGGCCGGCAACACGAGGAAAGAAGCTATTGAAGTAGAAGACATTTGGGGACCTCCACAGTGAATAGGTGGGATTTAGCTGATTGTCGGGTTGGTCGAGTGTATTTACGTCAAGGGGACACCAGAGCAGAACATTCCATTGAAGTACTCGTAAAACAAGCACAAGGATGCAACATTGCAGCGCTGGGACAGGGGCTGAAGCTTGGTGAATAGTGAGGGACCTATTAGATTAGAAACTATTTTTTGGATCTTGTCTAAGAGAGAGAGAGACTGGTGGATGGTGCACCAACCCAGATGTTATAACAATACTCCATTCACGGGCGGATTGTGGCTTTGTAGAGATATAGGATACTGTCAGGTGTGAGATATTTTTTAGCTCAGTAGAGGGAGCCACCGTCCTTGCAGCAGCCTTGGCAATGTCTTCTATGTATTTGTTCCAATTCATGTTACCTGTGAATGTTAGGCCGAGGAGTTTGAAAGCTCGACATCACGAAGGTCGTTTATGAAAATCAGGAACAATAAATGTCCAAGGATTGATCCTTGGGGTACACCTGCATTTATGTCATGTTGTTTGGATGAACGGCCATCGAGGACCACCTGAATCTTTCTTTCCAGGATCTAATTATATTAAATATTCGTCCAGTAATACCATATGAATTAATTTTTATCAGAAGACCTTTATGCCAGACTTTGTCAAAGGCTTTGGATATATCAAACGCTACCACCCTAGCTACATCTGCCTTGTCCAGTGTATGGTATATATGTTGAGAGATGACCATAGTAAATCGTGCTTGCCTAAATCCACACTGATGGTCAGAAAGAAAATTAGCATTAACAAGGTGACGGACTATCGCTAGATTGATTAAGGATTCAAAGATTTTAGTGAAGAGCGTTCTATCTACGGAATTCTTGAAGACTGGTACCACAGAGGCAATTTTCCAGCTATCAGGGAAGCAAGATTCGGCAAGGCATTTTTTGTAGAGTTTGGAGAGGACAGGGTACAGTTCAGCAGAGCATTTCTTTATTACTATTACTGGTATAAGATCAGGCTCACATGCTTTGGATGTCAAGGTTTTTAATGATGTCTCTGACACAAGATAGAGTGATGACCAGGTCATCAAGTGTGGCTTCAGTCTGCAATGGGAATTTTAGGAGAGTGGTTTGCGAAGTCCAAAGTGGAGTTTGAGGCAAAATGTTAGGCAAGTAGTTCAACCTTATCAGTTGCCGTGCAAACGACATCATTGTGGTTGGATAGTGGGGGAATTTTTTATTTCCCATTGTTCACCACACTATTGAAGATTTTCCAGAAATTGCGACTACCTAGTTTTTTGCATTTTCTAGTCATTTCTGTATACCTTCTCTTTGCTTACAATGATTTTTTTGACACTATAAGTTTGTGTCTATTTGTAGTTGACTTGTGGCGGTTGAATTGTCGGCGTGCTTGCTGCTTCTGAGCAATAGCAGCTACACAGTTCGAGGTGACCATTCAGGAGAGTGGGGTTTGCTGTAGAATTTACGCATGGGGACATGTGCTTCAATGTCTCCTTTGGCCCATTTGGTTAACTCATTTGCACACTGATCAGCAGAGAGAGAAAATGTTTCATTCCATGAGGTATATCTGATGTGATCTCTGACAGATTCCCAATCAGCCCGCTTGTAGTATCTCGTCATTTTGAGCAACAGCTCATCAGCTTTTGGACGAGGTTTTAAGGTGATCAGCGTTCCTGAGCAGGCTATGGGCATTCGTCACACAAGCTTCGGGCAGGTTGAGAATTGAGGCTTGCTGATCCACACGATCAGGGAGGTGTGTCGGGAAAGTGACAGTCTGTGAGATGGAGAAACTATAAGTGGAGTTACAAGCTGCGTCTATATAGACGCAGCTGGTAACTCCAGCTGGAGAAACCAAGCTAGTCACGGTGATGTACATTAAAATCCCCAAATAGATGTATTTGGGCACTCGAGTCAAGTTATAGTGCTTTATCTGTGCTTTCAGAGATAAAGTAAAGCAGGGTACAATCCTGGGTCGAAGGAGAACGGTATAAGAATATAAGTAAATATTTTCTGGATGAACTATCCACGGAATATATAGATTAGGAAGGCTCTGTAGATTGGCTGAAATGATAATGACTTGATAATGACAATGAGAATGATAATGATATTGATAATGATAATGATAATGACTTGATGACCAATGTTTTTAAGAAGATTACTGGTCTCAGCAACAACAAGTGCAGGTGGAGAGTGTAAGCCACTTGACACCCAGTTGTAAGGTTCTGCTAGGGGACGGCTACTATACAACAAGACGCAATGGAGTATGTAAATATCTCCACTAGACCATCTGTAAAAAGTTGAATGTCCAGTTTAGCAGCAAGTCCTTAGAAAGAACTGTTGGAAATAAGTCATACACCATCCACTATCACTATGCAATTCCGACAGCTACATGTCCAGAAAATGGAGCTGTTAAACCTGACATATGGGACAAAAGGGGACAATTCGCAACCTTAGTTGAAGTCAGAAAAGAGAGAGAGAAAAGATAACGAAATACGAAATGAAAAGAATCTGGAATCTTCAGAAGATCTCCATCATTTCAATATTTTAGGAACAACCAGAATCATGAAAAAAGAAGTTCTAAAACTACCTGGCGAACTACCGGTGAACCAAGTGCAAGATGGATTGCAATTGCAATGGGACGGTTAGAATCTTAAAAAGATATATATAAAGATAAATGAAAGAAGAGGGATAAACATGCACGAATGACAAGTCTATTTCAACTTCGATTGTTCAATGCAAGGTGTACTCGGTAAAAACATGTTTATTATTCTTACCTTAAGCCAAGGCTTTTCAAAGATTAAAATTTTATCATTAGAGAAATTACATAGATGGATAAGTTAGCAGTGGAAAAGCCAAAATTCAAAATTTGAAAAAATATTAAGTAATGGAGAGTGGGCATGTAAAAAAATATGGGGTCTGTCCAGTTGGTCAATGTCCGATGATAAGGTGTCCAGTGAAAGGAGATTTAAAGATGGAAAAGAAGGGTTATCGTGAAGGCAGCGTTGAAAAAATAAAAAAATAGGGTAAATCCAATAGAAAGATGTTTAGTTTAATCGTAGGTGGAACGCACTTATTCGGAAGTAATTTTGAGAATTTGGGCCATTTTAAAATACTTCCGTGGACCGAGAATGGGAGTAGTTTTTTGAAGTTGAAATTGAACTGTGTATATTAAACGCAGGCAGTCGGGAATTTAAGTAGTGACTTCGATCAAGTCTAAGAAAAGCGACAGCTTTGATTGGAGACGAGGCCAAATGAGGAAGTGGGGGAAGGGATTAAGATAAAAGATAAAGAAAGTGAGTGATAGGTTTAGTTAAATGAACTATGGCTGATACTGGGAGAAGAGAAGGGGAAAGGGGTTGTTTGGGTACTGCTTATTGCTAGTGAGCAATAAAACCGTGAAATGTGAAAACAAATATCGCTAAGGAATTCTTCAAAATTTAAGATAACTCATTCAAGCACCCGCATAAATACAGCACTATTTTAAATAAGAACTCTATTAAAATTTCCTACTCCACAATGCCCACAAACCATCATCACATCTAATAACAAATATTAAATCTGCCCACCAACCAGCACGTACTATACACCCTACTAATAATTGTAACTGCCATAAATCTAGAGAATGCCCGTTAAATGGTAATTGAATACAAAATAACGTCATTTATGCTTGTACTGTTAAACAATTCTCCCAAAACACCATTATGCAAACAGACACCAACATACAAATTCTCCCCTCAACCTATAGCTCTCCACATCCCCAACTCCCTGTACCAAACGACACCTCTTACACTAACAAACAATAACCTTGATCTCACCCCTCAAATTATCTCATCTTCTCCACATAACAATTCCAACTTAACATACAACCCCAAAACATTTCCGAAATGCTATACTATAATAACAACCCCATACAAAATACACACTTACATTGGGGCAAGTGCCTTCCCCATCAAGACCCGAATCTCAAACCATATCTACTCTTTCAAACACAATAATAACAATGCCATTACCACCTCTCTATCCAATCTAATAAAAAGCCTTAACAGTAAAAACACTCCCTACTCCCAATATATTGCTCAATGTATTGGGCAATATTAAAAAGGACTAAATCCTACACTCCAGGATCCGCTTTCTGCCGACTATGTACATTAGAAACATTTATGATATCTACAGCAGCTAAAAGCAAAAATATTATTAACTCTAAAAATGAACTTATCTCAAATTGCAAGCGCAAGCGAAAATTTAAATACATAAATTTCATTACTCTATCTGACACCCCTCCTTCAAGCCAACAACATCTTCTCTAACATTAGACTAATTCTTAAATTCTATAATTTGTTCATTTTTTAATTCTTTTTTTCCAACCTTACAAATAAACATCCCAATAACATAGCGTATCATCCCTTGTACACCTAATAACTATATTAACCCATAACACTTAATGTAAATTGAGAACTAATATTATTCTCCTCCACTCCACCAATCCTTAACCGCTTTTACTTCAACATTATAATTTCTATTCCTTTTTTTTTCAATTATTGGCCAACCCTCGTACACACTCATCCATTGCTTTTTTTATCTCCCTTGTATTCATCCTATCGACTCTGTATATGCTTCGCTCTACTGACAATATTTTTCTCATAGATTCTATTTCTGTCACGTTTAAACTACACTCCGTGGTTACTCCTATAATGGTCCATTTGCTCCCCCTTAAAATCTATTTATAATTTCAACACACTTAGTGCTTCACTTAGGTTATAAAATTCAACCCAATCCTACCCCATAATCCTTGTACTAGAAATCAATTGTTGCAAGCAGATTAACGCTGTTCCCAATCCTAACTTCAGTTATACATTAAAGTTTCTTATTTAATCATGCATTTAATATTTAACTAACTGGGAATTATTTAAAGTCTTTATACATCAAACTCTGAAACAGTAGTTTTTGTCCGAATTATTACATATTAAACACGTAAATTCGAGATTCCCATTCATTTCAACCCTAATCTTCCAATTGGAACCCTTTTAAACTTTCTGAATTATATATGTTCGTATAAAAATCCGTTTTAATTATGGAACTCCCTTCTTTCAGAAATATTTACTCACTGACCTGAATTCACTTCTATTTTTAGCTTATGATAGACCCACCCCAACTCACGCCGGTTTTATTGCTCACTAGCAATAAGCAGTACCCAAACAACCCCTTTCCCCTTCTCTTCTCCCAGTATCAGCCATAGTTCATTTAACTAAACCTATCACTCACTTTCTTTATCTTTTATCTTAATCCCTTCCCCCACTTCCTCATTTGGCCTCGTCTCCAATCAAAGCTGTCGCTTTTCTTAGACTTGATCGAAGTCACTACTTAAATTCCCGACTGCCTGCGTTTAATATACACAGTTCAATTTCAACTTCAAAAAACTACTCCCATTCTCGGTCCACGGAAGTATTTTAAAATGGCCCAAATTCTCAAAATTACTTCCGAATAAGTGCGTTCCACCTACGATTAAACAAAACATCTTTCTATTGGATTTACCCTATTTTTTTATTTTTTCAACGCTGCCTTCACGATAACCCTTCTTTTCCATCTTTAAATCTCCTTTCACTGGACACCTTATCATCGGACATTGACCAACTGGACAGACCCCATATTTTTTTACATGCCCACTCTCCATTACTTAATATTTTTTCAAATTTTGAATTTTGGCTTTTCCACTGCTAACTTATCCATCTATGTAATTTCTCTAATGATAAAATCTTAATCTTTGAAAAGCCTTGGCTTAAGGTAAGAATAATAAACATGTTTTTACCGAGTACACCTTGCATTGAACAATCGAAGTTGAAATAAACTTGTCATTCGTACATGTTTATCCCTCTTCTTTCATTTATCTTTATAATTGCTCTATTTCGTATATTCAGCTTAAACCATTTCACTATAGGTTCTATCTACTTAAAGTATACTTTTAGTTTAATATATATATATATATATATATATATATATATATATATATATATATATATATATATATATATATATTACATATATATTAAATAAATATATTACATATATATTTTTGTTTCTGTATTTACTTCAACATTGCTCAATACACGAGTAGCGCATGGTCTGATGATTTCTCTCGAGAATGAAATACGAACGTTTCTGAGTGCCTTACTTGCCATAAGTATATTTTTATACTACTATATATCTATCAACATAATAAAGTCAAGCATTTGAATGTATCTGTGATGAGGTGGTACTCAGTAACGATAGTGGATGAGATAATGGCGTAATATCTAATACTAGTGTGCACTGTCCGTCAGGATTGACGAAATAAATTATGCTTCATCAGTGTTTGCACTAATATTCATATAAAATCATAAAATTACATCAGTAATTTTTCATATATAACTTATTATTATCATTTCTGCTGACTAAATAAAAAATACCCACACTTGACTTTTTATTTAGAGTGAAGGATTTCTGTCCTAATTTATATAAGCCGGCGGAGGTTGTTTGACTTGCTATTTACTTTCTCTAATTTATTAAATTTTTGAAAGAGCCTGTTTATTTCTTGTTCAATTTTTTTGGATAACGGTAATATTAATTATGCACAATAATGGATTAACTTGCAATAAAACGCTGTCACCCATAAACATCTGTGTAAGCTCTTATAATCATCGACCACCGGAAAGTTCTTGAACTTCTTTGAAGTAGATAACAAACCGTCTTTGCTTACGTTAAACCCCAGGAAATCTAATTCTGGTACACTGAATGTACTCTTGTTGCATAGCCCCCGCTTGCACCGCGGCAGTTCACTTACACGAACCTAATTTCCAATCATCCAGACCCGCCACACCGCCGCTGTGCCCTCGTGGACCCAACCGACCTACTAAACAACAATGACCAATACCAATGCGGTAACTCCGAGGTCCCCCCCCCAAAAAAAATATATCCATAATCATGCCAATCTTTTCAGGGCTACAACCCGCATTTTTTTCACGCGTGTGGCATCGAAACAACTCTTTGTCCGTATAATCGCAAGCTCACCGGCTACCTCAACGGGTCACGCGTAGCGAACATAACTCAATCCCAACTCTTTTATACTATAAGCGGCAGTTGGAAGAGACACGGTTTCTACAGGTCCAACCACATTGGACCGCCACCAACATTCTTACCGCACAACCAAAAGGTCAATTCTCCCATTCGAACTCCGTTTAATTGGCTGACCTATACATAATTTTAATTAGTTACTGTTTTTTTCTTTATATACTAATATTTTAATACGAGGAGGGACAAAAAACAAAGCAATGTTTTCGGCTAAACCGGAAAACTAGGAAAATTAATCAAATGAGTCTCTCTCTCGACGATACATATTTAAAAGATTCAAAACAATACAATTTGAGCGAAAACACCCCCACTCGAACACAAACAATACAAAAAATCAGTTCCACCCTACAGAATGCATTTTTTAAACAAAGTGTGTGTGTATGTGTGTAAATTTATCATTGTCTTTTTTTCTTCTGTCTTTCTCTCCGTTTTTTTCTTTCTCAAAAGTTAATACTCGCGTGTGTGCAATAGTACATTGTTTTTTCGTATTCTTTTCTTTTTTAAAATGTTTTTTATTACCTTAATTCTAAATTCATGTGTGCGTGTGTAACGTATTATTATTATTATTATTATTATTATTATTATTATTATTGTCTATTTATTTTTTTGTATGTGTTATTACTTTTTTTTAATATACGAATGGTTAAGGACTTAATTGAATTTGCTCTCTCTCTCTCGACATTGGTGAATATCTCGAAGCCGATAGATAACGTTAGTATCTAAAAATAATAAAATTAAAAAGAATTGAAAGTTAAAAAAAAATTAAACAAAAAAGGTAATTGTTGCATAGCCCCCGCTTGGTCCGCGGCAGTTCTCGTTTTGTATACTCGTCCCGGAACGGGCCGTGGCTGTTCTCGTGGATGGGGGGAAAGAAATCTTTCGCCTGTATTTTCTTAAGGAATTAATTCCCCTCTATATGTTGCATACTACATGGTAACAATCACGTCTGATAGGTGCGCCTCCAAAACCCAGACTGCAAAAACTCTGCTTCCCACGCAAAAGCCCGTGACGTCACAGAGCCTCTATGCGCAGGTGAATCGGATGACATGAAGGTCAGTTTTGATAACAAACACTGTACCAAAACATCAAACACATGCAATCTAGAGAGACCCTCCGCAATCAATGGTGATCTATTAGCAGTCCTTAAATTGACATTTTTTTTGTAGTTCAGGTCCCTGTCGAAATGATTCGTAAATTCTTCTACTTATGACTGATACCTCCGCTCCTGTATCCACTAAAGCCCTATACGTTCTACCTTCTATCCTCACAAAAACGGAATTTGGCGCGCCCATAGTACCGACGCATGTAGTTGGTAATATCTTGTTCTGTTTGTCGGGCGTCGTACGAACGGGGCGTCGCCGTTTCCCTGAATACGTCGCTTACAAAATCTCATTATGTGGCCTTCTACACCACAATTCCAACACCTAATAACATGCTCGCTTCTCCTCTCTCACGAGTTTTGTATCTCGGCCCATTCGTACTTCTCCTATCGTTCTTTCCATTATGCCTATCCCTGTCTTTTTTGGATTTAGCCGAACTCAAGGCTTTAATAGGAACCCACCTTCTAGAGTGACAAACCTCCATGGGTTCGTCTTCATATTCCTGGCTTGCATCAAGCTGGATTTTCCACTTTAACTAGGATAAGGCTTTTTGATAAGCCGTTTCCACGGTTTGTTGTTCGTTCCTCATCACCGCAATCTTAACATCTCGATCCCTTAGGCCCTCTATGAAAAATCCCAACACTTGCTTAGCAACCACTTGGTCAGGCTGTATGTACCGTCGCACCCTAGAAAAAGTGTGCTTGTACAATACCATGATGATAATGGTCACATGGGTGTGGAGAAGACATTTCACGCAATTAAACCAAAATATTTCTGGCCTTGTTTACTTAAGGAGATAAATGAGTGTGTAAGTAAATGTATTCCGTGCCAAACTAGGAATTTGAGGAAACAGCAACCCCATATGCAGGAGTGTGATTTTTCCCCCTTCCCCTTCGCTAAACTTGCTTTAGATATCTCTGGGCCCTACCCAAAGACTCATTCGAGTAATCAATACATAGTTACATTCATAGGTATGTATAGTGGTTGGCCGGAGGCTTTTGCTGTTCCTAACAAGAAGGCAGAAACAGTCGTACATCTGTTAATCGATGAGATTTTACCCAGATTTGGGGCACCTCTTCAGCTTTTGACTGATAACGGGCCAGAGAATATTAACAAAATCATGGAAAAGGCACCGAGGACCTAAATGTACATCATGTGACCACATCATTTTATCAGCCTCAGAGTAATGGGAAGGTTGAGAGGTTTCATAGGACGATGCACGATGTTCTAGCAAAAAAGTTTGGTACGGTTGGGACGTTTACATCAATCAAATGTATGCGGCTGTCAGATTCCATGTGAGTGAGACCACACATTTTTCACCTTATTACCTGTTCTATAACAGGGATGTCATCCTGCCGTTGGATAATATATTGAAACATCGCCATGTATACTATGGTGATGAACATCACGAAATTGCCCTTCAAGGGATGCATCGCACCTTCACCTTAGGAATAATATGATGATGGACGAGTCCCTTAGTAAAACAAAGGAT
The DNA here is from genome assembly GCA_963556195.1 of Sepiola atlantica. NCBI lineage: Eukaryota > Metazoa > Mollusca > Cephalopoda > Sepiida > Sepiolidae > Sepiola > Sepiola atlantica. The sequence continues at coordinate 58,386,150 of OY744521.1, forward strand.
GTAGAGTTTGAGATGTGTGATTTAGTATACTACAAAACCACCAAAAGAGGGGGAAATTGGACATGCACTTGCGCCCATATTATGTTGTGGCCGAAAAGACTGGCCCTGTCTCTTACAGAATTAGAGACCAGTTGACGGGCTCTGTCACAAAGACACATGCCGAGCATCTACGGGTGGCGTCTATCGAGGAATGGGAAATTCCCACGACCGAGGCCTTTACGGAAAATCGCATTGGCTGCTCCGGTAAAATCTAGCGATTCGGATAGCGATTCGGTAGCAGATCCTGCCGCTTTCCCAGTGTGGAAGTGTTGACATGAACGGGAAAACTCAGACGATGAGTCTAACGTCCCATTGATGGAACGCCATATCATGACACGTCGTAAATAGGCACGAAAAGGCGTTACAAACATAGATGCGGATAGTTACGTGGAGGGAAGTCGTCACCTCAAACTATAGATATAATGGAGGTACCAACTGGATCATTTAGTAAGGAATTAAACGATGATGTTCAGATAGTCTGAACGTCCAGTGAGACGGAGGAAATTGGTGCGCCTTCAGGTCCTATGGATGAAAGTATTGCTGACACAGATGTAACAAATGCTAGCGCCGATGCTCGAAAAGTAAAGAAAGAGCAATTAAAAAGTCTTGTGAACCTGCTAACGGATATGCTGGAAAATGAAGATAATAGGGGGATAGTCAGTTATACCAGCATCCTAGTGACAGGGTAAGAATGAGTTATGGTCCTGGTAGGGCACATTAGGTTACAATTAGTCCTCTCTGTCAGGCTGCGGTAACCTTCATCTTCATAAAAAAGCCCTATGGTTTTCTTCTCCTCTGGTCAGACTGTGAACGACATGTGTTGCATATAATAGCAGCTTGCTATGTTCAAACATAGTATGTTTGAAATTAAGAGTTAAATTACTTAAGAATTAGACTAGAGCATAAACGTGGTGTAATCGAATGTCATTTACCCGATGTCAGTTTAAAAAATTGAGGCGTGGTTACCGCCATTGATCAAATGGTCATGCATCGGGATGTCTACCTGTACCTTGGGAAGAACGAACTTTCTGAACTGAACACAAAGATAACTTAATTTTTCCTCTCTACTGTTGTCTTCCCTCTTTGGACAGAAGGAGGAAATGAAAAGACTGAAAGAACTGTTGATAAACTTGCCTATTTTTTTGTTTTAATCAAATTCCATCATAGAACATGCAATTGTGAAAAAATTGTTGTAAAAAATTGTTGTTTGTTTGTTTGTTGATTCATTGTACATTATGCGGTTATTACGATGTGTCGGTGAGTGGTAGGGAGAGAGATGCAGTTAAAGATGTGCACAGGGGAACATTTTTAAAAATAGGATAGTGAGAATTGTTACATATCCGAAGTCGGTGTACGAAAAAGTTGTTGATAAAACAGATGCACCTGGCGATTGTCAAAAGATAAGATAATTATCGGATGACCAAAAAGTTATTTGAAAATAAAATAAAACTCACAACCAGACAAACACCTGCACAGGAAGAGGCAGCTATCGGATGACATGAAGGTCAGTTTTGATAAGAAACACTGACCAAAACATCAAACATCTGCAGCGGAAGAAGCGACATAGACTGATCAATTGTCATAATGTAAAATCATGTTGACAAAAAGATATGCACCTGCAGTTGAATCACTTAAACGGTAGGAACCCAATGTCAAAAGAAAGAGATATGTCGGAAGGGTTAAAGGCCATTCTACAAGGTGCAATTGTATCATGCCAAGAAAAGATAGACAGATTTGTTGAATTGTCAAATGAGTTCAAGCCGTCACTGAGTGCAACGTCGATGAGGTCGTCGAGGTGGCCACGAAATTGTTATATAATAACAACCGAAAATGGACGAATGTTGGGTAATAGCCCTATGGGAACGGACGCATCTTGAGGTGGACGTATCTGTTGGAAATCGTTGGTTTGACTTGCGCGATTTAGTGCGGGTGGACCCGTTCAATCGAGTGCAGAATAGGGCTGTTCTCACAGTCGGAGCTCAGAGACGTGACAGGGTCACCGCATTGACGAGACCCCAGATCAAGGGTTAATGTGCACCTGCGCATAGAGGCTCTGTGACGTCACGGGCTTTTGCGTGATAAGCAGAGTTTTTGCAGTCTGGGTATTGGAATTTATTTATGTCACACCCATTGATTGTTTATTTCCCTTGTCCCTTTAAGGCTTCATGGATTGGCCAACAAGTAATCTAATCCCTGTTTCATTAGGAGTCACGTGAATCAGCCTATAAAACCGTTGCGTACCGAGTTCCGGTCTATTTTCATCTTTTCATTATTCTCTCAACTCCAGCAGGACATCGGTTAACCCCTCAGTGACAATCGCTTTTGACGGCAGTCGATTAGATCCAACTCACTCCTTTTCCACCTTCCATGTTACCCACCATCTTGGACCAGGGTTGACAATATCTCGACAAAGCTCTCTAGTGGCAGTTCGAATTTAGCCATCACTCATTTTCGGATTAAACCATGGCTCTTAGTTTGTGGGTGTCTGGTCGGGTGAGAAGCTTTATGCGAAGTTCTGCAAAGGCTTCAGCCCGAGTGGCTCTCTGTTGCTGAAACGCATTGAAGGGCAGTTCCTTAAACCGTTTGTACAGTTCATCATTGCCTCTTTGACAGGTATTTACAGAGTAGACACTGTTGCCGCGCTTCTTTTCCTGGTAATTGCGCTGGTGCTTACCCTGGGCCCCCAAATGTTCTGTTTTAAATCGGGAATCCCTTGATGTCATGTGTGGAGATGATAAATCTGAAGAACCTGACTGCAGCTCCAGTACACCAGGCCACAAATGCTGATGTCACCCTATGCGAGCTGAGGGACTTGATCCTATGAGGGAGATTGGAAAAAGTATGACCGGGGGTCTGAACAAAAGAATAAACCAATGTGGCGATGGATGGCCGGACAAATGGTTATGGGATGGATGCCTTTATAGCAGCATGTCATTCCCACTGTTCGAAGTTGTCCGACCACGCGTGGATTGTTCGAAGCGGCCCGACTACGTGTGGATATAATTTGTTAATTATATCCACACGTAGTCGGGCCGCTTCGAACAATTAAAACAAACAAAAGGAAGAAGGAAAAACATTATTATTATTTGGAAATTATATTAGAAAGAAAGCGAAGGAATAATAAATCTAACACACAAGAATGGTATTTTGTAAAATGAATAATTAAGAGTAAAACATTTATATTAAACAAAATAATTCATTTGACTAAGATATTTTGTAGAGTTCATATTTTTCAGGAGTGCAAAAGTTCTGTTTGTAAGTTCATGTTTGTACGAATGCGATGGTGTTTGATGTAAAGTGATTTTTGTGGCAATTGAAATGGTGTGTGTTTGAAGAAAAGTTCGCTATTCGTGGTAGGAATTAAAAGAGATTACCTTTTGCCTCCCCCACCACCTCGGTCGAGCCGGTGGGGAGTGTCGACGATCTCCTCTGTGTGCGTTCGTCCAGAAAGCGGAAAAAAGAGAGAGAAAAGAGGGTGCGTGACTTCTTTTATAGGTAGTCAAATCACGCGTGGTCAAGCTGACCTGTTGGTTCCTGATTGGCCGGAATCTTCGGCCAACGTGCTTTCACGAGATCACCCCTCCTCTTTACCTCAGAGACAAAGAACGGCTGAGTAAAAAAAGAAAGAAAGTCGCAACATAGTAGCGTTTGCTACAAAAGAATGTGACCCTACTGGCCCTATCAGGACGAGCTGGCCACCGAAAATGGAATCTTAACCAAGAGCGATCGGATTATAATACCCAAGTTCATGTAGCCAGAGATACTACACAAGATCAACTATGGGCATCAAGTGATCGAGAAGTATAGACTGAGAGCAAAATGTTGCATATTCTTGGATGATATAAACAAAGACATAGAGAGTGACGGAATTTTCGGGGTCGTCACCGAAATTCGTCGTTTGTTACCATGACAAACAAGAGGGAATAACAAAATAGACAAAAAAGGGATCAAAATTAAAAAAACATACCCAGAGATACAATTCAATACGGTTTATTAACAAAAAGGACTAGTTAACTGCTTTTGTTAACCCAAGGTAACAATTAAATTAAAATAAAATACAATGAAATAAGGAAAAAAATGGAGTCTCTTCAAAAGACTATTCCCCAAAAGAAGCTTGCCGTTTCAGACGATAATAGGAGAAAAAACAGGTTACTCCAATAAATATTATCGTCCCAAACGATGCCAAAAATACAAGTGTGGATTGAGAGATCCGTACACAAAAGATTATTGCCTTTGGCAACAATAAATACCGGCGATAAAAATAAGGTCTCGCCATAACAACAAATATACATAAAAAGAGAAGAAGACGTTTTACTTAAAAAGGGGCTGAACAGAAATCATACAAATATAACAAAAATTGTCCTTAGAAGGAAATCAAAGGTTCCTATTTTTTCAGTCTCTTTCCTTCTTTCAAATAAGGCCCACAAAGGGTAACAGTCTTTGGATTTCTTCGCCCGAAATCTGCGAATACGATATCCGTTCAAGTATATTGTAGCCGTCGTCGAAAGATCCTTATTCGTCTTCCTCTTGGATTTTAAACCCTCAAAGGGTTAAAAAGTTCTTGTTGGGTCTTTTAGCCCAAATCCACAATAAAAATATCCTTTTCTAAAGGATAATTGTCTAAAAAAAGGGTCCTTCTTCAAAGAGGTTTTCTTCCATATAAAAATGGCCTCTGGCCTTCCCAAAGGGTTTTCTTCCAAAAAGGGGTTCTTCCAGAGAACGGTCCTTTAAAAAGTTAACGTTGTATTATCCGACGGAGACGAGCTCCAACCACAACCACTTCGGAAGCTGTTCTAGCTGGTACTCTCTTCACTAAAGGTTCAATCAAATAAAGCCCCAGGCTTTAATACCACAAAAAGGGGTTCTTCCTGAGAACGGTCCTTTAAAAGTTAAACTTTTACTTTAACGTCGTGCGACGGAGAGCGAGCTACAAACACGTCCACCTCAGACTCTGTTCCAGGCTGCTACTGATTCAAAAAAGGCACTAAAGGAGCTGGCTCAAAGAAAAGGGGAAATGGCCTTGACCTTCGGGTTTCTCGGTGCTCTCACTTCCTTCCTCCTGTGGTCGGACTACTAACACAAATGCCAACCCCGAGGCAAGGGGAAAGGGCAGGCGTCACACATGACAACGATGCTGAATATGTCAAGCTGAAGGCGGGAGGGCAGCTGGGCACCGAAGGAAAGATAAGGACGAAGCTCTCGGAGAGGCAACACGTTTAATACAAAAAAGGAAGGGCTGACCTCCCCCACCTCCCAAATGGCCAAGCAGATACAGAGGTGGGAAGAGCAGACGCCCCTCTCACTCACTGCCAAAATGGCTAAGAATTAAAATTTCCAAAAGAGGGCGAGATCCCTGATGCCACATGAGATTCCCGTGAGACCATGGCAGATAGTGACTACAGACCTGTTCCACTTTAACAAAACTGACTATATGGTGATAGTGAACTACTACTCCAAGGATCAGTTTGTCAGAAAATTAAACAACCTATCTAGTCAGGAGGTCATAGATCTGACGAAACACATTCTGGGGGAACAAGGAATCATCAATGGTAATGGCCCACACTTCAGTACTGCTCTTTTAAAGTGGTTCCCCAAGGAATGGGGGTTTGAACATCGCACCACATCACCCCGATATCCGCAATCAAATGGCCTAGATGAACGTTGTGTACAGGCCATAAGATCGGCTATCAAATAAGTGAGCGTGACCTGGACATGGTTTTGTTATGTCTTCAAATAGACCATACAATCCCGTCCCCTGGCCAACCGCATCACACAAAGAGAGGAAGTGTCAACTCGCCTATACCACAGGCAAACCAAACAAAAAAGGTATTATGACCAGCATGCAAGAGATCTCCCCAATTTGCAGGTTGGACAGCGTGTTTGAGTACTGGAGAAGGATGCTGGGAAGTAATCACACACCCAGATCCTACACAGTGCAGACTCTACCAGGAAAAGTAATCCGCAGGAATCGACATCACCTGATGGAAGATCAATCTCGGGTCTTAATGAGCCCCCATGTTTACCCACCTGAGGCCCCACAGGGTCCCATCGGGATCCCCACACCCAGAAGCAGGCCCTATACAAAGCCTTCCCATCGAAAAAAACCCTCAAAAGCACACAACCACAACAAATGATACAAATCAAGAGAGTAATACCACACATCCCGATCTGACCGTACCATCAAGCCACCCAAAAGATTTGACGAATGAAACTTTCAGTCAGTGTTATTTGGGAAAGGGGGGATGTGCTGTTATCACCCCAGTAACATTGCCTACTAGAACTCTTCAATTACGGAGAACTAAGAAAGTGTTCTAGCAGTTCGATGAAGTGTGCTTATCGAGACACATTAAAATTCTATGTCGTGTGTTCGACTTGTCATCAATATGTCTTTAATATAACAGTTGTTGTCATTTTTAAAGAGGTGAAATGAAGATGTGAGTATGTAGAAAAGTATACATTTGCTTACAGAGTGTCAACAGTGGCGATACGCCACTCGGCAAGGTCGGTGGGGTTTGAAAAGACATATTAACAACAGAGCTGGTTTAGACAATGGCCAACCAGTTTGAAGGTCGCGCCAATAAGAGGCAGATTTCTGTTTCAGCGCTTTTCTTGAAGATTATTACTACCTTCTCCCGTGCGAGAGTCGAATTTCCTTTCGGCTATAAAATTAAAACCAACATTAGAGTTAGGGTTAGGGTTAAAAAAATATTGTCACTAAGTAATTGAAATACTCCAAGTCTTCTTTTTTTTATTGTTTATTGTCACTAAAAATTAAGATATCATCGAGGTATATGAATACACTAGTTGGAAACTATGTTATCCACATACCGTTGGAATGGAGCAGCAGCCTTTAGAAAACGGCCACATGGAATGGAATGGAATACAAACGGAGTGGTGACGCTTGTCTTAGGCACATCCTCTGCGTGTACTTTTATCTGGTGATATGCAGAGGTTAAATCTATTTTAGAAAAGTAGCATTTATTAGCTAATTGTGTACTGTTAGTATTTAGATTCGGTATCGGATAGTGATCCGTTTTGGTGATGCTATTCAGAACACGGAAATCACCACAAACTCAATACAAACAATCCAATTTTCTTTTTACTAAATGTAACGGGGAAGCCCACTTGTTCGATAAATTACTACCGTACTTTCTTAAATTCAGCTTGCACAGCATCTGACTTAGGATCGGAAAGATGTCTCGTTTTAGCGAAGACTGGCACGTGACCTATTGTGTCATTCTGTGATAAATTCGTCTTTAGCTTTTACTTGTATAATTTGGAGGTGAAATCACACTTTTATTATATTTACCTATTACTTTGCGTACGCTTGCAGTTAGGTCACATTTATTTAGTACTACGTTATCATCCTTGTTACTGTATTTACTTGCATTAGCGCTGGGCTTCTTCCCTGCAGACTATTACATAGTCATCTTCAAATCCAATGTCAACAAATACTTGTCGTGAACTGTCTTATAAGTAATCAAACTTAGTTAATTGCATTGATGAATTTCAGCTGACAATTGTTCCATTCCTTGAGTGGCTCTTGGCCTTGATAAATGTTGACCCAACAGTAATATATATATATATATATATATATATATATATATATATATATATATATATATATATATATATATATATATATATACTACCAAAAACTACTCGCTTCCAGGCGAGAATTACTGATGCTGTAGTCTTCTTTACGGAAACCAAAGAAGTAATTTCCATTTGACATTTTGATAATTTAGAGGAAATTTAAAAAAATGATGATTGTCGTAGTGTTATTTGATATATTCCAATATGTGGGAAATATACTGTGCATGGATATCGTCAATTATTTTTTTTAGGAAAAAACAACAAAAAGGTTAATTGATATGGTCTTTAAGATATTCAACGTCGATAAATTTTATTTTGTTTCAGCATAAAAATGAAAATGAATTCCCCCTTTATACTGGTTATATAATGAAATCATTACCAACATGTTAACTCCTTGGCCTTTTGGTTAGGAGCAAAATGTAGTATCTGTACTGAATCTGCACTTAGTTTTTATGTTCTCTGTCAGTGAAGGAGAAATCCTTCTAGACCGAGGCAATTGAAATTTGTGTTCCAATTCAGAGTGCCCATTTTGGAGGAGCTAGATTCTCCCCACGTTAAATATTGACATTGCGCCTAACTCTGCTCTCGTGGGAGGAAGTAAATAGGAACAGCAGCAACAACAACAACAACAACAAATTTATTAAAAAATAATAAACGCATGTATTTAATTGTAAACAGATTAGAAAATATTAATTCATTAGAAACTTAAAAATAAATAAACATGCAAATGAGAGGCTGATATCATGATGAACGAACTACATACACTGACCCCCCCACCTCACCCACCAAAGAAGGGGTTAATGCCTGGGAGGATGATATCATGACAACAGAATAGATAGTACACTAACACCCCCTCACACACAAAACTGGTAATCCTGAGGAAATGGTATCATGAGGAACGAATGTATGTAGGGGTAACTTTGGTTCCCTGTTTGGAGTCTGGTATTTTAGACGACGGTCGCGTCTTTAGGGATTACCAAGCACCACACTAAACAATTAATTTTTTGTAGATAAATTAAGACCGATTCGATAACAAGGATCATCAATTAGCGAGTGCTAACTTTTAACAATATAATATTGTTAATAAAAAGAAGAAACGGTAAAGTAAAAGAATAAAACTTTTATATGTAAACAATTTTACAAAAATGTGAAATATAATAAAGTTTGTGCAGGATAAAAATGTTTGAAACGACACGAACGTTATCGTTGTCCTTAAAGTGTGTGTGTGTGTGTGTGTGTGTGTGTGCGTGCGTGCGTTCTTGGTTAAGCTGTTATTGTGAGGAAGATAGCAGGCGTGCTTACAAGTGGATGCTGGGGTTCGCACTTCAAACCGTGTGTTTTTGTTGTTGCTGTCTTCACTGATAGCGAGGCGGATCCTTCCCTTGTCGCCAAGAAACTGATTTCTTTTCGATAATTCCCTGGTTTTATTAAAGTTTATTTCGCACCCACTTGTTCAAAACATGCGTGAACACTTTTCTGAGTTCACACTTCGGCCACATCTGGTATCACTTATTTTTACGATCCTGACCGGTACTGTGATCCCCTCTTCAAGAAGAAAGAAGGAAATAAAAAGAAGAGGGAGAAGAGGAAAGAAGAGGAGAGAGTAAGCCGAACGAACCTAGAAAGAAAAGGGCTAGCACTTTCCTTCAATGCCCGTTCGTCTCATCGATCAATTGATCTGCCACTGTACGGCCTTCCCCCCGAAGAGCAGGTAATGCCTGGGAAAAATGTATCATGACGAATGAAAATATACCACAGAGAAGTTTATTACGGTGTTGTTCGAAGAGGAGTTTGTAGCAGTGCCGAAATTGAAAGTGCTTAAACTCGTATCTGCGCACACCGCTTTGCACACACAGCCGCCAGAATTAATAAAAACAAATAATATTTTTAACCAATCAGAGGATTTTTCTGAATTTATAGAAATTGCCCTTTGGGGGCCACCTCAACCTGATATAAACCCAGATTCAACTGCATGTTTAGCCCAAATCCACGAAAGAGCTAACATCGACGTTTCTACAGAATGCTGAAAAACGCCTTGTTCTAAACTCACGCACACATAGCCACACTGGCACCAACGCACACACAGACAAAATGCATTAACTCTTTCACTGTCTTACGCACACGCACACTAAAGACGACACACAGACACAACCATTAGGAAGTAAGTGTAGTATCTGTTCCGATGGATACTGCATCCTGTAGACCGGTGTCGTCTTGTCCTTCGGGGCTTGATTCCGCCGGTCTGTGGGTTTGTCCTGTGCTGTTCTGGGAGGTCCACCCTGCCAGGCTTTGCCTCCACTCTTTGAGGAGGAGTAAGTTTATTGCTTACAGCCTGAGGCGCCCCTACCGGGGAATGCCGACGGGGCTGCCCAGGCAATATTTAATGGCCAGAGTGCTCACCTTTCGGGCGCTCGCTTTTCAAGTCCCACTTTCCCGACCCGACTTTGGGTCACATCTTACCTTGTGGGAGTAAGATAAAACTGGCCTTGTGCCTAACCTCCTGGAGAGGATGTAAATAAACATACTTCATAGATTTCTCACTGAACTTTCTAATATGAAAATAAATGATTGTTGACTCTATTAATAATTACTTTCACCTCCAATGAAATGTAATTTATGTAATTGAGTAAGGAAGTTTTGATTACGATTTTTCAAACCCGTGGACAAATTAAATTATCGACTGCAAGGACACTCAAATATGAACAATTATTCTATGTTTTCCTATCTTTGTAGACTTTCATTTTAAGCATATATAAAATATCTCTTTTGTGAATTTATGCTTTTGAATTCTATATTTTGTTTGTTTTTGTTGATATCATTTCTACCGATCTTATGTCCCCCCTTCAAATATAACCCTTAAATGACCCTCGTAAATTTCTCTCTCTCTCTCTCTCTCTCTCTTTCTTTCTTTCTCTATCTTTCAATAAATCTAAATCAAATCTATAAACATTATATAAATTTAAAATCACATTGGCCAAAAGTTCCTTTTGAAATTGGTTAGTGTTTATTACGGTGTTGTTCGAAGAGGAGATCCTTCTGAAAATTGGAGCTTTAATGTAACCTCATTACGGTTACAGGAAGTTTATATACAGCACTTTTTCCTAAAATGGTAATATGATCTGCTCGAAGATTGTGTAGCGACGACTCTGTTATCCAGAATTCAACCCTCTGTGCCCTATATTGATCGAACTTACATTTTGCTTTGTTTATTGACTCTTGATAATTTTACCACAATTTTCATGCAGAGAGAACTTTATTACATTTTGAACTATTTACCTCTTATGTGGATTACCTTCTGGCATACTGTAAGTTGAAACTCCACTTTCTCTCATAAGCTGATATTGTATATTTAAATGTGTTATTTTGCTCGTCGGTTTGACATATTTTTAAACACCCTTTTCCCATGTTATATTTTGATCTTTTGTTTTATATATTTTTTCCTGTATTTGAATTTCTAACTGGGTTGCCTTATGTTATTTTGCACTTGTTTGTTTATTGCGTTTCCTTTACTTTCACCTTTCCTGTCTTGAATTTGAGAACCCATCCCTTGTGTCCTTTTATTATTATTATTATTATTATTATTATTATTATTATTATTATTATTATTATTATTATTATTATTATTATTATTATTATTATTATTATTATTATTATTATAAAAGTCGAGGTCCCAGGATTCTGAGTTAAATAATAATAATAATTTATTATTATTATTATTATTATTTAACTCAGAATCCTGGGACCTTGACTTTTATATTATCTTTTTTATTATTATTGTGTTGCATATAAGCTTCTGTGGTTCTGACAAAGTGTAGTGTAACATAATATATATATATATATATATATATATATATATATATATATATATATATATATATATATAACACACATATATATATATATATATATATATATATATATATATATATATATATATATATATACGAGCTTACAAAGAAATTACGTAAAAAAAACGTTACGTTCAGACATTTCATTAAATGTATTCAATTATAATGTCTTGGTTAATATACACTTACTAGCGCGGCCTGTCCCCCAGCTTTCGTGACGTCACCAGTTCGGCCGTTCCTGGGTTCATTGGGTCACCTGGTACTGCTTGGAAAAAGTTGCCGCCTGATGAAGATCTCAGATGTCGAAACACCTGGTCCAGCGATCACTCACTCCTACGTTGTGTTTGTTTAGATCCGTGAGCGATCAGCCGTGTTGGATCCGCAACTTGGTATTGCTGTGAAGTGAAGGGTCATTTCATGCAAAACAGTTGAATAAAAGGAATTAAGTCTGTAACAACGTGGTCTGTTGTGGTTTTCTTAAAAGAATAATTATTTTTAAAAAATAAAGAAAAATAATTTACACTTGTTTGTCTACAAAGCAAGGATGCTAGGTAACATTAAAGTTCAACTCTCTGTGTTTTAGTTAAACCAATGGACTCTAGTAATTCTGGGCAACTTGGTCAGCGAAATCTGTTCTAAGTTCTTGGCGAGAAAAGAATACAAACGGACTGATGTGATATTTTTGGTGTGGGGGGCAACAGAAGCGAGCCTCTTCGTCCGGTTCTTTTGATCACTGACCGACTGACTTAAGCTGTTCTGTCTTCTCTTTTATTGGGACCCGCTGATCGAGTTTTCCTTTGTCTCTGAAAAGCAATTATGGCCGCCACCCACACAGAGATGCGTCACCAAAACGAAATGGCTTAATTCTATATTGACTCTTGAGAAGCAATCTATTTCTCTCCATGGGATTCCATAAAGGCAGTCCTATCCAACAGCTAACCGAATTTTCTTTTGTCTCTGGAAAACAATTACGGGTCGCCATCAGACCTCATCTACCTCGATAAGTGTCACTAATAAAAAATATTTCTCTCCCTGGGGCTTGATAAGGGCGACCTGAGATTTTATTACGCAGCGGTCTACAGCTCTTGTTAAAAACGGTTCAGCAGCAGTTCTCATATCGTCGAGTGATTTTAAGGTTTTCCTTCTCTCCATTCATACTAGCGCTGTATTAGGATCTTCAACCTTCGTAGGCTCACGGTCAACTCATACCAGCGCAGAATCTTAAACTCCAGCTCCCGTGGGACTGTTCGATACTATCACAGTGGAAATGCCACAGTTGTATCCTTCATCTGTTGTATATTTCATCATTCTATTTTATGGACGTCCAGCATGTTCCACGATATTATTGCACCACATTTGTTGAAACTGAAACATACTTGTCTAAGGTTAACGTAGTTTCAGAATATATCTGGTTATGGGGGTAACCATCTATAATGTAACATATTTCCATTCTATGGACGTCCAGCGTGAACGCAGATCTCACGATATTATTGTAGCATTTCTGGATAGAACAGATACTACATTTTGATCATAGCCCGAAGGCCAAGAAAGTGTATTTTAATTAGAGTCTCACGTTCGACACAATAGATAAAATTACAAAAAAATAATTTTCCTTTGCATTGCATATTCACAATCAAGCGCTCCCATATTTAGAAAAGGGCTGTAGCTAATTGATGATTTCCTGAAGGTGCAAAAGTAAATGTGGTAAATCCTTCCTACTAATAATCCGTCAGTCGATAAACATTACCCAGCCTCCATTGGTGATGTATATTTATTTAATTCATCCGAAAATAATGGATGCCACACGGTATGTAGAAATGGTTGGGCGGTCTCTCAGTTGCGATGAAGAACAGATAAGAGCTTACCGGGAGTTAGGCGTTATTTTTATTGGTTCAAATCATTCTTAATTTGTATTCAACCTTTTATTCCTAGTTATTTACATTTCGCTTCTGCCGATACAAAAACACGCACAGTCGATAACAATACCCCCCTTCTTCGACGAGCGACGTACATGCAAAGCAAAGCGTACACAGTGGACACGCTTTTAAAAGCTTTCAACGAAATTACTACAACTCTTTGGTGGATACAAATATTGGTGAGACGTCAGTTTTTATTTTTATGTTTACCTTAAGCAAAGGAGATGCTGATATTCCCTTTGTAGTAACCGACGTAACAGACTCTATAGAACCTGAAGATCGCATAATAGCGAATCTATCGTTTCCAACCCATGTCGCCAATGATCCTAATATAAAAAAGAGGCCGTTAGTTAACCCGGATGGTATAGTGATTTATACGCGAACATCCCTATATACCCGGTCGGCGAACTGCTTGCTTCTAAATACAAAAACGTAAACACCTTTTCGACATTTTACCTCTGCAAAAGAATTCGATTTTAAGCTATCAAAGACAGACTCTTTAGTAATTCCTCGAAATATACAAACAGTTAAGCTACATATTGAAGGTTTTTATTATGATTCTAAAAGTGTTTATTTCGGAGATTGCTGCCCGTATATGTGTAATGGAAGGGATAGTTTGTCCCTTCCTTACATTTATCGCACGAAATGAATTGAATGAACAACTGAGTAACAGGCAACAAAAAAGAGGGGTTTTATTGACTCAATTGACCTATACCGTTTGGTATAGGTAGAAGAGAGAGAGTTGGACGGTGTCCGGTTGAGGAAAAGGAAAATATAATAGTTCTCTGGGCTGCCCGTGGGTTTTCTTCAAGTGAAGATGGTAGTAGTCTTTGAGTGAGACGACGGTAGCAGGAGAAAAGGCTTTTCCGGGTTCTTCGTCGGTGTTCTCGGCGATGCGTCCCAGCTGGTGCCAAGGGGACGTCTCTGCGAGGCTGTTGAATGAAAAAGAGAGTGATTTTTGTTTTTACACCGTCTTTTATACCAAGAAGGGCAGATACCTCTGGTGTCGCTTTTCAGCGCCACCTGTCGGTGAATAAGCGACACCTAACGGCCAGCCGGTGCAGTTATGTGTGAAAGGAGGAGGTAACTGCTACATATGGACCGATATTTGCTGGAGAAAACCTATAATTCTTACAAGTGTGTCTATAAAAAACAACCATTTTCGGTGGGTTAATATCTTTTGGGAACAAAATGTCTACCATACTTTAAAAATATGTGCGGCCACAAAAGAAAAGTGCGAACAAAATTAAATCGATGAACATCTACCTGTTATATCGAACGGGGTGGGCCGATTCTAACGATGACTGGAATTTCACAAAATGGACCAAAGAGATCGCTGTCAATAAATCCAACTGGTTTGACGAAATAACACTGATTCGAAATTTATTAGATGTCGCAGAGTTTATGAAGAACTACATCTGAAATATCATTTTCAAATTTCCCGTTGGCATGAAAGAGCCGTGGGGCTGCGATAGCCAATACTCTTACATCGATACATGCAACCGTACAGGCAAACTATCTAGCTAGACGGGTCAATATACTGAGTGACCCCCAAAATTCGCAACATTTTGTTTTTTTGTTGTGTTGTGCTAGGTTGGTCTAGTCTACAACATAATAAAAGTTTGACAAGATCCGAGTGTCAAATTTCGAATATGACTTTTTTTTAGTTTACAAGTCATTTTCCATTTACATGTAAACCCATAACTCAGTCATTTTTCATGATACGCGCTCCACGACTTTTGGAGCTGCTCCCGCTCCTGCTCCAACGCTCAAAATTGGAGCTGGCTCCTCTCACGCTCCCTATTTTCAAAAAGAAGCCGCTCCTGCTTCAACTCCTATAAAAAAGGAGCGGCTCTTTTTCAGCGCTCCATAATGAAAATGTACCTTCTTTCATAAACGTTCTATTCTGCCAATGGATGGTCGAAGGATAGGGGTGGGCGTCAAGGATCTCATCAATATGGGTTGGGATGTCACTTTAAGTGTAAGACCGTAAGATAATATTTGACAAAATCTCGCTAATATTTTGAGAGTTATAGGAGCACATGTTGGACGAAGTGATATTTTCTTTTTAAAGAAAACATTTCTCTGGGAGAGGAAAGACAGCCCTGCCAACATTAATCGTTGTGTTGTTGTTTAATATTTGTTTGTTTTACGAACGTAACTATATTGTATAATGTATATTATTATTTATAACAGAGAAACGCGCAAGTACTTTTAAACAAATCGATTTAGCCATTTTTTTTCAATAGAAAAATTTGGGCGAAAAAAAACAATGAAGTTTATTTTTTAAAGATTGAATTAAAAAAATATTTTTCATAAGTTGGCCAAAAAATATCAATAAATTGTCAATAAACAATTCAGAGATCAGTTTAATGTCTTAAAATTTCATACAAAATATCTGGCCTAGACCGGGAGTTGAAAAAATATCGGGTCAAATTCTATTCCCCCGAAAAATTAACTGGAGGTCGGACAAAAACATTTATTAAAATAAAAAATTTGAATAAAAAAGGTGAAAACGTCTATATTTGAAATCTCTAACAAAAACAAACTGTTTACAATTTGAATATTCGATAATAGATTTTTTAAGATAAAGAAAGATATCTAATCTACTTTCGGTTCTAAAAAGACAACAAATTAGCCAGAAAGTCTAATTATTTGCTTTTTTAAATTAAAATTTAAGATATTTTCTTTAATTTAATTAAGTTGAAACATCGGTTTAATTGTAGAATAGGGACCGCTGTTTTCTTTCGCTCATTTCGCTTGGTATTCGCCCAAATTTTGGATAAAACTGATTGTTGGTCTTAATTGTATTTTTGGTCCTGAAATAAAATTCTCATTTACTTTCTAAAGTGTTGAGAATCAAACTTTAATTCCCGGTTTTAATCGCTGGCAGTCATGTTGGTTTTTATTGTTTTGTTCCTTGGACTAAAGATATTTTTTCTGCTTTAACATTTTATTACACACAAAAAAACCTTTGAAGATTCTATTTACAAAAGCAAATTTCAGCGGAATTTAACGAATTTAAAAGCAAACATAAATAGGTTAAAACATACTAGTCGTGAATTTAAGAATAACAAAATGTCGCCGAAAAGACGACAGGTAAAAATGTGGCATAAAAGTTCAATTTCATATATGCTAAAAAATAAATTAGAATTTTTTGTCACGACAATATGTACCATTTCACCCTAAAAATCGATTTTATCGAACATTTGGGTGAATACCGAGCAAAATAGGCCAGAAAATCCAACTGCCCCTATAGTATAATTGAACCTAAAAGTGTTTATTTTAAAACACGCGATAAAAGAAAAATTGGCTTATTTATTCAATCAGCAATAAACATCCTTGTCATAAATACAAAAAAGTTCAAATCTGTAAGAAAATAACTTCAAAGACATCTATAGACTTACTGGCGACATTTGTTGCCTAAATTGTCTCCTGTCCCATCAAAAATTTAACATGTCCATGTAAAAAGGTTCTGTTTTCAAGCTTAACTCTCTCGTTCTTTCTCCCTCTCTCTCCCTTCCTATCCCCCCTCTCTCTCTTTCTTTCTCATATACATTTACCAGTGATATGATTTAAAAAATAACTAAGAGTAAACTCTGAGACTTTCTTTTCCTTTTTATTGCTGAATAAAAATACTAATGTTTAAACAAAAAAATCAAATAATTTTGGAGCGAGGAGCGCGAAGCGATAAACCACCTCTCTTTAGTCCCAAATGGAGTTGCTCCCGCTCCACTCTTGCTGAATATAAAATAAGCCCTCCTCTCCTTCGTCCCAGCAAAAAGGAGCGTGATCCTGGAACGCGCTCCTTTTTGGAGAGCTCTGTAAAGCCCTGTAAATCAATACATCTTGGATTTTTACCCAAGTTTTCAGGGTCAACCATTCACATGAAAGAGTTACCAGTGATGCCAAATAAACCCTTATACAATATCAATGTGTACCCCTACACTCATACCCTTGTTGTATCCACCCTGATTCACTTATGTCACAGTACTTTTTCAAAACTTTTAACTCCTCATCATCATCTTCCACTGGATCATTTTTCATATTGTCACAATTTCTAGTCCATGCCTCCTGCAGGTACACCTTAGATTATTGCATCTTTCTGAACAGTTGCAATAAATTATCTGAATCAGTGCATCTGGAGCAGGGCTTATGTCTGTCATCACTGGAACAAGTTTGCTCCCCTCCACCTTCCACCTTTCACCTTCGACCTTCCATCCCCACTCAGATGGCACCATTTCATCACTACATCCCACCAACTCCATAATCTGGTAATAAGTCCGAAAAGAATGAAATTTACAGGCAGAGGGCGTTGGTGGGAGTCGTTCTGACGTGACAAACATCTTAACTCTCGCAACTTTCTTGCAGAGCATATTGTATCTAATAGATGCCAATGAGTCTTTCTCTATCCGCATTGAACAAAGCTACCATTGCCTTACAACCATTGGTTTCCACAACATCCTCGCTTTGCTTTGGTAAAGAAAATGCTTTTGAACAGTCTGTCATTGTCTTTGCTCTCTTGGTGATTCGTTGTTACCCCAACATCTTTCCTATTCCGAATACCCTGGACACCGAATCGCATCCTGTAAAGACATGTAGGAACAACAGATCATTACAAACTGCTTCGCCAAGCACCTGCTTGAGAACCTTGATATTGTAGATGTAGGATTTCGTCTTGTCGAAGCAAAAATAAAATGCAGTACATTTAGAAACATATGCACGGAACAGCTAGAGAAGGTTTGTGTCTTCTCCAATGAGGATGTTTGATTTGAAAGCAGACATATTGATGACTGCCTTTGCAATCTCAACATCGGCATCTCCTTCTGCTTGAATAACGTCATAGCTTTTCTGCCGCATTCGTTCCATGATCGTTTGGATCAGCGCCTGCTTGTTTGCCACATTTTACAAGAAGTCCTCTTTTTTCCCAGCAAATGTTGTTACCTCGGTAATGTTCACCTTTCTTGCATTCAGTTTTCGAGTTCGCCGCTGTCCTTTATACTTGGTCAAACTTCATAACCATCAAACATGACAGTTACTCTCCCATAGTGTTCAACAGTAAATTAATCATAATCGTTTGCAATCGAGCTGTAGGTACTCCCCTCCTTCAATTTCAGACGGTGAAAAAGAGATCCTCCGTCTAGTACATTGTGCTCTGTGACTGGAACGGTTTGTGTCACAGCAGTGGCCCACTCACCCCCTCTTGTTTTGCAATAAACCAGGATAGGTTGAGCAAATGCATCAGCCTTCACATAATAAATCTTTCCCTCGCTAAAAATCTTTTTTCGTATTATCAGTTCCACAGAAAAAAGCAATGCGTTTTACTGTGAAAGACAAGCACCCCTTTTTACTGGCCGCGCAGAATCATCCTTTTTTTTAGGCTAAAGCAATGTCCTTTTTGTTTATGTGAACACTAATTCCAGCTTCAACAATGACTTTGACACCTCTTTCGATACTTGCACAGTTGACACCTGCAGCACCCTTTTCTCGAAGCACTCGGGTCTCATCACAGTCCAAATCCTGTTCGCATAAAGGTCAAGTTTCTCTACTAGCGGCTGAACTCATGTTTGACCCTTAAAATATACGAAAATAAATGTCTATTAGTATATGGAGCAAGTGAATTATTTGTGGGGGCAGTTTATGATGGGGTAAAACGTGGTCTCTTTGGAGTTTTCAGTTGTTTTCTCAGGAATCCTATACCCTAAAAACAATTTCATTTATATACGGAGATAAGGGGCCCGATTAATTGGAGAAAGTAATAATTCACCACTGTGGTATTCAAAAGTAACAAAAAAGCGTATTTTCTCATTCCGCATGTAATGTAGTAATCAAAAGAAACAAAAAAGCGTATATTCTCATTCCGTATGAAGTGTGCTATTCAAAAGTAACAAAAAAGCGTATTTTCTCATTCCGTATGTAATGTAGTAATCAAAAGAAACAAAAAAGCGTATTTTCTCATTCCGTATGTAATGTAGTAAACAAAAGTAACAAAAAAGCGTATATTCTCATTCCGTATGTAGTGTGCTATTCAAAAGTAACAAAAAAGCGTATTTTCTCATTCCGTATGTAATGTAGTAATCAAAAGAAACAAAAAAGTGTATC
The DNA here is from genome assembly GCA_963556195.1 of Sepiola atlantica. Taxonomy (NCBI): domain Eukaryota; kingdom Metazoa; phylum Mollusca; class Cephalopoda; order Sepiida; family Sepiolidae; genus Sepiola; species Sepiola atlantica. The sequence continues at coordinate 58,405,651 of OY744521.1, forward strand.
TTCTCATTCCGTATGTAGTGTGCTATTCAAAAGTAACAAGAAAGCGTATATTCTCATTCCGTATGTAGTGTAGTAATCAAAAGAAACAAAAAAGCGTATATTCTCATTCCGTATGTAGTGTGCTATTCAAAAGTAACAAAAAAGCGTATTTTCTCATTCCGTATGAAGTGTGCTATTCAAAAGTAACAAAAAAGCGTATTTTCTCATTCCGTATGTAATGTAGTAATCAAAAGAAACAAAAACTGTATCTTCTCATTCCGTATGTAGTGTGCTATTCAAAAGAAACAAAAAAAGCGTATTTTCTCATTCCGTATGTAATGTAGTAATCAAAAGAAACAAAAAAACGTATTTTCTCATTCCGTATAAAGTGTGCTATTACAAAAGAAACAAAAAGCGTATTTTCTCATTCCGTATGAAGTGTGCTATTCAAAAGTAACAAAAAAGCGCATTTTCTCATTCCGTATGTAATGTAGAAATCAAAAGAAACAAAAAAGCGTATTTTCTCATTCCGTATGTAATGTAGTAATCAAAAGAAACAAAAAAGTGTATCTTCTCATTCCGTATGAAGTGTGCTATTCAAAAGAAACAAAAAAGCGTATTTTCTCATTCCGTATGTAATGTAGTAATCAAAAGAAACAAAAAAGTGTATCTTCTCATTCCGTATGTAGTGTGCTATTCAAAAGAAACAAAAAAGTGTATCTTCTCATTCCGTATGTAATGTGGTAATCAAAAGAAACAAAAAAGTGTATCTTCTCATTCCGTATGAAGTGTGCTATTCAAAAGTAACAAAAAAGCGTATTTTCTCATTCCGTATGTAGTGTGCTATTAAAAAGAAACAAAAAAGCGTATTTTCTCATTCCGTATGAAGTGTGCTATTCAAAAGAAACAAAAAAGCGTATTTTCTCATTCCGTATGTAATGTAGTAATTAAAAGAAAGAAAAAAGCGTATTTTCTCATTCCGTATGTAATGTAGTAATCAAAAGAAACAAAAAAGCGTATTTTCTCATTCCGTATGTAATGTAGTAATCAAAAGAAACAAAAAAGTGTATCTTCTCATTCCGTATGAAGTGTGCTATTCAAAAGTAACAAAAAAGCGTATATTCTCATTTCGTATGAAGTGTGGTAATCAAAAGAAACAAAAATAGCGTATCTTCTCATTCCGTATGTAGTGTGGTATTCAAACGTAACAAAAAAAAGCGTATTTTCTCATTATGTATGTAATGTGGTAATCACAAGTCACAAAAAAGCGTATTTTATCACTCCGTATGTAGTGTAGTAGTCAAAGATAACTAAAAAAGCGTATTTTATCACTCCGTATGTAGTGTGGTATTCAAAAGTAACTAAAAAAGCGTATTTTATCACTCCGTATGTAGTGTGGTATTCAAAAGAAACAAAAAAGCGTATTTTCTCATTCCGTATGTAATGTAGTAATCAAAAGAAACCAAAAAACGTATTTTCTCATTCCGTATAAAGTGTGCTATTCAAAAGAAACAAAAAAGCGTATTTTCTCATTCTATATGTAATGTAGTAATCAAAAGAAACAAAAAAGTGTATCTTCTCATTCCGTATGTAGTGATCTATTCAAAAAAAACAAAAAAGTGTATCTTCTCATTCCGTATGTAATGTAGTAATCAAAAGAAACAAAAAAGCGTATTTTCTCATTCCGTATGACGTGTGCTATTCAAAAGAAACAAAAAAGCGTATTTTCTCATTCCGTATGTAATGTAGTAATCAAAAGAAACAAAAAAGTGTATCTTCTCATTCCGTATGTAGTGTGCTATTCAAAAGAAACAAAAAAGCGTATTTTCTCATTCCGTATGTAATGTAGTAATCAAAAGAAACAAATAAGTGTATCTTCTCATTCCGTATGTAGTGTGCTATTCAAAAGTAACAAAAAAGCGTATTTTCTCATTCCGTATGTAATGTAGTAATCAAAAGAAACAAAAAAACGTATTTTCTCATTCCGTATGAAGTGTGCTATTCAAAAGAAACAAAAAAGCGTATTTTCTCATCCCGTATTTAATGTAGTAATCAAAAGAAACAAAAAAGTGTATCTTCTCATTCCGTATGTAGTGTGCTATTCAAAAGAAACAAAAAAGCGTATTTTCTCATTCCGTATGTAATGTAGTAACCAAAAGAAACAAAAAAGTGTATCTTCTCATTCCGTATGTAGTGTGCTATTCAAAAGAAACAAAAAAGTGTATCTTCTCATTCCGTATGTAATGTAGTAATCAAAAGAAACAAAAAAGCGTATTTTCTCATTCCGTATGAAGTGTGCTATTCAAAAGAAACAAAAAGCGTATTTTCTCATTCCGTATGTAATCTAGTAATCAAAAGAAACAAAAAAGCGTATTTTCTCATTCCGTATGTAATGTAGTAATCAAAAGAAACAAAAAAGTGTATCTTCTCATTCCGTGTGTAGTGTGCTTGTCAAAAGAAACAAAAAAGTGTATCTTCTCATTCCGTATGTAATGTAGTAATCAAAAGAAACAAAAAAGTGTATCTTCTCATTCCGTATGTAATGTAGTAATCAAAAGAAACAAAAAAGTGTATCTTCTCATTCCGTATGTAATGTAGTAATCAAAAGAAACAAAAACGTGTATCTTCTCATTCCGTATGTAGTGTGCTATTCAAAAGAAACAAAAAAACGTATCTTCTCATTCCGTATGAAGTGTGCTATTCAAAAGTAACAAAAAAGCGTATTTTCTCATTCCGTATGTAATGTAGTAATCAAAAGAAACAAAAAAGCGTATTTTCTCATTCCGTATGTAATGTAGTAATCAAAAGAAACAAAAAAGTGTATCTTCTCATTCCGTATGTAGTATGCTATTCAAAAGAAACAAAAAAGTGTATCTTCTCATTCCGTATGTAATGTAGTAATCGAAAGAAACAAAAAAGTGTATCTTCTCATTCCGTATGTAGTGTGCTATTCAAAAGAAACAAAAAAGCGTATTTTCTCATTCCGTATGAAGTGTGCTATTCAAAAGAAACAAAAAAGTGTATCTTCTCATTCCGTATGTAATGTAGTAATCAAAAGAAACAAAAAAGTGTATCTTCTCATTCCGTATGTAGTGTGCTATTCAAAAGAAACAAAAAAGCGTATTTTCTCATTCTGTATGAAGTGTGCTATTCAAAAGTAACAAAAAAGCGTATTTTCTCATTCCGTATGTAATGTAGTAATCAAAAGAAATTAAAAAGTGTTTCTTCTCATTCCGTATGTAGTGTGCTATTCAAAAGAAACAAAAAAGTGTATCTTCTCATTCCGTATGTAATGTAGTAATCAAAAGAAACAAAAAAGTGTATCTTCTCATTCCGTATGTAGTGTGCTATTCAAAAGAAACAAAAAAGCGTATTTGTTCATTCCGTATGAAGTGTGCTATTCAAAAGAAACAAAAAAAGTGTATCTTCTCATTCCGTATGTAATGTAGTAATCAAAAGAAACAAAAAAGTGTATCTTCTCATTCCGTATGTAGTGTGCTATTCAAAAATAACAAAAAAGCGTATTTTCTCATTATGTATGTAATGTGGTAATCAAAAGTAACAAAAAAGCGTATTTTATCACTCCGTATGTAGTGTGGTATTCAAAAGTAACTAAAAAAGCGTATTTTATCACTCCGTATGTAGTGTGGTATTCAAAAGTAACTAAAAAAGCGTATTTTATCACTCCGTATGTAGTGTGGTATTCAAAAGTAACTAAAAAAGCGTATTTTATCACTCCGTATGTAGTGTGGTATTCAAAAGAAACAAAAAAGCGTATTTTCTCATTCCGTATGTAATGTAGTAATCAAAAGAAACCAAAAAACGTATTTTCTCATTCCGTATGAAGTGTGCTATTCAAAAGAAACAAAAAAGCGTATTTTCTCATTCTATATGTAATGTAGTAATCAAAAGAAACAAACAAGTGTATCTTCTCATTCCGTATGTAGTGATCTAATCAAAAGAAACAAAAAAGTGTATCTTCTCATTCCGTATGTAATGTAGTTATCAAAAGAAACAAAAAAGCGTATTTTCTCAATCCGTATGAAGTGTGCTATTCAAAAGAAACAAAAAGCGTATTTTCTCATTCCGTATTAAATGTAGTAATCAAAAGAAACAAAAAAACGTATTTTCTCATTCCGTATGTAATGTAGTAATCAAAAGAAACAAAAAAGTGTATCTTCTCATTCCGTGTGTAGTGTGCTATTCAAAAGAAACAAAAAAGTGTATCTTCTCATTCCGTATGTAATGTAGTAATCAAAAGAAACAAAAAAGTGTATCTTCTCATTCCGTATGTAGTGTGCTATTCAAAAGTAACTAAAAAACTGTATCTTCTCATTCCGTATGTAATGTAGTAATCAAAAGAAACAAAAAAGTGTATCTTCTCATTCCGTATGTAGTGTGCTATTCAAAAGAAACAAAAAAGCGTATTTTCTCATTCCGTATGAAGTGTGCTATTCAAAAGTAACAAAAAAGCGTATTTTCTCATTCCGTATGTAATGTAGTAATCAAAAGAAACAAAAAAGTGTATCTTCTCATTCCGTATGTAGTGTGCTATTCAAAAGTAACAAAAAAGCGTATTTTCTCATTCCGTATGTAATGTAGTAATCAAAAGAAACAAAAAAGTGTATCTTCTCATTCCGTATGTAGTGTGCTATTCAAAAGAAACAAAAAGCGTATTTTCTCATTCCGTATGTAATGTAGTAATCAAAAGAAACAAAAAAACGTATTTTCTCATTCCGTATGAAGTGTGCTATTCAAAAGAAACAAAAAAGCGTATTTTCTCATTCCGTATGTAATGTAGTAATCAAAAGAAACAAATAAGTGTATCTTCTCATTCCGTATGTAGTGTGCTATTCAAAAGAAACAAAAAAAGCGTATTTTCTCATTCCGTATTTAATGTAGTAATCAAAAGAAACAAAAAAACGTATTTTCTCATTCCGTATGAAGTGTGCTATTCAAAAGAAACAAAAAAGCGTATTTTCTCATTCCGTATGTAATGTAGTAATCAAAAGAAACAAAAAAGTGTATCTTCTCATTCCGTATGTAATGTAGTAATCAAAAGAAACAAAAAAGTGTATCTTCTCATTCCGTATGTAGTGTGCTATTCAAAAGAAACAAAAAAGTGTATCTTCTCATTCCGTATGAAGTGTGCTATTCAAAAGAAACAAAAAGCGTATTTTCTCATTCCGTATGTAATGTAGTAATCAAACGAAACAAAAAAACGTATTTTCTCATTCCGTATGTAATGTAGTAATCAAAAGAAACAAAAAAGTATATCTTCTCATTCCGTGTGTAGTGTGCTTGTCAAAAGAAACAAAAAAGTGTATCTTCTCATTCCGTATGTAATGTAGTAATCAAAAGAAACAAAAAAGTGTATCTTCTCATTCCGTATGTAGTGTGCTATTCAAAAGAAACAACAAAGTGTATCTTCTCATTCCGTATGTAATGTAGTAATCAAAAGAAACAAAAAAGTGTATCTTCTCATTCCGTATGTAGTGTGCTATTCAAAAGAAACAAAAAAGCGTATTTTCTCATTCCGTATGAAGTGTGCTATTAAAAAGTAACAAAAAAGCGTATTTTCTCATTCCGTATGTAATGTAGTAATCAAAAGAAACAAAAAAGCGTATTTTCTCATTCTGTATGTAATGTAGTAATCAAAAGAAACAAAAAAGTGTATCTTCTCATTCTGTATGTAGTGTGCTATTCAAAAGAAACAAAAAAGTGTATCTTCTAATTCCGTATGTAATGTAGTAATCAAAAGAAACAAAAAAGTGTATCTTCTCATTCCGTATGTAGTGTGCTATTCAAAAGAAACAAAAAAGCGTATTTTCTCATTTCGTATGAAGTGTGGTAATCAAAAGAAACAAAAATAGCGTATCTTCTCATTCCGTATGTAGTGTGGTATTCAAACGTAACAAAAAAAAGCGTATTTTCTCATTATGTATGTAATGTGGTAATCAAAAGTAACAAAAAAGCGTATTTTATCACTCCGTATGTAGTGTGGTATTCAAAAGTAACTAAAAAGGCGTATTTTATCACTCCGTATGTAGTGTGGTATTCAAAAGTAACTAAAAAAGCGTATTTTATCACACCGTATGTAGTGTGGTATTCAAAAGTAACTAAAAAAGCGTATTTTATCACTCCGTATGTAGTGTGGTATTCAAAAGTAACTAAAAAAGCGTATTTTATCACTCCGTATGTAGTGTGGTATTCAAAAGTAACTAAAAAAGCGTATTTTATCACTCCGTATGTAGTGTGGTATTCAAAAGAAACAAAAAAGCGTATTTTCTCATTCCGTATGTAATGTAGTAATCAAAAGAAACCAAAAAACGTATTTTCTCATTCCGTATGAAGTGTGCTATTCAAAAGAAACAAAAAAGCGTATTTTCTCATTCTATATGTAATGTAGTAATCAAAAGAAACAAAAAAGTGTATCTTCTCATTCCGTATGTAGTGATCTATTCAAAAAAAACAAAAAAGTGTATCTTCTCATTCTGTATGTAATGTAGTAATCAAAAGAAACAAAAAAGTGTATCTTCTCATTCCGTATGTAGTGTGCTATTCAAAAGAAACAAAAAAGCGTATTTTCTCATTCCGTATGAAGTGTGCTATTCAAAAGAAACAAAAAAGCGTATTTTCTCATTCCGTATGTAATGTAGTAATCAAAAGAAACAAAAAAGTGTATCTTCTCATTCCGTATGTAGTGTGCTATTCAAAAGAAACAAAAAAGCGTATTTTCTCATTCCGTATGTAATGTAGTAATCAAAAGAAACAAATAAGTGTATCTTCTCATTCCGTATGTAGTGTGCTATTCAAAAGTAACAAAAAAGCGTATTTTCTCATTCCGTATGTAATGTAGTAATCAAAAGAAACAAAAAAACGTATTTTCTCATTCCGTATGAAGTGTGCTATTCAAAAGAAACAAAAAAGCGTATTTTCTCATTCCGTATTTAATGTAGTAATCAAAAGAAACAAAAAAGCGTATTTTCTCATTCCGTATGTAGTGTGCTATTCAAAAGAAAAAAAAAGCGTATTTTCTCATTCCGTATGTAATGTAGTAATCAAAAGAAACAAAAAAGTGTATCTTCTCATTCCGTGTGTAGTGTGCTTGTCAAAAGAAACAAAAAAGTGTATCTTCTCATTCCGTATGTAATGTAGTAATCAAAAGAAACAAAAAAGTGTATCTTCTCATTCCGTATGTAATGTAGTAATCAAAAGAAACAAAAAAGTGTATCTTCTCATTCCGTATGTAATGTAGTAATCAAAAGAAACAAAAAAGTGTATCTTCTCATTCCGTATGTAGGGTGCTATTCAAAAGAAACAAAAAAACGTATCTTCTCATTCCGTATGAAGTGTGCTATTCAAAAGTAACAAAAAAGCGTATTTTCTCATTCCGTATGTAATGTAGTAATCAAAAGAAACAAAAAAGCGTATTTTCTCATTCCGTATGTAATGTAGTAATCAAAAGAAACAAAAAAGTGTATCTTCTCATTCCGTATGTAGTGTGCTATTCAAAAGAAACAAAAAAGTGTATCTTCTCATAACGTATGAAGTGTGCTATTCAAAAGTAACAAAAAAGCGTATTTTCTCATTCCATATGTAATGTAGTAATGAAAAGAAACAAAAAAGCGTATTTTCTCATGTCGTATGTAATGTAGTAATCAAAAGAAACAAAAAAGTGTATCTTCTCATTCCGTATGTAGTGTGCTATTCAAAAGAAACAAAAAAGTGTATCTTCTCATTCCGTATGTAATGTAGTAATCAAAAGAAACAAAAAAGTGTATCTTCTCATTCCGTATGTAGTGTGCTATTCAAAAGAAACAAAAAAGCGTATTTTCTCATTCCGTATGAAGTGTGCTATTCAAAAGAAACAAAAACGTGTATCTTCTCATTCCGTATGTAATGTAGTAATCAAAAGAAACAAAAAAGTGTATCTTCTCATTCCGTATGTAGTGTGCTATTCAAAAGAAACAAAAAAGCGTATTTTCTCATTCTGTATGAAGTGTGCTATTCAAAAGAAACAAAAAAGTGTATCTTCTCATTCCGTATGTAGTGTGCTATTCAAAAGAAACAAAAAAGTGTATCTTCTCATTCCGTATGTAGTGTGCTATTCAAAAGAAACAAAAAAGTGTATCTTCTCATTCCGTATGTAATGTAGTAATCAAAAGAAACAAAAAAGTGTATCTTCTCATTCCGTATGTAGTGTGCTATTCAAAAGAAACAAAAAAGCGTATTTTCTCATTCCGTATGAAGTGTGCTATTCAAAAGAAACAAAAAAAGTGTATCTTCTCATTCCGTATGTAATGTAGTAATCAAAAGAAACAAAAAAGTGTATCTTCTCATTCCGTATGTAGTGTGCTATTCAAAAGAAACAAAAAAGCGTATTTTCTCATTATGTATGTAATGTGGTAATCAAAAGTAACAAAAAAGCGTATTTTATCACTCCGTATGTAGTGTGGTATTCAAAAGTAACTAAAACAGCGTATTTTATCACTCCGTATGTAGTGTGGTATTCAAAAGTAACTAAAAAAGCGTATTTTATCACTCCGTATGTAGTGTGGTATTCAAAAGTAACTAAAAAAGCGTATTTTATCACTTCGTATGTAGTGTGGTATTCAAAAGAAACAAAAAAGCGTATTTTCTCATTCCGTATGTAATGTAGTAATCAAAAGAAACCAAAAAACGTATTTTCTCATTCCGTATGAAGTGTGCTATTCACAAGAAACAAAAAAGCGTATTTTCTCATTCTATATGTAATGTAGTAATCAAAAGAAACAAAAAAGTGTATCTTCTCATTCCGTATGTAGTGATCTATTCAAAAGAAACAAAAAAGTGTATCTTCTCATTCCGTATGTAATGTAGTTATCAAAAGACACAAATAAGCGTATTTTCTCAATCCGTATGAAGTGTGCTATTCAAAAGAAACAAAAAGCGTATTTTCTCATTCCGTATTAAATGTAGTAATCAAAAGAAACAAAAACACGTATTTTCTCATTCCGTATGTAATGTAGTAATCAAAAAAAACAAAAAAGTGTATCTTCTCATTCCGTGTGTAGTGTGCTATTCAAAAGAAACAAAAAAGTGTATCTTCTCATTCCGTATGTAATGTAGTAATCAAAAGAAACAAAAAAGTGTATCTTCTCATTCCGTATGTAGTGTGCTATTCAAAAGTAACTAAAAAACTGTATCTTCTCATTCCGTATGTAATGTAGTAATCAAAAGAAACAAAAAAGTGTATCTTCTCATTCCGTATGTAGTGTGCTATTCAAAAGAAACAAAAAAGCGTATTTTCTCATTCCGTATGAAGTGTGCTATTCAAAAGTAACAAAAAAGCGTATTTTCTCATTCCGTATGTAATGTAGTAATCAAAAGAAACAAAAAAACGTATTTTCTCATTCCGTATGTAGTGTGCTATTCAAAAGTAACAAAAAAGCGTATTTTCTCATTCCGTATGTAATGTAGTAATCAAAAGAAACAAAAAAGTGTATCTTCTCATTCCGTATGTAGTGTGCTATTCAAAAGAAACTAAAAAACTGTATCTTCTCATTCCGTATGTAATGTAGTAATCAAAAGAAACAAAAAAGTGTATCTTCTCATTCCGTATGTAGTGTGCTATTCAAAAGAAACAAAAAAGCGTATTTTCTCATTCCGTATGAAGTGTGCTATTCAAAAGTAACAAAAAAGCGTATTTTCTCATTCCGTATGTAATGTAGTAATCAAAAGAAACAAAAAAACGTATTTTATCACTCCGTATGTAGTGTGGTATTCAAAAGAAACAAAAAAGCGTATTTTCTCACTCTGTATGTAGTGTAGTAATCAAAAGAAACAAATAAGTGTATCTTCTCATTCCGTATGTAGTGATCTATTCAAAAGAAACAAAAAAGTGTATCTTCTCATTCCGTATGTAATGTTGTAATCAAAAGAAACAAAAAAGCGTATTTTCTCATTCCGTATGAAGTGTGCTATTCAAAAGAAACAAAAAGCGTATTTTCTCATTCCGTATGTAATGTAGTAATCAAAAGAAACAAAAAAGTGTATCTTCTCATTCCGTATGTAGTGTGCTATTCAAAAGAAACAAAAAAGTGTATCTTCTCATTCCGTATGTAATGTAGTAATCAAAAGAAACAAAAAAGTGTATCTTCTCATTCCGTATGTAGTGTGCTATTCAAAAGAAACAAAAAAGCGTATTTTCTCATTCCGTATGAAGTGTGCTATTCAAAAGAAACAAAAAAGTGTATCTTCTCATTCCGTATGTAATGTAGTAATCAAAAGAAACAAAAAAGTGTATCTTCTCATTCCGTATGTAGTGTGCTATTCAAAAGAAACAAAAAAGCGTATTTTCTAATTCTGTATGAAGTGTGCTATTCAAAAGAAACAAAAAAGTGTATCTTCTCATTCCGTATGTAGTGTGCTATTCAAAAGAAACAAAAAAGTGTATCTTCTCATTCCGTATGTAGTGTGCTATTCAAAAGAAACAAAAAAGTGTATCTTCTCATTCCGTATGTAATGTAGTAATCAAAAGAAACAAAAAAGTGTATCTTCTCATTCCGTATGTAGTGTGCTATTCAAAAGAAACAAAAAAACGTATTTTCTCATTCCGTATGAAGTGTGCTATTCAAAAGAAACAAAAAAAGTGTATCTTCTCATTCCGTATGTAATGTAGTAATCAAAAGAAACAAAAAAGTGTATCTTCTCATTCCGTATGTAGTGTGCTATTCAAAAGAAACAAAAAAGCGTATTTTCTCATTATGTATGTAATGTGGTAATCAAAAGTAATTAAAAAGCGTATTTTATCACTCCGTATGTAGTGTGGTATTCAAAAGTAACTAAAAAAGCGTATTTTATAACTCCGTATGTAGTGTGGTATTCAAAAGTAACTAAAAAAGCGTATTTTATCACTCCGTATGTAGTGTGGTATTCAAAAGTAACTAAAAAAGCGTATTTTATCACTTCGTATGTAGTGTGGTATTCAAAAGAAACAAAAAAGCGTATTTTCTCATTCCGTATGTAATGTAGTAATCAAAAGAAACCAAAAAACGTATTTTCTCATTCCGTATGAAGTGTGCTATTCACAAGAAACAAAAAAGCGTATTTTCTCATTCTATATGTAATGTAGTAATCAAAAGAAACAAAAAAGTGTATCTTCTCATTCCGTATGAGGTGATCTATTCAAAAGAAACAAAAAAGTGTATCTTCTCATTCCGTATGTAATGTAGTTATCAAAAGAAACAAATAAGCGTATTTTCTCAATCCGTATGAAGTGTGCTATTCAAAAGAAACAAAAAGCGTATTTTCTCATTCCGTATTAAATGTAGTAATCAAAAGAAACAAAAAAACGTATTTTCTCATTCCGTATGTAATGTAGTAATCAAAAGAAACAAAAAAGTGTATCTTCTCATTCCGTGTGTAGTGTGCTATTCAAAAGAAACAAAAAAGTGTATCTTCTCATTCCGTATGTAATGTAGTAATCAAAAGAAACAAAAAAGTGTATCTTCTCATTCCGTATGTAGTGGGCTATTCAAAAGTAACTAAAAAACTGTATCTTCTCATTCCGTATGTAATGTAGTAATCAAAAGAAACAAAAAAGTGTATCTTCTCATTCCGTATGTAGTGTGCTATTCAAAAGAAACAAAAAAGCGTATTTTCTCATTCCGTATGAAGTGTGCTATTCAAAAGTAACAAAAAAGCGTATTTTCTCATTCCGTATGTAATGTAGTAATCAAAAGAAACAAAAAAACGTATTTTCTCATTCCGTATGTAGTGTGCTATTCAAAAGTAACAAAAAAGCGTATTTTCTCATTCCGTATGTAATGTAGTAATCAAAAGAAACAAAAAAGTGTATCTTCTCATTCCGTATGTAGTGTGCTATTCAAAAGAAACAAAAAGCGTATTTTCTCATTCCGTATGTAATGTAGTAATCAAAAGAAAAAAAAACGTATTTTCTCATTCCGTATGAAGTGTGCTATTCAAAAGAAACAAAAAAGCGTATTTTCTCATTCCGTATTTAATGTAGTAATCAAAAGAAACAAAAAAACGTATTTTCTCATTCTGTATGAAGTGTGCTATTCAAAAGAAACAAAAAAGCGTATTTTCTCATTCCGTATGTAATGTAGTAATCAAAAGAAACAAAAAAGTGTATCTTCCTATTCCGTATGTAGTGTGCTATTCAAAAGAAACAAAAAAGTGTATCTTCTCATTCCGTATGTAATGTAGTAATCAAAAGAAACAAAAAAGTGTATCTTCTCATTCCGTATGTAGTGTGCTATTCAAAAGAAACAAAAAAGTGTATCTTCTCATTCCGTATGAAGTGTGCTATTCAAAAGAAACAAAAAGCGTATTTTCTCATTCCGTATGTAATGTAGTAATCAAAAGAAACAAAAAAACGTATTTTCTCATTCTGTATGTAATGTAGTAATCAAAAGAAACAAAAAAGTGTATCTTCTCATTCCGTGTGTAGTGTGCTTGTCAAAAGAAACAAAAAAGTGTATCTTCTCATTCCGTATGTAATGTAGTAATCAAAAGAAACAAAAAAGTGTATCTTCTCATTCCGTATGTAGTGTGCTATTCAAAAGAAACAAAAAAGTGTATCTTCTCATTCCGTATGTAATGTAGTAATCAAAAGAAACAAAAAAATGTATCTTCTCATTCCGTATGTAGTGTGCTATTCAAAAGAAACAAAAAAGCGTATTTTCTCATTCCGTATGAAGTGTGCTATTCAAAAGTAACAAAAAAGCGTATTTTCTCATTCCGTATGTAATGTAGTAATCAAAAGAAACAAAAAAGCGTATTTTCTCATTCTGTATGTAATGTAGTAATCAAAAGAAACAAAAAAGTGTATCTTCTCATTCCGTATGTAGTGTGCTATTCAAAAGAAACAAAAAAGTGTATCTTCTAATTCCGTATGTAATGTAGTAATCAAAAGAAAGAAAAAAGTGTATCTTCTCATTCCGTATGTAGTGTGCTATTCAAAAGAAACAAAAAAGCGTATTTTCTCATTTCGTATGAAGTGTGGTAATTAAAAGAAACAAAAATAGCGTATCTTCTCATTCCGTATGTAGTGTGGTATTCAAACGTAACAAAAAAAAGCGTATTTTCTCATTATGTATGTAATGTGGTAATCAAAAGTAACAAAAAAGCGTATTTTATCACTCCGTATGTAGTGTGGTATTCAAAAGTAACTAAAAAAGCGTATTTTATCACTCCGTATGTAGTGTGGTATTCAAAAGTAACTAAAAAAGCGTATTTTATCACACCGTATGTAGTGTGGTATTCAAAAGTAACTAAAAAAGCGTATTTTATCACCCCGTATGTAGTGTGGTATTCAAAAGAAACAAAAAAGCGTATTTTCTCATTCCGTATGTAATGTAGTAATCAAAAGAAACCAAAAAACGTATTTTCTCATTCCGTATGAAGTGTGCTATTCAAAAGAAACAAAATAGCGTATTTTCTCATTCTATATGTAATGTAGTAATCAAAAGAAACAAAAAAGTGTATCTTCTCATTCCGTATTTAGTGATCTATTCAAAAGAAACAAAAAAGTATATCTTCTCATTCCGTATGTAATGTAGTAATCAAAAGAAACAAAAAAGCGTATTTTCTCAATCCGTATGAAGTGTGCTATTCAAAAGAAGCAAAAAAGCGTATTTTCTCATTCCGTATGTAATGTAGTAATCAAAAGAAACAAAAAAACGTATTTTCTCATTCCGTATGTAATGTAGTAATTAAAAAAAAACAAAAAAGTGTATCTTCTCATTCCGTGTGTAGTGTGCTATTCAAAAGGAACAAAAAAGTGTATCTTCTCATTCCGTATGTAATGTAGTAATCAAAAGAAACAAAAAAGCGTATTTTCTCATTCCGTATGTAATGTAGTAATCAAAAGAAACAAAAAAGTGTATCTTCTCATTCCGTATGTAGTGTGCTATACAAAAGAAACAAAAAAGCGTATTTTCTCATTCCGTATGTGATGTAGTAATCAAAAGAAACAAAAAAACGTATTTTCTCATTCCGTAGGAAGTGTGCTATTCAAAAGTAACAAAAAAGCGTATTTTCTCATTCCGTATGTAATGTAGTAATCAAAAGAAACAAAAAAGTGTATCTTCTCATTCCGTATGTAATGTAGTAATCAAAAGAAACAAAAAGCGTATTTTCTCATTCTGTATGTAATGTAGTAATCAAAAGAAACAAAAAGTGTATCTTCTCATTCCGTATGTAGTGTGCTATTAAAAAGTAACAAAAAAGCGTATTTTCTCATTCCGTATGTAATGTAGTAATCAAAAGAAACAAAAAAACGTATTTATTCATTCCGTATGAAGTGTGCTATTCAAAAGAAACAAAAAAGCGTATTTTCTCATTCCGTATGTAATGTAGTAATCAAAAGAAACAACAAAGTGTATCTTCTCATTCCGTATGTAGTGTGCTATTCAAAAGAAACAAAAAAGCGTATTTTCTCATTCCGTATGAAGTGTGCTATTCAAAAGTAACAAAAAAGCGTATTTTCTCATTCCGTATGTAATGTAGTAATCAAAAGAAACAAAAAAGCGTATTTTCTCATTCCGTATGTAGTGTGCTATTCAAAAGAAACAAAAAGCGTATTTTCTCATTCCGTATGTAATGTAGTAATCAAAAGAAACAAAAAAGTGTATCTTCTCATTCCGTGTGTAGTGTGCTATTCAAAAGAAACAAAAAAGTGTATCTTCTCATTCCGTATGTAGTGTGCTATCAAAAGAAACAAAAAAGCGTATTTTCTCATTCCGTATGAAGTGTGCTATTCAAAAGTAACAAAAAAGCGTATTTTCTCATTTCGTATGTAATGTAGTAATCAAAAGAAACAAAAAAGCGTATTTTCTCATTCCGTATGTAATGTAGTTATCAAAAGAAACAAAAAAGTGTATCTTCTCATTCCGTATGTAGTGTGCTATTCAAAAGAAACAAAAAAGTGTATCTTCTCATTCCGTATGTAATGTAGTAATCAGAAGAAACAAAAAAGTGTATCTTCTCATTCCGTATGAAGTCTGCTATTCAAAAGAAACAAAAAAGCTTATTTTCTCATTCCGTATGTAATGTACTAATCAAAAGAAACAAAAAAGCGTATTTTCTCATTCCGTATGTAATGTAGTAATCAAAAGAAACAAAAAAGCGTATTTTCTCATTCCGTATGTAATGTAGTAATCAAAAGAAACAAAAAAGTGTATCTTCTCATTCCGTATGAAGTGTGGTAATCATAAGAAACAAAAATAGCGTATCTTCTCATTCCGTATGTAGTGTGGTATTCAAACGTAACAAAAAAAAGCGTATTTTCTCATTATGTATGTAATGTGATAATCAAAAGTAACAAAAAAGCGTATTTTATCACTCCGTATGTAGTGTGGTATTCAAAAGTAACTAAAAAAGCGTATTTTATCACTCCGTATGTAGTGTGGTATTCAAAAGTAACTAAAAAAGCGTATTTTATAACTCCGTATGTAGTGTGGTATTCAAAAGAAACAAAAAAGCGTATTTTCTCATTCCGTATGTAATGTAGTAATCAAAAGAAACCAAAAAACGTATTTTCTCATTCCGTATGAAGTGTGCTATTCAAAAGAAACAAAAAAGCGTATTTTCTCATTCTATATGTAATGTAGTAATCAAAAGAAACAAAAAAGTGTATCTTCTCATTCCGTATGTAATGTAGTAATCAAAAGAAACAAAAAAGCGTATTTTCTCATTCCGTATGAAGTGTGCTATTCAAAAGAAACAAAAAGCGTATTTTCTCATTCCGTATGTAATGTAGTAATCAAAAGAAACAAAAAAGCGTATTTTCTCATTCCGTATGTAATGTAGTAATCAAAAGAAACAAAAAAGTGTATCTTCTCATTCCGTGTGTAGTGTGCTATTCAAAAGAAACAAAAAAGTGTATCTTCTCATTCCGTATGTAATGTAGTAATCAAAAGAAACAAAAAAGTGTATCTTCTCATTCCGTATGTAGTGTGCTATTCAAAAGAAACAAAAAAGTGTATCTTCTCATTCCGTATGCAATGTAGTAATCAAAAGAAACAAAAAAGTGTATCTTCTCATTCCGTATGTAGTGTGCTATTCAAAAGAAAGAAAAAAGCGTATTTTCTCATTCCGTATGAAGTGTGCTATTCAAAAGTAACAAAAAAGCGTATTTTCTCATTCCGTATGTTATGTAGTAATCAAAAGAAACAAAAAAGCGTATTTTCTCATTCCGTATATAATGTAGTAATCAAAAGAAACAAAAAAGTGTATCTTCTCATTCCGTATGTAGTGTGCTATTCAAAAGAAACAAAAAAAGCGTATTTTCTCATTCCGTATGTAATGTAGTATTCAAAAGAAACAAAAAAGTGTATCTTCTCATTCCGTATGTAGTGTGCTATTCAAAAGAAACAAAAAAGCGTATTTTCTCATTCCGTATGAAGTGTGCTATTCGAAAGTAACAAAAAAGCGTATTTTCTCATTCCGTATGTAATGTAGTAATCAAAAGAAACAAAAAAGCGTATTTTCTCATTCCGTATGTAATGTAGTTATCAAAAGAAACAAAAAAAGTGTATCTTCTCATTCCGTATGTAGTGTGCTATTCAAAAGAAACAAAAAAGTGTATCTTCTCATTCCGTATGTAATGTAGTAATCAAAAGAAACAAAAAAGTGTATCTTCTCATTCCGTATGTAGTGTGCTATTCAAAAGAAACAAAAAAGCGTATTTTCTCATTCCGTATGAAGTGTGCTATTCAAAAGAAACAAAAAAGCTTATTTTCTCATTCCGTATGTAATGTACTAATCAAAAGAAACAAAAAAGCGTATTTTCTCATTCCGTATGTAATGTAGTAATCAAAAGAAACAAAAAAGCGTATTTTCTCATTCCGTATGTAATGTAGTAATCAAAAGAAACAAAAAAGTGTATCTTCTCATTCCGTATGAAGTGTGCTATTCAAAAGTAACAAAAAAGCGTATATTCTCATTTCGTATGTAGTGTGGTATACAAACGTAACAAAAAAAGCGTATTTTCTCATTATGTATGTAATGTGGTAATCAAAAGTACTAAAAAAGCGTATTTTATCACTCCGTATGTAGTGTGGTATTCAAAAGTAACTAAAAAAGCGTATTTTATCACTCCGTATGTAGTGTGGTATTCAAAAGTAACTAAAAAAGCGTATTTTATCACTCCGTATGTAGTGTGGTATTCAAAAGAAACAAAAAAGCGTATTTTCTCATTCTGTATGTAGTGTAGTAATCAAAAGAAACAAATAAGTGTATCTTCTCATTCCGTATGTAGTGATCTATTCAAAAGAAACAAAAAAGTGTATCTTCTCATTCCGTATGTAATGTAGTAATCAAAAGAAACAAAAAAGCGTATTTTCTCATTCCGTATGAAGTGTGCTATTCAAAAGAAACAAAAAGCGTATTTTCTCATTCCGTATGTAATGTAGTAATCAAAAGAAACAAAAAAGTGTATCTTCTCATTCCGTGTGTAATGTGCTATTCAAAAGAAAAAAAAAGTGTATCTTCTCATTCCGTATGTAATGTAGTAATCAAAAGAAACAAAAAAGTGTATCTTCTCATTCCGTATGTAATGTAGTAATCAAAAGAAACAAAAAAGCGTATTTTCTCATTCCGTATGTAATGTAGTAATCAAAAGAAACAAAAAAGTGTATCTTCTCATTCCGTATGTTATGTAGTAATCAAAAGAAACAAAAAAGCGTATTTTCTCATTCCGTATGTAATGTAGTAATCAAAAGAAACAAAAAAGCGTATTTTCTCATTCCGTATGTAATGTAGTAATCAAAAGAAACAAAAAAGTGTATCTTCTCATTCCGTATGTAATGTAGTAATCAAAAGAAACAAAAAAGTGTATCTTCTCATTCCGTATGTAATGTAGTAATCAAAAGAAACAAAAAAGTGTATCTTCTCATTCCGTATGTAATGTAGTAATCAAAAGAAACAAAAAAGCGTATTTTCTCATTCCGTATGTAATGTAGTAATCAAAAGAAACAAAAAAGTGTATCTTCTCATTCCGTATGTAGTGTGCTATTCAAAAGAAACAAAAAAGCGTATTTTCTCATTCCGTATGTAATGTAGTAATCAAAAGAAACAAAAAAGCGTATTTTCTCATTCCGTATGTAATGTAGTAATCAAAAGAAACAAAAAAGTGTATCTTCTCATTCCGTGTGTAGTGTGCTATTCAAAAGAAACAAAAAAGTGTATCTTCTCATTCCGTATGTAGTGTGCTATCAAAAGAAACAAAAAAGCGTATTTTCTCATTCCGTATGAAGTGTGCTATTCAAAAGTAACAAAAAAGCGTATTTTCTCATTTCGTATGTAATGTAGTAATCAAAAGAAACAAAAAAGCGTATTTTCTCATTCCGTATGTAATGTAGTTATCAAAAGAAACAAAAAAGTGTATCTTCTCATTCCGTATGTAGTGTGCTATTCAAAAGAAACAAAAAAGTGTATCTTCTCATTCCGTATGTAATGTAGTAATCAGAAGAAACAAAAAAGTGTATCTTCTCATTCCGTATGAAGTCTGCTATTCAAAAGAAACAAAAAAGCTTATTTTCTCATTCCGTATGTAATGTACTAATCAAAAGAAACAAAAAAGCGTATTTTCTCATTCCGTATGTAATGTAGTAATCAAAAGAAACAAAAAAGCGTATTTTCTCATTCCGTATGTAATGTAGTAATCAAAAGAAACAAAAAAGTGTATCTTCTCATTCCGTATGAAGTGTGGTAATCATAAGAAACAAAAATAGCGTATCTTCTCATTCCGTATGTAGTGTGGTATTCAAACGTAACAAAAAAAAGCGTATTTTCTCATTATGTATGTAATGTGGTAATCAAAAGTAACAAAAAAGCGTATTTTATCACTCCGTATGTAGTGTGCTATTCAAAAGTAACTAAAAAAGCGTATTTTATCACTCCGTATGTAGTGTGGTATTCAAAAGTAACTAAAAAAGCGTATTTTATCACTCCGTATGTAGTGTGGTATTCAAAAGAAACAAAAAAGCGTATTTTCTCATTCCGTATGTAATGTAGTAATCAAAAGAAACCAAAAAACGTATTTTCTCATTCCGTATGAAGTGTGCTATTCAAAAGAAACAAAAAAGCGTATTTTCTCATTCTATATGTAATGTAGTAATCAAAAGAAACAAAAAAGTGTATCTTCTCATTCCGTATGTAATGTAGTAATCAAAAGAAACAAAAAAGCGTATTTTCTCATTCCGTATGAAGTGTGCTATTCAAAAGAAACAAAAAGCGTATTTTCTCATTCCGTATGTAATGTAGTAATCAAAAGAAACAAAAAAGCGTATTTTCTCATTCCGTATGTAATGTAGTAATCAAAAGAAACAAAAAAGTGTATCTTCTCATTCCGTGTGTAGTGTGCTATTCAAAAGAAACAAAAAAGTGTATCTTCTCATTCCGTATGTAATGTAGTAATCAAAAGAAACAAAAAAGTGTATCTTCTCATTCCGTATGTAGTGTGCTATTCAAAAGAAACAAAAAAGTGTATCTTCTCATTCCGTATGCAGTGTAGTAATCAAAAGAAACAAAAAAGTGTATCTTCTCATTCCGTATGTAGTGTGCTATTCAAAAGAAAGAAAAAAGCGTATTTTCTCATTCCGTATGAAGTGTGCTATTCAAAAGTAACAAAAAAGCGTATTTTCTCATTCCGTATGTTATGTAGTAATCAAAAGAAACAAAAAAGCGTATTTTCTCATTCCGTATATAATGTAGTAATCAAAAGAAACAAAAAAGTGTATCTTCTCATTCCGTATGTAGTGTGCTATTCAAAAGAAACAAAAAAAGCGTATTTTCTCATTCCATATGTAATGTAGTATTCAAAAGAAACAAAAAAGTGTATCTTCTCATTCCGTATGTAGTGTGCTATTCAAAAGAAACAAAAAAGCGTATTTTCTCATTCCGTATGAAGTGTGCTATTCGAAAGTAACAAAAAAGCGTATTTTCTCATTCCGTATGTAATGTAGTAATCAAAAGAAACAAAAAAGCGTATTTTCTCATTCCGTATGTAATGTAGTTATCAAAAGAAACAAAAAAAGTGTATCTTCTCATTCCGTATGTAGTGTGCTATTCAAAAGAAACAAAAAAGTGTATCTTCTCATTCCGTATGTAATGTAGTAATCAAAAGAAACAAAAAAGTGTATCTTCTCATTCCGTATGTAGTGTGCTATTCAAAAGAAACAAAAAAGTGTATCTTCTCATTCCGTATGAAGTGTGCTATTCAAAAGAAACAAAAAAGCTTATTTTCTCATTCCGTATGTAATGTACTAATCAAAAGAAACAAAAAAGCGTATTTTCTCATTCCGTATGTAATGTAGTAATCAAAAGAAACAAAAAAGCGTATTTTCTCATTCCGTATGTAATGTAGTAATCAAAAGAAACAAAAAAGTGTATCTTCTCATTCCGTATGAAGTGTGCTATTCAAAAGTAACAAAAAAGCGTATATTCTCATTTCGTATGTAGTGTGGTATACAAACGTAACAAAAAAAGCGTATTTTCTCATTATGTATGTAATGTGGTAATCAAAAGTACTAAAAAAGCGTATTTTATCACTCCGTATGTAGTGTGGTATTCAAAAGTAACTAAAAAAGCGTATTTTATCATTCCGTATGTAGTGTGGTATTCAAAAGAAACAAAAAAGCGTATTTTCTCATTCTGTATGTAGTGTAGTAATCAAAAGAAACAAATAAGTGTATCTTCTCATTCCGTATGTAGTGATCTATTCAAAAGAAACAAAAAAGTGTATCTTCTCATTCCGTATGTAATGTAGTAATCAAAAGAAACAAAAAAGCGTATTTTCTCATTCCGTATGAAGTGTGCTATTCAAAAGAAACAAAAAGCGTATTTTCTCATTCCGTATGTAATGTAGTAATCAAAAGAAACAAAAAAGTGTATCTTCTCATTCCGTGTGTAATGTGCTATTCAAAAGAAAAAAAAAAGTGTATCTTCTCATTCCGTATGTAATGTAGTAATCAAAAGAAACAAAAAAGTGTATCTTCTCATTCCGTATGTAATGTAGTAATCAAAAGAAACAAAAAAGCGTATTTTCTCATTCCGTATGTAATGTAGTAATCAAAAGAAACAAAAAAGTGTATCTTCTCATTCCGTATGTAATGTAGTAATCAAAAGAAACAAAAAAGCGTATTTTCTCATTCCGTATGTAATGTAGTAATCAAAAGAAACAAAAAAGCGTATTTTCTCATTCCGTATGTAATGTAGTAATCAAAAGAAACAAAAAAGTGTATCTTCTCATTCCGTATGTAATGTAGTAATCAAAAGAAACAAAAAAGTGTATCTTCTCATTCCGTATGTAATGTAGTAATCAAAAGAAACAAAAAAGCGTATCTTCTCATTCCGTATGTAATGTAGTAATCAAAAGAAACAAAAAAGCGTATTTTCTCATTCCGTATGTAATGTAGTAATCAAAAGAAACAAAAAAGTGTATCTTCTCATTCCGTATGTAGTGTGCTATTCAAAAGAAACAAAAAAGCGTATTTTCTCATTCCGTATGTAATGTAGTAATCAAAAGAAACAAAAAAGCGTATTTTCTCATTCCGTATGTAATGTAGTAATCAAAAGAAACAAAAAAGTGTATCTTCTCATTCCGTGTGTAGTGTGCTATTCAAAAGAAACAAAAAAGTGTATCTTCTCATTCCGTATGTAGTGTGCTATCAAAAGAAACAAAAAAGCGTATTTTCTCATTCCGTATGAAGTGTGCTATTCAAAAGTAACAAAAAAGCGTATTTTCTCATTTCGTATGTAATGTAGTAATCAAAAGAAACAAAACTGCGTATTTTCTCATTCCGTATGTAATGTAGTTATCAAAAGAAACAAAAAAGTGTATCTTCTCATTCCGTATGTAGTGTGCTATTCAAAAGAAACAAAAAAGTGTATCTTCTCATTCCGTATGTAATGTAGTAATCAGAAGAAACAAAAAAGTGTATCTTCTCATTCCGTATGAAGTCTGCTATTCAAAAGAAACAAAAAAGCTTATTTTCTCATTCCGTATGTAATGTACTAATCAAAAGAAACAAAAAAGCGTATTTTCTCATTCCGTATGTAATGTAGTAATCAAAAGAAACAAAAAAGCGTATTTTCTCATTCCGTATGTAATGTAGTAATCAAAAGAAACAAAAAAGTGTATCTTCTCATTCCGTATGAAGTGTGGTAATCATAAGAAACAAAAATAGCGTATCTTCTCATTCCGTATGTAGTGTGGTATTCAAACGTAACAAAAAAAAGCGTATTTTCTCATTATGTATGTAATGTGGTAATCAAAAGTAACAAAAAAGCGTATTTTATCACTCCGTATGTAGTGTGGTATTCAAAAGTAACTAAAAAAGCGTATTTTATCACTCCGTATGTAGTGTGGTATTCAAAAGTAACTAAAAAAGCGTATTTTATTACTCCGTATGTAGTGTGGTATTCAAAAGAAACAAAAAAGCGTATTTTCTCATTCCGTATGTAATGTAGTAATCAAAAGAAACAAAAAAACGTATTTTCTCATTCCGTATGAAGTGTGCTATTCAAAAGAAACAAAAAAGCGTATTTTCTCATTCTATATGTAATGTAGTAATCAAAAGAAACAAAAAAGTGTATCTTCTCATTCCGTATGTAATGTAGTAATCAAAAGAAACAAAAAAGCGTATTTTCTCATTCCGTATGAAGTGTGCTATTCAAAAGAAACAAAAAGCGTATTTTCTCATTCCGTATGTAATGTAGTAATCAAAAGAAACAAAAAAGCGTATTTTCTCATTCCGTATGTAATGTAGTAATCAAAAGAAACAAAAAAGTGTATCTTCTCATTCCGTGTGTAGTGTGCTATTCAAAAGAAACAAAAAAGTGTATCTTCTCATTCCGTATGTAATGTAGTAATCAAAAGAAACAAAAAAGTGTATCTTCTCATTCCGTATGTAGTGTGCTATTCAAAAGAAACAAAAAAGTGTATCTTCTCATTCCGTATGTAATGTAGTAATCAAAAGAAACAAAAAAGTGTATCTTCTCATTCCGTATGTAGTGTGCTATTCAAAAGAAAGAAAAAAGCGTATTTTCTCATTCCGTATGAAGTGTGCTATTCAAAAGTAACAAAAAAGCGTATTTTCTCATTCCGTATGTTATGTAGTAATCAAAAGAAACAAAAAAGCGTATTTTCTCATTCCGTATATAATGTAGTAATCAAAAGAAACAAAAAAGTGTATCTTCTCATTCCGTATGTAGTGTGCTATTCAAAAGAAACAAAAAAAGCGTATTTTCTCATTCCGTATGTAATGTAGTATTCAAAAGAAACAAAAAAGTGTATCTTCTCATTCCGTATGTAGTGTGCTATTCAAAAGAAACAAAAAAGCGTATTTTCTCATTCCGTATGAAGTGTGCTATTCGAAAGTAACAAAAAAGCGTATTTTCTCATTCCGTATGTAATGTAATAATCAAAAGAAACAAAAAAGCGTATTTTCTCATTCCGTATGTAATGTAGTTATCAAAAGAAACAAAAAAAGTGTATCTTCTCATTCCGTATGTAGTGTGCTATTCAAAAGAAACAAAAAAGTGTATCTTCTCATTCCGTATGTAATGTAGTAATCAAAAGAAACAAAAAAGTGTATCTTCTCATTCCGTATGTAGTGTGCTATTCAAAAGAAACAAAAAAGCGTATTTTCTCATTCCGTATGAAGTGTGCTATTCAAAAGAAACAAAAAAGCTTATTTTCTCATTCCGTATGTAATGTACTAATCAAAAGAAACAAAAAAGCGTATTTTCTCATTCCGTATGTAATGTAGTAATCAAAAGAAACAAAAAAGCGTATTTTCTCATTCCGTATGTAATGTAGTAATCAAAAGAAACAAAAAAGTGTATCTTCTCATTCCGTATGAAGTGTGCTATTCAAAAGTAACAAAAAAGCGTATATTCTCATTTCGTATGTAGTGTGGTATACAAACGTAACAAAAAAAGCGTATTTTCTCATTATGTATGTAATGTGGTAATCAAAAGTACTAAAAAAGCGTATTTTATCACTCCGTATGTAGTGTGGTATTCAAAAGTAACTAAAAAAGCGTATTTTATCACTCCGTATGTAGTGTAGTATTCAAAAGTAACTAAAAAAGCGTATTTTATCACTCCGTATGTAGTGTGGTATTCAAAAGAAACAAAAAAGCGTATTTTCTCATTCTGTATGTAGTGTAGTAATCAAAAGAAACAAATAAGTGTATCTTCTCATTCCGTATGTAGTGATCTATTCAAAAGAAACAAAAAAGTGTATCTTCTCATTCCGTATGTAATGTAGTAATCAAAAGAAACAAAAAAGCGTATTTTCTCATTCCGTATGAAGTGTGCTATTCAAAAGAAACAAAAAGCGTATTTTCTCATTCCGTATGTAATGTAGTAATCAAAAGAAACAAAAAAGTGTATCTTCTCATTCCGTGTGTAATGTGCTATTCAAAAGAAAAAAAAAAGTGTATCTTCTCATTCCGTATGTAATGTAGTAATCAAAAGAAACAAAAAAGTGTATCTTCTCATTCCGTATGTAATGTAGTAATCAAAAGAAACAAAAAAGCGTATTTTCTCATTCCGTATGTAATGTAGTAATCAAAAGAAACAAAAAAGTGTATCTTCTCATTCCGTATGTAATGTAGTAATCAAAAGAAACAAAAAAGCGTATTTTCTCATTCCGTATGTAATGTAGTAATCAAAAGAAACAAAAAAGCGTATTTTCTCATTCCGTATGTAATGTAGTAATCAAAAGAAACAAAAAAGTGTATCTTCTCATTCCGTATGTAATGTAGTAATCAAAAGAAACAAAAAAGCGTATTTTCTCATTCCGTATGTAATGTAGTAATCAAAAGAAACAAAAAAGTGTATCTTCTCATTCCGTATGTAGTGTGCTATTCAAAAGAAACAAAAAAGCGTATTTTCTCATTCCGTATGTAATGTAGTATTCAAAAGAAACAAAAAAGTGTATCTTCTCATTCCGTATGTAATGTAGTAATCAAAAGAAACAAAAAAGTGTATCTTCTCATTCCGTATGTAATGTAGTAATCAAAAGAAACAAAAAAGTGTATCTTCTCATTCCGTATGTAATGTAGTAATCAAAAGAAACAAAAAAGCGTATTTTCTCATTCCGTATGTAATGTAGTAATCAAAAGAAACAAAAAAGTGTATCTTCTCATTCCGTATGTAGTGTGCTATTCAAAAGAAACAAAAAAGCGTATTTTCTCATTCCGTATGTAATGTAGTAATCAAAAGAAACAAAAAAGCGTATTTTCTCATTCCGTATGTAATGTAGTAATCAAAAGAAACAAAAAAGCGTATTTTCTCATTCCGTATGTAATGTAGTAATCAAAAGAAACATAAAAGCGTATTTTCTCATTCCGTATGTAATGTAGTAATCAAAAGAAACAAAAAAGCGTATTTTCTCATTCCGTATGTAATGTAGTAATCAAAAGAAACAAAAAAGTGTATCTTCTCATTCCGTATGTAATGTAGTAATCAAAAGAAACAAAAAAGTGTATCTTCTCATTCCGTATGTAATGTAGTAATCAAAAGAAACAAAAAAGTGTATCTTCTCATTCCGTATGTAATGTAGTAATCAAAAGAAACAAAAAAGCGTATGTTCTCATTCCGTATGTAATGTAGTAATCATAAGAAACAAAAAAGTGTATCTTCTCATTCCGTATGTAGTGTGTTATTCAAAAGAAACAAAAAAGCGTATTTTCTCATTCCGTATGTAATGTAGTAATCAAAAGAAACAAAAAAGTGTATCTTCTCATTCCGTATGTAATGTAGTAATCAAAAGAAACAAAAAAGTGTATCTTCTCATTCCGTATGTAATGTAGTAATCAAAAGAAACAAAAAAGCGTATTTTCTGATTCCGTATGAAGTGTGCTATTCAAAAGAAACAAAAAGCGTATTTTCTCATTCCGTATGTAATGTAGTAATCAAAAGAAACAAAAAAGCGTATTTTCTCATTCCGTATTTAATGTAGTAATCAAAAGAAACAAAAAAACGTATTTTCTCATTCTGTATGAAGTGTGCTATTCAAAAGAAACAAAAAAGCGTATTTTCTCATTCCGTATGTAATGTAGTAATCAAAAGAAACAAAAAAGTGTATCTTCCTATTCCGTATGTAGTGTGCTATTCAAAAGAAACAAAAAAGTGTATCTTCTCATTCCGTATGTAATGTAGTAATCAAAAGAAACAAAAAAGTGTATCTTCTCATTCCGTATGTAGTGTGCTATTCAAAAGAAACAAAAAAGTGTATCTTCTCATTCCGTATGAAGTGTGCTATTCAAAAGAAACAAAAAGCGTATTTTCTCATTCCGTATGTAATGTAGTAATCAAAAGAAACAAAAAAACGTATTTTCTCATTCTGTATGTAATGTAGTAATCAAAAGAAACAAAAAAGTGTATCTTCTCATTCCGTGTGTAGTGTGCTTGTCAAAAGAAACAAAAAAGTGTATCTTCTCATTCCGTATGTAATGTAGTAATCAAAAGAAACAAAAAAGTGTATCTTCTCATTCCGTATGTAGTGTGCTATTCAAAAGAAACAAAAAAGTGTATCTTCTCATTCCGTATGTAATGTAGTAATCAAAAGAAACAAAAAAGTGTATCTTCTCATTCCGTATGTAGTGTGCTATTCAAAAGAAACAAAAAAGCGTATTTTCTCATTCCGTATGTAGTGTGCTATTCAAAAGAAACAAAAAAGCGTATTTTCTCATTCCGTATGTAATGTAGTAATTAAAAGAAACAAAAAAGTGTATCTTCTCATTCCGTATGTAGTGTGCTATTCAAAAGAAACAAAAAAAGCGTATTTTCTCATTCCGTATGTAATGTAGTAATCAAAAGAAACAAAAAAGCGTATTTTCTCATTCCGTATGTAATGTAGTAATCAAAAGAAACAAAAAAGCGTATTTTCTCATTCCGTATGTAATGTAGTAATCAAAAGAAACAAAAAAGTGTATCTTCTCATTCCGTATGTAATGTAGTAATCAAAAGAAACAAAAAAGTGTATCTTCTCATTCCGTATGTAATGTAGTAATCAAAAGAAACAAAAAAGTGTATCTTCTCATTCCGTATGTAATGTAGTAATCAAAAGAAACAAAAAAGCGTATTTTCTCATTCCGTATGTAATGTAGTAATCAAAAGAAACAAAAAAGTGTATCTTCTCATTCCGTATGTAGTGTGCTATTCAAAAGAAACAAAAAAGCGTATTTTCTCATTCCGTATGTAATGTAGTAATCAAAAGAAACAAAAAAGCGTATTTTCTCATTCCGTATGTAATGTAGTAATCAAAAGAAACAAAAAAGCGTATTTTCTCATTCCGTATGTAATGTAGTAATCAAAGGAAACAAAAAAGCGTATTTTCTCATTCCGTATGTAATGTAGTAATCAAAAGAAACAAAAAAGCGTATTTTCTCATTCCGTATGTAATGTAGTAATCAAAAGAAACAAAAAAGTGTATCTTCTCATTCCGTATGTAATGTAGTAATCAAAAGAAACATAAAAGCGTATTTTCTCATTCCGTATGTAATGTAGTAATCAAAAGAAACAAAAAAGCGTATTTTCTCATTCCGTATGTAATGTAGTAATCAAAAGAAACAAAAAAGTGTATCTTCTCATTCCGTATGTAATGTAGTAATCAAAAGAAACAAAAAAGTGTATCTTCTCATTCCGTATGTAATGTAGTAATCAAAAGAAACAAAAAAGTGTATCTTCTCATTCCGTATGTAATGTAGTAATCAAAAGAAACAAAAAAGCGTATGTTCTCATTCCGTATGTAATGTAGTAATCATAAGAAACAAAAAAGTGTATCTTCTCATTCCGTATGTAGTGTGTTATTCAAAAGAAACAAAAAAGCGTATTTTCTCATTCCGTATGTAATGTAGTAATCAAAAGAAACAAAAAAGTGTATCTTCTCATTCCGTATGTAATGTAGTAATCAAAAGAAACAAAAAAGTGTATCTTCTCATTCCGTATGTAATGTAGTAATCAAAAGAAACAAAAAAGCGTATTTTCTGATTCCGTATGAAGTGTGCTATTCAAAAGAAACAAAAAGCGTATTTTCTCATTCCGTATGTAATGTAGTAATCAAAAGAAACAAAAAAGCGTATTTTCTCATTCCGTATTTAATGTAGTAATCAAAAGAAACAAAAAAACGTATTTTCTCATTCTGTATGAAGTGTGCTATTCAAAAGAAACAAAAAAGCGTATTTTCTCATTCCGTATGTAATGTAGTAATCAAAAGAAACAAAAAAGTGTATCTTCCTATTCCGTATGTAGTGTGCTATTCAAAAGAAACAAAAAAGTGTATCTTCTCATTCCGTATGTAATGTAGTAATCAAAAGAAACAAAAAAGTGTATCTTCTCATTCCGTATGTAGTGTGCTATTCAAAAGAAACAAAAAAGTGTATCTTCTCATTCCGTATGAAGTGTGCTATTCAAAAGAAACAAAAAGCGTATTTTCTCATTCCGTATGTAATGTAGTAATCAAAAGAAACAAAAAAACGTATTTTCTCATTCTGTATGTAATGTAGTAATCAAAAGAAACAAAAAAGTGTATCTTCTCATTCCGTGTGTAGTGTGCTTGTCAAAAGAAACAAAAAAGTGTATCTTCTCATTCCGTATGTAATGTAGTAATCAAAAGAAACAAAAAAGTGTATCTTCTCATTCCGTATGTAGTGTGCTATTCAAAAGAAACAAAAAAGTGTATCTTCTCATTCCGTATGTAATGTAGTAATCAAAAGAAACAAAAAAGTGTATCTTCTCATTCCGTATGTAGTGTGCTATTCAAAAGAAACAAAAAAGCGTATTTTCTCATTCCGTATGTAGTGTGCTATTCAAAAGAAACAAAAAAGCGTATTTTCTCATTCCGTATGTAATGTAGTAATTAAAAGAAACAAAAAAGTGTATCTTCTCATTCCGTATGTAGTGTGCTATTCAAAAGAAACAAAAAAAGCGTATTTTCTCATTCCGTATGTAATGTAGTAATCAAAAGAAACAAAAAAGCGTATTTTCTCATTCCGTATGTAATGTAGTAATCAAAAGAAACAAAAAAGCGTATTTTCTCATTCCGTATGTAATGTAGTAATCAAAAGAAACAAAAAAGTGTATCTTCTCATTCCGTATGTAATGTAGTAATCAAAAGAAACAAAAAAGTGTATCTTCTCATTCCGTATGTAATGTAGTAATCAAAAGAAACAAAAAAGTGTATCTTCTCATTCCGTATGTAATGTAGTAATCAAAAGAAACAAAAAAGCGTATTTTCTCATTCCGTATGTAATGTAGTAATCAAAAGAAACAAAAAAGTGTATCTTCTCATTCCGTATGTAGTGTGCTATTCAAAAGAAACAAAAAAGCGTATTTTCTCATTCCGTATGTAATGTAGTAATCAAAAGAAACAAAAAAGCGTATTTTCTCATTCCGTATGTAATGTAGTAATCAAAAGAAACAAAAAAGCGTATTTTCTCATTCCGTATGTAATGTAGTAATCAAAGGAAACAAAAAAGCGTATTTTCTCATTCCGTATGTAATGTAGTAATCAAAAGAAACAAAAAAGCGTATTTTCTCATTCCGTATGTAATGTAGTAATCAAAAGAAACAAAAAAGTGTATCTTCTCATTCCGTATGTAATGTAGTAATGAAAAGAAACAAAAAAGTGTATCTTCTCATTCCGTATGTAATGTAGTAATCAAAAGAAACAAAAATGTGTATCTTCTCATTCCGTATGTAATGTAGTAATCAAAAGAAACAAAAAAGCGTATGTTCTCATTCCGTATGTAATGTAGTAATCATAAGAAACAAAAAAGTGTATCTTCTCATTCCGTATGTAGTGTGTTATTCAAAAGAAACAAAAAAGCGTATTTTCTCATTCCGTATGTAATGTAGTAATCAAAAGCAACAAAAAAGTGTATTTTCTCATTCCGTATGTACTGTAGTAATCAAAAGAAACAAAAAAGCGTATTTTCTCATTCCGTATGTAATGTAGTAATCAAAAGAAACAAAAAAGCGTATTTTCTCATTCCGTATGTAATGTAGTAATCAAAAGAAACAAAAAAGTGTATCTTCTCATTCCGTATGTAATGTAGTAATCAAAAGAAACAAAAAAGTGTATCTTCTCATTCCGTATGTAATGTAGTAATCAAAAGAAACAAAAAAGTGTATCTTCTCATTCCGTATGTAATGTAGTAATCAAAAGCAACAAAAAAGCGTATGTTCTCATTCCGTATGTAATGTAGTAATCATAAGAAACAAAAAAGTGTATCTTCTCATTCCGTATGTAGTGTGTTATTCAAAAGAAACAAAAAAGCGTATTTTCTCATTCCGTATGTAATGTAGTAATCAAAAGAAACAAAAAAGTGTATCTTCTCATTCCGTATGTAATGTAGTAATCAAAAGAAACAAAAAAGCGTATTTTCTCATTCCGTATGTAATGTAGTAATCAAAAGAAACAAAAAAGTGTATCTTCTCATTCCGTATGTAATGTAGTAATCAAAAGAAACAAAAAAGCGTATTTTCTCATTCCGTATGTAATGTAGTAATCAAAAGAAACAAAAAAGTGTATCTTCTCATTCCGTATGTAATGTAGTAATCAAAAGAAACAAAAAAGCGTATTTTCACATTCCGTATGTAATGTAGTAATCAAAAGAAACAAAAAAGCGTATTTTCTCATTCCGTATATAATGTAGTAATCAAAAGAAACAAAAAAGTGTATCTTCTCATTCCGTATGTAGTGTGCTATTCAAAAGAAACAAAAAAGCGTATTTTCTCATTCCGTATGAAGTGTGGTAATCAAAAGAAACAAAAAAGTGTATCTTCTCATTCCGTATGTAATGTAGTAATGAAAAGAAACAAAAAAGTGTATCTTCTCATTCCGTATGTAGTGTGCTATTCAAAAGAAACAAAAAAGCGTATTTTCTCATTCCGTATGTAATGTAGTAATTAAAAGAAACAAAAAAGTGTATCTTCTCATTCCGTATGTAGTGTGCTATTCAAAAGAAACAAAAAAAGCGTATTTTCTCATTCCATATGTAATGTAGTAATCAAAAGAAACAAAAAAGCGTATTTTCTCATTCCGTATGTAATGTAGTAATCAAAAGAAACAAAAAAGCGTATTTTCTCATTCCGTATGTAATGTAGTAATCAAAAGAAACAAAAAAGTGTATCTTCTCATTCCGTATGTAATGTAGTAATCAAAAGAAACAAAAAAGTGTATCTTCTCATTCCGTATGTAATGTAGTAATCAAAAGAAACAAAAAAGTGTATCTTCTCATTCCGTATGTAATGTAGTAATCAAAAGAAACAAAAAAGCGTATGTTCTCATTCCGTATGTAATGTAGTAATCATAAGAAACAAAAAAGTGTATCTTCTCATTCCGTATGTAGTGTGTTATTCAAAAGAAACAAAAAAGCGTATTTTCTCATTCCGTATGTAATGTAGTAATCAAAAGCAACAAAAAAGTGTATTTTCTCATTCCGTATGTAATGTAGTAATCAAAAGAAACAAAAAAGCGTATTTTCTCATTCCGTATGTAATGTAGTAATCAAAAGATACAAAAAAGCGTATTTTCTCATTCCGTATGTAATGTAGTAATCAAAAGAAACAAAAAAGTGTATCTTCTCATTCCGTATGTAATGTAGTAATCAAAAGAAACAAAAAAGTGTATCTTCTCATTCCGTATGTAATGTAGTAATCAAAAGAAACAAAAAAGTGTATCTTCTCATTCCGTATGTAATGTAGTAATCAAAAGAAACAAAAAAGCGTATGTTCTCATTCCGTATGTAATGTAGTAATCATAAGAAACAAAAAAGTGTATCTTCTCATTCCGTATGTAGTGTGTTATTCAAAAGAAACAAAAAAGCGTATTTTCTCATTCCGTATGTAATGTAGTAATCAAAAGAAACAAAAAAGTGTATCTTCTCATTCCGTATGTAATGTAGTAATAAAAAGAAACAAAAAAGCGTATTTTCTCATTCCGTATGTAATGTAGTAATCAAAAGAAACAAAAAAGCGTATTTTCTCATTCCGTATGTAATGTAGTAATCAAAAGAAACAAAAAAGCGTATTTTCTCATTCCGTATGTAATGTAGTAATCAAAAGAAACAAAAAAGTGTATCTTCTCATTCCGTATGTAATGTAGTAATCAAAAGAAACAAAAAAGCGTATTTTCTCATTCCGTATGTAATGTAGTAATCAAAAGAAACAAAAAAGCGTATTTTCTCATTCCGTATATAATGTAGTAATCAAAAGAAACAAAAAAGTGTATCTTCTCATTCCGTATGTAGTGTGCTATTCAAAAGAAACAAAAAAGCGTATTTTCTCATTCCGTATGAAGTGTGGTAATCAAAAGAAACAAAAAAGTGTATCTTCTCATTCCGTATGTAATGTAGTAATGAAAAGAAACAAAAAAGTGTATCTTCTCATTCCGTATGTAGTGTGCTATTCAAAAGAAACAAAAAAGCGTATTTTCTCATTCCGTATGTAATGTAGTAATTAAAAGAAACAAAAAAGTGTATCTTCTCATTCCGTATGTAGTGTGCTATTCAAAAGAAACAAAAAAAGCGTATTTTCTCATTCCATATGTAATGTAGTAATCAAAAGAAACAAAAAAGCGTATTTTCTCATTCCGTATGTAATGTAGTAATCAAAAGAAACAAAAAAGCGTATTTTCTCATTCCGTATGTAATGTAGTAATCAAAAGAAACAAAAAAGTGTATCTTCTCATTCCGTATGTAATGTAGTAATCAAAAGAAACAAAAAAGTGTATCTTCTCATTCCGTATGTAATGTAGTAATCAAAAGAAACAAAAAAGTGTATCTTCTCATTCCGTATGTAATGTAGTAATCAAAAGAAACAAAAAAGCGTATTTTCTCATTCCGTATGTAATGTAGTAATCAAAAGAAACAAAAAAGTGTATCTTCTCATTCCGTATGCAGTGTGCTATTCAAAAGAAACAAAAAAGCGTATTTTCTCATTCCGTATGTAATGTAGTAATCAAAAGAAACAAAAAAGCGTATTTTCTCATTCCGTATGTAATGTAGTAATCAAAAGAAACAAAAAAGCGTATTTTCTCATTCCGTATGTAATGTAGTAATCAAAAGAAACAAAAAAGCGTATTTTCTCATTCCGTATGTAATGTAGTAATCAAAAGAAACAAAAAAGCGTATTTTCTCATTCCGTATGTAATGTAGTAATCAAAAGAAACAAAAAAGTGTATCTTCTCATTCCGTATGTAATGTAGTAATGAAAAGAAACAAAAAAGTGTATCTTCTCATTCCGTATGTAATGTAGTAATCAAAAGAAACAAAAAAGTGTATCTTCTCATTCCGTATGTAATGTAGTAATCAAAAGAAACAAAAAAGCGTATGTTCTCATTCCGTATGTAATGTAGTAATCATAAGAAACAAAAAAGTGTATCTTCTCATTCCGTATGTAGTGTGCTATTCAAAAGAAACAAAAAAGCGTATTTTCTCATTCCGTATGTAATGTAGTAATCAAAAGAAAAAAAAAGTGTATCTTCTCATTCCGTATGTAATGTAGTAATCAAAAGAAACAAAA
Source organism: Sepiola atlantica (assembly GCA_963556195.1). Lineage (NCBI taxonomy): Eukaryota > Metazoa > Mollusca > Cephalopoda > Sepiida > Sepiolidae > Sepiola > Sepiola atlantica. The sequence goes on from OY744521.1 coordinate 58,439,182, forward strand.
AAGCGTATTTTCTCATTCCGTATGTAATGTAGTAATCAAAAGAAACAAAAAAGTGTATCTTCTCATTCCGTATGTAGTGTGCTATTCAAAAGAAACAAAAAAGCGTATTTTCTCATTCCGTATGTAATGTAGTAATCAAAAGAAACAAAAAAGTGTATCTTCTCATTCCGTATGTAGTGTGCTATTCAAAAGAAACAAAAAAAGCGTATTTTCTCATTCCGTATGTAATGTAGTAATCAAAAGAAACAAAAAAAGTGTATCTTCTCATTCCGTATGAAGTGTGCTATTCAAAAGTAACAAAAAAGCGTATTTTCTCATTCCGTATGTAATGTAGTAATCAAAAGAAACAAAAAAGCGTATTTTCTCATTCCGTATATAATGTAGTAATCAAAAGAAACAAAAAAGTGTATCTTCTCATTCCGTATGTAGTGTGCTATTCAAAAGAAACAAAAAAGCGTATTTTCTCATTCCGTATGTAATGTAGTAATCAAAAGAAACAAAAAAGTGTATCTTCTCATTCCGTATGTAGTGTGCTATTCAAAAGAAACAAAAAAGCGTATTTTCTCATTCCGTATGAAGTGTGCTATTCAAAAGTAACAAAAAAGCGTATTTTCTCATTCCGTATGTAATGTAGTAATCAAAAGAAACAAAAAAGCGTATATTCTCATTCCGTATATAATGTAGTAATCAAAAGAAACAAAAAAGTGTATCTTCTCATTCCGTATGTAGTGTGCTATTCAAAAGAAACAAAAAAGCGTATTTTCTCATTCCGTATGAAGTGTGGTAATCAAAAGAAACAAAAAAGTGTATCTTCTCATTCCGTATGTAATGTAGTAATGAAAAGAAACAAAAAATTGTATCTTCTCATTCCGTATGTAGTGTGCTATTCAAAAGAAACAAAAAAGCGTATTTTCTCATTCCGTATGTAATGTAGTAATCAAAAGAAACAAAAAAGTGTATCTTCTCATTCCGTATGTAGTGTGCTATTCAAAAGAAACAAAAAAAGCGTATTTTCTCATTCCGTATGTAATGTAGTAATCAAAAGAAACAAAAAAGTGTATCTTCTCATTCCGTATGAAGTGTGCTATTCAAAAGTAACAAAAAAGCGTATTTTCTCATTCCGTATGTAATGTAGTAATCAAAAGAAACAAAAAAGCGTATTTTCTCATTCCGTATATAATGTAGTAATCAAAAGAAACAAAAAAGTGTATCTTCTCATTCCGTATGTAGTGTGCTATTCAAAAGAAACAAAAAAAGCGTATTTACTCATTCCGTATGTAATGTAGTAATCAAAAGAAACAAAAAAGTGTATCTTCTCATTCCGTATGTAGTGTGCTATTCAAAAGAAACAAAAAAGCGTATTTTCTCATTCCGTATGAAGTGTGCTATTCAAAAGTAACAAAAAAGCGTATCTTCTCATTCCGTATGTAGTGTGCTATTCAAAAGAAACAAAAAAAGCGTATTTTCTCATTCCGTATGTAATGTAGTAATCAAAAGAAACAAAAAAGTGTATCTTCTCATTCCGTATGTAGTGTGCTATTCAAAAGAAACAAAAAAGCGTATTTTCTCATTCCGTATGAAGTGTGCTAATCAAAAGTAACAAAAAAGCGTATTTTCTCATTCCGTATGAAGTGTGCTATTCAAAAGTAACAAAAAAGCGTATTTTCTCATTCCGTATGAAGTGTGCTATTCAAAAGTAACAAAAAAGTGTATCTTCTCATTCCGTATGTAGTGTGCTATTCAAAAGAAACAAAAAAAGCGTATTTTCTCATTCCGTATGTAATGTAGTAATCAAAAGAAACAAAAAAGTGTATCTTCTCATTCCGTATGTAGTGTGCTATTCAAAAGAAACAAAAAAGCGTATTTTCCTATTCCGTATGAAGTGTGCTATTCAAAAGTAACAAAAAAGCGTATTTTCTCATTCCGTATGAAGTGTGCTATTCAAAAGTAACAAAAAAGCGTATTTTCTCATTCCGTATGAAGTGTGCTATTCAAAAGTAACAAAAAAGTGTATCTTCTCATTCCGTATGTAGTGTGCTATTCAAAAGAAACAAAAAAAGCGTATTTTCTCATTCCGTATGTAATGTAGTAATCAAAAGAAACAAAAAAGTGTATCTTCTCATTCCGTATGTAGTGTGCTATTCAAAAGAAACAAAAAAGCGTATTTTCTCATTCCGTATGAAGTGTGCTATTCAAAAGTAACAAAAAAGCGTATTTTCTCATTCCGTATGAAGTGTGCTATTCAAAAGTAACAAAAAAGCGTATTTTCTCATTCCGTATGAAGTGTGCTATTCAAAAGTAACAAAAAAGTGTATCTTCTCATTCCGTATGTAGTGTGCTATTCAAAAGAAACAAAAAAAGCGTATTTTCTCATTTCGTATGTAATGTAGTAATCAAAAGAAACAAAAAAGTGTATCTTCTCATTCCGTATGTAGTGTGCTATTCAAAAGAAACAAAAAAGCGTATTTTCTCATTCCGTATGAAGTGTGCTATTCAAAAAAAACAGAAAAGTGTATCTTCTCATTCCGTATGTAGTGTGCTATTCAAAAGAAACAAAAAAAGCGTATTTTCTCATTCCGTATGTAATGTAGTAATCAAAAGAAACAAAAAAGTGTATCTTCTCATTCCGTATGTAGTGTGCTATTCAAAAGAAACAAAAAAGCGTATTTTCTCATTCCGTATGAAGTGTGCTATTCAAAAGTAACAAAAAAGCGTATTTTCTCATTCCGTATGAAGTGTGCTATTCAAAAGTAACAAAAAAGCGTATTTTCTCATTCCGTATGAAGTGTGCTATTCAAAAGAAACAAAAAAGCGTATTTTCTCATTCCGTATGAAGTGTGCTATTCAAAAGTAACAAAAAAGTGTATCTTCTCATTCCGTATGTAGTGTGCTATTCAAAAGAAACAAAAAGCGTATTTTCTCATTCCGTATGTAATGTAGTAATCAAAAGAAACAAAAAAGCGTATTTTCTCATTCCGTATATAATGTAGTAATCAAAAGAAACAAAAAAGTGTATCTTCTCATTCCGTATGTAGTGTGCTATTCAAAAGAAACAAAAAAGCGTATTTTCTCATTCCGTATGAAGTGTGGTAATCAAAAGAAACAAAAAAGTGTATCTTCTCATTCCGTATGTAATGTAGTAATGAAAAGAAACAAAAAAGCGTATTTTCTCATTCCGTATGTAATGTAGTAATCAAAAGAAACAAAAAAGCGTATTTTCTCATTCCGTATGTAATGTAGTAATCAAAAGAAACAAAAAAGTGTATCTTCTCATTCCGTATGTAATGTAGTAATCAAAAGTAACAAAAAAGCGTATATTCTCATTTCGTATGAAGTGTGGTAATCAAAAGAAACAAAAATAGCGTATCTTCTCATTCCGTATGTAGTGTGGTATTCAAACGTAACAAAAAAAGCGTATTTTCTCATTATGTATGTAATGTGGTAATCAAAAGTAACAAAAAAGCGTATTTTATCACTCCGTATGTAGTGTGGTATTTAAAAGTAACTAAAAAAGCGTATTTTATCACTCCGTATGTAGTGTGGTATTCAAAAGTAACTAAAAAAGCGTATTTTATCACTCCGTACGTAGTGTGGTATTCAAAAGTAACTAAAAAAGCGTATTTTATCACTCCGTATGTAGTGTGGTATTCAAAAGTAACTAAAAAAGCGTATTTTCTCATGTCGTATGTAGTGTGGTTATCAAAAGAAAAAATACTAATTTAATTAGCGGCTTATGGTCTGTCTGTAAAGTAAATCGTCTACCATGTATGTATCGGTGAAACTTTGTTATCGCAAATATTATTGCTAGGGCCTCTTCCTCGATTTGAGAATACTGTTTTTCCGCCGGGAGCAGGGTCCTAGATGCATATGCAATGGGTTTATGGGTCCCATCCAGCATTATATGTAGCATACACGCTCTTAGGAGCGTGTATGTTACATATGAACTAGCGTCGCTAGCCACTATTATGTCCAATTCTGGGTTGTAATGTGTTAGAAATAACTCTGACGTAAGCCTTTCTATAATTTTATTAAACGCATCCTGGCATTCAGGTGTCCACACCCATGCTTTATCTTTTTTTAATAACTCATTTAATGGAGCGCGCAAATTATGCATTTCTGGGATAAATGCCTGGTAGTAATTTGCTAGTCCCAGGAAACTCTGTAATGTCGTGACGTCTTCTGGCGCCGGCATGTTTTTTATTGCGGTAGCCCTTTCTGGGTCCGGCCTTCTGCCATCCTTGTCGATAACATGATCCAGGTATTTTATTTCCTCCAGAAAAAAATTACATTTTTCTTCTTTTACTTTGAACTTATAATCTTGGATTTCGCAATGTGGTTAGCAAAGTTACCCCAGCCAGGAATGGATCCAGAATGTGGTTGTGCAAATTGGCTGTTTGGAGAATTTGAAAGCTAGATGGCTCTGGTTGACAGTCAATTTGCATAGGTGGGGCAATAAGTAGTATAAAAACTGTACTCTTTTCATTGACTTTTTGAAGAGCAGTAGGGAGAGCAGAGTGAGGCTGAAAGAAGAGACTGTGAAGTACAAATAATTGTTCTTGAACTATTGATTACCGACTGGACGTTGAAAGAGATTAACCGTGGTTTGCCACCAGATTTTTTTTTATTTGTCTTCACGGATTGACCACAAGCTATTTCGGCAGTAACTATGACAGGAAAGAGAATCAGCAGTGAAATGCTGAAGACGTTCTCTGGAGAGGGGGATGTTGTAGCCTGGCTGAGCAAGGTTAAACTTGTCGCTAAGTTGCAGGACATCGCGGATGTAGCCAGCTAGATACCGCTGTATCTTGATGGTGATGCTCTGGCCCTATATCTGGAGATGCGGGAGGAGGGTCGGCTGTCTACAGACGCCATTGAAGAGAAGTTGAAGGAAGCTTTTACTGAAGGATCATTTGTGGCATATGGCAAACTAAGCCGTATGGTGTGGACCGGAGAGTCTGTCGATGTTTTCGCCAACAACATCCGGAGGTTGGCGGGACTAGCAGGATTCAATGGAGGAAGCCGTCGACAGATGGTTAAGATGGCCTCCATAAATGGCTTCCCAGACCATATTTCCATAGCTCTGCAGCAACTGCCTGGTGTAAATACCATGGAGGTGGCGGAGTTGATTACACAGGCTAGGGTGCTGGCCAGGCAAAAAGAGCGTGAGCAAGGAAGCGTAGCTGTCGCTCAACGAAGCAAACTGCAGCAGGAGATTGTGAAGGACGAAGAGCCGAGAGGGCTGTGGCAGAGACCCAGGTTCGCTGGCAGATGCTACCGATGCCAAGGCCCGCATATGACGAGGGAGTGCAGGGAGCCGAAGCCAGAAGTCACGTGTTACCGCTGTGGGAAAGTCGGTCACATCAGCAGATTCTGTCCCCAGGGAAACGGACAGGGGGAAGCCACTGCGCCGGTAGCTACCCCACTTATTCGATGAAGGCGCTTCAGGATACGTCGCCACAAGTAGAGGTGACCTTGAATGGGCGAAGTGCAAAGGAAGGGGAGAAGCAAGCGTCTTTGCGAGTGGGAGAGGAAGTGTAGATCAAACCGCCTGACGCTCGCTGTACCACACGCTGGGGGAGGAGCATTATGACAAGTGTCCAGTCCCCGAACAATGTATCCATCAACGGCATCCCTCGACACATCCTTGATGTGCGGCCGGTAGTGGTGTCATCAGAGGAAGAAGACATCGACGTCGAGCCAAGTCGCGACGTTCACGAAGAGGCACCGCGGAGATCGCAGCGAGAGAGACGCCCGCCATGTTGGTCGAGCGACTACGTGATGGACTGACTAGTGATGATCGTGTAGATCAAGGGGGCGTGTGGTTAGCAAAGTTACCCCAGCCAGGAATGGATCCAGAAAGTGTGGTTTGAGTTGTCCCCCTTTGCAAATTGGCTGTTTGGAGAATTTGAAAGCTAGATGGCTCTGGTTGACAGTCAATTTGCATAGGTGGGGCAATAAGTAGTATAAAAACTGTACTCTTTTCATTGACTTTTTGAAGAGCAGTAGGGAGAGCAGAGTGAGGCTGAAAGAAGAGACTGTGAAGTACAAATAATTGTTCTTGAACTATTGATTACCGATTGGACGTTGAAAGAGATTAACCACTGTGGTTTACCACCAGATTTTTTTTTATTTGTCTTCACGGATTGACCACACGCAAACACTTGATTTACATGTTTCTGGTGTTGTTCGATATCTTTGCTGTTAATCAAAATGTCATCAAGATACGCTATCGCAAAATCCAGTCCGACCAGCATTGTATTCATTACTTGTTGGAAAATGGCTGGCGCGACTTTCACTCCGAAAGCTAACCTTTCGAATTTATATAAACCACGATGTGTGTTTATACATAACAGCTTCGAACGGTATTTGGATGTATGCCTCACTTAGGTCTATTTTAGAAAAAAATCTTCCTCCATTTAAACTTGAGAACACTTCCTCGGGGCTGTGCAGTGGATAGTGATAGTCTTCTAGAGCTGTATTCAAACCAGTGGAAAAGTCTGCACATACGCGAATCTCATTAGATTTTTTTATTTACATAAACCGTGGGTGCTGCTCACTGACTGTGTTGTACTTTTGATAAAATACCAGTCGCTACAAGTCGGTGTAGTTTCTCGTTTATTTTTTCTATCGAGGCGAAGGGTACTTTTCTTTCTTTTTTAAATACCGGTTGTACATTTTCTTTAAGTTGAAATTTTGCAGCCATCTTAGTGCAGCGCCCCAAACCGCCAGAAAAAACACGGGAACATTTTTTTTTAATTCTCGTTGCAGTTTTTCCGATTCCGTTGCTCAACTATTTATTTTTGTACAAAATGTATTTATTGGCAATTTCCATGAATCAAATGCCTGCACTCAGTCCGAACCGAAAAGATTATTTGAATCCTTCAGCACCAGTATTTTTAGTTTTTTAGTATTTCCCATTAGGGACACATTTGTGATTAATTCTCCTTCATATTTAATTCTTTCCCCAGTCGCTGTGCTAGCCAGCCTGTTTGTTCTTAATAAAGTGGGTGCATTTAAGATTCTCCACGTATGTAAATTTATTATGGAGACATCTGAACCCGAATCCAATTGAAATGTTATGTTTTTATCCAGGATTTTCACCTGTACAAATTTTCTTATGTTCATGCATTTTTCATTCTTTGTCCTAGTGGCTTGAACTGCATTTTGTTTCCTCTACCTGTTCTGCAGTGCGAACTTTTATGACCGACCTTTTTGCAATTCCTACAGGACTTAAAACGGAAAAGACAGTCATTGTACCAATGTGGGCTACCATAGCGTGAACAAGGGCCCGGTGGCCATTTCTTTGTCTTTTTACCTGGTTGACTTGTCTTTGCTGCATAAAAATTACTATTTCTGTTTTGACTTATTTTTGTATCAGGTTGAACTTTTGTTTTTTGATGTACTTTTTTCATATGCGCAATGCCCGATAATTCAATGTCTTCTGAGTCCTGTTTTACATTGATAAATCTTTGACAGTCCTCGCCCAACTTTTGCAGTGTAAGGCTTGGTTCATTCTCTAATTTATTTAGGACTCTACGCCTAATCTATGTGTCATTTTTTTAGACTAACCCTTGTACGAAAATTAAACACTTGAAATTATCGGCACTCAATTCAGCTAGTTTAAAGTCGTCGCAATGTTTGTTTACTATCGATGCAAAAGCAGCGTAATCTTCCGCGTCTTTTTTTACCAGGTGTATGCACTTTCAGCGTTTGTGAAATTCCGTTAATAATTTTATCACTTCTATAAAAGTTAAATCGCTAGTTTTCCGAGGCAAAATGAAATCCACGAATTTCGTTTGTTCCGTGGTACCAAGTTTCCTAAGTAGCAGGCGAACCTTTTTGTGAGTCAGCCCAACTTTCGCAGTCAATTCTGTATAAATCTTCATATCTTCGAAAATATGTTGCGAACGTATTTTCTTCCGAATATGTGAAATTATCGATGGCGTTCCACACGGCGTTCTGCGAAAACTCGTTGTCACTTTCATTCCCTTGGTCTCTACGCGATATTGTTTGTATAAGTGTTTCCAATCTGTCGTCATTTTCTTTCTTTTGTTGACACATTTTTATATTTTGCCCGAGGAGAAGCTTTTGAAACTTTTCTTCAGTTTGCTGTTGTTGTTGTTGTTGTTTTTCATTTTTCTCGAGTAAAAACTTTTGAAATTTCTCCTCAGCCTGTTGATGTTGGGAGATTTGAAATCTGGTTAATTCGGCGATGATTGACTTAAGGTCTTCCATATTTATTTATTTTTATTTTTTATTTATTTTTAAATTTTTTTAGAAAATGAATACTTTCTTTTTTAGTATGGCTTTGTAAGAAGGTCTTTTCCTTAGATTACCGCTTGCTAGACGCCATCTTAGTTGTGAAAAGATTATGAAACCTTTTTTTTACTACGCTATACGCGTTTTAGTTTTAGAAAGAAAAAAATACTGTTTCACATTTTTTTTCGGTGGAAATAAAATCATATATTCCCTTATTTGTCACATATTCTAACAGAGTCGGAATAACAACGTAGGGAGAGAGATAAAAAACTGACCTTTTTTTTTTCAATTAAAAAAATAATCAATTTGGTTTATCGTGTTTTTTTTTCTTCACCGATAACTTGTTTTCAGAACTAGACAATATGTATTCGATTTAATCAAGTTTTGTTCCATTTAATTTGTTTTTTCGAAGGTTCCGGATAAAATCCTTTGTTGTTTTTTTGTTTTTTTCTGTTGTAACTCGTCGATAGTTTTGTTGTGGTTTCCCGTATAAGTGTGGGTACTTTGTCGACCGTTAGTTGGCGACCCGTGTCAGTTCGAATCGCCTCGTCGCCAGTTTGTTGTTACCCTGTTAGGGGCCGAAATAAAGACACGGAAACACGGGGTTACAGGAACAAAGATATATTGTTTAAGAAAAAGAATATATATACAAGAAGTGGTATTCCGGACTGTCAGTATAGAACTAGGGTGGAAGAAGTCAGTGAGTTGGAATGCTTCTCGCATTTTATTATGGATGGACGAGTCCATTTGTTTTTCGTACAGGTACGGCACCATAACACGTATGTAGTGTGGTAATCAAAAGAAACAAAAAAGCGTATCCTCTCATTCCGTATGTAGTGTGGTAATCAAAAGAAACAAAAAAGCGTATCTTCTCATTTCGTTTAAAGTGTGGTAATAAAAAGAAACAAAAAAGCGTATCTTCTCATTCCGTTTGAAGTGTGGTAATCAAAAGAAACAAAAAAGCGTATCTTCTCATTCCGTATGTAGTGTGGTAATAAAAAGAAACAAAAAAGCGTATCTTCTCATTTCGTTTAAAGTGTGGTAATAAAAAGAAATAAAAAAGCGTATCTTCTCATTCCGTTTGAAGTGTGGTAATCAAAAGAAACAAAAAAGCGTATCTTCTCATTCCGTATGTAGTGTGGTAATCAAAAGAAACAAAAAAGCGTATCTTCTCATTTCGTTTAAAGTGTGGTAATAAAAAGAAATAAAAAAGCGTATCTTCTCATTCCGTTTGAAGTGTGGTAATCAAAAGAAACAAAAAAGCGTATCTTCTCATTCCGTATGTAGTGTGGTAATAAAAAGAAACAAAAAAAGCGTATTTTCTCATTCCGTTTAAAGTGTGGTAATCGAAAGAAAAGAAGCGTATTTTCTCATTACGTATGTAGTGTGGTAATAAAAAGAAACAAAAAAGCGTATTTTATCATTCTGTATGTAGTGTAATAATTAAAAGAAACTAAGAAATCGTATTTTCTAAATCCGTATATAGTCTTGTTATAGAAAGAAACGAGGAAAGCGTATGTTGTCATTCCGTATGTTGTGTGGTAATTAAAAGAAACAAAGAGGGCGTATAAAAATAGATAGTGTCGTAATTTAATGTAACGAATTTGTTATTCCGTTTTATGTGTAATAATTAAAAGAAACAAAGAAATCGTATTTTGTCATCCAGTATGTAGTGTGTATATCAATAGAAATAAAGAAATCGTATCTTATCATTCCGTACGTATTGTTCTAATTAAAAGAAACAATCACAGCGTACTTTTTACATCCGTATTTAGTTTGGTAAATAAAAGAAACAAAGAAATCACGTGGTAAATAAAAGAAATAAAGAAATAAAGAAAGCGTATTTTTTCATTCCATGTATAGTGTGGTTATTAAATGAACGAAGAAATGGGTATTTATTCATTCCGTATGTAGTGTCGTAATTAAAAGAAACAAAGAAAACGTATATTGTCATTTCGTATTTAGTGAGGTAATTAAAGAAAGAGTTATAGCGCATTTTCTCATTCTGTATCTAGTGTGATAATTGAAACGAACAAAGAAAGCGTATTTTAGCATTCCTTATACGGAACTACATACGGAATAAGGAAATACGCTTTCCTCGTTTCTTTTAATTACCACACTCTATGTGTTATGAGAAAATACGCTTTCCTCGTTTCTTTTGATTACAACAAAGGAAGAAACAAAGGAAGCTCGCCCACGACGAATTAAGACAATTTAATTCTCTTTGTCTGGTCACAACCCATTAAGTCTTTCCGACCCTGTTCATCGGAGAGGGGTTGTTTCAGACTCGTCATCGAAAAATGATAGCAAAATAAAACAAAACGGCAAAGATTCCTTTGTTGCTTTGAGTAGGGCTGATCAATCTTCTTGGGCTCTCTTACATAATTAACCGATACGGTTTACATGATTTTCGCAGACTTCTAGGCACCCTACTCTCCTGCACTGATAATTCCATTTTAAGCAAAATTCACACTAGTTTCATACCCTCGCTCCATTTCGTCGAGCTCTCTCCCAGTATAGCATTTTCACTAAATGCATACTAGTGCGCTATTAGAGTTTTCCTGACTCTCGTGAGGCCGACGGATACTTGTCACATAATTAAATGATGTATTTGTAGAAGAGCTAGTAATTGCATCAAAAATACCAAATATAAAAGATGATAATAATTAAGTAGTTACCAAGTTAGCGGCCATTTGCGTTTTTAATTTTTAAAGGAGCTTATATCAAATTAACGGAAGTAGATTATAGAAATTAAATTATTTTAACTAATATTATGCGCAACTCTACAATATTAGAGTAAAACTTTAAAGGCGAAACACGGGCTGACTTGATTTTATATAAGAGATTAGCTGGCTGTTCCAGCTCGCTATCGCTTCGCAAAGTTCGCTACTTGAAATATTTTAAACAAGCATTTTAAGTAATAAACGTTTAATTCATATGTTTTTTGTAAACACGTGAAAAAACTTTCCCCATTTATTCATATTAATATATAAGCATTAGTATTTTGGTAATTTATTTATTTATTAAATAAGAGCGTAAAGAAATTAAAAGAAATAAGAAACTAATTAATCTGAGCGATGGCGCGTGTGTGAGGGTCTTTTTTAAAACTTACAATTTAAAAAAAGATCGCAACTTGTTGATATATCCCTTTTTATTAGATGACTTTAATTACTGTTAATATTGATAAAACTATTTTCCTATATACATATATATAGGAAAATAGACAATAAAGTTACAAATGAGTAGCACCAAACATTAATTTATTATAAAATGATTTTAAAATAGCAAATAAGGCATACACCCAGGGCTTTGGTCTCTACTGGCAGTATTGACAGTATTTTAAAAGACTATTTTGTATTATTGATTTAAATAACAGTGAGCAGTTTTGATGGTAATATAGGAGTGATAAATGAAAAAAACCCTCACAAAATGAAGTTCACAAAATCAGAACCGAGTCTAATCAAGAGAGCAGACAGAAAGGGCTTGATACCTATATAACAGTAATAAGTACAAATTTGGTTTATCTTATGTATTTGTTAATGTTGTACATGTGTATATATTTGTATAGGATGATTATGAGTTCTTTATTTCGATATGTCTGTATGTCTTTTGCTACTATGTGCATATAAATATATTTTAGTGGTAATTAAATGAGTTTCTTTGAAAATACTCATTTATTTATTAATTGTTAATTATTTTTTAAAATAATATGTAACCCTGGAAGAATAGAGATTAAATTAATCAAGAAAGAATGTAAAAATAAAATTAATTAACGAAATAAACAAATTAAAAGATTAGGCGCAGTTGAATAAGACACCAACCGTACCGCCTGCAACATAAAAAAACGAGCTGATTACCAGAATAAACCTGATGTTGATGCCATAGTGGAGTTCAATCGAGGTTAGACTCTGCTATATTATCTGGTTCTGACTCTACCCATGCACATTAACAGGGTTATTATTTTTTTCACAATTAAATTATTTTCTTATGCGCAAAGTTGACCTTACTGTTCACAGCAAGGTCAACTTTGCGCGTAAGAAAATGTTTTAATTTTGAAAAACATAAATAAAGGAAAAAAAATGAAAAGCAAAATAAAGGGGTTTTGTTTGTCGGGAGAATTAAGAAATACAGGTATTTGCCGAAATATGAAATAAAGGAAATTGAAGTGAATATGAAAATTATGATTTTGAACTCTTTTCTTCTCGGAACTGTCATTTGAATCTTTCGATGGCGTATGTCATCTTTGTGCGCCACTACTTTAGATGCATTAGGGTTCAAAAGCCTGAATATTAAATTGTTTTATCATGTAAACACTTATGAATCAGAAATAGTAGAAAAAAACATAACAATGCATAGTCAAATCAGTCAATACAGGCAATATTTAATTGAATTGTTTAATAATCATAAACACACACAGAAACATAGTTCAGAAACCTTATTTTCCAACGATGACAAGCCAAGTAAGTGGAGAAAATAAGGTTTAAAAAGTTCAAAGATATGTATATTTTAAGGGTGGATTCAATTTTTAAAATTTTATACATGGGCAAGACAAGCTTCAAAGTGTTTTATATAAGAATTTACTACAATAAAACGGAGTTTAAATTATTCATAAAAAATTAATATTAAATGGTTTTCATACTCAACACACTTATGGATACATAAATAGTAGTGGAAACTCTGATTCATAGTAAAAAAGTATTATTTACCTAGGAATCCTTCATAGACTATCGTTGTAAAACGCTGACAGAACTAATTCGTTTTGTTTTTGTTGGTGTTTATAATTATTGAAAATTCAATGAAATATTATCTGTATCGTATTGATAAAGAACTATTGTGCTGATAGAGTGACTCATAGAATTGTAAATGTTCTACCCTGCTATTGATGTGATAATAAATTTACATTTTCGAAACATATGTACACAAGAACAAATATTGTTGGTGTTCAATTTTCTGAAGCATGATCATTAGAAAATATTAAATATATCATAAATGTTGTATTCTACTGAATTATAATATATGAGCTGTTTGACTTTAAGGGTGAACCATTGAGATCAATTTTACTTGCAATATTTATTTGCATCATAGGGATCTGTACATTTCATTTTTTATAACAAATATTTTATAAAAAATATTTTTGTTGTGATACAATTAAAGTTATAGTTATTGAACTAAACCTTTATATATATATATATATATATATATATATATATATATATATATATATATATATATATATATAGTAAAAAAAATAATATCCACATTTTTTTCATCTTAACTAAGCGTGGCTATATATAACAGCACCACCGGTTGCAGGATTTGAACACCGGACTTAAGTCACCTTTGCCCTTCATCCGACGCCTTTACTCACACAGCGACTGAGACAACTATATGAAAGAAAATATTCCTATTATTCATTCAACAAACATAGTAAGCTTCTAAAGAATGTTCGCCTTACTTAAGGAGAGGGACTTTGTAATATAACTTTAGTTCGAAACCTTTCATATTTTCCTTACACAGTGCTCTTTCTTGAAGGGTGCTTTAGATAATTTTTTGTAATAGATATATTTTAATATCCACATACATTTATATTTCATCTTAACTTACACATCAGTGTGGCTATATATAACTGTACCATCGGTCATACTCCAAATGCATCGCCCGCTTCTTAAATTATATAAGAATAGGATTTGTCGATATTTATTGAATCTTCTTTCTTTTTCTTTGCGTTAGTCCCGAGCTATGACAAAGGAGTCCGCACTAATGGCTGTTTGTCTCCACTTGGCACGATCACGGGCTTGGTTCGAGTTAAAACCATTTCACGGAGATCATTGTGCAGGGCGTCTGCCCATCTAATAATCGCCCTTCCTCTCGGTCGTTTTAATTGCGAGTTTCGCGTCGGTGTCGTCGTCGGACCTCATCACATGTCCGAAACCATCTGAGCCGCTATTTCGTCATCTTGCCGTCAATCGGATGTCGTCATTACAAACGTGGTCGGACAGCGTACCTCCCGAGTTAAATGAGAACAGTGAAGTATAAATTGTACATTTATCTTTACCTGGTTGTAAAGCGGGTGTATGTGGCAAATTTCTTGATAATATCAAAGGGCATGACTGTATAAATGAACACAATAGAGGATATTAAGTATCCATTATGCTAATCGCTGATGGGACTCGGGTCTTACGGGATGGGCTGTATCCGGCTGCGATGAAAAACAGATGAGCTGAACGGAAACGCATTCAACCGTAACGTTGTTTCTTCCTTTGTTCAGTTCATTTTTAATTTGTATTAACCGTTTTATTCATACTTTAATCTCTTCCTTTCGTTTTGTGCCTCTTTAAAGAAACAAACGCGCCAAGTGAATAAACCACTCCCCGCTTGTTCGCCTCACGACATACACGCAAAACAAAACGTCCACAACGGTGGACGAGCTTTAAAAGCTCCAAACAAAATAACTATAATTCTTGTACAGATACGACGATGAGGGAATTATTAATTTTTAGTTTTTATCTTCCCTTTAAGCAAAGGAAACGCAGATCTTCCTACTGTTCTAACCGATATGTACGATTCAGTTATTACTTCTGTAGAGCCGAAAGCACATGTATGAGTGAATATATCATTTGCAACAAAAGTAAACAATGATTATGGTACAAATCCGAGACCGTTCTTTCCACCAGGCGTGTACCATGATTATGTATTTCCGGACGCTAAATACACCGCTTCAACGTCAAAGATATCAAAGATGACTCCATGGCAATAAAAGAGTCCCTCGAAAAATACAAACAGTTAAGCTACATCGAAGGTTGTTATAATGATTCCAAATGTGTTTATTTCGGGGACTGCTGTCCGTATAAAGACCAATATTCGACAGAGAAAACCTATAATTCTTACAAGTGCGTCACTATAATAAATGACCCTTCTTCGGTTGGTAAATATCTGTTGGTAACAAAATGTCTACCTTACTTCAAAAGCGATGCGACCACAAAAGAGAATTGTGAACAGGCGATAAATATCCTCCGTGGTGGACCGATTCTACCGAAATGAATTTTGTGGCAAATGTAACGATAACTGGAACTTTACAAAATGGGCAGCAGAGATCGTTGTCAATGATTCTAATTGGTTTAACGAGATAGCATGGGGTCAAAGAATTTATGAAGAACTACTTTCGGAAATTTATTTCTATTTTGGGCATGAGGGGTGGGGGAGGTCAACAAGTTGCCACTGTACAAATATGTGTGTCAAGGTTAGCCGTCTGGTTGCGAGTTCAGTTTTCCCGGTCTTTTTTTATTCAGCAGCATCATCGTTGTAATGAAGTCTAGAGGTGACGTCATACCGGTGCTAATTGCTGCTTTTTATTCAGTGCCGACTTGGGAGCAGAAGCGAACAGTTCAGTTCATACAGACTCCGTCTGTTATGAAAATGGACCTAAAATATTTGGATGTTTTCTACTCGTTCTTAGAGTAAGAACGTTTTATGTGGAAATTCAGGGTATCTGAGAGACCCTATTTTTAAAGAATTATATATATATTTTTTTTTGTGTAAAGACAAACTTCTTTAAAATTGAAGAAAATTCCCAAATACTGCCT
>OY744521.1:58460023-58922523 GCA_963556195.1 Sepiola atlantica
TATTACTGGGAACTATCCAACAATAACCAATCACCAACAGTGACTTGGAACACAATCAGAAAAACTAGCACCTGCGGTTCCCTAAACTCACCTTGTTACCTTTGCCTAACCGAAAAACTTGAAATAATTAAATTTAGTGTAGAGGCAAACTTCTAAACAAAAAACAAGAAACCTCAATTAACTGTAGGCATAATAGATTACGCCTTCTTAGTAATCCACTTATAACCCCTCAAGCTAATACTATCTCATAAAAAAACCCTTAAAAAAAACACTTTACCTATCCACTAACGGTAATTTTGTCAACATAACTATTATTTTACACCTTTCTTATTAATTATTATTATCATTATTAATTATTATTATTATTATCATTATTATTGTTATTATTATTATCTTTTACAGTTTTTTTACTACAATCTTATAATTATAACCATCATTATATCTATATAACCACCTCTATTACTATCAGTTTTATAAATCAATATTGTTATTCATTTTATTTTTATTATTTATAATACTACTATCATTTTTATTATCATTATCATCAACATTACAATTATTAAAATTATCGTGGTCACCATTGTTACCATTATTATAGCTATCACTATTAGTTTTACTATTATTAATATTATTAGTATTATCACAACAGATAATTTCTTTATTATTAAATATTTTATTTTTATTTTTATTATCATATTTACAACTACTATGATTAATATTAATTGTCATCTTCGTTATTTTTCTTTACCCTCTAATATTCCCTTATATTTTTATCCGTCTATTGCTTACAATTTTAGATTATTATTATTGATTATTATTGTTTTTAAATTTAATTGACATTTAATTATTTGACATTTATGTACTATTATCGAGATTATTATTATTAATGTTAATGTTCTGTTTACTATTATTATCATAATTATTATTGTTTGTAGCAGTAGCAATGACAATATAACCACTTTATTATTATTGTTAATAATATTACCTGACTTTTACTTTTATTGTTATTATTAGTTTTAGTAACAATGGTGGTATTACCATTAATGATAATGCCATTATCTATTATTATTATTATTATTATTATTATTATTATTATTATTATTATTATTATTATTATTATTATTATTATTATTATTATTATTATTATTATCACTATTGGTATTGTTTTATTATTATTTATTATTTTTTACTATCATTATGACTATTGCTAGGATTATTGGGGTTACCATTGCGATTGTTGCTGTTGGTATAGCTATTATTATTACCATTTTAATATTATCAGTATTATTGCAACCACAGATTCATATTACCATATTTACAACCATTATATTGCTACCTACTTCTATATTATTATTATTATTATTATTATTATTATTATTATTATTATTATTATTATTATTATTATTATTATTATTATTATTATTATTATTATTATTATTATTATGTTAGACTTAATTAATTTACTAGTATATTTGTTTGATTTATTAATTTATTAATGATAAGTTTGTAAACTCTAGATAAAAAATAAAACTATAAATTTAGAATTAGTGACACAATTGATTAACAAACCCTTACCCCTCCCCCATTACACGCGTCTGCACGCCCATACTACCAATTACGGCGAATTTGGAGGCACGCACGCACGCCTACACACTTACACATAATTACTGTTGATTTGACAATACGCTTGTTCGCCTGAGCTGAAATAACTGTCGACTTTTTGACATTTTAATCTTGCATGTTCATCTTCCCCCTTTCCCCTCTCTACTCTCTGTCTGAATCAACAGACGTCTTCATTTTTTTCTATCTATCTATCTATCTATCTATCTTCATCCTACCCTTTTCTTTTAATTTTTAGATTTTTGATTTTAGATTTTAGATTTTAACTTTTTTTTATTTTTAACGGTTCTAAACCACGTGACTCTAAATTTTGAAACTTTAAATTTCTTTTCTTCTTTTTTCTCTCCACTTCATTCTCTCCAAATATGATCTGAGGTGAATATCGGATTCTAACTCTGCCTGATGAGATCTCAGTTTATAATAACTGTTGATTGATAACATCAACATGCCAGTGTCGCAAACTTTGTACATGTCTGTGTAAATAAAAATAATCATATATATAACTCTTGATTTCCCTTGTTCGCTTGCTCGGTTTTGTAGGGGTGAGGGGCATAGAGCAGCAGAGTGCCCCACAAATTATGGGCGCCCGCGCAGCACGTTTAGACCGAACTGCACTAGGTGTGGTCGGTTCGGACATGAGAGTCGGTGGTGCACAGCAGCATAGATCGGAGGTGAGGAATTAGGATTCCGAACCTTAGTGTGCTACCTGACGCTAGGGTAAAGAACCAGGGAAGCGCCCAGAGGCCACCTCACAGAGTATAAAAAGTAGGGTGGCCCCCAGAATGATAAGTTTAGTGAAGGATAGTGAAATTAAATGGGAAGAAGACGGGCTTGGGTTTTGTTCGCCGGTTTATGAGAGAGATTGAATTAAACCCGACTGCTAGGTCGGTTGACGAGTCCAGCGAGTGGGAGGAGAGCGGTAAAATACCCCCTGCCCAACTCTAGAAGAGACTGAGAGAGAATCGGTTAGCCAAAAAGGTAGAGGAATTACCTATGAAGTTACGGTAGAGGGGAGCGGAACGCCCCACCACAGAATAGTAGGAAAGCCAAGCCAAAGATAGTCAGGGACCTGGGGGAGAGGCCGAGGTTGTGCTGTGTCACATCTGTTGGCTCCACCGCGTGCAGGGAGGGCCCCATGCATGTGCGGTGCTGGTGGTTGTGGGGCGGACAGTTGCCTTGGATGCCCCCCCCCCCGAGATAAACGGACATATAAGGATAGAGAGAGATGCATAACTGGGACCGATGGAGGGTCGTCGTGGTTAGATCCAAATGATCGATCACAAGTAGTAATATACCTGCAGCTGGATGGGCTGTTGTCGAACGACCAGGCAGATATATAGTGAGTTTTAAAAACAAAAGAAAGTTGAAGTAATCGACAGATGTTCGTACCACCGTGAATATGACAGATTGGGGTGCGCCTTACGAAAGGGCACAGAAGTAATGATAAGCGAAGAGAAGGATATGAGATCCTATCTAAGATAGATAGTGTTGATACAGACGAAGCAGAAGAAATCAGTTGCTGGGAGAGGCATTCGATGTGTAATTAGGGACAGTGTCGGGAAGCGATGAGAGAATGATCATGAAGAAATTGAAAGTTATAAGGAAGAACCAAAAGGGTTACTGTCGCATGCAGCCAGAGAAGGCGCATCGATATCGAATGTCACCGGGCCGAAGAAGGTGTTAGTCTGAGAGAATTGTTTTCCCAGAGAAGGGAACGAAGAGAAACTGGCCGAGGTGGCCGACGCAATGATAGTGACGGTATGCGAACCAGACAGGTCCGTACCAAGAGAATTTCAGTTGTTGACACTAACGAGAGAGTGCACCAGGTGCACAGTTGGATACGCTGTCGCTAAAGACACTTGTCACCGAATATAATCACCTCGGCAGATTAAGGGAGGTTCTGTTACAGATACAGGCCGAATTACCAAATCGTTTGAGATGACCGGTCGACCCCATCGAACAGTTATGAAAGTATTATAATGTGTTAAAATGCGTTGCATAACCAGAAGGTAACAAGCTATTAGCTTTAAAAAGATTGAAGGTTCGATTAACCCCGACAGGAAGGGGAAATTCACGTTAAAAGGTAGAACTAGACACGGGCACGATAGGGCTTGACTGATGTTAGTGAGAATTGTGCACATAAATAATAGGGTTAGCTTTTGCAGAAAAGACAAAGGGTGTGAGAAAGACATAGGAAGAAATTGGACGGCGCGAGTACACTGACAGCCGAGTGCATGAGCGAGGGAGGGTTACCCTTGAGTACACTGCACCACGATCACGAGCGGGGGCAGGAATCGCTGCCCCTGTCGGAAATCCATGTGGATAACCAGTGAAGTAGTAGAGATTGATTCCGAGGAGAAGGTGATTGTGACGTAATTTGTAAGGAGCGTTGCGAGCTTCCATTTGAACTTTTAATTGCATGCATAATAATTCATTTTGTCACCTACCCACCTCCCAACACAAGAACCACAAAATGCATACACACACACCCATACATACGTAGTCCTGATGTTTTAATAGACTGGAAAGAGAAAGAGAAGAAGAAAGAAAAAAAAGAGAAAGACTGACAAGGGAAAACTTTTTGTTACATTTTTTTTTTGCTACAGTTAAAAAAATTTTTTTTAAATTATTATTGTTTTTGATTGTGTTACCTGTTGTTCTCTCTGTGTGTGGGGAGGGTTGGCGGTCTGGGAGATGTCAGTTGCGAGCAAGTACAAAAAGTAAGGGGGACGGGTGTGAAACAGTGATTGTAGCCGACGCAATCTGCCCCTTTAGGGCGCACTAATATGCATCAGGAAAATCAGGCCCTACGTAGAAACAAGTGGAGATCTAAGAACTAGTACATATTCCGACTGTCCAGGCATTGGCCAGAGTGGGCACCGGGCTGGTGGGAGAAAGTGTGTAAGCTGTCAGATGTAATCATCCAGATACAATGGAAGAGCAAAGCCAGAGAGAGAGCTGGAATGTTGATAACGGCCGTACAATTTTGGTCAAGCGTCTTTTGGTCACTCCCCTCCCCCCATGGTAGAGAGAGAGGGAGAACAGGTCTTTTACGGTGACAGGAAAGAAAACAACCCAACCAGAGAGAGAGGGGGGAGAGGGAGAGTAGGTCAGTATGCCCCACCCTGGCCCCGAGAGAGAGGATAATGGTTTTCTTTAGTGTAGATAAGATCTAAAAAAACCTAAGCGATGAATTTCGATTGTCGTACCACCCAACGAGAGAGAGAGAGAGAGAGAGAGAGAGGGGGAGAGAGAGAGAGGGAGAGCGAGTCAGTGTGCCCCACCCTGGCCCCGAGAGAGAGGGAGGGAATGGAGAAATGGGCTGAAGAAAGAAAGGGTATGAGTTGTACGTTTTTCGTTTTTGTTGTTGAAACGAGAAGACGTTACGGGCAGTTAGAAATTGGAATTCGCCCAAGACGGACGTGCCAACCAGGCGGGAGCACGCGCGAATGCGCTCTCGTTCAGGACGACAGGACCATGAGACTCCCCCCCCCCCACACACAACGTTTTCAGTAGACAAGTTACAACTTAATTAACAACTGGGAAATCGTAAATAGAGGATACACAGAGAGACGAGATAGTTAGTAAACAAAGCCATTATCGAAAAACAGACTTTGAGTTAAAGTTTAAAACCAATTGTTTCTCTTGTTAAATAATTATTGCTTACGAAAAGACCTAATCGATGTTGTTTCATTATTCCTATTGTCAGTTCGTTGTTTGTGTAACTTTGCCTTCACAGCGGACCAGCGAAGCAATCATCATTCATCCGACCGGGAGGAGGTTCAAACAATTTTTCTTTTCTGCCGCTACGACATCACGAGCCCAGAGAGGGTGTTCATAGTCTGGAAGGATTCCTGTGCCGAGAACGGTTCTCATTACATTTGATGCCGTCACCAGGAAGGACCGTGTGGGGTCCCCGTTATATATATATATATATATATATATATATATATATATATATATATATATATATATACTAGCAAAAATATGCTCTTTCTGGTCACATACTTTTGCTACTCTGAGGATAATATATCATGGTGAACGAACATATACTACACTGACCCCCAAAAGAGAAAGTATTGACTGAGAGGATAATATCATGATGAACGAACCCCCCCCCCCGCTCCGCCAAAAGGATGAGTCAATGCCGGGGAGGATAATATAATGATAAGAAAATAGATAGGGCACCAAAAAGGATAAGGTAGTCCCTATGTAAATGTTCTTCATGACAAAGGGGAGGATTAGCCCAACCCATTAAAAAGAAGGAGGTAATTCCTGGGAAGACGGTCTGATGACAGTAGAACTGATACTATACTACTCACTCCATTAAAAGATAATATTATAATAAGTTAAATCAGTTTTTTTTATTTATTTAAAAATCATAAAAACATTTTTTTTTTACATTCTCTGACCTTTTATTTTTCATTCTTCATCATTACTGGCTTCTTGATTCTACGCCGTCTCCACCCCAGTTGAAATTGTGAACTTTCAAACCTCCCCACCTTTTTTTTCAACTGGCAGAGATATAGAAGAGGAGGAGCTACATGATCTTACCACCACCAAGAGGATTACAATAGATACATCATTGTGATCACACCGAAAGAGCACCCCCCAAAGAAAGGGATGCTTCCCTAAAGAGTAGCTCCCCAAAGCAGAGAGCAAAACATGAAACGGGGGGTGGCATACCGCCCAGATTCTGCTAAAACAGAAGATGCTGCTCCCCTAAAGACTTCGGAAGAAGAGGATGCTCCCCTAAAGAGCGGCTCCCTCAACGAGATAGAAGCAAAAGAAAAAGGGGAGGTATCACCCAATGTGGTGATGTCCCTGTGAGAGAAGTCAGCCTGGATCCCCCAGAGTGGCTCCGGAGATTCCCCAGAGAAGGAGCAGAAAGGAAAAAGGAGCGGTTTCACCCAATGTGGTGATGCCATCCACTTTCAGCATCCTCTTCAGAAGAGAGGCACTCCCGGTTCCATCATCAGGGACCAGAGGTCAGCACCATCGAAGAAGTCCGCTTTGGGGAAGACCACGGAGAAAAAGATGTCCCCACAAGATTACAAGGAATTATACCTTAAAAATATAAGCAGTACATAGAAGGCAATATACTGCAACCTGCGCCTGGCTCATTGGGACTCAAAAGGTAAGACATGGTGGAGCTCCTGAAGAAACTCAACATCCGGGTAACCTACATCTGCCAAAGGAGTTTTACCATGTGTGACATCCTGCTCCCCTCTAAAGATGAAGTGGAACGACTTTTGCTAAAGGAAATGAGGAGCGGGAGAGTTACACTACATTCCGAATATCAGTGCAAGAGGAGAACCCGGGTCGACGTTTACAATGCCCCAACTGAGCTGTGCACGGATTACCCCGGAGCGTACTTCAGCCAGTTTGAGGATGTGGAGCAAGTGGATCCGGTAAGGGCCAGGAGCGGAGTTCACATGGCCGACTATACGTTCGCCATTTATACAAAGAATGCGATTGGAAGAAAATGTCACGTGCAGAGAAAAACAAGAAGGGAGTAGGGACGCGAGGAATGTTATAAAAAGAGAAAGAAAAAGAAGATGAAGAAGAGGAAGAAGAAGAAAGAGAGACCAATCAACCAGTGTCTTTAGAACGTCAGTTGAAGAAGAAGAAAAAGAAGAAGAAGAAGAAGAAGAAGAAGAAGAAGAAGAAGCGAGAGCATATATATATATATTTGATTGATCAAATTCAAACATGTTCATAAAATGGACATAAACCATTTTTTTTTCAAAAGTGCTCAATACCAAGTAGAGCATTTATAAAATTATATAAACAATATTATAGCCTTACGTCAATCAACCCAGGGTTCGATGCTATGGCATCTTGTCAAAGACTAAATAAAAATAAAATCAAGAATGAAAATTGAGAATCTCACATTGGGAAACATCACCAGCAGAAGCCAGATTTTAAGAAAGAAGGAAGGGAAGAAAAAAATTTGTTCGAAGAAATGGAGAACCGACCAAATTTCATATTGGTTAAATCTAGGTCAACTATACGCTGCCGCATTAACTCTGCTTCCTCGCATATCTTTAGTCAGGTGGCCATTAATTCGACGCCTGTTAGACCGAACAAGTATAGGGGGTAGAAAATAAACACACACACATATACACACACACACACACGCATATATATATATATATATATATATATATATATATATATATATATATATATATATATATATTAGTTGAAGATTGTATGGATTGCACGTCGATTGCTATTTTACTAATACCTGGAAGTAAATTGCAAACTTATTCAATTTCAAAGATTACAAGAATCGACTTTGTTAAAGTACATAAAAAAATGAGTGGCTATTTTGCTGATAACTGGTTGATTATTTCTAAACAGTTATAGTACGTATATGACCGCAATAGAGTCAATATGTTTCAATTCGACATAGCCGATCCATAAGCTTCGATGCTATCCATCACTAATGTGACACTTACGAGATGGGCGGTATTTCGAGATGGGCGGTATTTCGAGATGGGCGGTTACCAGCTGCGATAATAAAACATATAAGCTAAACGGAAACACATTCAACCGTGACGCCATTTCTGCCTTTGTTTGTTAAATTCATTATTAATTTGTATCACCCGTTTTATTCATACTTAAACGTTTTCCTTTAATTTGTGACAGCACAAATAACCCGATGAAACATTGTTCGCTTCTTCGCCTATCGCCGCCATACACGCAAACCAAAACGCACACAGCGTTCGCATCTCTGAAAGCTTTATAAAATACCTGCAACTATTGTACGGATACGAAGATGAGAGGGACGTTAGCTTTTCTTTTCATTTTTAGTTTCGCTCCAAGCAAAGAAGACGCTGACATTACCACTGCTATAAACGATATAAAGGATTTGCTTAACAACTCTATGGAGTCCGAAGTACACGGAGTAGAGAATGTATCGTTTCCAACAGAAGCTTATGATTATGATATAGGCTCGAGGCCGTTCTTCCCACCGGATTTCTACATCAATTTATACACTGTTCCTGTATGCCCGGACAGCAAAGTGTTGGTGTCTAAATACAGCAAGAAGACAAACACCTCTTCGACATCTGATCACATTTCAACTTCTGCAACAGATTTTGATTTGGAAATATCAAAGACAGTAATGAAAGAGTTCCTTAAAAAATACAAACAGCTAAATTACACAGACATCGAAGGCTGTTATAATGATACCAAATGTGGTTATTTCGGGGACTGCTGTCCGTATAAAGACCAATATTCGACAGAGAAAACCTATAATTCTTACAAGTGCATTCCAATCAGAACTGATCATTTTTCGGTGGATGATTACCTTTTAGTAGCAAAATGTCTACCTTACTTCAAAAGCGATGCGACCACAAAAGATAAATGTGAACAATACTCGGGCCATAAATATCCACCCGTTATATCGAACGGGGTTGGCCGATTCTATCGAAATGAATTCTGTGCCAAATGTAACGATGACTGGAATTTTACAAAATGGACAACGGAGATCGTTGTCGATAACCCTAACTGGTTTGACGAGATAGCACGGATTCGAAATTCATTAGATGTCGCAGAATTTATGAAGAACTACATCCAAAATATCATTTTCAAAGTCCCCTTTGGCATGGATAGGCCGTGGAGCTGCGATAGCCAATACCCTTACATCGATACATGTAACCTTACAGGCGAACTACTTTTAATTGAACCATGGGAAGAGTTCGGTTGTCGGAGCTACACCGACCCGGTGGACTATTACCGTAATACTGTCTGCAAAACATGTAATGAGAGACGGAATTGTGAAGATCCCCCAAGATCGAATGGTTTTGTGCCTGATTCATTCGGCGCTTTAATGGATCTGGAATCACTGAGGAAATACGAAGAATATTTGAAAGAGGAAGAAAAGAAAACCCTTTGCCAATCTGACGAATTTTATGACTACCTAAATGTAAGACATCTTTTTCTGTTTACTCTTCTGTCTAATTAAACGTTCATCTCTTTCAGGATTCAATATGTATTACATTTGTTGTTGAGTTTTCTTTAAGGGGAATAACGCTTTCCACTTAGCGTAAAGCATTACCATTCGTAATTAGACTTGAGTTCTCTTGGAAATTGGTAATGTAAACAACTATAGAAACATAATTTCTTTTACTTTTGTGTTGTGCAGGATGGCTTAGTTGTAAGATTGCTGACATGCATTGATGGTGGGCGCCAAATACATTTTCGGCTTAGGTCGTATTATTTACATTAAAATATGGAAAGACGCAGTGAGTACTATTAATAAACTTCTGACGATCAGATCTATACTCTATAATATATATATATATATATATATATATATATATATATATATATATATGGTACTACTCCAGAGAATGCGCCTAATTTCTGTGACTGCTCGGCTGCAGCGATCGGGCAGGTCGCGGAAGCGCCCGATAGCTGCCGAGACGAAAACGAGGCTGTCGAGACGAAAACGAGGCTGTATAAACAAAACCGAAAATCGTGAAAATGGAAGGTTAGCAGACGACAATATAAGACGATGAATACGGAAAGAAAAAATGCATATATTTTTATAAAAACTGAAAGAAATGAACAAACCATAGCTGAAAAACTATAAATAAACTTTTTTTTATGTTTTAGTGGGCAAAATGAACCATTTTAAATTTTTTTTTTACAATTAGGCAAGTTTTTTGTTATATATTTTTTTTTTGGGGGGGGGGGAATTATGTACCTTTTCCCGTAGAGGTTCAGGATTTACTGCTACTGTTGCTGCCGCTTGTTTTTTGGATTGAGCGAAAGACAGGCAGAAGAGGAGGGGGTCGTCGAGGCTGGGGAAGGAGGAAGAGGATGGTCGATGGGGTAGATTTCTGCTATCTGCGTTAATATGGCGTCGAAGATGTCGTTTCAAAATCTCTGACGCCACATAAATTCGCGCAGATAGCCGTCTACGAGTGCCATGCTCGTCACGCACTCCTTCTTGTTTCTCTGTTTCGCTTCCTTCCACATCCTCTCGACGTGGTTGGTGCAAGTACCCGTTGTCGGGTCCACGAAGTTCTCGCTGTGGTTCACCGTAAGGTGCTGATACCCCTCCTCTCCTAACCTGTTATAGGCTCTCCAGCAATCGGATACTACCGTGGTCCCAGGTACGACGTACTGTTTAATTATTGGAAGGAGGGTTTCGGCATTCCTGTTAGGCACTGTCACCAGGAAACCCTCCTTCTCTGCGGGGTCGTATCCCCACGAAGACCCAGAGCGGCTGGAGAACACGTCCAACATTGTTTTTTTCCCCGGCGGTTAAATATAGACTCGTCTATTTCCACTGTATGCCTTGGGCCTCCGCGTCGCTGAGGGTGAGGGTTGCGCGACAGATGTTCCATGCAGACCTCCAGCAGAAAATTCTTTCAGTCAACTTGTGTGGTTGGAGACAGTACGCTGCATTCCTCGCGTAGGTTCTTCCCTGTTGCCATATCCTGGGACTACAGGTAGATTAGTTTCAGTATGGTTGATATTTCCATCCTGGATCGCGAAAAGAATGTCCCTGCTTGTACAGACACCCAAGCCCTGCATTCTTGGGTGGGGCATCTCCATGAATACTTGTCCGATATATTATTCCTGGACGTCAAGCGGCAAGGTCGTGTACATCTGCTACACCTCATTCTGGTCGACAGAAGACATTTCTGCTGGTAGAACTGCACAACGCCTGGAAATTCATTTTGCGTTTTGCTTAGCGATTCCTTCCAATTGTTATCGGCTGCTTGCTATAAACTGCTTTGAAGAAACCTGATTGGTCAGTTTTTTTTCCAGTTTTGTTTACAGCCTCGTTTTCGACTCGGCCGAGCAGTCACGGAAATTAGGCGCATTCTCTGAAGTAGTACCATATATATATATATATATATATATATATATATATATATATATATGTGTGTGTGTGTGTGTGTGGGGTGGGTGGGTGGTGTGTTCTAACATTTTCTATTCTTATTAAACATGAAAGAACGAGTAAAAATACGTCAGTAACCAACACAAAAAGTAAGAAAGCCAACACTCAAAATTCATATAAACATAACAATTTATTTAACGTGGTTCATTTAAATTGTATAAATTCCTCAATGAAAGTTTTGTGTACAGGAAAATGTCCCTTTTACTGTTTGTATAAAATGTCTCTTTTAAAGTTTGTTCTTGGAAAGCACACGTGTTTTGGTGTGCGCGTATATTAGAGAAAATGAGCCGTCTCTCTACCCTTTTTTTTACAGTGTACGAAATGGTAGGAATTTGTGTTGAACGGTACTTAAAACAGAGAAAAGAAAGAAAGGGTTTAAACTTACTATTTGTCCTGTGTCCGGCGAGGAGGGGGGGGAGACGGCGTGTAGTAAGTGTAAGACAGTGGCAGGCAGCTTCTTGCCCCCATGCTTTAGGAGTCTGTTGACGGGACCGTCTTAGTCGCTGGTCGTAAGGAAAAGGGATGATAAAGAGGAAGGAGAAAGTGCGTTCTTTTTTTTATATCACTCAAAATCTCGCGTGGTAAAGCATGACCTGTTGGTCTTTGATTGGTCGGATCCTCTGACAGCGTGATTTGGCGAGAATAGGCCCTGTCTTCTTCCTTAGAGACGAAGAAGGGCTGAGTCAACAGAGAAAGAAATAACATATTAGGATGTTAATCCGATATATATATATATATATATATATATATATATATATATATATATATATATATATATATATATATTACTATTCATCCAGCAATCCATCTATCTCAGGATGGATAAAATGAATTCTCCGAGCAGAAAATTTTCGCACCACTATTATGTTCCCTTACTAAGATTTAAATCAAAATATAATGATACTAAACTTTTCATCTAGAAACTGAAATTTAGATTGATGCTTAATACGTTTTGCGTATTGTTAACTTTATATATATATATATATATATATATATATATATATTATATATATATATATATATATATTCACTATTAATAATAATATTACAATAATACTAGTATACACCTTCCTTCAAAAATAATGGAAAAGAATTATGATTCGCCAGTGTTTGAACTGGCCTTTTATCGAGATATATTACTAAAATATTCATATAAATTTATAGAATTACGGCAATAATTTATCTTTTCGAATATAAATCATCATCATTACTAATGAGCTAAATGAAAAAAAAACACCCAACACTTATTTACGGCGGGTGAATCTGAGATGGTGCTATTTTCTTTCTCGCTTCCCCTCGCGACTTTAAATGGTTTCGTCTGACACGTGTTTTAATCCTTAACGTTTGCGTGACGGGATGAAACACACACACACACACACACACACACACATATATATATATTAACCGGCGGAGCTACCAACATTTATTAATTCTTTAAAAATTGTTTATTATTTATATATTTTAATATTTACATTTTTTTTAAAGTTTAGAGCTTAAATTTCTATATTACACGTGTTTCGTGAATGTTTGACTCTCTTCAGGTCTATAAAAAATATATTTAAGAAGATATATATTTTAGTTTTGAAAGAAACATTGTAGTTTGAGAAAAACTGCGTATTCAATCTTTTCATTAGAAATTTAGTGAGCACGCACGGCCTTTTTCTCTGAGTCATCATCAGTACATGAGTGGGCATTTAAAATTAATATATATATATATATATATATATATATATATATATATATATATATATATATATATATATATATATATATATATACACAGTGAAGACGGTGTTCCCCTTGTACCTTTGGCGAGGGTAAGAAAATAGCCACATGCATCATAGGCTACTAAACCTAGCACTCTATTCACCTTATTCACTCGAGCGTGTTTCAAGAAATATCTGACTATTTTCAACATCTAACAAAAATTGTTACTTTCCGCCCGCTATCACAGATTCTCAGAAAAACATACTCCATACAGATGGTAGCAAAACCTACTCCATACAGATGGTAGCAAAACATACTCCATACAGATGGTAGCAAAACATACTCCATACAGATGGTAGCAAAACCTACTCCATACAGATGGTAGCAAAACATACTCCATACAGATGGTAGCAAAACATACTCCATACAGATGGTAGCAAAACATACTCCATACAGATGGTAGCAAAACCTACTCCATACAGATGGTAGCAAAAACGTTTCCCTCTAATCTTCATCTACTCCTCCTCTCCCACTTAACGCCGGTAAAAAAAATTACATCGCATATATTTTTAGAATCATCACCGCAAATATTTCATTTCATTCTTCTACTAATTTCATACATAATATGCACAATTTCTAAATCAATTAATAACAGCTCCATGACATTCCTTCAAACTTACAGAATATCGGATTACATATACTTATTTATTGTCCGTCGTTACTTATGGTGTGCGGACAAAAGCCCACCGGACATATTTAATTTTTTTCCAATTATCAATAACTTTTTGTCTGTAATTTTTTTTTTTGGCAAATTTTTTTAAATTTCATTTTAAAACATTTTCCCGGTACTTTGTATATACTGCATTCTTTTAAAGATTACCTCATAAAAAACGCACCCTTTAACTGCTTATCATAAGTCCGGGTGGTAAATCAAATACAGTTGAAAAATTGTGCAAAAACAATTTATTTGGGTTTAATTACTCATTTGTTACCTATATAACAAGATGTATGGCGCTTATTACTTTACTTACAACCAATATTTACGGTAACTTAATGTGCTTATATTTTATATTAAATATTTTTTAATGCAAATGCGCCACAAATAATATTTTGTTAATAGTTGTCAATCGATGAAATATATTTTAACACCGTTCTGGATGTGCCCCCCCCCCCCATTCAAATATTTAAAATATTTTTTTAACCAAATTATTTAAAAAAATAGGATTTTAAAAGTTAAATTTACTTTTTATGGTATCGTTTGGTCATTAAATTATTAACTGAACCCAATTGTTATGGAACTATAAATAATAGTTGTTATTGTACTGTTGATTTAATCTCTATTTATAAAATTATTGGATGTAAAAAGCTTCCAAAACTTTCAATCTTTTAATACATGAGGATTTGCGCAGAATCAAAATTCTTAGCAAATCCTCATGCCAGTTTAAATTTTTTTTCTCTTCAACAGTTTAAATACTTTCTTGAGTACCAAGTACCCTATGCCCTTTATAACCAAGAAAAGAAACATTTGAATGAAAAAAGCCTACTCGGGATTCTAGTACTTATTGTGCCCTTCCAGTGGGGTTCTGAATAGTTTTCTCCCTCCTCGAACTTTCCATCCTTCGAGACCCTTCATGATCAGTTTGTGTGGTCTCAACTAATGTTGATGAGAATGTCAAATTATAGCATTTTTCTTACATATTTACCCTGGCAGTTTCAGTTTCCTTCGTTACATGCATTTATTATTATATTTTTCTGTTCACACAGCGTTATTTTATTATTATTATTATTATTAGTAGTAGTAGTAGTAATAGTAGCATTTAATCACGAGGATTCTTCTAACTAATCATTATCAGTGATTGTTTACTGCAATTTGAGTGACAACAAGTCACCCTAGATTTCCAGCACTTCTGCTGTATTCAATAACTGTTGCAAATCATTTTGCGTTATCGCAACAGCCATTTGCTATTTATCTATCACTGATAACGACTGTTGGCTTTCCCTGAAGTTTGAGTGGCAATAAGCCCCCACAAGTACTTTCTTCGCCCTTCTAGCTGAGGTCGGGATTGTGCTCTCTCTCTATGCTCTTTTCATCCCCTGAAAATCTTCACGACCATGTTGTGTAGTACAGACCGAGGTTAGTGTCACACATGTAGGTTTTATTTTATTTAGGAGTTACCATCAGTGATTGCTCACTAATAATAACCGCTGGAATCTGAGTGACAACAAGTCTCCCCAGATTTCCAGTACTCTCCACCTCTTTTCGATAACCATTGAAAATGACTTTGCGGTATCGCAAAAGCCGCTTACCATTGATTTCTCGTTGGTAACGACTATTGGTCTCCTCTGGGATTTGGGTGGCTATAAACCTCCCCAAGGTCCCAGTACTCTCCACACTCTTCCAGTGGAGGTCTGGTTAGTGTTCTCCCTCCTCGGTCTTCGCATCCTTCTTGACCCATCACTACTGATTTGTGTGGTTTCAGCTGAGGCTGGTGCCATCAATGGTTTTTTTTTGGGGGGGGGGAGCAGCTTATGATATTTCTTACAGTTTCAGTTCTCTGGTTTATGTGGTGGTGTTCTTTCTGTTGTTTTGTTTTCTTCCTCTTGAAACTTCAATGTGACTGGTTACCATTCGTAGCTTATGCGGGTTGGTTTTCACATTCAAGGATTTTCCTTAAGATTGCAGTTGTTTTGATCATTGCCGTCCTTTATATGGTCTCAGTGATCCCTTCGATTCCAATTTCTCCCAGTATTTTTTTCCAGTTTTTAGGGGGACTGTTCCTAGTGCTCCTACGATTATTGGTATTATATTGACTTTCTTCATGCTCCATATCCCTTTCAATTCTCTGGCAAGTTTCGTGTATTTGCTTCGCTTTTTCATCTCTGTGGTCTGCTGAAAGGCAAAATCTACAATTTGGCAAGATTTTTCCTTCTTGTTGACTATTAAATTCGGTCTCCTTGCTTGTATGAGTTTATCGGTTTGCACCTGGGTCCCAGAGAATTTTGTGACTTTCGTTTTCTCTAGTTTATGTTTGTACCATTTGTCTGCGTGTTCGAAATTCAGTCGTTTGCAGAGTTCCCAGTGTACTGCTTTCTCTACGCAGTCGTGTCTGTTCTTGTATTCTTTTGGGGCTAGTTTCCTGACTTAAGCAAGCAATGAAAAGTTTTTTTTCAGTCAACTAATAAATGAGGGCGCCCTTTACAGTTTCTACACCATTCTCTACTCCTTGGAATCAATCTTCATTTCTTTACTGTTCTTGCCTTAATTGTAGGCCTTGGTGTGTCGCCTGTCCCTTTCGACTTCCTCTCTGCAGGTGGGATCTCCACCTGGATTTCCACCAAGGACGGCAATTCCTGCACTCAATCAGGATTTCGGTAAAGTGCACTTAATGATATCCCTCCTCGCCCATGTACTCTGTTGTCAGTGTTCTTAGGTTACCTAACCTCTTTCTATGTCTTTTCAGCGCCCTCTTTGCTGCAAATGCCAATCCTATCATGATTGAAATTACCACCACTACCGGCCAAGCTATTGTAGTACCTATATCCACCCTCCAACCTGAATTCTCTTTTTCTACTAGGCTTAATTGAGATTTTAGTTTATCAAAACTAATTCTTTCTACCGGCTTTAATAATTCAGACATTTTCTGCATGGCGACCTTAGGAAATTCCTTTACTATAGGTTCCCACAATCGTGCCCTATCTACTTGCATTAGTTCCAACCAATTCTAAGAAAGATTTCCAATTTTCCAATTTTTCCTCCGCCTGATAGTAAGGGGGAATGGAAACCGATGCCCCTAAGGTGGCGCATCCCATGGGTAATTTTATGATGAACAATGGGTGGGGGGGCTGTTATCGTTTTGGTGGCCTTACCTTCGCAAACCCTAGATAGTTCCAAATCCATCGGCAACACAACATTCGTCAACACTTCTACTACAACCCTAACCCTAATCCACTACATATCCCTTCTAAACAATTTTAAAATGCACAGTTCATGACTGCTAGTTATATAGATCGGACTCACTGATTCACACATTCCCGCTTCTTCATTTGTCAACATCATGAATTTTGTCCTGGCTGCATTTAAGGCCACAAACTCCATTTCCACCTTATATCTCGCTACTGCCCCAAATTTTTTATAAGCTCGGGGTAAGGTATGGGCAGGTTAACTACCCAGTATATATCAAAAGTACTATCTCTATCAAACAATGGGATGGATACCAACACTAATAGCTTTTTACCTTCCAATAATGTAACACATCCTAACACCTTATAATACTTCTATAACTGTTCAGTGGGGTCAACTGGTAATCTAAAATGATGGGGCAAATCGGTCTGTATTATTACCTTCAATTTTCATGGGGTTACTATAATCGGCAACAGATGTCCAAGCGACAACATCTCTAACTGCGCATGTGCATGTTCTAATAACGTCATCAATGATTGTCCTGTCTAACGTACCCTATTCGTTAGTGCCAATAACTGAAAATACTGCCGTACAAAACCGTCCAGTTCATGTATTTCTGCCGTCACGGCGTTGGTTATATTGGCCACTTCTTCTCTAAATGTCCATATCTGAAAGAGCAACCATCCTATACTATCTCTGTTTTCGACTAACTCTAGTGGCGTTCAATATCGATACGCTTTCCCTTGCCACATGTGACACTACCTTTTGATTTTTTTTAAAATGCTCCAATTTTCTCCTGATTGCCTTTATATCACCCTCCGACACTGTTCTAAATAATACTATGGGTAAAAGCGCTCTCTTCTGACTGGTCCGTAATAGCTCTACCCCTTATAAGGTATGCCTATCATTACCTTCGTGTCCTCTTGCAAAAAGTGCAACAACCGGACATATTCCTGGTTGTGCGAATACTTATCGATTATCTGTTCTTCAACCCTCAATAGTCCCGTTACCTCCCCATTCAGTCGTTCCAGCAACAACTCGTACGGCCGTAGATCTATCACTAGTGCGATCAACCATTTGGGTCTCGTTCACTGGTCTTCTTAAATACGGTATTTCCACTATCTTCCCAGGCGCTTGCTTTAGCAAGTATTGGCAGCACCACCTTCTGTCCATATCTGCAATGACACCGAGAGAGGAATCGATCTTAGTTATATATCTCCCTCTATTCTTATCTATCCGTTTATCTCCAGGGTGACGTCCGAGAAGATGGTCCGCGCCACTACCACCAGCACCACACACGCATGGGGGCCCTCCATGCACATGACGGAGCCAACCGATGCGACACAGCCCACCTCCAGATCACTGACAATCTTTTACCTGCTTTTTTTTACTCTGGTGTCACGGGGGATCCTGCGCCCCTCAACCGTAACTTATGGGGCAATTCTTCCGTCACCTTAGTTACCTTTTCCTCCATTAGCTTTCTCTGAAGTTGGGATAAGGATATTGTATCCTCCTCCTCCCACTCACTCGATTCTGCAGCGGACTCTGCAGAGACACTGAATTCGTTCTCTTTTCCCACGGGGGAGGGGGTCTGTTGTCCCTCCCGGCTTCTCATAGACTGGGGAGCCAGACCTAATCTCGCCTCCTTTTTCCATGGAGGGGGATGTTGCCTCCCTCGGCTTTCTAAGGACCGGAGGGCTAAACCCCCCTCCCCTCCTCTGATTCACTGCCTGTTTCCATTTCTTCGGGTTCCACAAGGGTCGTCTTCCTTACCCTTCTCTTCTTGGTTGTCGGTTTCAGTTCTTCCCAAACTTCTACCTCAAATTATTAGCATGCACCCTCTTTACTGTCCCTGCTACCTCACAAAGGACACTGGACCTGTTTGCTGCACAATCCGGTAGAAGGGAATTCACCTCTGGTTCAGTTTACCTACTCTCATATGCAGTTTGTAATATAGCATAATTACTGCCCCCCACCCCCACCCCGAGAAAAAATTCACTTTTGATACTCATGTTTAAATGTGCTGTTGGACGGGCTTCAGTCATATCAAAGAACCAGTTTTGTTATTCTTCTAAAATAGTCATTTAGTAATGGCCGGGATATGCCTTGCTTAACTTTAACTTACAACAAAACGCCCTGTCTTAACGTAATGAAAATAAAGAATAATAATGTGAAAAAATCCTCTCACAATGACGTCATTTCCAAAAAGAAGGAGTCGACAATTTTGAAAATTAACTTTAATTTATGTGAACCCCCACCGATCTCACAATGACGTCATTTCCGGAAGGTTGAGTCAGTAGTTTTTAAAATGAACAGAATTTGCCAAAAAAATGTATAATTTATTTTTTAAATATTATTTACTTTGAATTGGAACTAATTACGTTGTCCTTTTTAATAATTATTCATTTATTTAAATAAATAAAAAAAACGGAAAAAAGCATTTGTTCATTACATAGCCTCGTTTTAAGATCATCCATTGTCGGTAAGTAAAACAGTGAAAAAAGCATTTCTTCAGCGTTAAGTATTAAATCAACGAGTTTAATTGTTATTAGCTACGCCGGTAGAGTTATAAACAAAAATATTCCACTTTGACTTAAGACGTCGAGGTTGCAAGTTCAAATCACGACCTCCGCGTCAAATTTACTTATTGTTTTTTTAGTTTTTAAGATGTGCCCTAATGTATTTCTTTCGTTTACAAAGATTCTTGCTGACTTTAAAAAATTAAGTAAATAGTATTTAACCATCCCCTTTCCCTCTTACGTTTACGTTTTTTTTTTCGCGTCCCCCCCCCAAAAAAAATGGGGGGGATTTCTCCCCCTCCCCCGACCCTTCCCACCTAAAACAATCGAGAGCGAATGCAGACCCAATGCATTTCCAATGAACAGATATACGATCATTCATTTGTAACTGGAAGTTGAACAAAAAAACGAATTCTTTATCATTTAAAATTTATATGATTAAATCAGTTGTCTTCGTGGTGCAGAGGTTAGCGCATCCGGCCGTCAGCGTCAAAGTTGCGAGTTCGAATCGTAGCCTGGGTGCTTAAATTATTTATTGTTTATTTCTGAAATTACTTTTACAAAAATTCCCCAGGACAGACAGACATCCTGACAGAATGACAGAGAACCTGCTCTTTATATTATAAGTGGGCTAGTCAAAATAGCCTCCCTAACGGTCGTCAATTTTTGCTAGGCTGCCGCGTTCTTGGGTGGTGAGACAAAGAAAAAATAAATTTGTCTCCGAATCTTTTTTTTGTTTAAAAAGAAAAAAAAAATTTTTTTTTTTTTTGGCGGGAAAATTTTTTTTTTGTTTAAAAAAAAAAAAAATTGGTGGGGGGGAATTTCTTTCCCCCCACCCCCGACCCCTTCCCCCCTAAAACAATCGAGAGCGAACGCAGACCCCAATGTATTTCCAATGAACAGTTATACTATCATTCATTTGTAACTGGAAGAAATTGAAAAAAAAAACGAATTCTTTATCTATTAAAATTAAATAGTATTTTATCACTTGTAATGGTGGAGTGTAGGTTAGCTTGTCCGGCAGTTAGCGTCAAGGTTTCGAGTTCGAATCGTAGCCTGGACGCTTAAATTATTTATTGTTTATTTCTCAAATTACGTTTACAAAAATTTCCCAAGACGGATAGACAGACATCCTGACAGAATGAAAGAGAACTTGCTCGTTATATTATAAGTGGACTAGCGAAAATAGACTCCCTAACGGTCGTCTATTTTTGCTAGGCTGCCGCGTTCTTGGTGTGTGAGACAAAGAAAAAAAAATTCGTCTCAGAATATTTATAATAATTGGTGGGGGGGACTTTCTCCTCCCCCCCCCCGCGCGACCCCTCTCCCCCCCCTTAAAACAATCGAGAGCGAACGCAGACTCCAATATATTTCCAATGAACAGTTATACTATCATTCATTTGTAACTGGAAGAAGTTGAAAAAAAATGAATTCTTTATAATTTAAAATTAATACGATTATATCACTTGTCTTGGTGGGGCAGATTATAGCGCGTTCGGCAGTTAGCGTCAAGGTTTCGAGTTCGAATCGTGGTCCCGGCGCTTAAATTGTTTATTTCTCAAATTACGTTTACAAAAATTTCCCAAGGCGGACAGACAGACAGACATCCTGACAGAGAAAGTGCTCGTTATATTATAAGTGGACTAGCCGAAATAGACTCCTTAACGGTCGTCTATTTTTGCTAGGCTGCCGCGTTCTTGGGTGGTTAGACGCAAAAATGACAAAAATTTGTCTCCGAATGATTTTTTTGTTTAAAAAGGAAAAAAAAATTTTTTTTTTTTATTAGGCGGAAAAAAAATTTCCCGCCAAAAAAAAATTTTTTTTCCGCCTAATAAAAAAAAAAAATTTTTTTTTGGCGGGAAATTTTTTTTTTTTTCGAGCCAAAATTTTTTTTTGTCGCGCCAAAAAAAAATGAAAAAAAAAAAAATTGGGGGGGGGAATTTCTCCCTCCCCCCTAAAACAATCGAGAGCGAACGCAGACCCCAATGTATTTCCAATGAACAGTTATACGATCATCCATTTGTAACTGGAAGAAGTTGAAAAAAAACCGGATTCTTTATCATTTAAAATTAATACGATTATATCACTTGTCTTGGTAGGGCAGATGATAGCGCGTTCGGCAGTTAGCGTCACGGTTGCGAGTTCGAGTCGTAGTCTCGGCACTTAAATTATTTATTGTTTATTTCTGAAATTACGTTTACAAAAATTCTCGACGACAGATAGACATTTGTTAATGTTTATAAACAACCTGCTACTATTTAGAAACAAAAGTTTAGTAGCATTATTACGAAATTACGAAAGAAACATCCTCCGCCAATTAGATTCTACCTTTTTAGGCGATTACGTGTGAATATTCTGAAAACTTGACGGAAGAAGAAAAGAAAAGAAAAACGATTACTTTAGAATTTAAAGTAGGGTGAAGTTTTCGTATATGTAAAAATGATCCTGATTTTCGTATATGTAAAATGATCCTCCATTTTCGTGTCAGTTAACTAAATTCTTTTTTGATATGAGAGCTAAATCTGCTGCGTATTTTGTTGTTTTTTTTCAGGGGAAGAAGGTCTATTTTTTAGGCGATTATGTGTGTTTTTGCGACCTTGCAACTCGGACTTATGATTAGTGGTAAAAAAATTTGGTTAACTTCCTTTAAAAGATAGAATGGCTCGGAAATTGTAGATCATTTTACGTTAAATATATATGAAACTGATCCTCCACTCTAAATTCCAAACTATTTGTTTTCCACGGTGTTCACAGGTAACCGCCTCAAAAAGCAGAATCTCATTTTTTGTGGGAGCGGGGGTTAACGGAGGGTGTTAATCTACAAATTTACCCATATTTTATTTTTGTAAATCTTATACTTTTTTAACTATACTTTTTTTTTTTATTTAAGCAATTGATTTTAGTTGTGTTTATCTTTCCCATAAAAATTAAATAAATAACTTCTGTAAAATTGTATAATTAGGATTATTCGGACTACTGTTCTCATCTTGAGTGTTATTCTCACAACGTTTCGGCCGCTGTAACCTCCGACTTTCTTCAGGTGTATCTTTTCGAACCCGGGAATATTTCTGTTGAACTAGAAAATCTGGACGGAATTTCGAACGGAACCCTTTGTTTAATCGTTCCGTCAGCCATGATTGGGAGAAGTCTTCAGCAATTCCGCATTAAGGATTGAACTTTCAAATGACTATCACTTAGAGATGAATTTTACTTAGTACTATATCCACTGCGCCACGAGTGAAGAATATTAATTTTTTGACCAGTTAAGTATGTCTTTCTTGTGGTCTCTTGGTCTTACCGGATTCATCTAGTCTGGTGGAGTATCCAGCTTAGTGCTGTTACTTGAGGTAACATTACTTAGAGAAAGTGCACCATTCGGCTAGTGTATAGTCGTGTCGAGGGGATCTTATTTGGGCTTTGAATACAATGTTATTTTGAATATTTGGTCAGGGTTGTAGGGTGAAGTATCCTTGTGTCAGGTGATCCTGACAACCCCTTTTACAGAGAGACCAGATACACTAGAAGATGGTGTCTAGTAGGTAATTTAAACTCTCCTAGCAACAATAATTGTGTGTGTATTTTCAAATCATATTCCAAATAAAGAGTATACTCAAAGTTATTAAAGTTGTGTACAGCTGTTTCAAGTCGATATTTATTTTTAGTCATACAATACAATATAAAAATTATTTAAACAGCTATTCTCTTCAGAAAAAAACGACTACAAATTCCCCCCAAAAGTTTATTATCCTCAAAATAAAAAAAATCGCAGGAATAGATCCATTTTCAAATACATCGGTAAGATTTTAAATTATTTTCACATATGTACATGTGTGATGTGGAAATAATTTCAAATCTTATCGGGGTATTTGACAATGGATCTATTCTTGTGATGTGAAAGAAATACATGAAATAACTTCTATTCTTGACGTGAACATAAATATTTATTGACATAAATGAAATCTTTTTTCATTTTCAGAAACGCTGCCGACGCCTTGAGTGTTCTTTCGGTTTTTACATGAACCCTAATTCCACCTGTTCCCAAATATTGACGTCGGCCTGTCGAATACCTTACAAAATACACTTCTCCCTTATTCCGCTGCGGGACCTCACCGAAAAAGAAGCTAACCTGTTCAAAAAGAACTTCTGGAATACGGCACAAGCGGATTCCCGATCGATGCAACCGCTGATCACCTTCAAATACCGACTCAACAATCAGACCCATCACCCGTCTTTAGTGGAAAAAATTCTCTTCTACATTTACTTCGAAAGGACAGGTACCGAAGCGTTCACCAAAATGGAGAAATATATCGAGTCATGGATTTCCGAAATCAAACGGATGCCTTTCTCAAACTTTTTCCGCATCGTAAAAGATTTTGAATCCTTAAAAATTTCAAGGGATTATTTTCTAGGGAAATTGCTGGATAGATCCTTATATAAAAGTGTTTTATTGCAAATAAGTTCGACTTTTTCTCTACATCGATCCATACTATATTCAGAGATCCGCGAATGCACAAAAGTACGGCTGTTCCCTGATGAATTTACCTTTAACAAAAATAAGTCGGAAATTATAGTTAACGTTCGTCGAGTGAGTTTAACAATGGACCGTGTGGAGTTCTACCCGAACGGCACTGCTATGATCTGCTTGTCCGATTATCCGGGCACTTTTACAATCGTTGAACCGCTTGTTGCGGACTTTGTAGAAATCGTGCTTTCTAAAGTGTTCATAAGCATTTCTCTGTCATGTTTAGTGCTGACTCTAACAGCGTACGCCATTTTCCCTAGGCTGAGGACGTTGCCGGGCAAATGTAACATCTTCCTCTGTTGCACGTTGTTCGTAGCACAGGCGTTGTTTCTCGTCAAATCGTTCGATGATGAAACGGCGTGCGCAGTCATAGGTACCATCCGCCATTTTGCGTGGTTGTCGACATTTGGTTGGATGAGCATCTGTAGCTTCCACATGTACCGCGTTTTCACACGTTTTCTCGGCGGCGGCGGCACAGGTACTAAAACGAACAAAACAATCGCCAGATATGCCCTGATTGCATACGGGCTGCCGTTGCTTGTTGTCAGTAGCACAATAACTGCTAACATGGTGTTATACGGGGTTACAGTCACGGGCTATGGTCCTCCAAATTGCTATCTGAGCAAACAGCTCCAGTTGATCCTTGCCTTCGCCCTCCCGTTGTCCTTAATGATTATCTTCAACACTTCTCTTTTGTCGATTACAATTTACTCCTTATACAAAACAACTAAGGAGTGCAACATAGTGAACCGGGACAGACAGAGAGTCCTTGTCTACTTAAAGTTGTCTTCCTTGACAGGGATAACGTGGGTCTTTGGGTTTCTCTCGATGTCTATCCCTAATAAGTGGTTCAATTGTTTATTTATTATTATCAACGCTTCTCAAGGGATTTACATATTTCTTTCATACACACTCAATTCGAATGTTCTCAAACTTTTTAATGAGAAATTCACGTGCTTTCATACTTCAAGTAAGCGACGAGAATACACCGATGTATTTACCACCCAAACGACGAATGTTTGAGTATATATCTAAAAATAAATACATCTCTGAGTATGTGGAAAATGAAAATCGTACAGGATTCGAACCTGTGCCTCAAAACATTAAAAAAAACAACATAAAAACATGCATCGTATTTCGCTACTGATACAGGAAAGATATATGATTACTCGTTAGTAAAATCGTATACAAAGATTTATCGCAGGGCTTGAGAAATGAGTTATTTGTTGTACAGTTTCAGCTTTCTCTGGGTGCATAGCATTGTTAGTCAAGTGGTCTTTGGGGCACAGTTTTGAATCCTGTACGAGTCTCATTTTTTACTTGGCATTATATGTTTATTTCCAGCCTTGTGGACGAAATAATCGCTTGTTTAGTAATATTATCCGCGCAAGCAATAGCATCAACAAAAATAGAAGCTTAATACATAATATAATGTAGACTGTCGGAAATAGATTTCCAATAGTAAAAGCATTGATCGTATTTCGCTGCTGATGCAGAGAGGAAATGTGATTGCATTGTTAGTAAAGAGAGATTTACCACAAAGTATTTTAGATTAGTTTTGACAATTCCGGCTTTCTCTGGGTGTATGGTTATGGTTCTTGACGACGCCTATATTAGGTCTGATTCACAGTTTCGAATCCTCTACGAGTCCAATTTTTCACATTGTAGTATTCTATGCTTATTTCTAGCTCCGCGGACTAAATGGCTTGTTTAGTAATATTATCCGCGCAAACAATAGCATAAGGACAGCTTAATACATAACATACTGTATTAAAAACATATAAAACGTTCATCATATTTCGCTGCTGAAATTGTTAATAAAATCGTAAACAAAGATTTACCGCAGAGCTTAGGAGATGAGTCACTTCTACAATCTCCGAGTATACCAATCCCAAATATATTGAAAGACTGTAAAATACGATAATGGGTTTGACAGTTACCAAGGAACAAACTTGAATGGCATCAATCTATTTTTTTTTGTTTTATGCTTTCGTAAAACTGCAAAACTCTTTTAAAATGTTGTTTGTATAAAGAACCAAAAAATGGCAAAGTTGAAATCCAATTCGGCTTAAATGAACACTGGTGTAAGAGACGATACAGAGATTTGAATGCTGGGCATTTCTTTTGCAAAGCGGGCACTTTACCGCCGAGCATATTTTCAATTCTTAAGTGTCAAAAATAAGAATTGCAAGATTTATTAGAGGATAAACTTTCTTCTTCTTCTCCTTTATTTCTTTGACCTCAACCAAAGTCGTACTATCTCCACTGACGAATTCGGAGCCTGTCATACCCAAATGAACATTGGTAGTGTACAATGAATGGATGATATTTGTCTGCAAGATTACTGTTTAGGAAAAAGTAGTTTCATTTTTATTTTATATTTATTTATTAAACTTGGGTTTTCAATTTGTCTTCATGGTTTGTTCTGTGGATTTCACTTGATGAACACACCTTTGGCTTTGAGGATAACCTCGAGGCGGCCTTTCGACTTAGGTCCCCCAAGGCTCTGGTGATCCTGGAATTTATTTTGCTCTTCATATTGCAGCTTGTTCTTTTGGTGTTTCGTTCAAAAAAAAAAAAAAGGCTGGTATTGTAGGGGGACTGAGTATTGCTACCACATTTGCGGTTTACCTGCAGCTACCTGGTTGATCCAGGGTTTTACTACCTCGCTCAGAATGCGGATA
Organism: Sepiola atlantica; assembly: GCA_963556195.1. Lineage (NCBI taxonomy): Eukaryota > Metazoa > Mollusca > Cephalopoda > Sepiida > Sepiolidae > Sepiola > Sepiola atlantica. The sequence goes on from OY744521.1 coordinate 58,486,902, forward strand.
TTCAGCCTGAGGGAAAAAGTTGGATGACATAAGGCCATCTTCAGCAACGAATTCCGGCGTTCTGGTGGCGTCAGATCGTTGATCATACGCTTTCTCTTTTAAGCTCGCCTCATAGTCTTTCAAATTCCTTTCTGACCTGTTCGCTGAGGGAGTCTAAAATCTTCTTATTTCTCCTTCCGGTGTGGTTTCAAAAGTGAAATCCATGTCTCTTTCACAAATATGAAGGCTCAAATTTGTCGATAATCAATTATTTTGAAAAGCAAAAAATGGAAATATAGTCACTGTTTCTATGAAGACAAGACTGACAGCGAAAGTAAAAAAAAAATGCATAAATTAGCAGTTGAAAATTGCTAACAAATATCAGCCGCACCCTACGTCTAAGTTGAAGAAGTTTGTATATGTGTATTTTTCAGACTTAACATGGCGGACACAAGGTGGGGCAGTGAGCCTCCGGTAAGCCACTATCATTCGTCACGCAATCATTTTAAAGTTAAATTCTTTGGCTTTTGCTGTAATTAAAATAATTTATCAAATAACACTCTCCTCTACTTTATTTTATTTATGCAATTTTATGTACGTGCAATTTTAGCGTTTGTCAAAAAAATATACGCGTATTATTATTAAGTGTTCGATTTATTAAAATATTTATCAAAGTTGTATTTTAAAAAAGTTTTTCTATGTGGATTTATCAGGAAAAGTTAGTTCAATTTTATAACATTTAGACTAAAACATTTGCGTTCAGAGGTCTAATATATTTATTTATTTATTATTTGTTTATACACCTATAGCATGACATAACTTTATTGATAATTGATAATCGAATAATAAGATCAGATAAAAAAATAGCCGAAAATTTACGAAAAATACCGAAAATAATTATATAGATAAGCAAATATTATCTGCTTTTTTGATATTCATAGCAAACGTAAATACGTTTTTAAATAAATTCTAATATGTTCATAGTTTTCTAAACTGTCTGTTTTCAATAGTTTTTTCTTTTTATATTTTATTCACCATTACAAATCACGTTGCATTCTTGCAACAGTTGTTTGACATGAAGTTATCGCTTATAACGTCATGTGGCTTTCTATGGAATTTGAGTGACCATGAGCGTTCTCAGGATTCCAGTACTCTTTGTGCTTTCCCTCCTCGGTATTTTCAGAAGAAGAAGGATAAAAAAGATCCTTCTTCTTCTTTTAAAACTATCTTCTCAACTCAACCGTTGAAAATTAGTTCACTAATCTACATATAACAATATACTAAGGCATTTCATGTTCGTACATACGTTATCACTTTTCACACACATGAAAAAATGCGATCGTCCGATCAGACAAATATATTTATTGATGATTAATCTGATGTCGTTAAGGTAAATAATTCCGACTTTACCCATTTTAAAATGAACTGTTCCAAAATCAAATTATGTCGTCCCGTCAACTAAAATAATACAACTTTAAATAAATACATTTCAAAAAATGTCATTTGTTTTATTAATTTGAAGAATATTTAGCTGATGATTATTTTTCCGAAAGAATTGAATTGCTACAATTTTAAATAAATGAATAAAGAAGAGACATATTCGTTTTATTTATTTAACGAATATTTAGCTGACAATGACAATTATTTTTACGGAAGAAAAAGAGTCATTTTTTAATAATATTTACCCTGACAGACATTTATTATTTGCAAAGGAATATTATTAGCAGTACATTAAAGAAAATAGGTTGTAATAGTATCGTTTTATTTACTTACTAGTGAGGCTCGTGCACTGGTGTTGCCCGGGAAAATTGAAAACCCCAAGAAACTCATGTTCGTGCCTCTGAACATCATATACACATATTCACTCGTTTTTAAAACTATCTATAAGTACTAATTGTAATATTCTGTAATTATAATAAAAATTTAAATATAACATAATTACAAAACACCATCCTCAGAATTGCAGGGGTGGGATAATTTAAAATAACAATGTCTATACAAAAAACCCTGAGAAATAGGTTCTATTTTATATGAATAAGATTATTTGTAAATTAAGTGATTTTTCTAACTATACTTTTTTTAATGAAGTAGCGAATATTTTGTGCAAAAATCGGCTCTGGATTTCAATATTAAGCAAAAGCTTAATTAAATTTAAAATGAAAAATAAAAATAGAAATTAAATGCATTACGAATAAATATGTAAACGTATAAGTAAAAACGGACATTATCTCATGAACGTACGATAAATTTTAGTGTTTTTCATTTTTTTATTTGGAGGGGATTTTAAATAATAATGCCTATACACAAACACTGGAAAGAAAAGTAATATTTTATACGATTAAACGTAATGAAAATAATAGCTCGTTTGAAAAGTCTGACTCATGAGAAGAAAAGAGTTAAATCGTGAAAAACATGCGCCTGTGTTTCTATGGTAACTGGCGTACGTCCTCGCGCGACGCTACTATTATGCTAGATTATGTTTCTATAGAAACTGACCGGTGAGAACTGTTTTTCGCCAGCGCAAACTGGCATGTAAAAAAAAGCTTGTGCGCAAAGCAACTAAGTGATACTATAATGAATATGTATCCTTCCTCTTTAAGTAAACAAAAACCTAAACAAGCATGCGTTACAAACGATAGAGAAAAATAGTACATAATGTTGTATGAAGTTTGAGTCAAAATAAAAGTTATGGAGATAAGACGTTTAATTATGTATATTCTAATAATGTCGCTGGAAAGAAAATTGTAGATACTTGTAATATGAAAACGAAAGTTTAAAAGAGTATTTTATAATAGCCGTTTAAGTCATTGGAACGTAGATTGTGGAAGGTTGTGTATTCTTTTCCATACGAAAACAATAGTTTAGAAAGTAACTTAATAATCATTAGTAGTGACTTAATCATTATTATTAGTAACTTTATCATCATTAGTAGTAACTTAATCATTATTATTAGTAACTTTATCATCATTAGTAGTAACTTAATCATTATTAGTTATTATTTAATTATTATTAGTAACTTTATCATCATTAGTAGTAACTTAATCATTATTAGTTATTATTTAATTATTATTATTAGTAACTTTATCATCATTAGTAGTAACTTAATCATTATTAGTAGTAACTTAATCATTATTAGTATTAACTTAATCATTATTAGTAGTAACATAATCATTATTAGTAGTAATTTAATCATTATTACTTATCACTTAACCATTATGAGTAGTAACTTAATCATTATTAGTTATAACTTAATCATTAATAGTAGTAACCTAATCATTAGTAGTAACTTAATCATTATTAGTAGTAACCTAATCATTATTAGTAGTAACTTAATCATTATTAGTTAAAACTTAATCATTATTTGTTATAACTTTATAGTTATTAGTTATAACTTAATCATTATTATTAGTAACTTAATCATTATCAGTAGTAACTTAATTATTATTAGTAGTAACTTAATCATTATTTGTTATAACTTAATCATTATTAGTAGTTACTTAATCTTTATAAGTAGTAACTTAATCATTATTAGTAGTAACTTAATCATTATTAGTAGTAACTTAATCATTATCAGTAGTAACTTAATTATTATTAGTTGTAACTTAATCATTATTTGTTATAACTTAATCATTATTAGTAGTAACTTAATCATTATTAGTAGTAACTTAATCATTATTTGTTATAACTTAATCATTATCAGTTATTACTTAATCATTATTAGTAGTAACTTAATCATTATTAGTAGTAACTTAATCATTATTTGTTATAACTTAATCATTATCAGTTATTACTTAATCATTATTAGTAGTAACTTAATCAGTATTAGTTACTACTTAATCATTATTAGTTATAACTTAATCAGTATTAGTAGTAACTTAATCATCAATGTCTTTCTCTGTTAATCCATACTAGCTCGATACGCTAGCTGTTTACCTTCGTAGGCTCACTTCTACTAGCGGTTCAACATTGTCACATCATTGCATTGATGCAAAATAAAATGAATTTACAACAACTGAAAATAATATAACATGGTAGAGCATTCGACTGAAGATCAAAATGTCCTTTCATTACTTTAACTTTTTTTATGTAAAATAAAAGGTATGAACAACAAATGATAAAGAAATAGCACACCAATGGAGATGTAAAATAAAAGGTATGAACAACAAATGATAAAGAAATAGCACACCAATGGAGATGTAAAATAAAAGGTATGAACAACAAATGATAAAGAAATAGCACACCAATGGAGATGTAAAATAAAAGGTATGAACAACAAATGATAAAGAAATAGCACACCAATGGAGATGTAAAATAAAAGGTATGAACAACAAATGATAAAGAAATAGCACACCAATGGAGGTGTAAAATAAAAGGTATGAACAACAAATGATAAAGAAATAGCACACCAATGGAGATGTAAAATAAAAGGTATGAACAACAAATGATAAAGAAATAGCACACCAATGGAGATGTAAAATAAAAGGTATGAACAACAAATGATAAAGAAATAGCACACCAATGGAGATGTAAAATAAAAGGTATGAACAACAAATGATAAAGAAATAGCACACCAATGGAGATGTAAAATAAAAGGTATGAACAACAAATGATAAAGAAATAGCACACCAATGGAGATGTAAAATAAAAGGTATGAACAACAAATGATAAAGAAATAGCACACCAATGGAGATGTAAAATAAAAGGTATGAACAACAAATGATAAAGAAATAGCACACCAATGGAGATGTAAAATAAAAGGTATGAACAACAAATGATAAAGAAATAGCACACCAATGGAGATGTAAAATAAAAGGTATGAACAACAAATGATAAAGAAATAGCACACCAATGGAGATGTAAAATAAAAGGTATGAACAACAAATGATAAAGAAATAGCACACCAATGGAGATGTAAAATAAAAGGTATGAACAACAAATGATAAAGAAATAGCACACCAATGGAGGTGTAAAATAAAAGGTATGAACAACAAATGATAAAGAAATAGCACACCAATGGAGATGTAAAATAAAAGGTATGAACAACAAATGATAAAGAAATAGCACACCAATTGAGATGTAAAATAAAAGGTATGAACAACAAATGATAAAGAAATAGCACACCAATGGAGGTGTAAAATAAAAGGTATGAACAACAAATGATAAAGAAATAGCACACCAATGGAGATGTAAAATAAAAGGTATGAACAACAAATGATAAAGAAATAGCACACCAATGGAGATGTAAAATAAAAGGTATGAACAACAAATGATAAAGAAATAGCACACCAATGGAGGTGTAAAATAAAAGGTATGAACAAAATTTTATTACTTCTTCATCATTTGTTTATAATGCCCTTTTATTTTAAATCAAGATAGGTTTTTAGAAAGAAAGGGATATCAGTATTGAACCTAGGTCATTTCGGTTCGCAGTCGAATGCTACATCCCCATTTTATTACTTCTTCATCATTTGTGTATTATTTCCTATTATTTTAAATCAAGATAGGTTTTTAGAAAGAAAGGGATATCAGTATTGAACCTAGGTCATTTCGTTTCGCAGTCGAATGCTACATCCCCATTTTATTACTTCTTCATTATTTGTTTATAATTCCCTTTTATTTTAAATCAAAATAGCTTTTAGAAAGAAAGGGATATCAGTATTGAACCTAGGTCATTTCGGTTCACAGTCGAATGCTACATCCCCATTTTATTACTTCTTCATCATTTGTTTATAATTTCCTTTTATTTTAAATCAAAATATCTTTTAGAAAGAAAGGGATATCAGTATTGAACCTAGGTCATTTCGGTTCGCAGTCGAATGCTACATCCCCATTTTATTACTTCTTCATCATTTGTTTATAATTTCCTTTTATTTTAAATCAAAATTTCTTTTAGAAAGAAAGGGATATCAGTATTGAACCTAGGTCATTTCGGTTCGCAGTCGAATGCTACATCCCCATTTTATTACTTCTTCATCATTTGTGTATAATTTCCTATTATTTTAAATCCAGATAGGTTTTAGAAAGAAAGGGATATCAGTATTGAACCTAGGTCATTTCGGTTCGCAGTCGAATGCTACATCCCCATTTTATTACTTCTTCATCATTTGTTTATAATTCCCTTTTATTTTAAATCCAGATAGGTTTTAGAAAGAAAGGGATATCAGTATTGAACCTAGGTCATTTCGGTTCGCAGTCGAATGCTACATCCCCATTTTATTACTTCTTCATCATTTGTTTATAATTCCCTTTTATTTTAAATCCAGATAGGTTTTAGAAAGAAAGGGATATCAGTATTGAACCTAGGTCATTTCGGTTCGCAGTCGAATGCTACATCCCCATTTTATTACTTCTTCATCATTTGTTTATAATTCCCTTTTATTTTAAATCCAGATAGGTTTTAGAAAGAAAGGGATATCAGTATTGAACCTAGGTCATTTCGGTTCGCAGTCGAATGCTACATCCCCATTTTATTACTTCTTCATCATTTGTTTATAGTTTCCTATTATTTTAAATCAAGATAGGTTTTTAGAAAGAAAGGGATATCAGTATTGAACCTAGGTCATTTCGGTTCGCAGTCGAATGCTACATCCCCATTTTATTACTTCTTCATCATTTGTTTATAGTTTCCTATTATTTTAAATCCAGATAGGTTTTAGAAAGAAAGGGATATCAGTATTGAACCTAGATCATTTCGGTTCGCAGTCGAATGCTACATCCCCATTTTATTACTTCTTCATCATTTGTTTATAATTTCCTTTTATTTTAAATCAAGATAGGTTTTTAGAAAGAAAGGGATATCAGTATTGAACCTAGGTGATTTCGGTTCGCAGTCGAATGCTACATCCCCATTTTATTACTTCTTCACCATTTGTGTATAATTTCCTATTATTTTAAATCAAAATATGTTTTAGAAAGAAAGGGATATCAGTATTGAACCTAGATAATTTCGGTTCGCAGTCGAATGCTACATCCCCATTTTATTACTTCTTCATCATTTGTTTATAATTTCCTTTTATTTTAAATCAAAATATCTTTTAGAAAGAAAGGGATATCAGTATTGAACCTAGGTCATTTCGGTTCACAGTCGAATGCTACATCCCCATTTTATTACTTCTTCATCATTTGTTTATAATGCCCTTTTATTTTAAATCAAAATAGCTTTTAGAAAGAAAGGGATATCAGTATTGAACCTAGATAATTTCGGTTCGCAGTCGAATGCTACATCCCCATTTTATTACTTCTTCATTATTTGTTTATAATTCCCTTTTATTTTAAATCAAAATAGCTTTTAGAAAGAAAGGGATATCAGTATTGAACCTAGGTCATTTCGGTTCGCAGTCGAATGCTACATCCCCATTTTATTACTTCTTCATCATTTGTTTATAATTTCCTTTTATTTTAAATCAAAATATCTTTTAGAAAGAAAGGGATATCAGTATTGAACCTAGGTCATTTCGTTTCGCAGTCGAAGTCTACATCCCCATTTTATTACTTCTTCATCATTTGTTTATAATGCCCTTTTATTTTAAATCAAAATAGCTTTTAGAAAGAAAGGGATATCAGTATTGAACCTAGATAATTTCGGTTCGCAGTCGAATGCTACATCCCCATTTTATTACTTCTTCATTATTTGTTTATAATTCCCTTTTATTTTAAATCAAAATAGCTTTTAGAAAGAAAGGGATATCAGTATTGAACCTAGGTCATTTCGGTTCGCAGTCGAATGCTACATCCCCATTTTATTACTTCTTCATCATTTGTTTATAATTTCCTTTTATTTTAAATCAAAATATCTTTTAGAAAGAAAGGGATATCAGTATTGAACCTAGGTCATTTCGGTTCGCAGTCGAATGCTACATCCCCATTTTATTACTTCTTCATCATTTGTTTATAATTTCCTTTTATTTTAAATCAAAATTTCTTTTAGAAAGAAAGGGATATCAGTATTGAACCTAGGTCATTTCGGTTCGCAGTCGAATGCTACATCCCCATTTTATTACTTCTTCATCATTTGTGTATAATTTCCTATTATTTTAAATCCAGATAGGTTTTAGAAAGAAAGGGATATCAGTATTGAACCTAGGTCATTTCGGTTCGCAGTCGAATGCTACATCCCCATTTTATTACTTCTTCATCATTTGTTTATAATTCCCTTTTATTTTAAATCCAGATAGGTTTTAGAAAGAAAGGGATATCAGTATTGAACCTAGGTCATTTCGGTTCGCAGTCGAATGCTACATCCCCATTTTATTACTTCTTCATCATTTGTTTATAATTCCCTTTTATTTTAAATCCAGATAGGTTTTAGAAAGAAAGGGATATCAGTATTGAACCTAGGTCATTTCGGTTCGCAGTCGAATGCTACATCCCCATTTTATTACTTCTTCATCATTTGTTTATAATTCCCTTTTATTTTAAATCCAGATAGGTTTTAGAAAGAAAGGGATATCAGTATTGAACCTAGGTCATTTCGGTTCGCAGTCGAATGCTACATCCCCATTTTATTACTTCTTCATCATTTGTTTATAATTCCCTTTTATTTTAAATCCAGATAGGTTTTAGAAAGAAAGGGATATCAGTATTGAACCTAGGTCATTTCGGTTCGCAGTCGAATGCTACATCCCCATTTTATTACTTCTTCACTATTTGTTTATAATTCCCTTTTATTTTAAATCCAGATAGGTTTTAGAAAGAAAGGGATATCAGTATTGAACCTAGGTCATTTCGGTTCGCAGTCGAATGCTACATCCCCATTTTATTACTTCTTCATCATTTGTTTATAATTCCCTTTTATTTTAAATCCAGATAGGTTTTAGAAAGAAAGGGATATCAGTATTGAACCTAGGTCATTTCGGTTCGCAGTCGAATGCTACATCTCCATTTTATTACTTCTTCATCATTTGTTTATAATTCCCTTTTATTTTAAATCCAGATAGGTTTTAGAAAGAAAGGGATATCAGTATTGAACCTAGGTCATTTCGGTTCGCAGTCGAATGCTACATCCCCATTTTATTACTTCTTCATCATTTGTTTATAATTCCCTTTTATTTTAAATCCAGATAGGTTTTAGAAAGAAAGGGATATCAGTATTGAACCTAGGTCATTTCGGTTCGCAGTCGAATGCTACATCCCCATTTTATTACTTCTTCATCATTTGTTTATAATTCCCTTTTATTTTAAATCCAGATAGGTTTTAGAAAGAAAGGGATATCAGTATTGAACCTAGGTCATTTCGGTTCGCAGTCGAATGCTACATCCCCATTTTATTACTTCTTCATCATTTGTTTATAATTCCCTTTTATTTTAAATCCAGATAGGTTTTAGAAAGAAAGGGATATCAGTATTGAACCTAGGTCATTTCGGTTCGCAGTCGAATGCTACATCCCCATTTTATTACTTCTTCATCATTTGTTTATAATTCCCTTTTATTTTAAATCCAGATAGGTTTTAGAAAGAAAGGGATATCAGTATTGAACCTAGGTCATTTCGGTTCGCAGTCGAATGCTACATCCCCATTTTATTACTTCTTCATCATTTGTTTATAATTCCCTTTTATTTTAAATCCAGATAGGTTTTAGAAAGAAAGGGATATCAGTATTGAACCTAGGTCATTTCGGTTCGCAGTCGAATGCTACATCCCCATTTTATTACTTCTTCACTATTTGTTTATAATTCCCTTTTATTTTAAATCCAGATAGGTTTTAGAAAGAAAGGGATATCAGTATTGAACCTAGGTCATTTCGGTTCGCAGTCGAATGCTACATCCCCATTTTATTACTTCTTCATCATTTGTTTATAATTCCCTTTTATTTTAAATCCAGATAGGTTTTAGAAAGAAAGGGATATCAGTATTGAACCTAGGTCATTTCGGTTCGCAGTCGAATGCTACATCCCCATTTTATTACTTCTTCATCATTTGTTTATAATTCCCTTTTATTTTAAATCCAGATAGGTTTTAGAAAGAAAGGGATATCAGTATTGAACCTAGGTCATTTCGGTTCGCAGTCGAATGCTACATCCCCATTTTATTACTTCTTCATCATTTGTTTATAATTCCCTTTTATTTTAAATCCAGATAGGTTTTAGAAAGAAAGGGATATCAGTATTGAACCTAGGTCATTTCGGTTCGCAGTCGAATGCTACATCCCCATTTTATTACTTCTTCATCATTTGTTTATAATTCCCTTTTATTTTAAATCCAGATAGGTTTTAGAAAGAAAGGGATATCAGTATTGAACCTAGGTCATTTCGGTTCGCAGTCGAATGCTACATCCCCATTTTATTACTTCTTCATCATTTGTTTATAATTCCCTTTTATTTTAAATCCAGATAGGTTTTAGAAAGAAAGGGATATCAGTATTGAACCTAGGTCATTTCGGTTCGCAGTCGAATGCTACATCCCCATTTTATTACTTCTTCATCATTTGTTTATAATTCCCTTTTATTTTAAATCCAGATAGGTTTTAGAAAGAAAGGGATATCAGTATTGAACCTAGGTCATTTCGGTTCGCAGTCGAATGCTACATCCCCATGTTATTACTTCTTCACTATTTGTTTATAATTCCCTTTTATTTTAAATCCAGATAGGTTTTAGAAAGAAAGGGATATCAGTATTGAACCTAGGTCATTTCGGTTCGCAGTCGAATGCTACATCCCCATTTTATTACTTCTTCATCATTTGTTTATAATTCCCTTTTATTTTAAATCCAGATAGGTTTTAGAAAGAAAGGGATATCAGTATTGAACCTAGGTCATTTCGGTTCGCAGTCGAATGCTACATCCCCATTTTATTACTTCTTCATCATTTGTTTATAATTCCCTTTTATTTTAAATCCAGATAGGTTTTAGAAAGAAAGGGATATCAGTATTGAACCTAGGTCATTTCGGTTCGCAGTCGAATGCTACATCCCCATTTTATTACTTCTTCATCATTTGTTTATAATTCCCTTTTATTTTAAATCCAGATAGGTTTTAGAAAGAAAGGGATATCAGTATTGAACCTAGGTCATTTCGGTTCGCAGTCAAATGCTACATCCCCATTTTATTACTTCTTCATCATTTGTTTATAATTCCCTTTTATTTTAAATCCAGATAGGTTTTAGAAAGAAAGGGATATCAGTATTGAACCTAGGTCATTTCGGTTCGCAGTCGAATGCTACATCCCCATTTTATTACTTCTTCATCATTTGTTTATAATTCCCTTTTATTTTAAATCCAGATAGGTTTTAGAAAGAAAGGGATATCAGTATTGAACCTAGGTCATTTCGGTTCGCAGTCGAATGCTACATCCCCATTTTATTACTTCTTCACTATTTGTTTATAATTCCCTTTTATTTTAAATCCAGATAGGTTTTAGAAAGAAAGGGATATCAGTATTGAACCTAGGTCATTTCGGTTCGCAGTCGAATGCTACATCCCCATTTTATTACTTCTTCATCATTTGTTTATAATTCCCTTTTATTTTAAATCCAGATAGGTTTTAGAAAGAAAGGGATATCAGTATTGAACCTAGGTCATTTCGGTTCGCAGTCGAATGCTACATCCCCATTTTATTACTTCTTCACCATTTGTGTATAATTTCCTATTATCTTAAATCAAAATATGTTTTAGAAAGAAAGGGATATCAGTATTGAACCTAGATAATTTCGGTTCGCAGTCGAATGCTACATCCCCATTTTATTACTTCTTCATCATTTGTTTATAATTTCCTTTTATTTTAAATCAAAATATCTTTTAGAAAGAAAGGGATATCAGTATTGAACCTAGGTCATTTCGGTTCACAGTCGAATGCTACATCCCCATTTTATTACTTCTTCATCATTTGTTTATAATGCCCTTTTATTTTAAATCAAAATAGCTTTTAGAAAGAAAGGGATATCAGTATTGAACCTAGATAATTTCGGTTCGCAGTCGAATGCTACATCCCCATTTTATTACTTCTTCATCATTTGTTTATAATTTCCTTTTATTTTAAATCAAAATAGGTTTTAGAAAGAAAGGGATATCAGTATTGAACCTAGATCATTTCGGTTCGCAGTCGAATGCTACATCCCCATTTGATTACTTCTTCATCATTTGTTTATGTTGTGAAGTTGTTCCACAGTAAATAATAATAAAGGAAGTCAAGTCGAGGGTTGGTTTAACAAGTGTATTAACAAAATTAGAAACTGACTAGCTCTTGGCTAGACAGTTACAAGACTGTGCTTTGTCTTCAGTGTCTCTGGTGACTCGCACTATTTATAGTGACAACCGGTGTAGTTTCTCCTGTGTAAGAACGGCCGGTGTAACACCCCCCTTTGAAAATATCCCCTCTGGGGATTAAGAACGTTTTTGTTGTTATTTTCGTTCGTGCCTATGATAAATTCGTCCACCTCTGCCTTACTCTCAATTTCATCAAGCGTTACTGGAAGTTCTCTTATTGTGTCACATAACGTATTTTTTACTTCAGCTTCTGTTTGAATGGCTGCTATCACCATATCCTCCAATGGTTCTGTCTGCTTAGGTATCAACCTTGATAACCCGTCTGCGTGACCAAATTTCTTACATGGTACATACTCCATTTGAAAATTGTAGTTAAGAAGAATGGTACCCCATCTTTGGTGTCTATTCGCAGTGTGTTGTGGTAGTCCCTTTTTCGATCCGAAAATCGTTAATAAGGGTTTGTGGTCTGTTTGTAACAGAAATTGTCTACCGTGCAGGAAACGATGAAATTTCTTTACCGCGAATATAATGATTAGAGCCTCTTTCTCAATTTGATAGTATTTTTTTTCGGCTGGTAGAAGTGTTCGGGATGCATGGGCTATGGGTTTTAATTTTCCATCATCCATTTTGTGCAATATGCACGTTCCTATACCATAGTTGCTGGCATCGCTTGCAACTACAATATCGCGCTTGGGATTATAATGTGCCAGAAACAAGTCAGACGTTAAGATATCTTTAATTTTCTTAAACGCTTCTTCGCACTCTTGCGTCCAGACCCATTTTTTGTCCTTCTTTAACAGTTCATTTAAGGGTGATCTTAGTTTATGCATGTTTGGTACGAACACATTGTAGTAATTCGCCAACCCTAAAAAACTTTGTAGAGACGCAATATTTTCTGGAGCAGGCATGTTCCGTATCGCCATTGCCCTATCTGGGTCTGGCCTTCTTCCTTGCTCATCGATGATTTGTCCTAAGTATTTTATTTTTTCCATGAAAAAAGTACATGTTGTGGTGGCAACCACTCATTTGCATATACGAATAACGTTACACTATAAATGGCAAGCCTAGGTTGGCCTTAGTGTGTGTTACCTAAATGCCACCGGAAGTGACGCCGAAGAGCGTACATGTCCCCCCACCAAGACTCTCTGACTCGACACCTTCATTTGTACATACTGTAACTATACCTTTTCTTTAATACACTTATTATTGCATTCTCCTTGTTGTTTGCGTCTTCATTGTATTCCTCACTAATTATTGTTCAACCTTGCAACCACAACAGTTGGCGACGAGCTATGAAGCGTCAAATATAACAGTTTGACGAAGAACTATTAAAAAAAAAGTACAATGCAAAGTGTTGACGAGCAAACGGATTTTACGCTAAAGAAAAGTTTCAACTTAAGTGAAAAAAAAAAAAACTCGAACGTGGCAAAAGCGACAATTTACGCTGTTTTCTGGGAATCCGACTTGCAAACGAATGTAAAAGTGAATTTTTGTTTTGTCGCTAAACGACAAATCTGTTTTGTATTACTAAAGGACCAACTTGCAAACGAAAAGCGGATTTTGTTCTGTCGCAAAACGACAGGTCAGACTCGTATTACGAAAATCAAGGAAGTAACCTACGAAAAAAAAAAAGTTCACCAGTGGATTCTAATTACTGCTCCCCGTTAGCAAAACAACAACTAAAGGAATCTTTTAATTAATAATTTGTTTGGCGGCGGTACTAAAAGGAAATACCATAGCTAGAAATTAAAGCTCAAGGAAAGGATTTTTTTTAAAGTTGTCACTGGATAACGGATAATACAGTAAAACGTCACGAAAAAAAAAAAAAAAAAAAGGGTAATCTCAATTTAAGAGTATTTTAATTACTAAAATACTAGAGAAAAAAAAAACTCCAAAGAACTAAATGTACTGCATACATTTTTTTCAATTGTGACTCGAAAAAAAAAAAAAAAAAAAAAAAATGGAAGACTTATCAAAAATGTTCATGCAATTTTTACAGGCACAAGCTGACCGCGAGGAAAGACAAAATCAGGCACAAGCTGACCGCGAGGAAAGAGAAAATGAACGTTTTGCTAAAACACTGGAACTACTAAAGAGTAATCGAGAAAATGTCGACAGTGTTAATTTCTCCCATACAACTATCTTTAATAGTATGGACACATTTAATTATGTGCCGGAGGAAGGAAAGACTTTTGAAGCATACTATACAAGATACGAGGATGTCTTTCAACTGGACTGCAAAAATTGGCCAAATAGCCAGAAAGTGAGCCTCTTACTCAGGAAATTAGGTACATCAGAACACAGCAAATTCATAGATTACATATTACCTAAAAAAACTGCGAAATTAGAGTTCATGGAAGCTGTGAAATTACTAAAAGAATTATTTAATCCAAATATATCTCTTTTTCATAAAAGGTGGCTGTGCATGAATCTAAGAAAGATGGACAACCAAGATTATTTGACATACGCATCAGTTGTCAATAAAAACTGCGATAATTTTAAGCTTGCGGAACTAACGGTAGAAGATTTTAAATGTCTAATCTTCGCACAAGGGTTAGTTTCCACGAAAAATGCAGAAATACGCAGACGAGTGTTGTCTAAGCTGGAATCTGAGCAAGATTTAACCCTCCAGAAACTAGCAGAGGACTGTGAAAGGGCCATTACACTAAAAAAGGATTTTAAAAATATAGAAGAATCCGGAGTGGCATATGTAAGAAAAGTTAGAAAACCATACACACCAACCAAGAACTTTACAAAGAAAAGCAATCGAAATGGAACGGGATATTACAATCCTAATAACCATAAATATAGGACAGAATATAACAAGCCTCTTCCTAGATATAACTGTAAGAGATGTGCAGAAAAGCATTGGGAATCAGATTGTCCTTATAAAAAGAAAAAATGCTACATTTGTAAGAAGGTGGGACACAAAAGCGATTGCTGCAGATATAAAGATTACACCAGAAAGAGAGTACAGCAAACAAAATCAAATACAAAATTAGACAAAGATCGGCGAAAATACGTAAAAGTGGAAATATTTAAAACACCAATAAAGTTACAACTCGACTCCGGCTCCGATATTTCTATTATAAACCTGAATACATGGAAAAAGTTGGGTAAAAAAAACAACCATGATGAAAACGAGTAAATCAGCCCGGACGGTAACTGGTGGTGGTATAAAATTTGAAGGAGAAGTTGTCCTTCCGATAAAATTAAAAGGGATTACGAAGAAATTAAAAATATTCGTACTGAAAAATAGTGAAAATCTGTTTGGAATAGATTTAATTGAGAAATTTGGACTATGGGATAAGTCAATCAATACATTCTGTAAAAAAATAGAATGTTCTTCTCCAACAACAGTAAATATAAAAGACGATTTAAAAGAATTATTTCCTGAAGCATTCACGACTAACTTAGGTCGCTGTAATAAATTCAAGGCCTTGTTTGAACTTAAAGAAAACGCCAGCCCAATTTTTAGAAAAAAGCGAAACGTTCCGTTCGCTGGGTTGGAAAAGATTAATAAAGAATTAGATAGATTGGAACAGACAGGAATTCTATCAAAAATAGAACACAGCGAGTGGGCAGCCCCCACCGTATACGTAAAGAAAAAGAATGACGAAGTTAGAGTGTGCGCAGATTTTTTGACCGGGGTCAACTCCCTATTAAAAGATCACCATTACCCTCTACCAAGCCCAGAGGAAATATTCACGAAGTTAAATGGTGGTAATATCTTCTCCAAGATAGACTTGAGCGATGCATATTTGCAAATACCGGTCGAGGAAAATTGCTCAAAAATACTATGCATCAATACGCATAAGGGATTATACAAATACAACCGATTGCCCTTTGGCATCAAAGTAGCGCCTGCCATTTTTCAGCAAGCGATGGACACCATGCTAAGTGGTATTGAGTGCGCATGTGCATACCTGGACGACATTGTTGTCAGGAGCAAATCCCTACAAGAACATAAGGAACATTTGAAACAAGTATTTACTCGAATACAAGAATTCGGCTTTAAAGTAAAAGAAAGTAAATGTGACTTTTGTATGAGCGAGATTAAGTATCTTGGACACATAATAAACAAACATGGACGACGTCCAGACCCAGACAGATCTGCGGCAATAAAAAATATGCCAGCACCTGATAACGTAACAACCTTGCAGAGTTTCTTAGGACTCGCAAATTATTATCAATCTTTTATTGAAGGAATGCATAACTTGCGAGCCCCCTTAAATAATCTGCTTAAAAAGGATACACCTTGGAACTGGACGCAAGAATGTCAAACCGCTTTTGACAAAATAAAGAGCGCACTAACATCCGAATTATTCTTAACGCATTTTGACACAAAATTAAAAATAGTCGTCGCTAGTGACGCTAGTTCCTACGGCTTAGGAGCATGCATTCAACATACATGCCGGATGGGTCTAGAAAACCAATAGCGCACGCTTCGAGAACGCTGATACCAGCCGAGAGGGCATATTCACAAATCGAAAAAGAAGCATTGAGCATAATCTTTTCCGTGACTAAATTTCACCGATATTTATATGGTAGAAAATTCTTACTTGAAACCGACCATAAACCGTTAGTCACGATCTATGGATCAAAAAAAGGATTGCCGGTATACACCGCAAATAGATTGCTGCGCTGGGGTACAATCTTACTTAATTACGATTTCCAGCTACAACATCTAGCATCAAAAAAGATTTGCCATGCGGATGGACTGTCAAGACTGATACCACAGAAACACAATCTGGAAGAATCAGTCATTGCAGCAATTCGGACAAATGTTGAAGTAAAAAATATGGTAGCAAACATCATTAAGGAACTACCCGTAACTTTGTCGGACATTAAAAGGGAAGCCGAGAAAGACGAATACATAAAGGACATAAAAGAGAAAATTATAACGGACACAAAGGTGCAGGAAGTTTTCTCCATATGTAACGATGTGTTACTGTACAGTGAGAGAGTGGTAATACCCAAAACATTGCAGAATAGGATGTTAAGAGATTTCCATACGGGACATCCGGGGATAAATCGAATGAAGTCGTTAATGAGAAGCTACGTGTACTGGCGTAACATGGACACTGACATAGCAGCAACAATAAATAAATGTAAAGGATGCCAGTTAGCAGCAAAATCCCCACCTATAGTACACAAACCTTGGCCGAAAACCGACCAACCATGGTCGAGAATCCACATGGACTTCGCTGGTCCAGTAGGAGAAAACTATTATTTAATTGTAGTGGATATTTACACAAAATGGCCGGAGGTAATGCGTTGCAGGAATCCAACAACGAACAACTCAATAGGGTTCCTACACGAGTTGTTTGCAAGATTCGGTGTACCAGACACACTGGTCACTGACAACGGAACGCAGTTCACATCCGCATAGTTTAAGGAATTTTGCGACACGTTCCGGGTGAAGCACATCACGACTCCGCCGTATCATCCAAGGTCGAACGGTCTTGCGGAAAGGTTCGTGGACACGCTAAAACGAGCGTTAAAGAAATCCATTGGAACACCAACAGAAAAAGCTTTGCAACAATTCTTGCAAATTTATAGGATCACACCACATCCTAGTACACCATCAAACATATCACCAGCTGATCTAATGTTTGCCAGAAAGGTAAAATCAGCGTTTGATAAACTGTTGCCAAGACAGGCAATTATCCGAAACACTACACACACGAGAAGAAAGAAATATAACTCGGGAGATCGAGTATATTTTAAGTGCTACAAGAATAAAACATCTTACTGGGAATGTGGAGTAGTGGATAAACGCATTGGTGATTGTACATATATGATTAAAGGTCCACAGAGTATACATAAAAGGCACCTAAATCAGATAAAAAAACGTCATATCCAAGATGATGATTATACGACAACAGTCGAAGAGGAGGAAACCATAGATATCATATACGAATCCTTTAATTTGGAACCGCCTCAATATACACCTGAACTCCGAAGATCAGGTAGGAAAAGAAAATTTAATGAACCATTGATGGTAAACCCAAAAAGAAAAAGATATTGAAATCTGTGTGACTTCAAATCTTGGGAGGGGGGTGTTGTGGTGGCAACCACTCATTTGCATATACGAATAACGTTACACTATAAATGGCAAGCCTAGGTTGGCCTTAGTGTGTGTTACCTAAATGCCACCGGAAGTGACGCCGAAGAGCGTACATGTCCTCCCACAAAGACTCTCTGACTCGACACCTTCATTTGTACATACTGTAACTATACCTTTTCTTTAATACACTTATTATTGCATTCTCCTTGTTGTTTGCGTCTTCATTGTATTCCTCACTAATTATTGTTCAACCTTGCAACCACAACAGTACATTTCTCATCTTTGATTTTAAACCCATAATCCTGGATTTTTTTGAATACTTGGTTTACATGAGTCTTGTGTTGTTCTTTGCTAACGCTGTTTATTAACACATCGTCCAGGTACCCTACTGCGAAATCCATCCCATTTAACATCATGTCCATAATTTGTTGAAAAATCGCAGGGGCGACCTTTACTCCAAAAGGAAGTCGGTTAAATTTGTATAATCCCTTATGGGTATTGATACATAGCAGTTTTGAACACTCTTCATCGACAGGTATTTGAAGATAAGCGTCGCTGAGATCGATTTTAGAAAAATATTTTCCTCCACTCAGTTTCGCAAATATTTCTTCAGGGCTTGGAAGAGGGTAATGGGGATCTTTTAATGCCTTGTTCAAGCCTGTGGAAAAAATCGGCACAAACCCGAATCTCCTTGTTTTTTTTCTTAACATAAACTGTAGGTGAAGCCCACTCACTGTGATCAATTTTTGAAATGACAGCCATGTTCTCGAGTCTTTCTAATTCACCGTCTATTTGCTCTATAGCGGCGTATGGAACATTTCTTTTCTTTCTGAACACAGGTAGTTCATTTGTTTTAAGTTCAAACTTTGCTACCGCTTTTGTACACCTTCCCAGACTGCCTGAAAATACGTCTGGAAAATTTTCTTTTAATTCCCTCTTGAGTTTTTCTGCCTCCACATTTGAATCCTCAACCTTTTGGCAAAAGGAGCTTAAAGGCAGATCCCATAGGCTACACTTTTCAATCAGATCAGTTCCAAAAAGGTTATTAGATTTTCGCATAACAAAAATTTTGGCTTTTACGGTCTTATTCTGTAAAGAAATATTCGTCAATAATTCCCCTTCGAAGGTTATTTTTTCACCACTGACGCTTCTCGCCGTTTTTTGTGATTTGATCATAGTGGGTCTCCCAAGCTTCTTCCATGTCTGTACATTAATGATGGAAATGTCAGACCCGCTATCAAGCTGTAGTCTTATTTTTTTTTAAGCATTTTGACCTGTACATATTTCCGGATATTTTGTTCTTCAGATTCAATTTTTGTCAGTTTAATGGCTGTCTTTCTACCAGATTTTGTTCTACAACGTGATGCCTTATGTCCTTTCTGGTGGCAGTTGTCACATTGTTTGAATATGTAGGGACACTCATTGTACCAATGGTTATCTCCACACCTCCAACACGGTCCAGGTGGATCT
This sequence comes from Sepiola atlantica, assembly GCA_963556195.1. Taxonomy (NCBI): domain Eukaryota; kingdom Metazoa; phylum Mollusca; class Cephalopoda; order Sepiida; family Sepiolidae; genus Sepiola; species Sepiola atlantica. The sequence continues at coordinate 58,506,622 of OY744521.1, forward strand.
TTTCCATGTTTTTTTTCTCTGGTTATTCATTGAAGTCAATTTTTTCTTCTGATGGATTTTTTTAATGTGCGACACTCCGTTTTCCTCTATGTCACGACTGTCCTGTTTCAACGCAACAAAACGTTCACAGTCTTCCGCTAAGTTTTGTATTGTTAGACATGGCTCATTTTCGAGTTTATTTAAAACACGACGTCTGATTTCAGAGTCTTTATTTAAGACCAGACCTTGCAAGAATATTAAACATTTAAAATTATCCGATGATAATTCCTCTAATTTAAAATCGTCGCAAAGTTTATTTACTATACTTGCATACGTAATGTAGTCGTCTTCCTCTCTTCTAGTGACATTCATACACTTATATCTCCTGTGGAAAAGAGAAGTTTTTGTAGAAAACAGTTCTGTTAGTAAAGTAACTGCCTCCTGGAAGTTCAACTCACTGGTCTTTTTTGGAAGGATAAAATTCACGAACTTTGTATGCTCGGCAGCTCCTAATTTTCTTAGCAAAAATCTAACTTTTTTAGAGTCTGTCCATGTACTGCAGTCCGATACAAAAATATCCTCATATCTTCTATAGAAGTGAGCAAAAGTGACATCGTCTTCTGGATTATAATTGAAAATTTCGATAGCGCTCCACACAACCGTCTGGGAGAATGCATTATGATTCTCGTTTGCTTTCGTTAACTGTGTTGCCTCCAGAAATTTTCTCTGTTCCTCCTGTGTTTTTATCAAGAGTTCTTCGAAGTGTTTCTGCTGTTGTAGCAGTTTTTCTTGGAATCTTTCTTCTCGTGTTGTCGCCAGCTCTTTTTGTTCAGCATGCATTTTTCTTTGGGCTTTTTGCTGTTCCAACAACTCTCTTTTAAATTTCTCCTCAATTTCAACTTGTTTTCTTTGAAGTTCCATTTGTTGTTCAACTTGCTGTCTTTGTAACGCAACATTTTGTTCCGTTTGGAATTTAAGTAATTGAAAAAGAGAATCTTTGAATTCCGTGTCCATCATTCACGAATTCAAATTATGCACCACACAATTTACACTTGTAAAAATAAATCAGTTTTCCCCACAACGTGCTTAATATAATTAGTTTGCTCAACTAATACACAAAACAAGAAATATATTATTCCTTAATAAAAAAAATTCAATCCCAGTTCTTTTATTTGAAAAACAAAACTAAGAAACAAAATTTTTTTTTTTTTGTGTACGTACTTTTACAAAACCAAGTCCGTCGCTATAAGCCTAATAAGACTAGTTTTATGGGAAATCTTTTTAACCCCTTTCATTTTGCAAAAATGCGACTTGCTTATTTAACAGTTCTTTGTTAGAAGCACAAATGACTTACGCGAATATATTTGTTTACTGTCCGTCCTTTGCTCTCGACAATTCTGTGGTAGACCGTTTTAATAAATAGTCAATCCGGATTTTGCTCAAATATCAGATGTTGACCTAATAATAACGACAAACTTACACAATATCTGTAATAGTTGACGCGGATAACATTTATCTTAACGAGTCAGTGAAACTTGAAGAGAAAAAAATAAAGGTATCAGTGTATTCAATTATTTCAATAATTGAAAATGTCTTACGCGTTTTTTAGTTTTCAATTTTTGGTAGTTTTGAATTTGTGTTTTTTTTTCGTTTTTTTTCGCTAAACTACTCAGTAGTTAATTTGCTGTTAATCCTTGCGAATCCAAATATCTGACTAAGATGGGTTTTTTTCCCCGTGAAGATCCTGCGAATCACTTTGGGTGATTTTTTTTTTTGCAGTGAAATCGTTTCGATTCCTCGTCGCCAATCTGTTGTGAAGTTGTTCCACAGTAAATATAAATAAAGGAAGTCAAGTCGAGGGTTGGTTTAACAAGTGTATTAACAAAGTAAGAAACTGACTAGCTCTTGGCTAGACAGTTACAAGACAGTGCTTTGTCAATATTTATTTGTAAAATATTACAAAATGCGGCACAAGGCCAAAGAAAGGGGAAAGCGATCGGTCCGAATCTAACTTTTTAACCTAGCTAGTTCCATGCAGGACCATCATTCACCAAAATACCACATTTATACTGTACATCCTTCTCAATCACCAAAAGAAATCACTCCATGAATAACCTACTTAAACCCCATATTTACAAATATGCAACGGGGGGGGGGGGGGGTATGATAAAACACTATATACAAAAACAATAAATGAAAATATATACAAAGAGAAAAAAAAGTTAGTAAAAGACCCCCCGTTACTAAACTGTGGCAGATGCACAGATTTGCCAGTCGAAACGAAAAACTCGAAAAAAGGTTCGATGCAGGCCCCAACGCTTTATTTAACAACACCTCCTTCGAAAATTCCGAAGGGTGACCTGACAAATCTAGTGCTCTGTCACCTAGGTGGGAACTGGCTAAAAAAAAAAAAAAAAAAAAAAGCCATAATGAAATCATTCACGCCCTAGCTAAGTTATTAAACTTATAATAACTAAAACCTGTCTTAGTCTTAACTTAAAATGTCAATGTTCGGTTTTGCAACCCAAAATCCTCTACCTAAGGTACGTCTAAATACCACTCTATTCTAGCACCACTCACTCTACACAGTCGTGCACCTCGCACCCACCTTTCACCAAAATCTGCCGAAGAGAGTCTCACTCTCTCGGCCCTAATGCGTGCTTTCAGATAATATTTGAAAATTGCAATAAGGTCGAGAGGAGCGTAGGTCTCAGCTCCGTAGACTGTCTTCATTCGAGTCTTCCATATCGTATCTCTCATGACTGCTAGTAAGCTTAAAAATAAAAATCGTTTTATCCTATCACTTGTCGGAGCCCAATTGCTACATACATTAATAGGTTCCAGGTTGAAAGAAGATACGCCAAGAATGCGAACCATGAATCCAGAAACAAGCCTGATCAGCGGCACGACTATACGGCAAGTAACGAAGGCGTGAACCAAGGTCTCGTCCTCGTCACCACACCTAAGACAAGTCGGCGAATTTGCCAAGCGAGCTGAATGAAGTCTCTTCTGAACCCAGATGGCATTTCTTATCATCAGCCAGATCAATGATGCCTCGTCATTATCGAAGCACCTTAACCCAGGCGTCCAAGGCCAGATTGAGCGTAGCTCCCCCCTCGACAAACCGAGCCCCTCAATCCTAACATCTCGAAAAGTTCCCCTCGCCATGACCCGATATATTGCCTTCCGGGACATCAGCAGGGTGTTAGAGAGGCTTTCTTTCACTCTTGAGAAAAACTTCAAAGCGCGTCTACATTCGCGAAAAAATGAACACTCACCTCGGGGCAACCTGTGTGCCTCCCCCTCGTCCAAGTGCACACTTTTAAAAGCAGGGAATGCTTTCTTGGTGTATTCCATCCAGAAGACGCCGCTTCCGTCAGTTTGTGACCTCATTCGATCTAGGTAGAATAGTCTCAGGGTGTGCTGACGGATTTCTATACATGGCCTACCTAGACCGCCTTCAGACGGGTGGAGATAACAAATCTAACGACGGACCATAGGGGCCTTACCAAGCCATAAGAACTTGAAAAGAACCCGCTGCATTTCCAGCAGCGTATCCGACGGGAGTGGGAGTATCGATAGACGATATAGGATGATCGGGTAGATGTGTGAGCAACACACTTCCGATCTCCCCTTTAATGAAAGATTTCTACGGGTCCACAGACTAGCTGCGCCCCGAATCGCTTTCAACACTTCCGACCAATTTTTCTCCAGCTGAAGATCGGGACCGAACCAGACGCCGAGTAGCTTGCAAGGTCCGTCTGTCCAGCTGAAGGGCCCCTGCAAGGGAACACCCTTCCAGGCGCCGATGCGCAAGCCAATAGACTTGTCACAGTTAATTTTGGCCCCTGTTATCGTTTCATACAGTCTGATTTCTCTGTCAACGACGCTTATCTCGGCACTGTTCGTTACAAGCACATTCAAATCGTCGGCAAAGGCGGAGTACTTCAACCTGGTACAACCACCAGGCAAAGTAATCCCATTAAGGGCCGGAGTCACCCTTAGCCTGTGAAGGAAGGGCTCCAACACAAGCACATAGAGCATCGGTGATAATGGACATCCCTGACGAAGAGATCTGGATAAACTGAAGGGCTTTGACCTCATACCATTCACCTCTACCAGTACCACAGGGTTCGCATACAAGAGGCGAATCCAAGAGCGAAATTGCGGGCCAAAACCGGCCGCAGACAAAACAGCCTCCAAATAACGATGGTCAACCCTATCGAATGCTTTGGACTGATCTAAATTGATCAGCGCGGCTTCAGTGTCGACTTTATCTAAGATCAAGCGTATCGAGTGCAAATTGTCTTGAATCGTCCTGCCCTTTACAGCACAAGTCTGTTCCGGGCTTATAAGACGAGCCAATACAAGCTGCAGTCGATTGGCTAAGATCTTGGCCAAAATCTTTAACTCTGCATTTAGCATTGTTAAGGGCCGAAAATTATCTAACCCATCCCCACCAGTTTTGCTTTTACGTAACAACTTCACAATACCCATGGTTAAGTGCTGGGGGATGGTCCCATTCCTAAACCACGAGTTAAATAAAGCAGTCAGTAAGGGAACAAAAAAGGGCGACAACCTCAAATACACCTCGTAGGGCAAACCATCGATCCCGGGAGACTTGTTAAGGCCGACTCGCCTTAAGGCTTCCCGAACTTCATCCTCTGTTATACAACCTTCGCACCTAGCCGCTTCAGTCGCCTCGAGACGAGGAAAGTCAGCTAAATAGGGGTCGAATTGTACTAATGACAAACTGGGCTCCCTGGTAAAGAGATCCTGGAAATGAGAACGAAACGCCTCCAGAATACCTTCGTTTGTAGTCACGAGACGCCCATCCGGCAATGAGACACGGGCGATATGTCGATCGGTAGCTTGTCTACGTTCTTCTGCACGCAGTTGAGCGGCCATATTTGATGTTTCCATGGGCAATCTTTTTATCCTAGCCCTAATTACTAAAGCTTGGTGTTCTTTAGTAGTCAAGGACGCCAGCTTTGCCTTAATTATGGTAACTTTAACGCTATCACCCACCTCCACCGCCCGATCTAATCTAGATTCTAGTGTCACTTTAACTGCCCTAGTTGTTAGATTGAGTCGTCTGCTAAAATCGGCAGAAAAGGACCTAATTAAATCCTTAAGACTATTCCACCTCTTATTCCCAATGATAGCCCCCGTCAATTCCCGCTGTAGGGTTAGTTCTAATTGTTCCTGGAAGCCCTTCACCTCGAACAACGAAGTGTTGAGCTTCCAGTAACCCGCTAATTTAGGCTTAGGTCTATCTAAGTTTACTCGAACCCGAACGAGTCTGTGATCCGAGTAAACTATATTATGAAAACTTGGACATTGTAATAATTCTACGTCGACTCTCCTGATTAAGAACCGGTCGAGATAACTCGAGAGCTGTCCCGAACCGGAGCCGCGCCTAGCTGTCCAAGTCCATACTCTATCAAGGGGCTTCTCATTCCGGAATTTATCGATAAGATCGAACCTATCGAGAAATTCGCGAAATACTTTAGGATCCCTATCATCGTTAGTTCCCCTATCCGTGTTACGATCTAAATCAGGGTCCAAGACCGCGCTCCAGTCCCCTGCTAAAATAACCGTCCGAGATGTATTCATGAATTGATCAATCCGCCGAAAAAAGGGAGCACGCTCACTGGGGCGATTGGGCGCATAAACCCCGATGAGCCGAAATGCCTTATCCTTTATGGTAACATCCAAAACACATATCCTTCCTTCCGGATCCATGAAGCAAGGGTCACACGACACATCTAATGATTTACTTACCAGCCAGGATACACCTCTTGAGCGAGAATCGAAGTACGCTGAATAGACATGAAAACGCCTAGCCAACGCACCCAAATGGTCGCCTGAAACCAAGTGGGTTTCCTGAATACAACATACATTCACTCCAAGCTGCTGAAGATCCAGTGCAATACGAAATTTACGTAAGTGGGCCCTCAGCCCCTGGACATTCACACTTGCTAGAAGGAGAGCCATTGAGAATATCTTAGGGTTGGGTTCCAGAAACGAACATTGACGAGGTCAGGATGCCGACGGCTCCCCCAAAAGAATGCATGGCCATCTGTTCTGTAATCTCTCCGGTGTAAGAGATACCGCCAACATCCAAAGGATATGTTAGCTTGGATATTCGGTAGAGGGAAGGGTGTAACCAAACGGGGGCCCTCCCAACACAATCTTTGCTCATGCAATCAAGTTCCTCATTTTTTAAAATTGCCATAGGCTTATTTATTTTAAAAATATTGTTTGCCTCCCCCAGCATTTGCCAAAGTCCCTTGGCCTCAGGTTTCTTTCTGATTACAGTCAGTACATGATTTGCATTGGGAAAGTTGAGGGGATCTTCTACAGATTTACCTCCCACTTCTCTAAAGTCAAGCAACTTTTTTAGATTAGTATGTTTAATGTTTTTTGCGGCATTCGCCAGGCCTTCGGTGACAACACACAAATCTTTGCCAGGCAGAAATGCCTTTTTTTTTCTTGTCCTCTCGAGTGAGGGGCTTCTTTTCCTCTTCTGGATTGCAGGGGTTGGTGGAGGAGGCATTTCTTCCATTGGGGAGGGGGAGGGTGATGGGATGGGAGAAGGCTGTTTCCTAGGGGAAGTAGGGGGAGTACTTTTAGGGGTATGCTGAGGGGAGACAAAGGGGGAAGGTCTTGGAGATATAATTTTTTTAATTGGAGACAAAGGGATAAGTTTGTATTCCCTATCCTTGATGGAGCTTGTGATTGGAGGAGGCATCGATTTGGGGGTTGGTCTATTTTTTGATGAGGTCTTTTTGTGGGGTTTAGGGCTAGTCTGGGGGTTAATTTTTTGAGAGGCTGAACTGTGGGCTTGGACTTTCGTGGGGGGCCATTTTAGCTTTTTCCGTCTCAAATCTTTCTTTATCTAACTTTTTTTAATGCCTTAGCGGCGATGTAGCTGTCTTTGCCGGGATCCTTTGAGAGCATTTCTTCTTCTCTTAATTTTTCTAAAGTTTCCCGGCCAGGTGTTTTTTTTTCCAGTTGCTATAAACCATTCGCCTCCATCCGAATCGGACTCCTCCTCGCAAAGTGAGGCATGAACAGGTGACTTTGAGGATGACATTGAGGGTGACGCTGTTTTTTGGGTCAGTGGTACCCCCAAGTGCTGGCCGACTCTTGTTTTAGTTACAGTTGGTTTGGTATTTGTAATTACTGGCTTCCTCTGCGGGCAGTCATATCTGAGATTACCCACTTGTTCACACGTCCAACAAACTGGTTTCCCGTCGCCCACTATTACGTGTAATTTGTCCTCCCCAATTTTAATATAATACGGCATCGTATCAAAACCTTTCTTATCTAGCAGGATCTCAAAAATCCAGGTTCCTGGGTATTCGTCGAAGTTGACGCTAGTTATTTCGCCGAACTTCATGAGGAAGGCCCCCAGATGTTCTCCATCTACGTGAAATGGTACATTAAAAATAGTTACCGCCGTTCGTCGTTTTCCCATGTATTCAGTTCTTAAGATATAGTCCTGAGTTATTATATCTGTCTGCGATAGTTTTAAGCACGTTTCTTCGTCGGGAAACAGCGCGTTCCACGTATTGTAACCGCGGCATTTAATAATACGTTGCGGTTTAAATCCAACAGTAGCCAACAATTTACAAATTAAATCAACAAACGCACGAATCGTTTTTTAAGTTTTTTATCCATGACAAACATAACCATACTTCTTTTTTTAATCTGTTCCAATTTTGGGAGGTCAATTAATAATCCATTATCGGTTATTAAGTGTGCATAAGTTTTAGCTTTCTCTATAAATTCTTTTACATTAATAATTATTTTTGGTAGTTTTATCCACCCAACTTCAGTAGCATCATCATTTTCCATGTTATTAGCAGGTTGGCCAGACGTAGCCATAATGACTAATAACTTTAACAAAGGAGAGAAAAAAAAAGTGAAAAAAAAAAAAAAAAAAAAACGTGGGGAAAAAAATTTCAATAAACTTTAACGATAATAATAACAGTTCGAGGTAACAATTTAAACAAATAAAACAAGGTAACGAGAAAAATAACGCACACTTACTAACAAGAAAATCGCCAAAGTAATATCCAAACGCAGTCTTCACTCTGGGTTAAGACAGTGCTTTGTCTTCAGTGTCTCTGGTGACTAGCACTATTTATACTGACAACCGGTGTAGTTTCTCCTGTGTAAGAACGGCCGGTGTAACAGTTTATAATTTCCTTTTATTTAAAATCAGAATAGCTTTTAGAAAGAAAGGGAACCTTTTTCATCATTTGTTTATAATTCCCTTTTATTTTGAATCAAAATAGCTTTTAGTAAGAAATGGATATCAGTATTGAACATCAATAGTGATGTATTGAACCTAGGTCATTTCGGTTCGCAGTCGAATGCTACATCCAAATTTGATTACCTCTTCATCATTTGTTTATAATTACCTTTTATTTTAAATCAAAATAGGTTTTAGAAAGAAAGGGATATCAGTATCGAACCTAGGTCATTTCGATTCGCAGTCGAATGCTACATCCCCATTTGATTACTTCTTCATCATTTGTTTATAATTCCCTTTTATTTTAAATCAAAATAGCTTTTAGTAAGAAATGGATATCAGTATTGAACATCAATAGTGATGTATTGAACCTAGGTCATTTCGGTTCGCAGTCGAATGCTACATCCAAATTTGATTACCTCTTCATCATTTGTTTATAATTACCTTTTATTTTAAATCAAAATAGGTTTTAGAAAGAAAGGGATATCAGTATCGAACCTAGGTCATTTCGATTCGCAGTCGAATGCTACATCCCCATTTGATTACTTCTTCATCATTTGTTTATAAATCTCCTTTATTTTAAATCAAGATAGGTTTTAGAAAGAAAGGGATATCAGTATTGAACCTAGGTCATTTCGGTTCGCAGTCGAATGCTACATCCTTATTTTATTACTTCTTCATCATTTGTTTATAATTTCCTTTTATTTTAAATCAAAATAGGTTTCAGAAAGAAAGGGATATCAGTATTGAACCTAGGTCATTTCGGTTCGCAGTCGAATGCTACATCCTTATTTTATTACTTCTTCATCATTTGTTTATAATTTCCTTTTATTTTAAATCAAAATAGGTTTCAGAAAGAAAGGGATATCAGTATTGAACCTAGGTCATTTCGGTTCGCAGTCGAATGTACCATCCCCATTTTATTACTTCTTTATCCTTTGTTTATAATTCCCCTTTATTTTAAATCAAAATAGGTTTTAGAAAGAAAGGGATATCAGTATTGAACCTAGGTCATTTCGGTTCGCAGTCGAATGCTACATCCCCATTTTATTACTTCTTCATCATTTGTTTATAATTCCCTTTTATTTTAAATCAAAATAGCTTTTAGAAAGAAAGGGATATCAGTATTGAACCTAGGTCATTTCGGTTCGCAGTCGAATGCTACATCCCCATTTGATTACTTCTTCATCATCTCATATATATAAGGCAACAATCTGTGATCTGTATGTAACGCTAAGGCTTTTAAAATACTAAACAAACACCTCCGAATTAGGTATTATTTTAACCGGCATAACCTCGAGAAAATAATATAAGGCAAAAATCTGTGATCTGTATGTAACGCTAAGGCTTTTAAAATACTAAACAAACACCTCCGAATTAGGTATTATTTTAACCGGCATAACCTCGAGAAAATAATATCGAAAAATTAAAAAAAAAGATTCATTTTTAAGGGGTCAAATAGCCATTTTTTCGTTTAATGTGATCACGATTTTTAATGTTATCTTGTGCACATGACGTCACATAGATAGGTACATGACGTCATAGTGATAGGTTCAGATATTATTTTATGCTATCGTCACGTTATTATGGTTTTTTAAAATTTTTCTTCGGACCATTGCCCTAATAAAATAGAGCTCTAGAGACCTCCTTGTATTTGGCGATTGAAAATAAGGAAAAATATCATGATGGGATTGAAAATAATGAAGAATACCATGAGAGGATTTAAAATGATGAAGAATACCATGTGAGGATTGAAAATGATTAATAATATCATAAGGGGATTAAAAATGATGAAGAATATCATGAAGTGATTGAAAATGATGAATAATAGGGTGAGAGGATTGAAAATGATGAAGAATCACATGAGTGGATTGAAAATGATAAAGAATATCATGAGCGGATTGTAAATGATGAAGAATACCATGAGAGGATTGAAAATGATGAAGAATACCATGAGAGGATTGAAAATAATGAAGAATATCATGAAAGGATTGAAAATGATGAAGAATATCATGAGAGGATTGAAAATGATGAAGAATACTATGATGAGATTGAAAAGTATGAAGAATATCGTGAGAGGATTGCAATTGAAAAAGAATGTCATCGGAGGATTGAAAATGGAGAATATCATGAGAGGATTGAAAATGATGAAGAATAAAATGAGAGGATTGATAATGCTGAAGAATACTATGAAAGAGTTGAAAATGATGTAGAATATCATGAGAGGATTGAAAATGATGAAGAATACGATGAGGGGATTGAAAATGATAGAAGGACATCATGAGAGGATTGAAAATGATGAAGAATATTATGAGAGGACTGAAAATGATTAAGAATATCATGAGAGGACTGAAAATGATGAAGAATACCATGAGAGAATTGAAAATGATGAAGAATTCAATGAGGGGATTGAAAATGAAGAATACCATGAAAGAATTAAAAATGCTGAACAATACCATGAGAGGATTGAAAATGATGAAGAATATCATGAGAGGATTGAAAATGATGAAGAATATCATGAGAGGATTGAAAATGATGAAGAATATCATGAGAGAATTGAAAATTATTAAGAATACCATGAGAGGATTTACAATGATGAAGAATGTCATGAGAGGATTGAAAATGATGAAGAATACCATGATGAGATTGAAAATGATGAAGAATACCATGAGGGGATTGAAAATGATGAAGAATATCATGAGAGGATTAAAAATGATGAAGACCATCATGAGAGGATTGAAAATGATTAAGAAAATCATGAGATATTGTAAAATGATTAATAACATCATGAGAGGATTGAAAATGATGTATAATATCATGAGGGGGTTGAAAATGATGAAGAATACAATGAGAGGATGAAAATGCTGAAGAATACCATGAGAGGATTGAATATGATGTAGAATATTATGAGAGGATTGAAAATTATTAAGAATTTCACGAGGAGATTAAAAATCATGAAGAATATCTTGAGAGGATGGAACATGATGAAGAATATCATGAGGGGTTTTAAAATGATGAAGAACATCATGAGTGGATTGAAAATGATGAAAAACATCATGAGAGGATTGAAAATGATGAAGAATATCATGGGGGATTGAAAATGATGAAGAATATCATGAGGGGATGTAAAATGATTAAGAATATTGTGAGGGGATTGAAAATGATGGATAACATCATGAAGGGATTGAAAATGATGAAGAATACCATGAGGGGATTGAAAATAATGAAGAACATCATGAGGGGATTGAAAATGCTGAAGAACATCATGAGAGGATTGAAAATGATGAAGACCATAATTTGGGCATTGAAAATGATTAATAAAATCATGAGGAGATTGAAAATGATTAAGAATATCTACGATACATGATACATGATACATATCTATGATACATATACATGATAAATATCTATTATACATGATACATATCTATGATACATTATACATATCTATGATACATGATACATATCTATGCCACATGATACATGATACATATCCATGATACATATTCATGATACATGATACATATCCATGATACATATCCATGATACATGATACATATCCATGATACATGATACGTATCCATTATACATGATACATATCCATGATACATTATACATATACATGATACATATCCATGATAGATTATACATATATATGATACATGATACATATTCATGATACATGATAGATATCCATGATACATATCCATGATATATATTCACGATACATATCCATGATACATATCCATGATACATGATACATATACATTATACATATCCATAATAAATATCAATGACAAATGATACATATCCATGATACATATCCGTGATACATGATACATATCGATTATATATATACATGATACATATCTCTGATACAGGATACATATCTATGATACATGATACATATCCATGATACATGATAAATATCCATGATACACATCTATGATACATTATACATATCCATGATACATGATACATATCAATGATACATGATACATATCCATGATACATGATACATATCCATCATACATATCCATCATACATATCCATGATACATATCTTTGATACATGATACATATCCATGATACATGATACATATCCATGATACATTATCATGATCCATGTTACATGATGCATATATATGATACATGATACATATACATACATATCCATGATACATATCCATTATACATATCCATGATACATATCCATGATACATCATACATATCCAAGATACATGATACATATACAAGATACATATCGATGATACATATCCATGATACATATACATATCCATGATACATGATACATATGTATGATACATGATACATATACATGATACATATCCATGAAACATATATATATATATCCATGATACATATACATATCCATGATACATGATACATACCCATGATACATATACATAATACATATCCATGATACATATCAATGATAGATGATACACATCCATGATATATATCCATTATACATACCCATGATACATATACATACCCATGATACATATACATATACATGATACATATACATGAAACATGATACACGCTTCATATATATGATACATGACACATATCTATGATACAGTATACATGATACATACCTATGATACATGATACATATCCATGATACATATCCATGATACATGATACATATCCATGATACATACCCATGATACATGATACGTATCCATGATACATATCCATGATACATATCCATGATACATGATACATATCCATGATACATATCTATGATACATGATAAATATCCATGATACATATCCATGATAGATGATAAATATCCAAGATACATATATATGATACATGATACATATCCATGATACATGATAAATATCCATGATACATGATAAATATCCATGATACATATACATTATACATGATACATATCCATAATACATATCCATGATACATGATACATATCAATGATACATGTCCATGATACATGATACATATACATGATACATGATACATATTCATGATACAGATACATATACATGATACATTATATATATACATATACATGATACATATCCATAATGCATATCCATGATACATGCTACGTATCCATTATACATGTCCATGATACATGATCCATATCCATGATACTTGATACATGATACATATCCATGATACATGATATATATATACCTATACATGATACATATCCATGATACATATACGTATACATGATACATACACATGATACATATACATGATACATATACATGATACACGATATATATACATGCTACATATAAATATGCATGATACATATACATGATACATGATACATATCCATGATACATATCCATTTTTTTAACGTTAATCAGTAGTAATTTGGAAATTATCCAATGTATTTATGTAATAACTTTATAAAAATGCTGACTCACTAAACATGCTCCATAATCCCTTGCCGGCTGTACCCGTCTTGCCCTAAATTGTGTCCGGTTGTATCAGGTCATCTCATAACTTCTGTCCGGATGCATCAATAACAACATAGGAAGGCAACCGGTAAGAGTGATGTCAGTAGTTCTCAGGAGGCCTACTTGATTTTCGAAGTAATGTAGGTGCTTATGAAGTATAATGGTCACTAGAAATATTGGTGCTTCTAAAGTATAACGGTCCTACAGGAATGTTGCTTCTAAAGTATAATGGTCCCCAGGAATGTTGATGCTTCTAAAGTATTACGGTCAACAGGAATGTTGGTACTTCTAAAGTATAACGGTCCCTAGAAATATTGGTGCTTCTAAAGTATAACGGTCCCTCCCCAGGAACGTTAGTGCTCCTAAAGTATAACGATCCCTAGAAATATTGGTGCTTCTACAGTATAACGGTCCCCACAAATGTTGATGCTTCTCCAGTATAGGTACCAGGGATGTTTCTACAATATAGGACTCAGTACCGGGGGTGCTTCTACAATATAGGACCCGGAGGCCTATGAAGAATATGGACCATGGGTGCTCTGCAGTATAGCGGCTAGGGGTTCTTCTACAGTATAGCACCCAGCACCAGGGGTGCTTCTACAATATAGGACCCGGAGGCTTCTGCAGTATGGTTCTTTGATATGACCGAGGCACCTCGGAAATTTTTTTTTCTTTCTTTAACTGAAAATATTTCTATGTATGAGGAAGGGTAAAAAAAACAATTTTCTTTCGAGGGGGGTTAAATTTTTTTTTTCTTTTAAATTAAAAATATTTCTAAGTATGTGGGAGGATGAAAAAAAAAGTTTTCTTGGGTGGTGCCAAAAAAATATAGTATGCGCACTAGGGCGGCGATAGGTACGAATATAGTATGCGCACCAGGCCGGCGATAGGTATATACATAGTATGTGCACTGGAGTGGCAATAGGTACGTATATAGTAGTGCATAGGGGTGCCGATAGGTACGTATTTAGCATTCACACCGGGGTGGCGATAAGTACGTATTTAGCATTTGCACCGGAGCGGCGATATGTACATATTTAGTATTCGCACTGAGGCAGCGATATGTACATATGTAGTATGCACACTGGGTCGTCTATAGGTACGTATATAGCATGTGCACATGCACGGCAATAAGTACGTATACAGCATGTGCACCGGGCCGGTGATAGGTATGTATTTAGAATGCGCTCCGGGGCGGCGATCGGTACGTATATAGCACGCACAGTGGGGCGGGGATAGGTACGTATATAGCATGCGCAACGGGGCGGCGATAGGTATGTATATAGCACGCGCAACGGGGCGGCGATAGGTACGTATTCAGCATTCGCACCGGGTGGGCGATAGGTATGTATTTAGCATTCGCACTGGGGTGGCGATAGGTACATATTAAGCATCTACACCAGGGTGGCGATAGGTACGTATTTAGCATTCAGGGGTGGCGATAGGTACGTATATTGCATGTGCACATGGACGGCAAAAAGTATGTATATAGCATGTGCACCGGGCCGGTGATAGGTATGTATTTAGCATGTGCTCCGTGGCGGCGATCGGTACGTATACAGCATGCGCAGCGGGGCGGTGATAGGTACATATATATACAGGGCACCAGGGCGGCGAAAGGTACGTATTTAGCATTCGCGCCAGGGCAGCGATAGGTACGTATTTAGCATTCGCACCAGGGCAGCGATATGTACATTTTTAGTATTTGCATTGGGGCAGTGATAGGTACTTATGCAGTATGCACACTGGGGCGGCAATAGCTACATATTTAGCATAAGTGGCGATAAGTACGTATTTAGCATTTGCACCGGGGCGGGGATAGGTACGTATTTAGCATTCGCACCGTGGTGGCGATAGGTACTTATATTTTATCTGCACCCAGGGCGGCGATAGGTACTTATATAGTATCTGCACCGGGGTTGTGAAAGGTATGTATATATTATGTGCATTGGGGCGGCGATAGGTACGTATATATTATGCGCACCGGGGTGGCAATAGATACGTATATAGTATGACCACCAGGGCGGAGATAAGTACCTATATAGAAGGCGCAGAGAGAGGTGGTACTTTTTATAGAAATAAGTCATACTATTGCCCTGGGAAACGTAGGATGAAATGGTGGGGAAAAAACAGCTTTCGCAAAAGGCAAAATTAGAAAGTAGCGGTGAAATTGGGCGACCAGGGAAGAGAAGAGTAGAAAGATAAAGAGACGGCTATAGAGAGAGGGACAGAAATAGAAGTTTTAATATAAAGATGTTACACACGCGATTTTTCTTCAATTATATGTTTTTATGAACCCGAGCAACGCCGGGTAGCCCCGCTAGTTTGTTTATAAATCTCTTTTATATTAAATCAAAATAGGTTTTAGGAAGAAAGGGATATCAGTATTGAACCTAGGTCATTTCGGTTCGCAGTCGAATGCTACATCCCCATTTTATTACTTCTTCATCATTTGTTGATAATTCCCTTTTATTTTAAATCAAAATAGCTTTTAGAAAGAAAGGGATATCAGTATTGAACCTAGTTCATTTCGGTTCGCAGTCGAATGCTACATCCCCATGTTATTACTTCTTCATCATTTGTTTATGAATCCCTTTTATTTTAAATCGAGATAGGTTTTAGAAAGACAGGGATATCAGTATTGAACCTATGTCATTTCGGTTCGCAGTCGAATGCTACATCCCCATTTTATTACTTCTTCATCATTTGTTGATGATTCCCTTTTATTTTAAATCAAAATAGCTTTTAGAAAGAAAGGGATATCAGTATTGAACCTAGTTCATTTCGGTTCGCAGTCGAATGCTACATCCCCATGTTATTACTTCTTCATCATTTGTTGATGATTCCCTTTTATTTTAAATCAAAATAGCTTTTAGAAAGAAAGGGATATCAGTATTGAACCTAGGTCATTTCGGTTCGCAGTCGAATGCTACATCCCCATGTTATTACTTCTTCATCATTTGTTTATAAATCCCTTTTATTTTAAATCAAAATAGCTTTTAGAAAGAAAGGGATATCAGTATTGAACCTAGGTCATTTCGGTTCGCAGTCGAAAGCTACATCCCCATGTTATTACTTCTTCATCATTTGTTGATAATTCATTTATATTTTAAATCAAGATAGGTTTTTAGAAAGAAAGGGATATCAGTATTGAACCTAGGTCATTTCGGTTCGCAGTCGAATGCTACATCCCCATTTTATCACTTCTTCATCATTTGTTTATAATTCATTTATATTTTAAATCAAGATAGGTTTTTAGAAAGAAAGGGATATCAGTATTGAACATAAGTAATTTCGGTTCGCAGTCGAATGCTACATCCCCATTTTATCACTTCTGTTACATTATGGTCCCCACCCATGTACGTTGGACTATAACCCCCCTGTTTTCCTTGTTACTCCCGGCATGCATCTGCATCCGTTCCCGGCCTCTCTCGGAATAAAGCCTGGCTTCGGCCAGTATGTTTTATCTCTCTCCTACACTTGTGTTCTATTTTCTTATTAAATACATCGTAATGTAACATGCAGGGCTTTACGCGCTCCACTACTTTTGGAGCTGCTGCCGATCCTGCTCCAACGCCCAAAACTTGAGCTGGCTTCTCTCACGATCCCCATTTTCAAAAAGGAGCTGCTCCTGCTCCAACTCCTATACAAAAAAGGAGCAGCTCTTTTTTTAGCGCTCTGTGATAAAGGGTTGTGGTGGGCGTCTAAGGATCTCGTCAATATGGGTGGGGATGTCACTTTAAGTATAAGACCGTAAGATAATATTTGACAAAATCTCGCTGATATTTTGAGAGTTATAAGAGAACACGTCGGACGAAGTATAGGATTATACGTAAATTTTCGTTTCCTGGGGTATGAAATAGAAATAGAAAAATCCCTGAAGTATTTAAAAACAATTTTAATTTTCATTACATTAACAACCTATTTTTTCAGGAAAAGAAAATTTTACCCAATATTTTTCTATTTATTTTGGAAGGGAATTTAGATTTGCTTTAAGTAAATAAAGATTTACTTTTAAACATTATTAGTGATTATTTTCTTTTTAAAGAAAACATTTCTCTGAGAGAGGAGAGACAGCCATGCCAACATTAATCGTTGTGTTGTTGTTTAATATTTGTTTGTTGTATAATATATATTATTATTTACAACAGAGAAACGCGCAAGTACTTTTAAACAAATCGATTTATCCATTTTTTTTTCAATAGTACAATTTGGGGCGAAAATAAAACAATGAAGTTTATTTTTTAAAGATTGAATATAAAAAATATTTTTTAATAAGTTGGCCAAAAAATATCAATAAATTGTCAATAATCAATTCAGAGATCCATTCATACAAAATATCTGGCCTAGACCGGGAGTTGAAAAAATATCGGGTCAAATTTTCCTCCCCCGAAATATTAACTGGAGCAAGTTTTCCTAGGTCGGGCAAAAACATTTATTAAAATTAAAAATTTGAATGAAAAAGTTAATAACGTCTATATTTGAAATCTCTAACAAAAAAAAACTGTTTACAATTTTAATATTCGATAATAGATATTTTAAGATAAATTAAGATATCTAATCTACTTTCGGTTCTAAAAAGACAACAAATTAGTCAGAAAGTCTAATTATTTGCTTTCTTAAATTAAAATTTAAGATATTTTCTTTAATTTAATTAAGTTTAAACATAGGTTTAATTGTAGAATAGGGACCGCTGTTTTCTGTCGCTCATTTCGCTTGGTATTCGCCCAAATTTTGGATAAAACTGATTGTTGGTCTTAATTATATTTTTGGTTCTGAAATAAAATTCTCATTTACTTTTTAAAGTGTTGAGAATGTAACTTTAATTCCAGGTGTTAATCGCTGGCGGTCATGTTGGTTTTTATTATTTTGTTCCTTGGACTAAAGATATTTTTTCTGCTTTAACACACACACAAAAAAACTTTGAACATTCTATTTACAAAAGCAAGTTTTAACGGAATTTAACGAATTTAAAAGCAAACATGAAAAGGTTAAAACATACTAGTCGTGAATTTAAGAATAACAAAATGTCGCCGAAAAGACGACAGGTAAAAATGTGGCATAAAAGTTCAATTTCATATATGCTGAAAAAATAAATTAGAATTTTTTGTAAGGACAATATGTACCATTTCACCCCAAAAATCGATTTTATCAAACATTTGGGTGAATACCGAGCGAAATGGGCGAGAAAATCCAACGGCCTCTATAGTATAATTGAACCTAAAATTCTTTATTTTAAAACACGAAATAAAAGAAAAATTGGCTTATTTATTCAATCAGCAATAAAAATCCTTGTCATAAATATAAAAAAGTTCAAATACGTAAGAAAATAACTTCAAAGACATCTATAGACTCACTGGCGACATTTGTTGCCCAAATTGTCTCCTGTCTTAAGAAAAGTGTCCCATAAAAAATTTAACATGTCAATGTAAAATGTTCTGTTTTCAAGCTTAACTCTCTCGTTCTTTCTCCCTCTCTTTCCCTTCCTATCCCCCTCTCTCTCATACATTTACTAGAGATATAATTTAAAAAAATAACTCAGAGTAAACGCTGAGACTTTCTTTTCTTTTCCTTTTTATTGCTGAATAGAAAACTAATGTTTAAACAAAAAAAATCAAATAATTTTGAAGCGAGGAGCGCGGAGCGATAAAACCACCGCTCTTTAGCCCCAATGGAGTTGCTCCCGCTCCACTCCTGCTGAATATAAAATGAGCCCTTCTCTACTTCGCTCCAGCAAAAAGGAGCGTGCTCCTGGAGCGCGCTCCTTTTTGAACGTCTCCGTAAAGCCCTGATAACATGGTGGCAGCGGTATAAAATACGTCAAAAC
Source organism: Sepiola atlantica (assembly GCA_963556195.1). Taxonomy (NCBI): domain Eukaryota; kingdom Metazoa; phylum Mollusca; class Cephalopoda; order Sepiida; family Sepiolidae; genus Sepiola; species Sepiola atlantica. The sequence continues at coordinate 58,526,152 of OY744521.1, forward strand.
ACCCGAAACACAAAGTCATCGTCAGAACGAGCAACCGGTGAAGCTTTATTTCCTTCCCAAGCGACGGACAGTGCTACAACTACTACTACAAACTATCAACAATGTCCCTCGTGCGAAAAAGTAGGCGGAAAGTTTTCGAGCAAACATTATGCCCCCAAGCAGTTTGGATACTAAAACCAACCCCGCTGAAGCGTGGAAATTATGGAAACTGATGTGGAAGAACTACTGTACTATCGCCAAACTAGCAGACCAGGATAAATAGTACCAAACAGCGTTGTTTCTACACGCAGTCGGACCAGACACCCTCACTATCCACAACGGGTTTCAATTTGCTTCCACCGAAGACAAAGATGATGTCGATACGGTGATAGCCAAATTCAACCAACACTTCATAGGACAAACGAATGAGACCTATGAGCGATACCTCTTCAACAAAAGAGACCAAGAACCAGGTGAGACTATCGACTCCTACGTTACGGCACTACGCAACCTAGCTAAATCGTGCAATTTTTGTGAATGTTTACATAACTCTCTGCTGCATAACCGTATCGTACTAGGAGTAAGAGATAATCATGCCCGTAAAAGACTGCTGCAAAATACGGCACTAACATTTCAACAAAGTGTAGACATATGACTCTGACTCTTCTAGCGATACGGACTGTTTATGGTCTAGTGTCATTCTAGCATAAATGGTTCTGTCGTTTTTTCTCCTCTCTCAGAGTTTGTGGGATGGTCAATTACCTAGCAAGGTTCCTACCAAGATTGTCAACCGTCATGGAGCCCATACAGCAACTGATGCACAAGGATGTCCCATGGATATGGTCGTGAGCACGAGATACCGCATTCGTAGAAATGAAGCGAGCAGTCACTGAAGCACCCATGCTAACTTACTACGATCCGAAAATGGCCCTCACAATACAGTGTGATGCCAGCTCAGAAGAACTTGGCGCAGCATTACTACAACAAGGCAGGCCAGTAGCATATGCAAGCAGAGCGCTGACTGATACCGAGCAGAGATATGCTGAAAGCTATAGTGAAAAAAACCCTTGCAAAAGCCCCTAAACGATTACAGGGAATGTTATTGCGGACTCAGAAGTATGATATCGACGTCGTGTACCTCAAAGGAAAACACATGTATATCGCTGACATGCTATCGCAGTCATACATGACAACCGAAAAGAACCATCAAGCCAAATTCGAGCTTGTCAACATGGTTAGCTTTCTACCCATCCGGGATGAAAGACTGACTCAGATCAGGAAAGCAACGAATCAAGATGAGGTATGTGACCAACTCAGGAAGACAATAGTACAAGGTTGGCCAACCGAGAAAATAGACCTTCCTGCTGTGCTGCACCCATATTTTCACACCCGTGATGAGATGTCAGTTCAAGATGGACTTATCTTCAAGGGAGACTGAGTACTCATTCCACTCAGTCTCCGGAGTGACATCAAACGCTCAATTCACTCCTCACACATTGGTATAGATGGATGCCTACGCCGCGCCAGAGAATGTGTTTTCTGGCCGGGAATGTCATCGGAGATACGGGAATACATCTCCACTTGCGAAACCTGCAGCAAGTTCGCGACAGAGCAACCGAAAGAAACTTTGATGCCACATGATACACCTGATCGGGGATGGCACAAAGTTGGCATTGATTTGTTTGAAAGTGAGACGGTGGAGTACCTCATAACTGTCGATTATTTCTCAAACTTCTGGGAGATGGATCGATTAGAAGACACAACAACCTCCACCATCATCCGCAAGTTGAAGGCATACTTTGCGAGATATGGGACCCCCTGCCAGGTGATCTCCGATGCTGGGCCCCAATTCATCTCATCAGCTTTTAAACACTTCTCGGAGAAATGGGACTTCGAACATCTCATGGCAAGCTCCGGAAACCAGCAAGCTAATGGAAAGGCGAGGTCGTCAGGAAGCGCCCATACAAAAAAGGCGACAGAGTATGGGAAAAGGGCGTTGTGAACCAACGCCTAGATGAACGTTCCTACATGGTTGAGACACCCAGCGGAAGCTACCGACGCAACAGGCGTCACCTGCGAAGATCCCCGGAACAACCACTAATGATAGGATGCACACCCACTCGTCAGCTAGAACAACCACATACAGCGATAGAGTACACACCAAATATTCATTCCCCCTCTACCTCCACCGACAGGACCCTAGACTCACCACACCAAGCAACCAACGCTAAGGAGTCTTTCCAAGGCGAATCCTCTGTCAGGACCCACACACGCACTGGCAGAGGAATAAGAAAGCCAGCATACCTCAAAGACTACACAAACTGATAGCAGTCTGGCTAAACAATGTAACTCCATATAGTAAGGACACTCTTCATCCATAAAAGGGAGGATGTTACATTATGCTCCCCACCCATGTACGTTGGACTATAACCCCCCCCCTTTCCCTGTTACTCCCGACATGCATCTGCATCCGTTTTCAGCCTCTCTCTCTCAGCATAAAGCCTGGCTTCGGCTGTTGGATAATGGCCCTGTGGGAACGGACGCATCTTGAGGTGGACATATCTGTTGGAAATCGTTGGTTTGACTTGCGCGATTTAGTGCAGTTGGGTGCAGAATATGGCTGTTCTCACGGTTGGAGCTCACAGGTGCTGTCAGAGCGAACGTTGACGAGCACCGGGTCAAGAGTTCAGAAAACATGAGTGAAGGAAATATTTGCGCATGAGTGTCGCACGTGTGGATCCGTGACGTCACTCGTTTCTTCGTGAGAAGCTGAGAGTTTTGCCAGTCGGGGTTTTGGAGGCGAGCCTATGAGACGTGATTTAGGATGTAGTCCGCAACATGATTGGGGGAATTGATTCCCTAAGAAAATACAGGCGAAAGATCTCTTTTCCCCCCTCCACGAATGGTTAAGGACTTAATTGATAAGTAATTACGAAAGCAGTAATTTGCTCTCTCTCTCTCTCTCTCTCTCTCTCTCTCTATGTTGGTGAATATCTCCAAGCCGATAGATAACTAACGCCTGTAATAAAAAGAATTGAAAGTTTAAAAGATTGTTTGTCTTCTGAGTCGGTCATGGAGCTTTTGTGTTGCAGCGGCGTGGTTCACGGCAGAAAGAAAGAAGAATTCAACCACTAGACGATGCACCCTTCTACGCGGCGAGGATAGATTGAAGGTGCAAGAAATTTAAAGGTATGCAAATGTAAAGTCGAACAGAATGAAGGAAAAAAGCGACCACGTGTCTGCGCGTGTTGTCTTACCTGCTGGGATGATCGCGGGGAGGGCGGAAATTAGATTAATGGCGGCTGTGGTTTTTTGTACTATTATTGAGCGATGACGTCAGGCCTCACGTGACTGTTTTTCTGACCACCGATTGGCTGATGATGAACACTTGGACAATAAAAGGAGTATGTTCGGAAGATCAAGTCAGTGTGTATCAACTGCATCAGTGAGATTAGACGTCCGACGTTCGTTGTGTTAATCAACTGCCGTAGTTGCGTAGTTGCGAAACAAATACAAGCTATTTCGGCGAAATGGGGGAAAAAATTGACCTCAAATTAATACCAGAGTTTGATGGATCGAACCCGGTAATTGACTGGGTGGAAAAGGTGGAATTACATTGCCTTTTGTCTGGCGTAAAAAACCTCGAACATGTTGTTCCTCTGCGCTTGTCCGGCGGCGCCTTTGCGGTGTATCAACAGCTCAGCCATGAGGGCAAACAGGACTACGAGAAAATCAAGGCGGCACTGTTCAAGGCGTTTGCGATTGACCCCACCACTGCTTGGGAGCAACTTGAGGCAAGGACCTTACGTCCGGGCGAAACGGTCGACGTGTACTTAGCAGAGCTGACGAAGTTGACAGTGTTGTTTGGTGGACTGCCTGAGCGGGCCTTAGCATGCAAATTCCTAGCGGGACTCCCGACAGGAGCGAAGCAACTACTACGAGCTAGCTCAAGTGCAGATTCGCTGCCCCTTAATGACCTAGTAGATCGGGCCAGGACTGTAATGAAGAATTACTCCGAAATGAGGGAACCAGTAATTGCTGCTGCTCAGTCCACACCGAATAATAAGAAACCGTATCAAGGACCCGGTCCACGTGGTGGAATCGTATGCTACAGATGCAATGGACAGGGCCACATCGCAAGGAACTGCCGGCAACAAGCAATGGTTGTTCGCTGCTACCGGTGTAAGGAAGCTGGCCATATAGCTCAAGACTGTCCGGGAAACGGAACCGGGGACAAGGTGTCAGCGTCGACCTCTTCCCCACGCAGAAATTAAATGAGACGCTGCCGATCATCCCGATATATATCAACGAAACACTGTGCTCAGCACTCCTCGATTCCGGGTGCTCCCGCACTATCGTATGTGCAGATCTCTGCCACATTTGGAGAAAGAAGAACGTCAGAGTGACTACCATCAGTGGAGAGACGCGCACATGTTGCGGCGTGGGCAATGTAACTATACGGACGAAAAATGGAAGCTCCGCTAACCTAGAGGCGCTGGTAGTGCTCGAAAAACCCCTGAGTTTTGACCTGCTCCTAGGATATGATGCCATCAGAGCCCTTGGTGGTGTCCATATAACGGTGACAGGGGCGGTACATTTTCAGGAGAAAGCCCCAGTGTGTGCTGCGCTAAGGATCGACCAACCAGACTTCAGCATCGAATTTGACGAGCAAAAGAGGGTTTGGACTGCCTCATGGAAGTGGTCGAAAAACAGTGAACCAGCCAAACTGCAGAATGGAATAACTGAATACCATGTGCCCGACCACATGAGGCCCGCGTACGAAGAGGAACTTCGCAAATGGATCGAGGATGGCTGGCTGATTCCCTACCCATACAAAAAACTTGGACCTCCTAAGGGTCTGATCCCATTAATGGCGGTCAATCAGCACAACAAAGCCAAAGTCAGGCCGGTAATGGATTACCGAGAACTGAACTCGCATGTCGATGCGTTTACAGCTGATGCTGACGTATGTGCTAGCAAACTACGAGAGTGGCGCCAGCTGGGTTCTAATGTGTCCCTGTTGGATCTGAGAAGGGCATATCTGCAGGTCCGAGTTAACGAGACAATGTGGCCGTTTCAGACGGTAGTGTTTGCCGGTAGAAGGTATTGTCTCACAAGACTGGGCTTTGGGCTGAACGTTGCGCCCCAAATAATGAAGACGATTGTCAATGCTGCATTGTCACAGGATAAGACCGTAAAAGAAGGGACATCAGCATACCTTGACGACATATACGTGGATGAAGACATTGTGCCGTCATCACGTGTGAGGGCCAAGCTAGCCGAACTTGGACTGATGTGTAAGGATCCAGAACGCTTGGAGGATGGCGCTCGTGTCTTAGGGTTGAGCGTTCAACAGGAGCGAGGGACCTTGAAGTGGAGGCGCGGAACTGCACTTCCTGAAGTGCCCCATGTCCTTACGAGGCGGGCTATATTTTCCCTGTGTGAAAAACTGGTGGGACACCTACCAGTAGGTGGATGGACTCGGGCCGCGACAGCCATCATGAAGAGGAGGGCAAGTGCAGTTACCAAATGTTGGGATGACGAGACGGTGGACAATTTGTTGCTGCGCATGGTGAAGGAGACCATCACAAGAGTCGAGCAGGAGGACCCCGCTAAAGGAGATTGGTGCGTCCAGGGAGACAGGCTAAATGTGTGGGTGGATGCGAGCTCCCTCGCGATCGGGGCGCTATTGGAGATGAACGGGTCCGTGATTGAGGACGCCTGCTGGTTGCGACCAATGGATGATGCTGCTCACATCAACCTGGCGGAGTTGGATGCGGTAACAAAAGGAATAAACTTGGCACTCCAGTGGAAAGTCAAAGAATTATGCATACACACAGATTCGCTGTGCGTATACCACTGGATACTTGACACACTAACAGGCAAAGCGAGAGTGCGCACCAAGGCGGCTACCGAAATGCTAATCAGACGACGGTTGGAGACAATAAGGAAGTTGGTGGAAGAGTACGACCTATCGGTGAATGCGGTGCTTGTCACTTCAACCTGCAATCTTGCCGATAGACTTACCCGTGTGCCCCAGAGATGGTTCGACGCAATGAAGAAAGAAGCCGAACCAGGGTCTTTATGTGCTGCCTCTGTTGAGGAGACGGATAAAATCAAGAAGGTACACCATGACAGTGGACACCCCGGAGTGAGACGGACGTATTATTTTGTACGCTTAACCAACCCGTCAGTGTCCAAAAGCAAAGTAGAAGCAGTGGTCAAGGAATGCCAAATATGCCAGTCAATCGACCCTGCTCCCACCAAATGGCAGAAAGGTCGGCTGGAAGTCGACGAGAATTGGAGCCGACTGGGCATGGACATAACCCATTATGGTGGTCAGCACTTCCTCACACTGATCGATTGCGGACCAACGAGGTTTGCGATCTGGCGATTATTAACAAGACAGGACTCGGCTAGTGTCATTCGTCAATTAGAGTCCATATTTTACGAACGGGGGCCACCTGAAGAGATTCTCACTGACAACGACACAGCCTTTTGCGGCGGAGAATTCAGGCGTTTCGTAGACGAGTGGGGGATCCGGCTTAGACACAGGTGTGCATATGTACCGAGTGGCAACGGTATAGCGGAGCGGTGCCACCGAAGTGTGAAGAGGATAGCAGCAAGGAAGCAATGTACGATTGCAGAGGCAGTATATAGATACAATACGACACCAAAGGATGACGCGACTGCTGAAAGTGCACCTGCTAATGCGATACATTGCTATCGAGTGCGTGTTAAGGGCATTGACGCCTGCCTGCCTAATCAGAAGAGGACGCAGGGACGGTACAAGTTGGGGGACACCGTCTGGGTAAGGCCTCCCAGTAACCGATGTACGACCAGTTTCGGAAGAGGACGGATCACCGGCATAATTAGTGAGCAGGCTGTGCTGGTTGATGGTACTCCACGGCATGTGAAGGATGTCCGGCCCGCCCTTGATACAAACCAAATATCGAACAGCGAAAGTGATGAATCATCCAATGATGAAATGTGGATCCGACCTATGCCCCATTGCCGTGATGACATGGCTGAGAACCTCAGCACAGATGGCGATAGTTCCAGCGCCACTTCTGAAAGCCCCAATGACGATGGAGCCCAGCTTGATGGAAGGACTGCTGGCAACGTTAATGGCGACAGATCTGTTACCCCTCCTGAGAGCTCTGATGAAGATGAAGAAGTCCAGCTAATCCCCCTCCGTAGGAGTGCCCGTAACAAACGACCGCGGCCGCCATGCCGCATGTGTGATCTTGAGACCAGAGGGGAGTGTAAAGTCGAACAGAATGAAGGAAAAAAGCGACCACGTGTCTGCGCGTGTTGTCTTACCTGCTGGGATGATCGCGGGGAGGGCGGAAATTAGATTAATGGCGGCTGTGGTTTTTTGTACTATTATTGAGCGATGACGTCAGGCCTCACGTGACTGTTTTTCTGACCACCGATTGGCTGATGATGAACACTTGGACAATAAAAGGAGTATGTTCGGAAGATCAAGTCAGTGTGTATCAACTGCATCAGTGAGATTAGACGTCCGACGTTCGTTGTGTTAATCAACTGCCGTAGTTGCGTAGTTGCGAAACAAATACAGCAAACTATATGATTTTTAGTGTTAAAAAAATGTCGAGTGTTTAAACGAGAACTGCCACGGCCTATTCCCGGGACGTATGTCTTATATCTCTCCTAAACTGGTGTTCTATTTACTCATTAAATACACCGTGATGTAACAGAAGCTTTGCTGTTGCAGACGTGTGATCACATTCTTGGCTGCAAATGTCAATTTTCTGCGATAGAACTATTTTTGCTGAAACGTGTCAATTCGACTGCATGAAAATGTTTTACCATTCATGAATAAACAAAAACATTTTCATCTTTGTCAAAACTAGCAAAAGAACGGTTCAGTTTCGCTTACAGAAGTTGCAAAATGCTGAAAGAAAGATTGAATACATATTACCCTTTGTTAAATTAAATAACAATACAAAAAAGTCTTGCAAAACTAATTGACGTTCAAGAAAATTAGACGGCCCTCTGAATTGGTCAACTCAGGAGAAATATTCCTGACAACAAGCAAGGAATATTACGAGATCATATTCAAAAAGAGAAAGTTTTTTTTATTCAGCCTGTGAAAATTAAGTGTCTGTTGATTGGTCAATCAAAAGGGCTTTTGTTTTGTGTGGACTGTTTATTCAAAGATAAACTATTTTTTTAAAAAAGACATACATTGGTAGACTAAATAAAAAAAAACAGTATTCCCTTACAAAATCAACAGCAAAACGGATTAACTGATCAAATGAACAGTTCCCATTAAAAGGAGTCTAGCAGTTTGATTAAATCGATAATTTCAACAAAATTAATTCTTTTTTTTTAGGCAGGGAATATTAAATTACAGAGTGTGGCCGAAATATAATAGCTAGCTTATATTTTTACAATGCAAAACACATTCATCCGAGTTTTTATGTTATATGGCCGTATTTAAAAAAAAAAATACTTGCCATGGAAGGAACAGCTTTTGGCTATTTCAGTTTTCCGGTGGGTACTTACCACTATGTGGACAGGAAGTGCCGGAAATGCTGACGCACATGCGTCCATCTGTTTTCAACAAGTAATCAGAGCAAGCAGACCATAAGTTTATTCATTCATTGTTAACTTGTTTCTTTTTTAAAACATATTTCCTTTTATTTTATTTTTATTTATTTCCTTTTTATTTTCTCACGTGAAAAAAAGTAAAAAAATTACAACATGGCTACATTGCATTAAAGTTCGATTTTCAAGTTTTAAAAAAATAAATGAAATTTTATTTCAGGATAAAAATTACAATTTAAGAACTAATTAATAAGTTTCATCCAAAATGTGTGAGAAAATCCAACGAAATAAACAAGATATTCAAATAATAAACTGTCCGTTTGGAGCCCCCCCCCCCCCACCAAACATGACTGTTTTAAGCACAACTGGATATGACGTACAAAATTGTCAATTACTCTTGGCACTACCCTGATTTTGGCTGTGATGACCCTCTTCAATTCAGAAATAGTTCGGGGATTGTTTTGATAGACATTATCTCTGAGATAACTCTACAGATAAACATCTGGGAGGTTAAAATCCGGTGAGTGTGAAGACCATTCAGGATCACATACTGCTGAGACGATCATCAAAGTCTCTTCGCATAATCATTGAACGACGATAAAACAAAGACACAGATACATTTAGTCGGTTTTGAGAGATATTATTTGAGGGTAGTGTGCTTGTGGAGTATGATTACCATGTGCAATTGGTTATACAATGGGGAATGTCCTTATGGTCAGTTAACCCCATACAAAAAAAAACTAGCTGGTCCAGCTAGTTTTTTTGCCCGGGAGAAATGTAAAAGAATGAATTTAAAAGTGTAAACATCCGGCCGAACGCAAATAGGTCACATTTTGGAATTGTTGCAGGGTGAAATAAGGAAGAAAGGAAAAAGGGAGATGCGGTACCAATATTTACTCAGAATTTTCTCTCTATTTTCTCTATATGGGAATTGGATTTAATATGGCTTTTTAATTAGAGCCGTATTAAATCCAATTCCCAGTCGGTTATCGTTGTTTAGAAATTCCATATTTTTAGAGAGGAAGGAAAAGTGGAAAAAGAAAAAAGTGAAAAGGAAAAAGAAAAATGAGTATGCCTATTGAGCACTACTGAAACACACAAATATAATTAATGGAGTCTGCATGCTGGTTTGAAGGAAAATGATTATATTCATAATAGGTAAAGTACTAAATATTACAGTAAGTTTTTTTTTCAAAAAGGTAACGTTGAATATAAAAAATCTGCCCCCTCCCCTCACTCAAAGTATAACAATATAAGAATAATAAATAAATAAATTGTATGAGATGACTGGGAACGAACCATAAACCTTTCGGTCTGGGAGCTATGCTGTTAATCTTGAGGCCACCAACGCGAATTTAAAATGTAAGCCAAATTAGATAAGCTAAACCAAGACAGTCGGTAGCTGGCGTGTGTTATAATTTACGATACGCCATAAGGCGATCAAATCTAGGAGCCATCATTCGCACGTTTTGGATCATTTCTATTCCAAGAAATCAATGTTTTTTTCTATTTTTGGATATTATGCATGTGAAAGGGGTAGGATTCAGGAAATGTCAACTTTATGATTATATTGAGTATCTTGGCGTGTATGAACTTAAATCGGAAGTCGAGTCGCTGAAGAAATTGTAGTCGATATGTTGAATGTCGAAATACAGAAGGAACTATGTTTGTTAATTGCATTCTCTAAAAACTGGAATGAGTATAAATGTATACGAATAGTAAGTAAAGTAATCCGATATTCTCGAAAAATGAACGGAATTGTTTGTGTAATGTTTAAAATTATGTAATAAATTAATAGCAGACAAATTGTAAATACTAACGGACACTTTTTAAAAAAATAGACGTTGAAAAGTGGGGGAGTGTCAGTAATGTTAGGGAGAAAAGTTTTTGCTACCACCTATCCATCTAATATGTTTTGAGGTGTTTTAGTGTTAGCTGGAGAAAAATAACAAATTTACTAAGAGTTAGAGTGAATAAGTGTAATGTAGTAGTGAGTTTAGTAGCCTGTGATGCATGTGATTCTTCGAGAAGGTATTGGAGAAACTTTATATATTAGATTAATTTACTGTTTGCTGTCTAGTCGACGCAAATTACACGAAATAATACATTTGCACATTTCTAATAAAGTTAATTATATTCCGTGATCGTTAATTAATAAATACTGAAAATCTAATTAAAATTAGTTGATTTCCTGAATTTTGATGAATTTTTAAGTTCCCATAGTCTGACTGTTCGATAGATCTCGTTTTCCATGACGTCATTTTCCAGTGCTCTGGACGACTATTTTCCGTATTTTGCACATTGTATTTCTTATACTTAATCACTCATATTAATTATAAAGTATGATTATAATGGATATTTAATTTTTTCTCCTATTCAAAAAATATTTTTCTTTTATGATCCGGAGTAACCAGATATAAAGTAGTAATAATTTAAGATCAATTTTATCACCTCTTGGTTACCAATAAGAGGCAATCTAGTTTTTGAATGAGTACATTAGGATTTTATCAGATTGTCCTTTGTAAGCTTTTGTTATTCATTACAAGACATGCTCAGTGTAGAATTTTATCAGATTGTCCTTTGTAAGCTTTTGTTATTCATTACAAGACATGCTCAGTGTAGAATTTTATCCATAGTCTTAAATGAAATTTTAAAACACACAAGATGGAATAAAAAGCTAATATTTTATATACAAGATTACTATTTTGTGTGTTGTGGATACTAACAAAATAAGGGGGGGGGAGGAATAAAGAGGAAAGGACAATAGTGAAGAAACAATTTGATAGTCACATACTGAGAATTTCATAGAATAGGATTTCATGGCTTAGTCTGGCAATTAAACTTTTCAATTAGGAAAACCATATATTTCTCATCTATTTACAAAAGAAAGAGGATTAGCATTCTTTGCCCAACTCAAAATATTGGTCCTTGCCAAAACCAGCTTCTGAAAAATAAAATCTTAACCCTTCCACACGGAAAGGTGATGCAGTGTCTCCAACTACGCATCCTGGCCTTCCTCATTGACACCAAAAATCATCACCGGAAAACTCATATTCCATATGTGTCACCACATGACAAGAAATCAGCAGGCTCCACTTCAACTTGACCAACATACTCAGATGTCAGAAAATTAAGAGTGTTTCACTTGACAACCCTGGTTTTGCTTGTAAAGAATTAACTTTTCAAAACCAGAAATATCTTCCTTAGACATTCATCACCTCAGACAAGCTGCATATCTTTCAACCACGAATCGAGCCGAGATTAGAAAAATATTTCTATTCTCCCAATAGACGCATCTATGAAAGAAGATACTCGTCTTCAACATTTTAATTCTCCGGCGATCATTTTGTCGACGAAACCCAGATATTTTTCTCTCTTCCTCGATTGAAGGAACACCAATTTCTGAATCAACCACCAACATATCTTCTGTAAAGCTAAGTAAGTTGTTTCAATCCAAAGCATTTGTCCATCTGTTTTAAGACATGATTTATCTCCTGTTGCGGTATCCGTTCACCGCTACCAATGTTTACAAACATTACAGACTCCTACATCTCTTTCAAAGCCACACTTCTAAAAATAACAAACAAACCTAGAACAACTTTGCCCTGGTACCTTTCCACTGGGGCGTCATCAGCAGCAGCCGTGGTAAATGTCCACTCTCATCCTTTGGTCGTTTTTCTCTGTTTACCATTACCCACACAGTTCAACTTCAAACATTGCTTTCCCACAACAATCCGAAATACCAGCATCTGAAAAGTAGCCGGTATTTATGTAAACACAATCAACAAACTTTCTAGCTATTTTTGACTGTGATAAATTCAGCCAGGAATTAATTTCAGTTATTTGTTTGTTTCATGCCATTTCTCCTAAATACATACGGCGGGTTTTTAATTGAAAAATCAGCTCAGCCAGGGGGTCAGGAGCTTCCCTCTTCCTACTGGATGGACTAGTCGTCGAGCCAGGAAGCCAAAGAAGACACCAGCAGCAGCAATCAAACAGCCCTTTTCAGGATAACAACTCAAACTACTAATATGATGAACCTTCACACTTTGTTATTGCTGGATCCATCCACCTGACTCCAGCCTGCCTCTCACCAGCTTCCTGCTCCTTTGTAGTGCCTGTCGATGTTCTGCCTTTCCAGTTCCTGTCGATGCCCTGATTCCTGCTGATCCAACCCTTGGCCACGTCCACACGGTCCGGACAGACCTGAGGCACATCCTTTATCTCAGGGACGTCCACATCAAACCCTGTGTGGCAACTTCCCAAGCTGCCCAGGTTCCAGATGTCTTTTTTGTCGATTCAGATATCTTTCCTTCTATACAGTTCCAGACCTCTGTCCTATCGATCCAGCTCTTCCTGCTATCCAGTGCCAGACCTCTGTCCTGTCGATCCAGCTCTTCCTGCTATCCAGTGCCAGACCTCTGTCCTGTCGATCCAGCTCTTCCTGCTATCCAGTGCCAGACCTCTGTCCTGTCGATCCAGCTCTTCCTGCTATCCAGTGCCAGACCTCTGTCCTGTCGATCCAGCTCTTCCTGCTATCCAGTGCCAGACCTCTGTCCTGTCGATCCATCTCTTCCTGCTATCCAGTGCCAGACCTCTGTCCTGTCGATCCAGCTCTTCCTGCTATCCATTGCCAGACCTCTGTCCTGTCGATCCAGCTCTTCCTGCTATCCAGTGCCAGACCTCTGTCCTGTCGATCCATCTCTTCCTGCTATCCAGTGCCAGACCTCTGTCCTGTCGATCCAGCTCTTCCTGCTATCCAGTGCCAGACCTCTGTCCTGTCGATCCAGCTCTTCCTACTATCCAGTGCCAGACCTCTGTCCTGTCGATCCAGCTCTTCCTGCTGTCCAGTTCCAAACCTCTTTCCTATCCATCTAACCCTTCCTGCTGTCCAGTTCCAGCCTTTCCTGCTTCCAGTGACGACAGCTCAGCCTTCCTTCACATGTTATTACCTTTATGGTAAATAAACTATTTTATTTTAAACTGTTCATCTGCGTTTGTCCTCTCTTTTGCCATTGCCGTAATTTGCCTGTGTCCACTTTCTTAGTCATAGAATCGATCATACTCCCAACGATCGGCCCTGCAACACTCCCATATTCATGCTATGTTATGAACTTGCGCTCCCTTTAAAACATTTTTCTCCAAAATCAGAGTATTGTCCCCTTTAGACCAATATTTTGATAATTATATTTATCTCAATATTATCTTATTTTTATACAATCCACTGTGTCACTGTTGTTACTTCAGCATTAAACCCAAAGCAGAGTTTGGGATGGATAACAATTTTTTTTTCCTTTTCTTTTATTCCCATTTGAACACTGGAAAAGAGTTTGTTCATACCCAGCAATAATGCATTTCGTTGCGTAGCCGGTCCATAACAATATACATATATTTATTCACAGATAACAAAAGTAAAAGAAGGATATGAAACATGTACATGATATAATATACAACAGACATAGGTACTAAAGAAGGCATACATTATGATTTCAAATTCAATAAGAAAAGAAAACAGGTCTGACATAGAGAACTGTGTGTGAGCAATTTATAAGTAAATGTTATTCTGTGTTGAGAGTATATGAGACTGCTATCAGTAATTTTCCCACACATGGGTTTCTACTGTTTTCTAAACTTAGACAGGAGAGCACATTCTCTAATGTCGGCCAGAATAAATCCAAGGGAGATAACTCTGATAATTTTGATCCAACACGAATCTTTATTTTATTATGTAGTTGGCATGGAACGCTTATTCTTACTGGCGATTACCTCTCGTATTCTTCTATGGTGACCCTGTTATTTTCGTATTTTACACTGCTCCTGTTTCTCGTTCTTGTCCGTTTCTGACGATCTTTTTGTGATTCGTTTCTAGGACTTTGTGTAACCCTTGAATTGATCGAATGAGAAGGCCCAGATTACAACGATTTCGGCAAAGAACAACATAAATGAGTGAAATCAACATTCATATTGAACAAAAAGTCACAGACTATGGTTGGGTTTACATCTTTCGTATTCATTCTTAGGTAATTCTTTATTTCTCTATTATTTATCATGATTTTATGACAAGCATGAAGGGGTGATTCTGTGATTTTAATTATCGATGAAGTTTTCTTCAATTGTTAGGAAAACTTGTTTAATGTAATGAAATTCTCAAAACTCGTCTAAACAGCTTAAATTCAATAATTGAAGTTTCAATGCAGAAACGATGAAAATACATACAAGTTTAAATATCTCATATAAAACTCTCTTTCTCATGAACGTTAAATATCTCATATTAACTCTCAGCGTTCTTATGAACGTTCGGCGTGAAAAGATATTTGCAAGAACATAATCCGCTTTTCACAGATTCTTCTGATTTGACTTCCTAGGAAGTTGAGTATTTTTGTCTACCTCATCGACATTCCCTATATGTACAGTTTCTCTCATGTTACTTAAAAATGCACCTAAAACCAAAAATACATGTAACAAAACAATAAATTAAGCCAACAACAATGTAACAATACATCAAATCTACATCATTTGTACATCATTTTATCTCGCACATGATAAATGCTGTTATTGTTAGGCATACTTCATTGTTTCACCACTCCAACCGTAAGAAGGATTTTCTTTTCAGCACCTTTCTCATTAAAGTGGAACATGGCCGTTGGTCTCTTTAAGAGTCCCCTGGAAATGAACAACCCCACCCGATCTCCACAACGACATGGATATAATACAAGTCAAAGTAACAAACATTATTTTATGAGGCAAGATATTGAGTTCAATTTACATTGTATTCAAAATATACTTAGAAACACTGGATCGACAAGATATGCAAAATTGACATATTGTTTTTGTTAGTAAACAAACAAACCTTTTTATTTTAATAATTGACATATTGTTTTTGTTAGTAAACAAACAAAACTTTTTATTTTAACAAATGGTTAATTTTTTTTAATTATCGATCTACATAATTAGAAAAAATTAGAAAATGCTAATGAAACATGAAATTACTCAATCATGTCAATACTTCATGTCATCCATTGCCAGGTTATCGATACCAGTAACTACTTTCTTTCTATGAATCCAATCATCCGAAGGTTTTGTGACTTTTGATAATTTCTACAAACAAAAAAAAAGATAAAATACATCATAAAATAACGAAATAATGAAAGAAAGAAAAGGAAGAATACTGAGGATATTAGCTAATAATGATACACATTTATTTAATAGTGGAAACTAAACAGAAATTCGAAACGTATAATAAGACAAGACTAGAATAAAAGAGAACAAAAATTAATAAACATATAATCTAGCTGAGTAACATTTTATAAGCAACAATGTCGAGCGATTGGTAGCGTAAGAATGAATAAGCAACAATGTCGAGCGATTGGTAGCGTAAGAATGAATAAGCAACAATGTCGAGCGATTGGTAGCGTAAGAATTAATAAGCAACAATGTCGAGCGATTGGTAGCGTAAGAATGAATAAGCAACAATGTCGAGCGATTGGTAGCGTAAGAATGAATAAGCAACAATGTCGAGCGATTGGTAGCGTAAGAATTAATAAGCAACAATGTCGAGCGATTGGTAGCGTAAGAATTAATAAGCAACAATGTCGAGCGATTGGTAGCGTAAGAATGAATAAGCAACAATGTCGAGCGATTGGTAGCGTAAGAATTAATAAGCAACAATGTCGGGCGATTGGTAGCGTAAGAATTAATAAGCAACAATGTCGAGCGATTGGTAGCGTAAGAATTAATAAGCAACAATGTCGAGCGATTGGTAGCGTAAGAATGAATAAGCAACAATGTCGAGCGATTGGTAGCGTAAGAATTAATAAGCAACAATGTCGAGCGATTGGTAGCGTAAGAATGAATAAGCAACAATGTCGAGCGATTGGTAGCGTAAGAATGAATAAGCAACAATGTCGGGCGATTGGTAACGTAAGAATTAATAAGCAACAATGTCGAGCGATTGGTAGCGTAAGAATGAATAAGCAACAATGTCGAGCGATTGGTAGCGTAAGAATGAATAAGCAACAATGTCGAGCGATTGGTAGCGTAAGAATTCATAAGCAACAATGTCGAGCGATTGGTAGCGTAAGAATGAATAAGCAACAATGTCGAGCGATTGGTAGCGTAAGAATGTATAAGCAACAATGTCGAGCGATTGGTAGCGTAAGAATTAATAAGCAACAATGTCGAGCGATTGGTAGCGTAAGAATGAATAAGCAACAATGTCGAGCGATTGGTAGCGTAAGAATGAATAAGCAACAATGTAGGGCGATTGGTAGCGTAAGAATTAATAAGCAACAATGTCGAGCGATTGGTAGCGTAAGAATTAATAAGCAACAATGTCGAGCGATTGGTAGCGTAAGAATGAATAAGCAACAATGTCGAGCGATTGGTAGCGTAAGAATGTATAAGCAACAATGTCGAGCGATTGGTAGCGTAAGAATTAATAAGCAACAATGTCGAGCGATTGGTAGCGTAAGAATGAATAAGCAACAATGTCGAGCGATTGGTAGCGTAAGAATGAATAAGCAACAATGTCGAGCGATTGGTAGCGTAAGAATTAATAAGCAACAATGTCGAGCGATTGGTAGCGTAAGAATGAATAAGCAACAATGTCGAGCGATTGGTAGCGTAAGAATTAATAAGCAACAATGTCGGGCGATTGGTAGCGTAAGAATGAATAAGCAACAATGTCGAGCGATTGGTAGCGTAAGAATGAATAAGCAACAATGTCTTGTCATGACAGAATAAGAATGTGTAGTAGTTATACATAGACAAACTATTTTCTTTTTGTGCGGTTTAATCGAGATTGACCTAGTTGGGCCTTATCAGTCAAGATTGATCGTTTTCTCATTTGCCTGAAGCCGTTTCTTTGAGCAATATTTCTGTTGAAACTGTAGCGTGGCGCTCTAATTGCAAACTAGATTTCGTTTCATGGTGTCCCTGCAATAATTACCACTGATCGTGGTAGGCAACTCGAACCCCATCTATTTCAAGAACTTTCCAAAATTCTAGGTACAAAATGCAAAAGGACCACTAGTTATCATCCAGCTTCTAATAGTATGATCAAGTGCTTTCATCGTCAATTGAAAGCTGCTTTACATGCAGCTCCTGATTCTCAATTATAGATTGAATATATACCAATGGTTCTCCCAGGCTTCTGCACTGCTATAAAGAAGGGTTTAGTATATTCCTCAGCAGAACTGGTTTATGGAACTTCATTATAGATTGTGATTGATTAATAAACAGACTCAGATGCTATTTTAAGTCTTCCGCAACAAAGTATTAAATCAGCAGTTCCTAAAGACATTGCCTCATGGACTCATGTGTTTCTACGGAAAGACTCTGTAAAAGCTCCACCGGTTTTTATCGTATGCTTCATGAATAAATACATTTTTCACTCCGGACATTCAGGGTACAAAAGAAACTGTATCCGTCGATCGCATTTTTGAACACTGGCACCCAAAATCTCACTCAATCTTCTAGAGTCTGTTAAAATTAAATCTCTAGAGACACTCAAATCCTGTGTTCCGACACACATCACTACTACACGTTCTGATATACATGTTAATTGGCCTAGAAAATTCTGTAGATATATATCTGAGTTATTACATTTTCAATTTGCAGTGGCATGATTTGAATATATTTGCTACTTACTTTTTCATTTTTTGTTCAGCAAAAGAACAGATATTTTTTTCGAACTAAACATTTATTTTCCCTCTTTTTGAAACTTTCATGTTCGTTTAAATTTATTCTTTTAAGCTGCTACCATCAATAAAGAATATCTTGTTTTTTTTATTGCAGGATGTAAAAAATTTCCCAATGGTACGATATCTTTAAAAAAATAAACTGACATAAATGGCCAAAAATGACGTTAACATTTTATGACTTTATTTGCTGAAAACTCAAAATAAATAATATATGGAGATAAAGTATTTTCTTTTGTGTAATTTAACATGGAGCGATTGTAAGCCAACATGCTGTTTGTTGGTGACGCGATTTATGAATGAAACTGATTTAAAATGTACAAGCTAATAGTAACTCCTCTTTCTTCCTACTAAATCCACTTCTAAATGAATTAGCAATAATATCTGGCACAGTAAGAATATATAAGCACCAATGTCGAGCTAGTTGCAGTCAGAATTAATAAACAGCAATGTCTAGTCAGTGGCAGAGTGAGAATTAATATACACTGTTTAGCCATTGGCAGGGTAATAATAAATAAGCAGAATAAGAATGAAAAGAAATAATCTGTGAAAATTATCTTCAGTTTTATTTGTAATTTCTTTGTGTTGATGTTTGGTAAAAATTGTCAACAGCGTTAAAATCCACTGCTGTAATTTTGGTCAATCAAGTTAGCAATACACATGAAAAAATTTAAATTGCTTAAAATATCTCAATAATGGCATATATAGAAAGAGCTTAATGATCTAAGCAAGAATCTTTTTAAATTTTTTAAATCTGACTAAAAATAAGGAAGTTATGACTATTTTTGTGCCTCGCACGATTGGATATTTTCCCCTCTTTAAGACCATATGCGTTTCGTCACATTTTTTACACTAATTTTTCAGTAAAAATGTTATATCTTTGTTAAAATACAAGATTAAGCAATGAAATTTACCATATAAATGTATTTTTGTACAAGGAATCAGAATGTGCCACTGAAAATCTCCAGAAATTAATGGTTTCCAAGTAATCTACACTAAGTGCACATAAATATGCTGCAATACCTTAAAAATACCATGTATTCATTAAAAAAAAGAAGTTAGAGAACTCAAAGTTGAATTGTAATACATTTTATGTACAAAAAACTAAAATCTAATACAAGGACTGTTTAAAAATGAATATATTGCAAGATTTCTTTGGCATTATTGTAGATTAACACCTTCCGCTAAATATCAGATTCTACTTTTTTTAGGCAATTACATGTTAACACCCTGAAAAACTTGAAAAGAGGGCATTGTCACTCGAACCTAGAGTTAGTGGTAGAGTAATTATTTATTTTATATCAAGTTTTAAGCTTCAAAAAATATTTTTTAAATTTCACTAAAAGGCAAGAATGGCCGGGAAATTGGAGATCATTTTACGTTAAAATTATATGCGAAACTAAATTCTAAATTATCTTTTTGTTGTCTTTTTTTCTTTTTTCCGCCAAGACTTTAAGAGTGTTCACACGATATCGCCTAAAAAAGTAGAATCTTATTTATTTTTTTTAATTGGCAACTAGAAAGTCATTACTACTAGAAGTTCGAAAGTTGAGTAAAAAACAGTATTTCTTTAAGTATTTTTTATAAAAGAACCACAAACAGCATTAACTTTTGTAAGCACAAAAAGTATTTTTGTCTTTTTTTTTCAAAAGAAGTTTATAAACGAATTTTACAAAGTTAACTGTTTATAGCTAGCTGCTGCTGATTGACTGTTATATCAGCAATAGTAGCAGCCATTGTTGGCTTTCGTTCAAAAAGGGACAATATTTTTTCGGATAAAAGAACATACAATTATAATTTCAATGCATAAAAAAATATAAAAGATGGATTTATTTACTAGTTGGGGTACGAAAAATAGTTTTAAAAAAATGTTCGATACACGTCATGTTGAAGGTTTTTTAACATTACAAAAAAAATAATGGATCAATTAATTTCGTACCCCTACAATAATTAAATTGAAATTGATATTTTTCTTGATTGTTTTCCAAATTTCATGACGAAATTTCCCAATGGTACGATATCTTTAAAAAAATAAACTGACATAAATGGCCAAAAATGACGTTAACATTTTATGACTTTATTTGCTGAAAACTCAAAATAAATAATGTAGATTACTATTTATTAATGCATGTGAAAGGATATTCATTTCCGAACAAAATGGTGGTATTTTGAGAACTTAAAGTGCTTTAGTTTTTAAAATATGACTATTTTTGTAGAACTACCATGAAATCCGTAATTATCCAAACTGTTTTATTGTCGATGGGTATTGCTAATCAAGTATTGATTCAATCCCCCATGCAGTGCATATTATTGACTTGATAATACGTCAGCAAGTAAATTAGGTAACACTTTTCGTACAGTTGCCAGTGACTATTTCTGTCCAAGTTATTTTTTTTATATCTTTCTTTGTTGATATAGTGAAAGGTTTTCTATTATTTAATTGAGTAGCCAATCTCTTGCTTCATTAGGAGGAAAAGTAAGAATTGTGAATGGTAACAATTAGCAACAATCCGAACTAGAATATGGAATCTCTAATGTTTAGTCAGCAGCAGGGTAAGATGAATAAGCTGTAGAATATGGAATCTCTAATGTCTAATCAGCGGCAGGTTAAGATGAATAAGCTGTAGAATATGGATCTCTAATGTCTAGTCAGCAGCATGGTAAGATGAATAAACTAGTAGAATATGGAATCACTAATGTCTAGTCAGCAGCAGGGTAAGATGAATAAGCTGTAGAATATGGATCTCTAATGTCTAGTCAGCGGCAGGTTAAGATGAATAAGCTGTAGAATACGGAATCTCTAATGTCTAGTCAGCAGCATGGTAAGATGAATAAACTAGTAGAATATGGAATCACTAATGTCTAGTCAGCGGCAGGTTAAGATGAATAAGCTGTAGAATATGGAATCTCTAATGTCTAGTCAGCGGTAGGGTAAAGTGAATAAGCTGTAGAATATAAAATCTCTAATGTCTAGTCAGCGGCAGGGGAAGATGAATAAGCTGTAGAATATGGAATCACTAATGTCTAGTCAGCTGCAGATTAAGATGAATAAGCTGTAGAATATGGAATCTCTAATGTCTAGTCAGCAGCATGGTAAGATGAATAAGCTGTAGAATATGGAATCTCTAATGTCTAGTCAGCGGTAGGGTAAAGTGAATAAGCTGTAGAGTATAAAATCTCTAATGTCTAGTCAGCGGCAGGGGAAGATGAATAAGCTGTAGAATATGGAATCTCTAAAGTCTAGTCAGCGGAAGGGTAAGATAAATAAGCTGTAGAATATGGATCTCTAATGTCTAGTCAGCAGCATGGTAAGATGAATAAACTAGTAGAATATGGAATCACTAATGTCTAGTCAGCAGCAGGGTAAGATGAATAAGCTGTAGAATATGGATCTCTAATGTCTAGTCAGCGGCAGGGTAAGATGAATAAGCTGTAGAATATGGAATCTCTAATGTCTAGTCAGCAGTAGGGTAAGATGAATAAGCTGTAGAATATGGAATCTCTAATGTCTAGTCAGCAGCAGGGTAAGATGAATAAGCTGTAGAATATGGATCTCTAATGTCTAGTCAGCAGCATGGTAAGATAAATAAACTGTAGAATATGGAATCTCTAATGTATAGTCAGCGGTAGGGTAAGATGAATAAGCTGTAGAATATGGATCTCTAATGTCTAGTCAGCAGCATGGTAAGATGAATAAACTGTAGAATATGGAATCTCTAATGTCTAGTCAGCAGCAGGGTAAGATGAATAAGCTGTAGAATATGGATCTCTAATGTCTAGTCAGCAGCATGGTATGATGAATAAACTGTAGAATATGGAATCTCTAATGTCTAGTCAGCGGCAGGGTAAGATGAATAAACTGTAGAATATGGAATCTCTAATGTCTAGTCAGCGGCAGGTTAAGATGAATAAGCTGTAGAATATGGATCTCTAATGTCTAGTCAGCGGCAGGTTAAGATGAATAAGCTGTAGAATACGGAATCTCTAATGTCTAGTCAGCAGCATGGTAAGATGAATAAACTAGTAGAATATGGAATCACTAATGTCTAGTCAGCGGCAGGTTAAGATGAATAAGCTGTAGAATATGGAATCTCTAATGTCTAGTCAGCGGTAGGGTAAAGTGAATAAGCTGTAGAATATGGAATCTCTAATGCCTAGTCAGCGGCAGGGTAAGATTAATAAGCTGTAGAATGTGGAATCTCTAATGTCTAGTCAGCGGCAGGGTAAGATGAATAAACTGTAGAATATAGAAATCTCTAATGTCTAGTCAGTGGCAGGGTAAGATGAATAAGCTGTAGAATATGGAATCTCTAATGTCTAATCAGCGGCAGGGTAAGATGAATAAGCTGTAGAATATGGAATCTCTAATGTCTAATCAGCGGCAGGGTAAGATGAATAAGCTGTAGAATATGGAATCTCTAATGTCTAGTCAGCTGCAGGTTAAGATGAATAAGCTGTAGAATATGGATCTCTAATGTCTAGTCAGCAGCATGGTAAGATGAATAAACTAGTAGTATATGGAATCACTAATGTCTTGTCAGCGGCAGGATAAGATGAATAAGCTGTAGAATATGGAATCTCTAATGTCTAGTCAGCAGCATGGTACGATGAATAAACTGTAGAATATAGAATCTCTAATGTCTAGTCAGCGGCAGGGTAAAGTGAATAAGCTGTAGGATTAAAAATCTCTAATGTCTAGTCAGCGGCAGGGTAAGATGAATAAGCTGTAGAATATGGAATCTCTAATGTCTAGTCAGCGGCAGGGTAAGATGAATAACCTGTAGAATATGGAATCTCTTATGTCTAGTCAGCAGCATGGTAAGATGAATAAGCTGTAAAATATGGAATCTCTAATGTCTAGTCAGCGGCAGGGTAAGATGAATAAGCTGTAGAATATGGAATCTCTAATGTCTAGTCAGCGGCAGGGTGAGATGAATAAGCTGTAAAATATGGAATCTCTAATGTCTAGTCAGCGGCAGGGTAAGATGAATAAGCTGTAGAATATGGAATCTCTAATGTCTAGTCAGCGGCAGGGTAAGATGAATAAGCTGTAGAATATGGAATCTCTAATGTCTAGTCAGCGGCAGGGTAAGATGAATAAGCTGTAAAATATGGAATCTCTAATGTCTAGTCAGCGGCAGGGTAAGATGAATAAGCTGTAGAATATGGAATCACTAATGTCTAGTCAGCGGCAGGGTAAGATGAATAAGCTGTAGAATATGGAATCTCTAATGTCTAGTCAGCGGCAGGGTAAGATAAATAAGCTGTAAAATATGGAATCTCCAATGTCTAGTCAGCAGCAGGGTAAGATGAATAAGCTGTAGAATATGGAATCTCTAATGTATAGTCAGCGGCAGGGTAAGATTAATAAGCTGTAGAATACGGAATCTTTTATGTCTAGTCAGCGGCAGGGTAAGATAAATAAGCTGTAAAATATGAAATCTCCAATGTCTAGTCAGCGGCAGGGTAAGATGAATAAGCTGTAGAATACGGAATCTCTAATGTCTAGTCAGCGGAAGAGTAAGATGAATAAGCTGTAGAATATGGAATCACTAATGTCTAGTCAGCGGCAGGGTAAGATGAATAAGCTATAGAATATGTATCTCTAATGTCTAGTCTGCAGCATGGTAAGATAAATACACTGTAGAATATGGAATCTCTAATGTCTAGTCAGCAGTAGGGTAAGATGAATAAGCTATAGAATATGGAATCTCTTATATCTAGTGAGCGGCAGGGTAAGATGAATTAGCTGTAGAATACAAAATCTCTAATGTCTAGTGAGCGGCAGGGTAAGATGAATAAGCTGTAGAATATGGATCTCTAATGTCTAGTCAGCGGCAGGGTAAGATGAATAAGCTATAGAATATGGAATCTCTAATATCTAGTGAGCGGCATGGTAAGATGAATAAGCTGTAGAATACAAAATCTCTAATGTCTAGTGAGCGGCAGGTTAAGATGAATAAGCTGTAGAATATGGATCTCTAATGTCTAGTCAGCGGCATGGTAAGATGAATAAGCTATAGAATATGGAATCTCTAATGTCTAGCCAGCGGCAGGGTAAGATGAATAAGCTGTAGAATACGGAATCTCTAATGTCTAGTCAGCTGCAGGATAAGATGAATAAGCTGTAGAATATGGAATCTCTAATGTCTAGTCAGCAGCATGGTAAGATGAATAAGCTATAGAATATGGAATCTCTAATGTCTAGCCAGCGGCAGGGTAAGATGAATAAGCTGTATAATATGGAATCTCTAATGTCTAATCAGCGGCAGGGTAAGATGAATAAGCTGTAGAATATGGAATCTCTAATGTCTAGCCAGCGGCAGGATAAGATGAATAAGCTGTATAATATGGAATCTCTAATGTCTAGCCAGCGGCAGGGTAAGATGAATAAGCTGTATAATATGGAATCTCTAATGTCTAATCAGCGGCAGGGTAAGATGAATAAGCTGTAGAATATGGAATCTCTAATGTCTAGCCAGCGGCAGGGTAAGATGAATAAGCTGTAGAATATGGAATCTCTAATGTCTAGTCAGCGGCAGGGTAAGATGAATAAGCTGTAGAATATGGAATCTCTAATGTCTAATCAACGGCAGGGTAAGATGAATAAACTGTATAATATGGAATCTCTAATGTCTAGCCAGCGGCAGGATAAGATGAATAAGCTGTATAATATGGAATCTCTAATGTCTAATCAGCGGCAGGGTAAGATGAATAAGCTGTAGAATATGGAATCTCTAATGTCTAATCAGCGGCAGGGTAAGATGAATAAACTGTATAATATGGAATCTCTAATGTCTAGCCAGCGGCAGGGTAAGATGAATAAGCTGTAGAATATGGAATCTCTAATGTCTAGTCAGCGGCAGGGTAAGATGAATAAGCTGTAGAATATGGAATCTCTAATGTCTAATCAGCGGCAGGGTAAGATGAATAAGCTGTATAATATGGAATCTCTAATGTCTAGCCAGCGGCAGGGTAAGATGAATAAGCTGTATAATATGGAATCTCTAATGTCTAATCAGCGGCAGGGTAAGATGAATAAGCTGTAGAATATAGAATCTCTAATGTCTAGTCAGCGGCAGGATAAGATGAATAAGCTGTAGAATATTGAATCTCTAATGTCTAGTCAGCAGCAGGGTAAGATGAATAAGCTGTAGAATATGGAATCTCTAATGTCTAATCAGCAGCAGGGTAAGATGAATAAGCTGTAGAATATGGAATCTCTAATGTCTAGTCAGCAGCAGGGTAAGATGAATAAGCTATAGAATATGTATCTCTAATGTCTAGTCTGCAGCATGGTAAGATAAATACACTGTAGAATATGGAATCTCTAATGTCTAGTTAGCAGCAGGGTAAGATGAATAAGCTATAGAATATGGAATCCATAATGTCTAGTCAGCGGCAGGGTGAAATGAATAAGCTATAGAATATGGAATCTCTAATGTCTAGTCAGCGGCAGGGTAAGATGAATAAGCTGTAGAATATGGAATCTCTAATGTCTAGTCAGCGGCAGGTTAAGATGAATAAGCTGTAGAATATGGAATCTCTAATGTCTAGTCAGCGGCAGGGTAAGATGAATAAGCTGTAGAATACAGAATCTCTAATGTCTAGTCAGCAGCATGGTAAGATAAATACACTGTAGAATATAGAATCTCTAATGTCTAGTCAGCGGCAGGGTAAGATGAATAAGCTGTAGAATATGGAATCTCTAATGTCTAGTCAGCGGCAGGGTGAAATGAATAAGATATAGAATATGGAATCTCTAATGTCTAGTCAGCGGCAGGGTAAGATGAATAAGCTGTAGAATATGGAATCTCTAATGTCTAGTCAGCGGCAGGGTAAGATGAATAAGCTGTAGAATATGGAATCTCTAATGTCTAGTCAGCGGCAGGGTAAGATGAATAAGCTGTAAAATATGAAATCTCCAATGTCTAGTCAGCGGCAGGGTAAGATGAATAAGCTGTAGAATACGGAATCTCTAATGTCTAGTCAGCTGCAGGGTAAGATGAATAAGCTATAGAATATGAAATCTCTAATGTCCAGTCAGCGGCAGGGTAAGATGAATAAGCTGTTGAATACGGAATCTCTAATGTCTAGTCAGCGGCAGGGTAAGATGAATAAGCTGTAGAATATGGAATCTCTAATGTCTAGTCAGCGGCAGGGTAAGATGAATAAGCTATAGAATATGTATCTCTAATGTCTAGTCTGCAGCATGGTAAGATAAATACACTGTAGAATATGGAATCTCTAATGTCTAGTCAGCAGTAGAGTAAGATGAATAAGCTATAGAATATGGAATCTCTAATATCTAGTGAGCGGCAGGGTAAGATGAATTAGCTGTAGAATATGGAATCACTAATGTCTAGTCAGCGGCAGGTTAAGATGAATAAGCTGTAGAATATGGAATCTCTAATGTCTAGTCAGCGGCAGGGTAAGATGAATAAGCTGTAGAATACGGAATCTCTAATGTCTAGTCAGCAGCATGGTAAGATAAATACACTGTAGAATATGGAATCTCTAATGTCTAGTCAGCGGCAGGGTAAGATGAATAAGCTGTAGAATATGGAATCTCTAATGTCTAGTCAGCGGCAGTGTAAGATGAATAAGCTATAGAATATAAAATCTCTAATGTCTAGTCAGCAGCATGGTAAGATAAATACACTGTAGAATATGGAATCTCTAATGTCTAGTCAGCGGCAGGGTAAGATGAATAAGCTGTAGAATATGGAATCTCTAATGTCTAGTCAGCGGCAGGGTAAGATGAATAAGCTGTAAAATATGAAATCTCCAATGTCTAGTCAGCGGCAGGGTAAGATGAATAAGCTGTAGAATACGGAATCTCTAATGTCTAGTCAGCGGAAGAGTAAGATGAATAAGCTGTAGAATATGGAATCTCTAATGTCTAGTCAGCGGCAGGGTAAGATGAATAACCTGTAGAATATGGAATCTCTTATGTCTAGTCAGCAGCATGGTAAGATGAATAAGCTGTAAAATATGGAATCTCTAATGTCTAGTCAGCGGCAGGGTAAGATGAATAAGCTGTAGAATATGGAATCTCTAATGTCTAGTCAGCGGCAGGGTGAGATGAATAAGCTGTAAAATATGGAATCTCTAATGTCTAGTCAGCGGCAGGGTAAGATGAATAAGCTGTAGAATATGGAATCTCTAATGTCTAGTCAGCGGCAGGGTAAGATGAATAAGCTGTAGAATATGGAATCTCTAATGTCTAGTCAGCGGCAGGGTAAGATGAATAAGCTGTAAAATATGGAATCTCTAATGTCTAGTCAGCGGCAGGGTAAGATGAATAAGCTGTAGAATATGGAATCACTAATGTCTAGTCAGCGGCAGGGTAAGATGAATAAGCTGTAGAATATGGAATCTCTAATGTCTAGTCAGCGGCAGGGTAAGATAAATAAGCTGTAAAATATGGAATCTCCAATGTCTAGTCAGCAGCAGGGTAAGATGAATAAGCTGTAGAATATGGAATCTCTAATGTATAGTCAGCGGCAGGGTAAGATGAAT
This sequence comes from Sepiola atlantica, assembly GCA_963556195.1. Taxonomy (NCBI): domain Eukaryota; kingdom Metazoa; phylum Mollusca; class Cephalopoda; order Sepiida; family Sepiolidae; genus Sepiola; species Sepiola atlantica. The sequence continues at coordinate 58,553,925 of OY744521.1, forward strand.
AAGCTGTAGAATACGGAATCTTTTATGTCTAGTCAGCGGCAGGGTAAGATAAATAAGCTGTAAAATATGAAATCTCCAATGTCTAGTCAGCGGCAGGGTAAGATGAATAAGCTGTAGAATACGGAATCTCTAATGTCTAGTCAGCGGAAAGGTAAGATGAATAAGCTGTAGAATATGGAATCACTAATGTCTAGTCAGCGGCAGGGTAAGATGAATAAGCTATAGAATATGTATCTCTAATGTCTAGTCTGCAGCATGGTAAGATAAATACACTGTAGAATATGGAATCTCTAATGTCTAGTCAGCAGTAGGGTAAGATGAATAAGCTATAGAATATGGAATCTCTTATATCTAGTGAGCGGCAGGGTAAGATGAATTAGCTGTAGAATACAAAATCTCTAATGTCTAGTGAGCGGCAGGGTAAGATGAATAAGCTGTAGAATATGGATCTCTAATGTCTAGTCAGCGGCAGGGTAAGATGAATAAGCTATAGAATATGGAATCTCTAATATCTAGTGAGCGGCATGGTAAGATGAATAAGCTGTAGAATACAAAATCTCTAATGTCTAGTGAGCGGCAGGTTAAGATGAATAAGCTGTAGAATATGGATCTCTAATGTCTAGTCAGCGGCATGGTAAGATGAATAAGCTATAGAATATGGAATCTCTAATGTCTAGCCAGCGGCAGGGTAAGATGAATAAGCTGTAGAATACGGAATCTCTAATGTCTAGTCAGCTGCAGGATAAGATGAATAAGCTGTAGAATATGGAATCTCTAATGTCTAGTCAGCAGCATGGTAAGATGAATAAGCTATAGAATATGGAATCTCTAATGTCTAGTCAGCGGCAGGGTAAGATGAATAAGCTGTAGAATATGGAATCTCTAATGTCTAATCAGCGGCAGGGTAAGATGAATAAGCTGTAGAATATGGAATCTCTAATGTCTAGCCAGCGGCAGGATAAGATGAATAAGCTGTATAATATGGAATCTCTAATGTCTAGCCAGCGGCAGGGTAAGATGAATAAGCTGTATAATATGGAATCTCTAATGTCTAATCAGCGGCAGGGTAAGATGAATAAGCTGTAGAATATGGAATCTCTAATGTCTAGCCAGCGGCAGGGTAAGATGAATAAGCTGTAGAATATGGAATCTCTAATGTCTAGTCAGCGGCAGGGTAAGATGAATAAGCTGTAGAATATGGAATCTCTAATGTCTAATCAACGGCAGGGTAAGATGAATAAACTGTATAATATGGAATCTCTAATGTCTAGCCAGCGGCAGGATAAGATGAATAAGCTGTATAATATGGAATCTCTAATGTCTAATCAGCGGCAGGGTAAGATGAATAAGCTGTAGAATATGGAATCTCTAATGTCTAATCAGCGGCAGGGTAAGATGAATAAACTGTATAATATGGAATCTCTAATGTCTAGCCAGCGGCAGGGTAAGATGAATAAGCTGTAGAATATGGAATCTCTAATGTCTAGTCAGCGGCAGGGTAAGATGAATAAGCTGTAGAATATGGAATCTCTAATGTCTAATCAGCGGCAGGGTAAGATGAATAAGCTGTATAATATGGAATCTCTAATGTCTAGCCAGCGGCAGGGTAAGATGAATAAGCTGTATAATATGGAATCTCTAATGTCTAATCAGCGGCAGGGTAAGATGAATAAGCTGTAGAATATAGAATCTCTAATGTCTAGTCAGCGGCAGGGTAAGATGAATAAGCTGTAGAATATGGAATCTCTAATGTCTAGTCAGCGGCAGGGTAAGATGAATAAGCTGTAGAATATGGAATCTCTAATGTCTAATCAGCGGCAGGGTAAGATGAATAAGCTGTATAATATGGAATCTCTAATGTCTAGTCAGCGGCAGGGTAAGATGAATAAGCTGTATAATATGGAATCTCTAATGTCTAATCAGCGGCAGGGTAAGATTAATAAGCTGTAGAATATGGAATCTCTAATGTCTAGTCAGCGGCAGGGTAAGATGAATAAGCTGTAGAATATGGAATCTCTAATGTCTAGTCAGCGGCAGGGTAAGATGAATAAGCTGTAGAATATGGAATCTCTAATGTCTAATCAGCGGCAGGGTAAGATGAATAAGCTGTATAATATGGAATCTCTAATGTCTAATCAGCGGCAGGGTAAGATGAATAAGCTGTAGAATATGGAATCTCTAATGTCTAGTCAGCGGCAGGGTAAGATGAATAAGCTGTAGAATATGGAATCTCTAATGTCTAGTCAGCGGCAGGGTAAGATGAATAAGCTGTAGAATATGGAATCTCTAATGTCTAGTCAGCGGCAGGGTAAGATGAATAAGCTGTAGAATATGGAATCTCTAATGTCTCCTGAGCAGCAGAGTAAGACAAATAACAACATTGTTTAGTCAGCAGCAAATGTAGATGAATAAAGAAAAATGTCTAGCAACGGAAAAATAAGCCCATAATTCTATAATTAACACCCAAATTGGAAGACTAGAATGAGAATATATAATCTCCAATGACTACTAAGTGGAAGGGTAAGACAGCAACAATTTCTGGCCATGGCAAAATAAGCCCATTATTCTTTATTTAAACAACAAATTTAGAGACTACAATGAGATATTTATCTCTATTGTACAGCTAGTGGCAGGGTTGTGGCAACCATGTCTAGTGGCAATAAGCCCATGATTCTGTATTTTAACCACAAATTTGAAAAGTACAAATGAGAAGATATAATCTCTAATATAAAGCCATGGGAGAATAAACCCATGATTTTGTATTTATAACACAAATTTGGAAACCAAAATAATGATATAAAATCTCAAATGTCAAGCTAGTGGCAGGGTAAGACGAATAAGCCACAATTTCTTGCAATTGCTAAATAAGGCCATGTATCTGTATTTGAACCAGGAATTTAGAGACTCTAATGAGAAGATATCTCTAATGTCTAGCTGTAGCAGAAGAAGCCTCTGAATCGGTATTAAAGACACAAATTTACAGACTATAATGATAATATATGATCTCAAGTGTAAAGCCAGTGGCAGGGTAAGACGAATAAGTAAGAATGTCTTGCAATGGCTGAATAAGCTCTTGATTCAGTATTTAAATTATTAATTTAGAAACTCTAATAAGAAAATATAATCTTTAATGTCTAGCCATGGGAGAATAAGCCCATGATTCTATATTTATAACACAAATTTGAAGACCACAATGAGATTATATAATTTCTAATATCTAGCCAAAGGAGAATAAGCCAATGATTTTGTATTTATGATGCAAATATTGAAACTAAAATTCTAAATGTCAAGCAAGTGGCAGGGTAAGACGAATACGCAACAATGTCTAGCAATGACTGAATAAGCTCTTGATTCTGTATTTAAACCACAAATTTAGATACTCCAATGAGAAGATAAAATCTCTAATGTCTAGCCATGGCAGAATAAGCCAATGATTCTGTATTTAAATTATTAATTTAAAGCCTCCAAAAAGAAAATATTATCTTTAATGTTTAGCCATGGGAGAATAAGCCCATGATTCTGTATTTAAATTATTTATTTAGAGACTCAAAAAAGAAAATATAATCTTTAATGTCTAACCATAGGAGAATAAGCCAATGTTTTTGTATTTATAATGCAAATATTGAAACTACAATTCTTAATGTCAAGCTAGTGATAGGGTAAGACGAATAAGGAACAATGTATACCAATGGCTGAATAATAAGCCCATGATTCTGTATTTTAATTATTAATTCAGAGACTCCAATAAAAAAATATAATCTTTAATGTCTAGCCATGGGAGAATAAGCCAATGTTTTTGTATTTATAATGCAGATATTGACACTACAATTCTAAATGTCAAGCAAGTGACAGGGTAAGACGAATACACAACATTGCTTAGGAATGGCTGAATAAGCTCATGATTCTGTATTTAAATTATTAATTTAGAGACTCCAATGAAAAAATATAATCTTTAATGAATCTGTATTTAAACAAAAAATGTGAAGACTAGAAAGTGAACATATAAGCAACAATGTCTAGTCAGCAGCAGGGTAAAACAAATAAGCAACAATGTCTAACCCTGCAGAATAAACCCATGATTCTGTACTTACACCCTAAATTTGGTGACTACAAAAAGAATATATGAACACAAATGTTTAGTCAAAGGCAGGATATAATTAATAAGCAACAATGGTTTGTCAGCGGCAAGGTAAGATGAATAAGCAACAATGTCTTGCAATGGCAGAATAAGGCCATGATTCTGTATTTAAACCCCCATATTTGGAGACTACAATGAGCATATAAAAAGCACTAATGTCTAGTCAATGGCAGGGTAGATGAATGAGCAAGAATAAGCCCAGGTTTCTGTATTTAAATTCTAAATTTGGAGAGTACAATGAAAATATATAAGCACTAAAGTCTAGTCAGTTCTAGCATGAGACGAATAAGCAACAATGTCTAGCCATGGCAGAATAAGCCCATGATTTTGTATTTAAATTACAGATGTGGACACTGCAAAGGAGCGGCTGATTAGTTTCAGGTGCACATCACTATGATCCAATGCCCCTCCACAAACAAATTTTTGGGGCAAAATCAAGGTATTGCAGCAGAATTGGTAATAATTAAAGGAGCTCGGGGTACTCAGGAAGACATCGGATGTAGGTATAATAGTTTAATATGTGAACCCATATATTTTACATAATCTCCACACAGCAGACACTGTATTCGCTCTGAGGTCCTGTCTCAAGACACAAGTTTCTTGGTTGTGGAGAGGAAGCACTGATGGACTTATGGAAGCACTTCAGTATACTGATGAAATCTGTTACCACTTTCTTGTAATCCTGTAACAAAATTAAAGGAACTCCTCTTCAAAAACACCGAAATGAACACTGACAAATCTCAACTCCAATATTCTCTCTTAGCTGTCCAAAATTCAACTGGCCACCTTCTATTTTAGCCCTTCCATTTACCTGAGCCGATTCCACCATATGCTAATTAGTTATAACTACAAAAGACTACATCTGTGAAGAGAAGCCCGATCACACTCTGGCAGATGGACAGTTACAACATGCGAAGCATCGCATTCTCTTCTCAGCTGGTAGCTGTTCCTCTTTGTTGTCACACTCCCCCCTGATGGTATGGTCACACAAGTGACAGTCAGTGGCTAGTCATTTTACCCTAGTACTACTCCGTAGTGGGGCAGTTATTACTTCCTCTCTGACTAAAGCGCCAGAAGTACCAGGATCTGAATTGGTAATAGAATAAGGCAGCTCAACCAAAGTAGGTCCTGCCTCACTCTCAGAAGTGGAACCACTACTACCTGTATCGGAATCTGGTTTTCTTCATTCAGGACTTTATGATGATGTGTTATTGCTGTATGCCACAACCGGTTCTGAATTGAGACGTCTCCCACATGTTGTAGCGTGCCATTGGTAACCACCGACTGTAGCGATACGACCTGGTCTGAATTTCGAGATGCAACGTCCATGTGGATTCTTCATCAACACTGTGTCCCCCTCTTTATCATGGTGATCCGAATGGGGCACAACATCGACCACTTTCACTCTGATCTGGTATGGGCGTAACGTTGTACCAATACACAACTTCCATAACAGGGCAGCTCTTTCGTGCTTTACTGTCCTATGACACCTTTCTATGATACCATTTCCTGATGACTTGTATGCACAGCATAGTCGGAAGTTGACACCCCATTCATTCATGAACTATCTGAAATGTTGATTACAGAAGGTATGTCATTATCAGCCAAAATCTCGGCTGAGAGGCCACGTTAAAAAAATACTGATTCTAATTGCCGAATCACATGTGCCGTTGTAGTGCCCACCAGATTGAAAACCACATTGGGGCCACAATCAATCAGTGTCAAAAAATGGCAACCATTGTAGTGCGTGATGTCCATGACCAGCGAGTTCCATAGTTCATGCCCATTGGGGCTGGGTCTATCATCTGACATTCCTCACAACTGCTCTTACTGCCACTTTAGACATGAACGGGTCGATTCTATGCACAAAATATAATGTTGGCCTGACCAGGAGATGTCCAATATGTCGATATTTCGACTGATAATGATACTGCCTTCTGTAGACAACACTTCAGGCAGTTTATGAATGAACGGGGTGTTAACTTTCAACCACACTGCAGATACAGGCCATCAGAAAATGGTATTATAGAAAAGTGTTATAGATAAAAAGCCCAAAGTTGATTGCTCAGTAACAAAGCAATTCTGCGCCTATACCCGGTGACGAATTGTGGATTGTCACAGAAGCGAACATGGACTATATATTTCACATGAAGAGAAACCCTAGGTACTTGGTAGGTTTCTTTAGTATTTAAATTCTAAAAGAAACACCAAATAAAAAGGCTACCATGCAAAATTGAAGCTTTGAGCATTGTAGCTTGGTTGGCAATTAAGTCGATTGTCCTGCAGAGAACATATGCACAGTTAAAGCCCTGTGTTATGATTGCGGTGGTAAATGGACACTGGCATTCCCAAAACATGCAAAGTGGCACGAGAACACTTGAAGTAAAAAAAATAGTTGAGATTGTGAAGTAATTCTTGTTGTTATGCAAGAGAGTTGTTTCACTAGTTGTTTCCACTGACGTTATATTTTATTGGTTGATATAAGCAAAATATAACGGTGAACTTTGGCTCGTCAGCAGTCGTGTTTTGAATGTATGTAATTCTCTCTATTGGCGACTTTGAGAAATCATAGCAGTCTGTCAGCTTTTTGTATAATTTATTCCATAAATAAACAAAGTAAGCCTTTAGAAAATTAAATGTCCTTCTGAAATAGAATGTTGTCCAATTATAAATTATACTTCTAAAAACAAAACACTCACTTCAATAGATTTTATAAAAATGTATCTGAGGGTTTTAAATTATAAATGAATACATACATTTACAAATCCAGTCGCCTTGGAAGTAAATAACTTATAAAGGAAATAGAGTGGTATGGGTGCCAGTCCAAATCCAGTTAGGGCCCAACCGATTCCTTGGGCAAATTGTGGATATGGCATTTTTGAACTGTCTACAAGAGCTAAATCCGGATAATACGGGGGATTGTATTTTACCATCCGATAGACGAAGAGGACCTGAAATAAATAAATAGTTAAATAAAAAATAAAAAAAAAACAAATAATGATTGAAAATGGTGATTCTAAAATTCTAAAATGGATGCACCTGCATCCATTTTAGAATTTCATTAGCACCAAAAGAATTATTTTGAAATGCTCAAACTTGAATTTTTCAAAACAAATATATATATATATATATATATATATATATATATATATATATATATATATATATAGAGAGAGAGAGAGAGAGAGAGAGAGAGAGAGAGAGAGAGAGAAAATATTGAAATGATGAAAAAAACTTTTTACATACTATAAAAGTTTATTATTCAGTGGATTCAGGTGTTTATACAAGGAATATAATAAAATTACCTTTAATCCATAGATTTTCAAAGAAGTACAAACAAACAATAAATTGCTAATTATTGGTAAGTATTAATTTGAAAATTTGCAACAAAAATTTAAAGATATGCTTAAAGCAAAAATAGGTAACAAAAAGTTTCAATAATGAGAAGAAAGTCTTTGTATCAATGAAGATGTTGAGAAAACACAATTTAAATATGGTATTATGTAGTGGAAGGTAGTGGATTCAAATAAAATCCAGGAATGATTCAAAAGTGAGAAGTCTGCTATGAGTTAAACTTCCTTAGCATGCAGGTAAAATATGGTGTGGTTAATTCTGATGAGTATAATAAACTTGTATGTACCTTTACTTTTTTCATTATTTCAATATTTCCTATAACAATGCTCTATCCCCAATATCGAGCATCCCTCTATAACGATAAAATAATCTCTATCTTCATTTATAATTATATATATATATATATATATATATGAATGAGGAATAAAAGAAACAATGTTTCAGACAAAATGTAAAATAAAAATGGAATAAAGGATAAGCAAATCAACAACTAGCAAAAATATAAACTCAAACACATATTGAATAGTTCAACCAAACTATTTCAATTGTTAGGACAATAATCATCAGTTGACAGCAGAACTTTAATTAAAAACAGAAAAGTTTCAAATTTGTACAAAGAACGCAATTTTGGGAAAAAATATAGTCATGTGTAATAAACAGTAAAAAGGAAGAAGGAAAGAAAGAAAAAAGAAATATGAAAAAAGAAAAAGAAAGAAAAAAATCAGCAGTTAGCTTTGGTTTAGCATGTAAAAACCGATCGGAACGCTGTAAGTTAATTAAAGTGGGGAAAGAAGATTAGTAGTAATTTAAAATGAATGACAGCAGGGAATTACACAAAGAAGGAGGAGGAGGAAGACGGACTCAAAGTTGTAGAAGTTATCCGTTATCATATTGATTTAGGTTCATTTCGATTAGAATAGATCTGGCAGATGATGAAGAAATATTGTAAAACCCTGGTCTTTGAATAATTGTGTTATTATGATGTAGGATTAAACATGATTCTATGAGACGACGGAGTTTAGTGTCATGTATATGTTTTATTGAAATCGCCCTCTGTGTATTAAAATGATGACCAAAAGAAATCATGTGGGTACATAATGCGTTTGAGGTGTCGCAGTTTTTTATAGCATGATTGTGTTCTTTGTACAAATTTGAAACTTTTCTGTTTTTAATTAAAGTTCTGCTGCCAACCGATGATGATTGTCCTAACAATCGAAATATTTTGGTTGAACTATATATTTTTGCTAGTTGTTGATTTGCTTATCCTTTATTCCATTTTTATTTTACATTTTGTCTGAAACATTGTTTCTTTTATTCCTCATTCATATATATATATATATATATATATATATATATATATATATATATATATATATATATATATATATATATATATATATATATATATTAGTTATCCTGGTTGAATTAATTCCTACACGTTCTTTAAAACAATTAAAAAACATTACCATGTCTCGAGGATACAGTTCAAAGCTGCAGTTAAGCTCAATGATCAATTTTGTATATAAATCAGAGCTTTATAGCATATATTTCAATTCAACAATTGCTTTTTTTGTTTTTGGGACAATTTATATAATCAATTATTATTTGTTTCTAACTAATCTTAGTGAGTTTTGTTATGTGTTTTTTCTTCATCTATAATATATGTTATTTGATGATTATGGTATATTATTTGATGATTATGGTATATTATTCCTTAAAATATTTGTTGTCACAATTTACTTGCCTCTCCATGAGGCCAGAGTCACAGGTCGGCTTTTATGTGGGGAAAATCATTCTCCTTGAAAGTGGAGGCACTAGGAGTGGGACTAGTTTAAAAACTGAATATATATATATATATATATATATATATATATATATATATATATATATAGAAAATCGGGTAATGCAGTATTAGTGCAGTTCCAACGAGAGAAAAGTATATATGTAAATGAGTAAGGCTACCAACATTTGTAAAATGTTTTTTTCAACATTTATTTATTATTTTGTTGTTTTATCATTTTATAATTTTATATATAATGCGTTTCAAGCGGTGGTCCGCTTTCATCAGATATGTAAATCAACGCGTTATATATAAAATTATAAACTGATAAAACAACAAAATAATAAATAAATGTTGAAACAAACATTTTACAAATGTTGGTAGCCTTACTCATTTACACATATATATATATATATATATATATATATATATATATATATATATATATATGAAATTCAAATTCAACTACGGTTTAGAAGCGCTAACTTTGAAATTTTAGAATCAGTTAACATGACGCGAGATTTTATATATATATATGTAAATGAGTAAGGCTACAAACATTTGTAAAATGTTTTTTTCAACATATATATATATATATATATATATATATATATATATATATATATGTTGAAAAAAACATATATATATATATATATATATATATATATATATATTTATTTATTTTGGTACAGAAAAATTAGTACAACATTCGTACCGTCGGTTTCAAGCACAGAAGGACTTAGCCATCCGGCTCTCTTCAGCTTCTGTTGTCAATTGTTTCGGAAATGTGAAGTCACGCGTCACTCTCATTAGACGCGTTATTTGCTTAGAATGTTATGTATGTTTGTTTAAATTTAGTGTAAGGAAGGTTTAATAAGGTTTGAAAAAAAGGGGGAGGGAGAGATTTGAGCTGGAGAAGATTTAAAGAGATATAAAAAAATAAAAAAAATATTTCTATATAAATCCTGTGAGCCAATATTATTAAACCTTCCTTACACTAAATTTAAACAAACATACATAACACTCTAAGCAAATAACGCGTCCAAACAGATGACAACAGAAGCTGAAGAGAGCCGGATGGCTAAGTTCTTCTGTGCTTTAAAGGTACGAATATTGTACTAATTTTTCTGTACCAAAATAAATAAATATTACGCTCTTAATTTTTAACTTTAATTCTCAATTAATCGAGCACTCTGCTGGGATTTTCCCTACTATATTACAAAGTTATATATATATATATATATATATATATTTAAAAATATTAAAAATAATAAATGATTATAAATTGCCCTAAAAAGCAATTGTTCTTGTATGCATCTGATAGAACAAAATAAATAACAATTAATAGATCTGTTGACAGCCGTCTTGTCAACATGGACAACGGCGACAAACCTTCAGCAACCATCTGATCTCTTCCTGGGACGACATTCAATGTCAGTCTAGATTTGCTGAACTCGTCTGTAGCAGTAACCAGCATAGAGCTGCCTGCCTGAGAGTGGTGGCTTTACCTTACAGCGGCGCTTGGCTCAGTGGCATCTCTTCAGCAACATTGGGAAACCTCTTGGATGCTATTCGGATCACCGTCTCACAATGGCTGTGACTCCGTTTATGTCACCCACACCGATGTCACTGTGGCCAAGTCATTGACGCGTTTGCCCTGCATCCCCTCTTTTGTCGATTTAGTGCCAGCCTCCTACCTCGCCACTTTGCACTTAACGATGTAGTCAAGTGAGGTCTCAACTAGGCAGGTTTTGCATCAGTTCTCGAACCAATCAGCCTTAACAGGGGTGACAGTATTTGCTTTCTGAGCCGGAAAGCCGTTGATCTGGGACGACACTTGTTCCAACTCCTTCTCACGAACAAGGATTGCGGAATCCACGGTCAAGCCCAGCACAGCGGTTCTGCTCGCCGAAACAAAGCACGGCAAATACAGTTCGCTCAGTGACCGATTCATCTTCCAACCAATTTCAGTGGAAACGTCAGGCGTGCTTGATCCCAAGACTGTTAGATTTTTTGAATACACTGGACGGATGATATGAACGTCTAGGAACGGTCCTCGAGAGTCAGCTTGGTGGTTTCAACGCATCTCCCTGGCTGTCATTCGTGGCAATGCAGTGTCAATTATGGTGTTATCCCGGAATATAGAGATATCATTTGAGGTCATGCATGTGTGTATGTTGTATATAAATATAAAAAAAACGTACTGCATTGAAAATAATATTTAAACCAAATAAAAAAGTAAAATAAGCGATTTCACCTATGAGCATTTACAGATATTTAATTATTTATGGAAGAATATTATTTGATCAGATAAAAATAAAATTGAACTTTTGAACCCAAACACAGCTTGTCATTTATGGAGAAAAGATGGATTTATCTATAATTGAAAGAAAGCAAACAACAAGAGAGGATATTAATAAGATGTGTTCATTCAATTTGCGTGTTTAGCAATGAAAATGCTATTTAGAACTTAAGTGTGATGGACAGATGGAGCCTTCTATTAGTGTCTATTTTTGGAAAACAAACCATAAAACTTATGTAATTATGAAGATACTTTGCTTTATTCATTAAATTATTGGAATTATTATAAAAATTTTTAATAGACATTCGATTGGAACATTACAAAATTAATTTGTTAAATACAGGATTGAGCAGAAAGTGGAATAACCCTTGAATATCACTAATACTGGCTAATTATTTCCCCTATGCATTTTCCAAAACAAGGTAATCGCATGTTTATATGAAAGATAATTCCAACACACGCCGTGCAGTTATTGAACGGGGGAGGGAGGGGGGATAACACTTTCATAGTCTTTCCTAATCAGTGAGTTCTACTAAAGGGATGTTACTGAGGTCATAACATCACATCCCAAATAATTGTTGACTCACCCTGATTGAATGTTCATTCACTAAATCGTTTGTGTGGCCTGATTGTATGGCTAGATCGAGATGTGTGGTTAGGAGGGGGTGATACTCTCTTGATTTGTGTCATGTATTGTGGTTGTGTGTGGGATGTGGTTAGTATGTTATTTGCGTGTTTGATCGTCCAATGGGAAGGCTTTATGTGGGGCCTGCTTCTAATCTGGGTGTGGGGCTAAAACCATTTACCTGCTAGGGCGATAAACACTGGTTAGGTCATAACCCTATATACGCAGTAGCGTCTGTTGGAGACGAGGTGGAGCTGCTGTCAGGTTCTTCAGATTGATCATCTCCAGTGATTTGTGATCGCTTTTGACCTGGAATGACATCCATAGAGGTACGTCCTGAAGCGCTCACATCCAAACACAACTGTTAATAGCTCATGTTCGATGTTTCAGTTGTTCAGTTTCTGTTAGCAATTTTGATGCAAAAGCTATCGGTTTTCCTTCCTGCAGAAGAGCTGCACTTAGGCCTTTGTTTGATGCATCTACCTGGAGCACAGTCTGTTTCATTGGGGCAAAGTCGGTTAGAAGGATCTCTTTGCATATAATGTCTTTATTTGCTGAAGAGACTTTTGATGACTTGAAATCCACTTGTACTCGCATCATTCTTTAGTAGATCTCTCAGGGGTGCTGTGAGATCTGACAGATGCAGGATGAAGGGTGCCATGTAGGTGATGATATCCAACACCTTTTGTAGGTCGGTGATGTTCGTTGGACTGGGTAACTCCTTGATTTCATCCACCTTGCTGGGGCAGGCCTTACTTCGTTTTCGTCGTACATTGCTCTAAAGAAGTGTATCTGCTTCTGGTCGACTGCACATTTTTCACTATTGTAAACAAGTCCTTAAGTTCGTGCTACTTTCATCAAATCGTGCAAGCTCTCATCATGCTGTTCTTTGGTTTTGTTGTATATGACATCTTCGACTAGTTTGAAAGTGCCAGGGCATTTCTCCAGTATCATGTCAATTTTCTGCATGACGATATCTTGTGACATCACTAGGCCAAAGGGCATTCGCTGGAAGCAAAATCTTCCAAACGGTGAGTTAAAAGTAGCCAGTAGTTGGGATTCAGTGTCTAGCTTGACTGATCAGTATCCATTTTTGGCATCCAGTTTGGAGAAGTACTTGGCACCGAAGAGTTTGTGTGCAAGCTCCTCCATTGTGAGAGTCTTGTGGTCACATCGCATAATGGCTCTGTTTAGATCTTTGGGATCTAGGCAGACGCGAAGTTTCCCATTGTTTTTGCGAACGTAGACTAGGCTGTTGACCCATTCTGTTGGTTCACTTGTTTTCCTTATGATGCCTTGTTTCTCTATCTCTTCTAGCTCAGCTTGGATCTCATCTCTCATGTGGATAGGACATTTCCGGGTTGTATGGATTACGAGATGGCTGTCTTTGTTTTAGAACAATATTGTACTGCCCCTCAAAGTTGCCTACACGATTAAACTGCTCAAGATACATATTCAATAGTTCCTTTGATGAGCTTATTCATGTTGGGGTCTTCTGAATGTCGCAGTGCAGAGTTACCAAGCCCAGGTCTCTAAGAAAGTAATCCAATGATAATAAGTCCCTCTGAGGTCACCACAAATAATTTTAGGGTCTTCCAGACTCCCTTGTAGGTACACTGTATATGTACGGATCCATGTTGACTTATGCTGGAGCCGCTGTACGTAGTCAGTACAGTTGGCTCATTGTGAGTTGCACTGGGGAGTGGTTGCCCCACTGAGTTGACTTGCTCTGGGAATATCTTATGGAACGTACATAGGGGAAGGGTATTGCCCTCTGCTCCCGTATCCACCTTGGCTTTTAGTCTGTGGGTGTCTTCTCGGTTTGGAAGTCAAAAGTCTGTAAAGCTTCAGTTATTGCGTTCAATGCGGAGTGTAATTATTTAAAATAAATTATCCACGTAATCTAAGTTGTTGGTTCGTGTAAACATACGCAAGTTATTCGAATTTTAAAATAATCATTTTGAACGTTAAAATCGTTGGAATTAATATTACTACTAATAATAATAACATTAATATTAACAAAACTGTTCAGAAGGTGTTTATAAAATTATTATGCTAATGAAGCATCGGGTTGATTGTGTTTATGCAGTGTTCGGTTGGCTATATATAATGTATTTGAAAATACTTTCATGTATAATTGAATTAAATAAACGTAACGTGTTTTGATATAAATATAGCTAGGATAAATGGAAAAATATTTCTTATTTATTCCATTATTATTATTATTATTATTATTTACTCACTAGGAGTTATCACACTGGTCATCGTCAGTGATCGCCCACTGCCAACAACCTGTGGTATTCCCTGGAGTCTGAGTGACAACAAGTCTCCTCAGACTTCCAGTATGCTCCACTTCTTTTCGCTCATCACCGCTGATGACCTTGTGGTATTGCAACAGCCACCTACCATCGATTTCCCGCTGATAAGGGCCATTGGTCCCCTCTGGGGCCCGAGTGGCAACAAGCCTCCCCAAGGACCCAGAGCTATTATTATTATTATTATTATTATTATTATTATTATTATTATTATTATTATTATTATTATTATCTCACTAGGGGTTCTCACACAGGCCATCAGTGATTGCTCACTGACAACCGGTGGTATTCCTTGGGGTCTGAGTGACAACAAGTCTTCCCAGATTTCCAGTATTCTCCACCTCTTTTCGATGGCCACCGCAAATAAATTTGCAGTCTCACAATAGCCGTTTACCATTGATTTCTCGCTGGTAAGGACTATTGGTCTTCTCTGGGATTTCTCCAAGGTCCCAGCAGTCTGAAAAAGAAGCATAGTAGGCTAAACATCAGAAAGTATTCCTTTGAGATACGGGTTGTGAACAATTGGAATTCTCTGCCAGACTGGGTCATTGACGCAACAGACATACACGACTTTAAGTGCAAGTTGGACAAACATTGGCTTCACAGACAATATTCAGTCAGACCTGTGCACGAACTGGTATAGTAGACAAGAGGGAAAGGAACGGGAGTTACAGGCACAAGCCTTTTTCCCAAATATATGTTGTTATGTTATATAGACTTTAGATAGATGATCAAATGTCACATGACCTCAAAAGATCTTCAATGGCGAAACGAATAGCTATAGTAGCTTTTACCTGTTCAAGTAAGCTTTACTCATATCTTTGGCTTCATATCTACGAATATAGCAACCAATATAAACGGCTACATGGCTTTGCCATTTGCTCTGGAGGTGCGTACTGGTCTTCAAAGTCGAGTTATTCAATTCGAGGAGGAAGTACCTTTCATATTAGGTCAGCAACGTTGCGTGTGTTTTTTTCTCATTAAAAGTTGATAGTTATCTTTGAGACAATATGATTTCTATCTAAAAAAAACAAACTTATATATTTTTAACATCCAAACACTATCAGCTCTTACATCACTACCTTAAAGTGTCTCAGTATAAAACAGTTTACAAGTATAACGTGTCTTAGGCACGTTATACTTGTAAACTGTTTAATTGGTGATGATTATTGTATTAAAAGAATGGGCATAAAGATAGAAACCAAATAAATCTTCATGCTAAAAGAGGTTAATTTTGTGCTGTTCATTTTTAGAAGGGAACTTACTGTTATAAGAACCGGAGAACAAATAACCCAGCAGAAAGACCAAAACGCACTTGGGCGAGGTGCAAAACCAATCATATATTCCACATCCGCAAGAAAACGTCTGAAACCTGTAGATAAAAAGGGCCATTAGTTTAGATCTTTTAAAATACATTTCTATTCAGATTTACATGAAAATAACATTTAGACGTTAACTCAAGAAAAAATATAACAATCATTAATGAAACACTCAAATTTAAGTAAATCATTTTTTTTAAACATAGTTCACCCGAAACAAGGCATGGCGCCACTGTAGAAGTAAAGGGGCTACTGAGAAAAAGGGTGAAAGTTTGGGAGGTACCTAAATCGGGTGCTGTGCAGCGAGATGTCTGTTTACATTAGTTTTAAATTTCTGCATGTCAGTACCGTCAAGAAAACAGAAAACAGGGAGGGAGTTCCAGAGTCCAGCAGTACGAGGAAAGAAGCTTTTGGAGTAGAAAGCTCTTTGGCATCTGGGGACCTCCACAGTGAATGGATGGGATTTGTCAGATTGTCGGGTTGGTCTAGTGAATTTGCATCGTGGGGGCACCAGAGCAGCAAGTTCATCAGAGCACAATCCATTGAAGTACTTGTAAAACAGGCACAAGGAAGCAACATTGTGGCGATGGGACAGGGACTGGAGCTTGGTAGATATCAAGTTGGCTACTCTTTTTTGGACCTTGTCTAAGAGGGAGAGACTATTGGATGGTGCACCTGCCCAGATGTGACAACAATACTCAATGCATAGGCGGATGGTGGCTTTGTAGAGATATTAGATTATGTCAGGTGTGAGAAGTTTACTAGCACGGTAGAGGGAGTCCACCTTCTTTGCAGCAGCCCTGGCAATGTCTTTAATGTTTTCAATGCGTATTTATTTAAATTCATGTTATCTGTGAAAGTTAAGCCGAGGAGTTTGAATGATGAACTTTCAGGTAGGGTGTTATTTGTCATGACAATCGGTGGTTGAAGAGGTTTCTTGTAGTTATTGAAGAAAAGTAGCTTTGTATTTGTGGCATTAAAAGTTACCATCCATTTTTTTTACCCCAATCCACTACAGACTGGAGGTCAGCCATTGCCTCAGATATGTGCACATCGGTTTTGCCCACATGACGAGAGTAGAGCGTGGTGTCGTCAGCAAATATTCCTATCTCAGTCTCAATGACATCAGGGAGGTCATTTATGAAAATCAGGAACAGTAGAGGTCCAAGGATAGATCCCTGGGGTACCCCAACATTTATGTCATTTTGCTTAGATGAACAGCCATCGAGGCCAACCTGGATCTTTCTTTTTGTTAGGAAGGATTTAATTATATTAAATATTTGTCCAGTAATACCATATGAGTGAAGTTTTAGGAGAAGCCCTTCATGCCAGACCTTGTCAAAGGCATTGCATATATCAAGCGCTACTGTCCTAGCTTCACCTGCCTTGTCCAGTATATGATATATGCATTCAGAGATGACCGTTAGGAAATATGCGGTAGATCGTGGTTGTCTAAATTCGTATTGATGATCATTAACTAGGTGCTGGACTATCACTAGATTGATTAATGATTCAAAGATTTTAGCAAAGATCGGGAGTAGACTATTAGGGCGGTAGTTTAGAGGATCTGTTCTATCGCCATAATTCTTGAAGACTGGTACCACAGACGCAATTTTCCAACTATCAGGGAAACAAGATTCAGCAAGGCATTTGTTGTATAGTTTGGAGAGAATAGGAGCCAGCTCAGCAGAGCATTTCTTTATTACTATTACTGGTATAAAATCAGGCCCACAGGCTTTGGAGGTGTCAAGGTTTTTATGATGTCTTTAACCTGAGATGGGGTGATGACAATGTTCTCAAGTATGGCTTTAGTCCGCAATGGAAATTTAGGGAGGGGGTGGTTTGCTGAGTCCAAAGTGGGGTTTGAGGCGAAACGCTGGGCAAGTAGTTCAGCCTTATCAGTTGCTGTGCAAACAACATAGTTGCGATTTGATAGCGGGGGAATTGTCGATTGTCCATTGTTCATCACACTATTGTAGATTTTCCAGAAATCACGAGTACCTAGTTTCTGTAACTGAATGCGTTTTTTGGTTATCTCTGTATACCTTCTCTTTGCCTAATCTATCACTACTTTGCAATCATTTCTTGCCTCTATAAATTTCTGTCTATTCGTAGTTGACTTATGGTGGCCGAATTTTCAGAATGCCTTCTGCCTCTCAGCAATAGCAGCTGCACATTCTGAGGTGAACCATTGAGGAGAGTGGGGTTTGCTGAAGAAATTTTGCGTGGGGACATAAGCATCAATGCTTGTTTTGACTAATTCGGTTAGCTCATTTGCACACTGATCAGCAGGGAGTGAGAAGGTTTCACCCCATAGGGCGACGCTGATGTGATCCCTGAGGGATTCAAAATCCGCCTGCTCATAGTTTCTCGTCGTTTTGAGCAACGGCTCTTCAGCTTTTGGACGAGTTTTTAAGGTGATAAGTATTACCACAACGTGATCAGAGTTTCCGAGCGGGCTATGGGAATTCGCCACACAAGCATCGGGTAGTGAGGTCAAGAACAGGTCGAGAAGTGAGGCTTGCTGGTCCGCACGATCAGGAAGGCGGGTCAGAAAAGTGATAGTCTGTGAGAGCTCGTGAGCTGAGGATAAATTAAAGGTAGAGTTCCCAGCTGCTTCAGTCACGGTGGTGTGCATTAAAATCCCCAAATACATGTATTTGGGCATTCGAGTCGAGTGAGAGTTCTCTATCTAAGCTTTTAGAGACAGAGTCAAGCAGGGTACCGTCCTGGGTCGAAGGAAAACGGTATAAGAAATATAAGTAACTAACTCTGTTATGTAAGGTCAATCATGTAAGCTTGGTCATCTGATTCTAACCTATGTTCTCTAGTCAAGGGGTGTTCCGAACATAAACTCCTAGCCCATGCATATGTTTGTCAGAGTCATTAAAGGCAATCAGTCATGTCAAAGTGGTGAGAGGAAATTGAGGATTGAAGGTTCATTTCACTTAGTGTTAGGATATCCGGGGAGTTTGTCAGGAGAAAAGTTTCTACGTCGTTAATATTCGTTCTAAGTCCCCTGATATTTGTGAATGCGAGCCTCAAGGGTGGAGGCGAAGATGTTTTTTGTTGGGTTTCTAGTTTAGGTTTGTTTTTTTATTTTGTAAATTCATGTTTGTTTTGAGATAAAGTGGGGAGGACAAAGTGGGTGCTTGTTTGGTGCCAATAAGCTCACACAACCAGTCCATTAGTCGTGACTTGGTCCATGAGGGTTGTTGCTTCGAGAAAGCCCACCGGGGATAACTGTAGGATCCCTTTCTATGCGCGGCATGGCACATACAGTTACCCACAATATTATGCAACTGTTGACAAAGCAGCCGTTCTTAGCGCTACTTAAGAATTAGGGCTCCTAACTACCAGTCAGAAACAGCAGCCAGACAAGCTGTCTAACCTGTACCCTCAACCTGTGGGAACAAGTGCGACTCAGACTAGTTATGTAGGACTTAGTGACAAAAAAACTTTCCTCAAGTTGCCCAGATAAGGAGAAAGAGAGATGACATTCACTGCCCTAGTCAGGAAACAAGGACAAACCCTAGGCATCTTTAGAGGTGTCACAGTGCTTGTACCTCTACGCCTGGCTAATAGACAGAGAAGGAGTGCGAAGGCCAGGCGATAGGCAGAGCCCATCTACTCCTTAAGCAATTGTAGGTTTGCAAACCGGATACTTTTTTCGAGATTCCAGCTCTAGGAAGGTTGTCGATCAGGACTAAGGAGGCCTCCCTCCTCAACGGTTTGCTGCCAAGACGCAAGTGGTTATTAGCAAAGATTTATTATCAGAGTTTTCCTTCTCCTAGATGTATGACCTGACAAGGTCTACGGGTCCAACACTCTGAGAGAGGATAGCCTGCACCCGTGTACTAGTCGGGTATTTTTGAGCCCCCACAGGTAAAAAAATAAATAAAAAAAAAATTCAAATATTTTCCATCCACATATGCATATATATATATATATATATATATATATATATATATATATATATATATATATATATATATATATATATATGAAAATTTATAACTTAAAGGTAACTTGTAGAGACTTGGACCTATTGTGAGGTGAGGAAAGCTCAATATACTGGATAGAGCAAAAATATGATGAGTCAATGAAAAATAATTAGACATGCAAATGGAAGCAAATCAACATCTTCAGTTGTTCAGAACAAGGAGCATTTAGTGAATAAAAATAGTTCTTCTCCTTCTCTTTCATTCCTTAAGCCAGGCTTTTCAAAGATTAAAATCTTATCATCAGAGGAGGTTAATGATTGATAAGTTGATAGATGAGGACAGTCAATATTTGAAATTTGAAAAAGTTTTTAAAAAGTTTTAAAGTTCAAACGGGTATGTTTCAATGTAAATGAAAGTCACCAAAAACGGAAATCCAAATCTTGGATTTACCAATACATTTGAACCCCATACTATTTGGATTTCCGTTTATGGTGACTTTCATTTACATTGAAACATACCCGTTTGAACTTTAAAACTTTAAAAAAACTTTTTCAAATTTCGAATATTGACTGTCCTCTCATCTGTCAACTTATCAATCATTAACCTCCTCTGATGATAAGATTTTAATCTTTGAAAAGCCTGGCTTAAGGAATGAAAGAGAAGAAATATTTTTATTCACTAAATGCTCCTTGTTCTGAACAACTGAAGATATTGATTTGCTTCCATTTGCATGTCTAATTATTTTTCATTGACTCATCATATATATATATATATATATATATATATATATATATATATATATATATATATATATATATATGTATGTATGTGTGTGTAGATAGAATAAGTCTGCTGTACACTTAACAGAAATTTGAAGATGTTTCCCTCTCACACGTTAGTACAGATAAGAGATAGACCACCAGTAGGGTAACAACTGAGAAAAATTAGTTAACTATTTCTACGGAGAAGATAGGGTGAATTGAAACTCAAAATTAAAAAAAAATTAAATTGAATAAAGAAAAAAAGTTTTAAACAATACTACGTAAATTTGATAACATAAGTAAAAATTAGTAATAAATGGCAAATACATTTAAGATAATTTCATTGAATTACTAGCTTTCAAAACTGATTGCTCAAAACAAAAACGTGTTTGCCATTAAATAATTTATATTATTACTTCTTGACATAACGTGAAAAAACTATTAATCTTTCTTGTGACTATATAATAAGTAGGCATGTATATGTACCCATGTATGGTGGTTGATTAGGAAGTTGTTGAAAGAATGCAACAGGTGCCAAATGGCACTTTAACAATTTATTTCAAATAATGTTTGCAATTACAAATACTTGTTATTATTCTTATCTTGGACAATGTCTGTTGCAAATTGTCTGTTGCAATGTCTGTTGCAATGCCAGTTTGCCATCAACTTGAAATGTTCATTGTATCTGCAAAAACCCAACATTCGGCTATATTGCCATGTTGGAACAGAGTTATCATCTCAATCACCCTTCTCATGCCTAATACATTTTCATTTCCTATTTTAATTAGTCAATGGAAACCACAAAATTGGAGGTAGCGCCAGATGTATCCCTAACTATCAATAAAAGATGTGGAGCCAAGATCTGACATGAAAAGTCATAAGACGAATATTCATTTCCTCATAATTAAAACGCATTGATTATTATCACCAAAAAAACAACCACCATCACACATACTCGCACATACTGTCATAGAATGTTTTCCATCATTGTAGACTTACCATAAACCCACATAACAGCAATAGACTCGCAAGATGCCACACAAAGCACTGTAAAATCGGCGCCATAATAGTCCATCAGAGTTACCACATAATCTCCACCCTTAAAAATATAAAGATGCTTGAATGTTGCGTTTAAAAATAGTGAAGACATTAAGTTAGAATATATATATATATATATATATATATATATATATATATATATATATCATTCACACACGGCAGTGTGTGAATGATATGCTTACGGTCAACATTTACCCAATCGTGACGAATTATTTGACTTGTCATTAATTCAGTTTTCATCCAAACTTGATGCACTTTTTTGCACTAGAATTGACTCGCACCAAGCCTTTTTTGAACATAAAGAAATTAAAATTTGGTACAATAGAAAAAAAGTTATTCAAAATATGTGTGGTCATCAGCGTGTAGGATAACGCCCCCTCCAATTAACTTTGAATAACCATAACTTTTTTTATTTAAAACAAATTTTTTTTATATACCCAAAATGTAGCAAACAGCACAAGGAATCTAAAAAGGTAGATATCTCGAAAGGAGTTTAAGATATGAAAGGGTTGAGTAGCTTAAACTGACAAAAATGCCAATTGAGTAACGCCCATCATGCCCTTTAACTCGACATAACCTTTTAAATTATAAGGATAATTTAAGGATAGAAAAATAGAAAGATAGAACTCGATAAGCTGATTCGAAATATTATTATGAAGATTTGGACCATAGAAACAGAGCTATGTAACTTTTAGTAGAAAATTTTTTTTTAAGTGATAATTGACTTTTGAAGCTAAATTTTTCAGGAAAAAATGCCAAAAAATGCCAAATTGAAAATTCTCTTTATTAATGAAGAAAATGAAGAAAAATTGGCTATATTGAAGATATTAACTCTTGGGTATGTTGAAGATGTTAACCCCCAAATATTTGTGTCTGTTTTTCTATTAATTTTGTATTGTTTTCTTAGTGGTGAAAGCAAAGATGTCCCCTATGAAATTGAAACTGCACTTTTTATATATGCTTTTTGTGGAAGATTTTTAAAAAGTATTTATATAATTATTGCACTAAATAAATAATACTTTCTACAGTATACATATTAATTTTTATATCGTACTGGAAGACTTTAAAGAATATTTGAACATGTTATATTTAAATAATTGTTGATAAATTTGTAGATAGATACTCTCAGCTACCCCCTCCCCATAACAATTATTATATTAATAAAAAAGTAGTTAATAAAAGTCCTATTACGAGATTAAATCCATCATAATACATTTCGGTTTATTCGTAAACAAGTCAGCCATTTTAATATTTTGCTGATAGTTGAAATAATAAATCTATTACTTTGTGTTCGACATTTGAAATTAAATTTGGAAGTATTTAAACTGTCGACTAGAAAGTCATTTAAACTTGATTTTAAATTCTTAGCAAATCTTCATGCATTAAAAGCCCCTAAAGATGATATTTAGAAATAAATGTTTGAGGAGGATAAAGGGGGTACCCCCCCCCCCCCCCAAAAAAAAATTTTTAAATAAATATTTTAGAATATTTATGGTTCATTAATATTAGAGCGGCACTCACGAAAATGTTTTTGTTGATTTTGGGACACCATGTTCTACACAATGTCATTAAATATTTAAGTTGAAAATTTCTTTTAATAAGTTCAAAATGATAATTGACTTATCGTCGTTGACGGATGAATGTGTACTCAGCATCGTAAGAAATTCATTTTTTTTAATCTTGAAAACAAAACAAAATTGGAAAAATTGAGAAACAGGAACATTCCGAAAAAAATATTTTAAAAAGTGGTCTAAATTTTACTAACAATTAATTTCAAATGTATGGTAGGGCAAAAGTATAATAAACAATTAAACACACGGTATGTTCACCGCCACACACGATCCACTATGCGACGTTATCAAAGTTTTACTTAGAGACAGTTTCCAGTTTCACTTTGGAAAAATAAAATGTAATTTTCACAATTAAAGTTTATATTTTAAATATTAAATATTTTAAATGTTAAAACAAAATACAAAGGTTAAAACTAAAACATATTCGTCGATATTTAAAAAATGTTAATATCATTTTAAAATCAGATAGGGAAATAAAATCTTATTGAGACCAATTAAAACTGTATAAGTAATTTTTTAATAAAAATAGATTAACTGTTTATATTTATTCTTATAAAACTATAAATAAATTAGGGAAAATTATTAGAAAACCATTGGACAGATAGTTTTCTATTACAGATCCATACCTTCTATATAAAATTACAAATACTAGATGAAATTAATAAAATGGAATATTATAGCGATTATGATCTTCTATACATAGTTTTCTGTGGGTAAACTAATTGTTGCTTTTTTGATCGCTCGAACATTTTCTTGATCACAAGGACATTTTTGGGATACTTATTTAATTTTTAGTCAAATGTACATAATTTCTTTTAATTTAGTGTCTTAAGATCTTTGAAATAGTTCCAGAAAAGTGATATTTATATTTCAAAAGATTAACAAAAAAATTGAAATTTCAAAATTTACTGAATTTCTGTGTTTTTTAGCCATAGTGAGAACATTTTTCATTCTGAAAGTTTTTGACACATAGAAATATTTTTTTTAGATTACCTTTCGAACATAATCAAATTTCACCTTGAACAATTAAATAGATATAAGGAAAATGAGTTTAAAATGAATTGAATACTGATATTTTAATTCATAATAAATCTGAAATAATTATAAATTATTTGAATTTATTTGACACTCAGAAATGAAAATTTATTCTTATTATTCTGAAACTTATTCTGAAAATCAGATTTTCTGAATTTATTAATATTTGAATTTAAAATATTTAACATATTTTTATCTTATTTTACTTTAATCTAAAAATTAAAATTCTGAAAATTTTGAAAATTTTGAAAATCATTTAATTTGAATTGGAATATGGAATTAGTATTTTAAAAAAGAAAAATCTGAAATTATTAAATATAACTAATAAGTAAAATTGTATTTTATTATTTTAAAAATATTATGTTTAAATATAAGAAATAATATTATTTTTGATAATTTTTAACTTATTAATAATTGAATCTCTAATAACTGAAAATAAAAAGAATAAATTTTATTTAAAAGAAGAACAAAAGAACCACAAAAAGAAGAATTAAATAATAATAAGAAAATTGTGTAGACCTGAAAAAATTAAATTCAATGGTCAAACGCGAATTTGGAGGATATATCCAAAAAGATATCTAAATGGTTCAGTAATATTTTCAAAACTGGACGCAGCCAATGGTTTTCACCAAATTCTATTGGCAGAAGAGAGTCGGTTGCTTATGGTTGCATTCGGAAGATATTGTTTTAAATGATTGCTTTTTGGAATATCCTCAGCACCGGAAATCTTTCAACAAAAAATGTCTAATCTGCTAGAAAATGTAGGAGTTCACGTCATAATAGACGATATATTAATTTACGGAAAAGCGATGGACGAACATGACAGAAAACTTAGAGTAGCACTAGAAGTAATAGAGCAAGCAGGAATAACATTAAATAAAGAGAAATGCAAATTCAGAAAAAGCATTCTGAAATACTTTGGACACAGCATATAAGCTATGGGATATAACCCACCGAAGAACGGCTAGAAGCGATAATAAAGTTGTCTGCCCCTACATCAGTCACAGAACTCAAAAGATTTTTGGGAATGAGTCAGTACCTAAGGAAATTAGTGCCTAACTTAGCAATGCTGGAATTATTAAAAAAAGTTTGGGCCTGGACTAAACCCCAAGAAAAGGCATTCCAAAGTATTAAAGAACTGTTGACACAGGCACCGATATTGACTTATTATGATCCAAAAAAGCCCATCACGATTAGTGTAATGTGAGCAGCTATGGACTTGGCGCTGCCATTTTCCAAGAAGAAAATAAAATATTGAGTCATAGCTTATGCCTCTCGTACGCCGACACAAACAGAGTGACACTATGCTCGAAATCGAAAAAGAATGTTTAGCAACCGTATGGGCCTATGAGAAATTTGACAAGCATATCGCTGGACTAGATTAGTTTTGTCTTTTAACGGATCACAAACCTTTGGTACCGTTAATAAATACCTAGGATCTAAACAACACTCCTTTGGGATATCAAAGACTGTTGATGAGAGATACAATCCTACAGCTGAGTATATCCCTGGGAAACTTTTACTGGTATCAGATGCACTGTCTAGAAGGAGTTAAACTTTATTTTAACTATAGGAATGATCTATCAGTTCATCAGAAAATTCTGTTTTACCAAGATTGAATAGTGATTCCACAAAATCTTAGAGCAGAAATGTTACGAGCAATACATACCGGACATCTGGGGTTAAACAAATGCCGAGAACGAGCCAAAATGTCGGTATGGTGGCCGAGAATGTCGCAAGAAATAGAAGATCCCATTAAAGGATGTGAATTTTGCAATTGTCATCGTGCTGCAAATCCCAACGAAACATTGAAACCAACTACTTTGCTAGATATGCCTTGGCAGAAATTGGGAACAGGTATCCTAAAATTGGAGGAAGAATATTACTTAGTCGTAACAGACTATTTCTCCCGTTACTTGGAAATAGTGAAATTAAATCCACTCACCAATAAAACAGTAATTGGAAAATTACGAAATATATTTACCTGACGAAATCGTAAGTGATAATAAAGGACAATTCACAAGCATATATTTCAAAGAAACGGATTCACACACACCACAGTGAGTCCGCATTTCCCTCAGGCGAATGGAGATGGTGAAAGCGTAGTGAAAAGTGCGAAAAAAAATATTACGACAGACATATTTCTCGCATTAATGACCTAACGTAGTACACCTATAACTGCTACGGGAGTTAGCTCAGCAGAACTCTTGATGGGTAGAAAAATGAAAACAATTTTACCCAGTCATCCAAGTAAATTAAAACCCAAATAGGCAAAATGGGCAAATTTACGAAAAGTAAAATAAATTACGATAAAAGACATGGAAGTAAAAATTTGAAACCACTAAGAGTTGGTGATAGAATCCGAGAGAAAACGGATGAAAAGAAAATGTCAAGAAATATTGGTATAGTCACAGCAAAAAATAAGAAAAATAGGACATATTCAGTAAAGATGAACTCTAGCGAAAGTCTAAAAAGAAACCGAAAACAACCTATTTCTAAAAGTAGACAATTCTCCCCCAGTAAGAGAAAAACAGGAATCAACAATATCAAGCAGGGGACGGTTATCACAAAAACCGAAATACTTGAAAGACTTTATTTGTAAATATAATAAATGTTAAAACCGTTTGTAAATAATAAAAATGATATCTTGACAATTATAAAGGCAAGCGTTACTTGCCCTTCTTTTTCTTGTAGTAGGATTCGAAATACAGCGCCGACCCCACAAGATGAACCGTTTAACAAACCGAACGAAATAGTTTTAGCTACCGTCTATAAAAAAGGATACATTTGACATACATTAAACCTGATGTTTCACGACCTTTCAGTCGCAGAATGATTATACTCAATATTTCTGAAGAAATTACATCTTTATAATAAAAATTCTATTTTGTTACTAATTACGATGTTTACTTTGTAAGAATCTTTTTACTGAAGACGTCATGATCGATTGTTTTCATTATGTTTTCAGTAAACATCGACTTTAAAATTTAAAGTTTAAAATTTTAAATCGTCTGATTTAAAATTAAGTGATAAAAGTTAATTTTGATTTTTTTTATTCGAAATGGTGGTACTTTTTCTTTTCAGTAAAATAAAAGACATTTTTTAATCGTTAATTCCATTTTAAAAGAGGATAATATCTCGGTTCCTTCAAAAGTGCATGATCAATACTACAAATTATTAGGTAGCCGATTCAGTCTCGTTTGTTTAATGTGAATAATGAAACTATATGGAAATGGGATTCTTTACTTACAGGACAGATGCACGGCAAGGCCAAGAAGAAGCAGATGATACCAAACATTATACAAAGGAGACCTTTGTACTTTCGTAACTTGGGATATTCATCTTGTAAACAAGTAAGTGTCGTTTCCAATAGAGCAAACTGAAACCGAAAGAAAAATACAATGGCATGACCAAAGAAAGATGTCGTGCATACATAAAATGTGCTATGACGATAACTGAGAACAATTAAGAAAGTTTTTCAACAATATTTTAAAGGATATGTAAGAAGTTTTAAAATAAAAAATAGACCAATGTTAGTCAAGGTAATGGTATGTTCGAAGCAGCAGCAGCGAATGTTATTTTTAGGTAAACTCAAAGCAGTTTATTTCCACCAATCACAACGCAAGAAATATTTACTCCCGAATTTTCGTGAGTAATATCAAAATCCAAACACAGCGTTTTTCTCTCTCTCTTTCCTATTTTATTTCAGAAACAACAACATACGCAGGTACGACATACCAGAGGCCCTCGACTGACGCAACGAGATACACACACGGACTACTAAACATAGAGACAGCTAACTGAACTCATGTACACAATGCACTCTCTTGTAAACAAAACAGACACACGTACATGTACAATGCCTATACCATTTGAACATACTGTAAACGCACACGACGCCAGCCGAAATAAAAGTGTCTACTCAAATTCTCCTTAAAAACAAAACACTTGGAATGCTTTAAGACTCTCTAAACTTACTTTTGTATTCTACCAACTTTTTATCTTTCGTTGTCTAAACAATTATCAATAAAATTAATTAGTTTTATATAGATAGAATTTGTCATTCTTTCTTTTAATATTGCCATTCTCCTACAAAATTTGGTGACCCCGTTGTATGAACACCTTTTCGAAACACACAATTTGGTGACTCCAATGTTCAAGGAGACGCAAAAATAATCTCCTACTAAAGAAAACCGCCTTCCGACAACTCTATGGATCGATTTGGTTCTTCTAAATACGCGTGCATTCCACACCTTTACTACAACGTGAACGACAACTACAAGAACAATTTAGCCACCTGACCGATCCACTGGTTTTGATCCTACACAACTTAAAGACAACTGAAAATATTTATCTCTGCACACATTACATTTAATCGACATTCTCCTACAAAATTTCCACTCCGATGTTCGAACAAGCAACATTTTCACTTATACAAAAAAATTACTCTTTTCTAATAAAAATAAATACAACTTCAAAAACCAAAAAAATAAACATAACCATCGAATACCATTTTAATAACAAAATTTTCAACATGATGCAATTTTTGGAACGCACGTGCCAACATTAAACAAGAACAACCCGTCAATATGACGCCATTTATTAACACACGTGCTGAAACAAAAAAAATATATAAACGTAAACATGACACCATCTCTTTTTGAACACGTGCGCGAAAAAATAATAATTTCTCACGATAATTTATCAACAAAATAATTTATCAAGTCAACAACGGAACAACAACTATATTTAATATAATTAGATCCTAACCAAAAGAAAGATTCAGGTTGTCCCCAATAGCTATTCATCCAAACAACATGACATAAATGCAGGTGAATCCCAGGGATCAATCCTTGGACTTTTATGGTTCTTAATTTTCATAAACGACCTCCCTGATGACATTGTGTCTGAGATGGGTATATTTGCTGACGGCACCACGCTCTACTCACGTCATGTGAGTAAAACGGATGCACATATATCCGAGGCAATGGCTGAATCGTTAGAAAGTGACCTCCAGTCTGTAATGGAATGGTGTCATAAATGGATGGTAATATTTAATGCTGCTAAGACAAAGCTACTTTCCTTCAAGAAACCTCTTCAACCACCGATTGTCATGGCTAATAACACCCTATCTCGGCCTAACTTTCACAGGTAACATGAATTGGAACAAATACATAGAAGACATTACCTAGCTACAAAGAAAGTGGGCTCCCTCTACCGTGCTAGAAAGCTTCTCACACCTGACAGTATCCTATATATCCTTTGTAGAGACAAAGCCACCATCCGCCCATGCATGGAGTATTGTTGTCACATCTGGTGCACCATCCACTAGTCACTCCCTCTTAGACAAGGTCTAAATAAGAGTCGCTAATCTAATAGGTTCCTCACTATCCACCAAGCTCCAGCCCCTGTCTCATCGCCGCAATGTTGCATCCTTGTGCTTGTTTTACAAATACTTCAATGGAATGTGATCCGATGAACTTGCTACTCTGGTGCCCCCTCGACTGTATCGACATGCAAAGATTTAAAACTAATGTGAACAAGCATCTCGCTGCATAGCTCCCAATTTAGGATGACTCCCAAAACTTTCATCCTAAGTGGCAACTTGCCTTGTTTGGGGTTGAACTATGTTTAAAAAAATAAATAAATAAAACTCTGAACAGAAAACAAATACAGTTGAAAATTTCAACACGATTTCAACAATGCAAACACTTCACGAAAGCGAATACTCTCAAAGAACCATGTTTTCATGCATCCCGCTTCAAATAACAATATGTAGCAGTGTTTATCTGCGTTGGCCATTAAATTGTGATAAAATGTTAAAATGGTTAAAACAGAGAAAAACATGAATATTGAATAAGAGAGATAAAACATGTTAAACTAACACAATATATTTATATATATATATATATATATATATATACAAAATTACAATGGATTGAAAGTTTGTTAGTAAAATTTTCATTTCAAATGTTGAGTTATCGTATTGTTCAGTGAGAAATAAAGTGAATGTGTTTATGCCTGTTTTTATAAGTGTGTATATGCGTGCGACAGTGTAAGCATTTGTGTGTGTATTGCTTTTAGTCAGCGTATGAGGGGAGTTTGAATTACTGTGTATGCGTGAGTTGAGAAATGAATTTAGCTTCCCCAAGCTCACTGGGAAGCAGAAACGTAATGTAGATGTTAACGCTGTGCTGACTTTTTACTTGTTTTCTTCGACGAAAAATCTGGTCATTATAAGGCATCAGCTTCAAATTGGCAATTTTTACTTTTCGGCGTCAAAAGTGATTTCAAAAGCAAAAGGTGGTTTGATGCGCAGCGGCCGTAGTTGAAAGCTAGTGCATGTGATCGCTATTTTTGCTTGTTGTAAATATTTCTCTGGAAGCCAAGTTTTTACGAAAAATGTAATTTCTTTTTTTTTACATATAATTTTGTGTGTTGCTTGAATTAAATACTAGCTCCCAAAACAAATAAATCTGTACTGAAAACAGGATAACTGTCAACAACACAATATTAAACTCGACAACAAACTCACCGACGGAGATTAAAAAGAAATTCAAATTTCAAAATATTGTCTATCCGACAAACTAAGAAAAACAAATTTGAATTTTCATACGTCTACTTAAACCCCACAAAAATTTACATTTTGATAACAAATGAACCAAAAAAAAATTTTTTGGTTTGTTTTAAGGCATATCAACCATCTTTGGGTCATTTAATGCCGAATCAAGTTGTTGAATGGTATTTTATGAGTAGGACGATTTCATTTTTTAATTGGTAATATGCTCTAAAAAGCTTTGTTTACTTTAATTCATTTATATTTTTATAGTTTTAACAGCATGTCAAAAACTTAGGGTTATTTTATGCCGAATATTTATGCAAATTGGGGGGGGGGTCCCCTTTTTATTTCAATTTATATATATGTAATGTTTGTTTTGTTTTTTTTTAATTCTTTGGTAGAGTCCGATTTTTTTTAAGTATGAAAGTAAGATGTGGGGATTGTTTTTTTCAAAAAGATCTTTAATATTTTTCCTTTTCGTAGTTATTTCTTATTGTTGTAAAATCGATGCAGTCGATTAAAATGTGTTTGATTGTGAGTGAGGTTTAGCATGGTATGCAGATGGATTGGTTTTCCTTCCTCAAGAGATATGATTGGGTTAAAAGTGTATGCCCCATTTTTATTCTTGTTAAATGACCTCTTCTTTTCTGTTAAGTTTGGTGTTTTGTTTCTGCCTTTTTAGATTTGGCATTATTGCGTGTAATTTATTGTTTGGAAAATTATTCCAGTAGGTTTGCCATTTGTTTCTTTTGGGAGATTTGCTTGCTTTTTTATGGATTTGTTGAGTATCGCTGAACTGGTTGTTGCATTATTTTGTTTGGAACCATCTATTATATAAACGTCACCTGTCTGTCTGTCTGTCTGTCTGTCTGTCTGTCTGTCTGTCTGTATGTATGTATGTATGTATGTTGGTCTTCTCCTCCGATACTACCCAACAAACACTCACACAGTTGACATCATTTCAACAAGCCAGCCTCCGGACGTGTTTTGTCTGAGAATTGGGGGAAACAAATAGACCCTTTCGGGGTCAACGGAGCACTTTTCTCCAATGGGGTGGCGCTTTCCTGCACTTTTCAACGTAATTATCTACTAATTTCAGAACCCAATGAAATTATGTATAAGAAAATATGCAAGTCATGATACACAGGAAATGATAGTAAATGACGTCATAGGAAGGGAGTGCCGGGAAGAAATTCACTCACACTAAAACCCTTTTTTCCTTCCTTTATTCTTTCCCTCTCACTCCAAGCAAGGGTTGCTTAATCTCTAACAGCACTTTTTTGAACATGAGTTTATAGTGAAGCAAGGGTTGCTTAATCCTAACATAACATGAGTTTATAGTGAAGCAAGTGTTGCTTAATCTCTAACGGCACTTTTTTGAACATGAGTTCATAGTGAAGCAAGGGTTGCTTAATCAATAACGGCACTTTTTGAAGATGAGTTTATAGTGAAGCAAGGGTTGATTAATCCTACCGCACTTTTTTGAACATGAGTCCATAGTCAAGCAAGGGTTGCTTAATTCCTAGCGGCACGTTTTTGAACACGAGTTTATATGATATAATCCTTTCAGGCATTACCTCCTCCTTTTTCGAAAAGTGTAGAGATAGGGTAGTATCGGTTCCGTTGTCATGATACCCTCTTCCCATGCATAACCTCCTCCTCTCGAAGTATGTGTGGGTACCCTTGTACCTGACGAAGAATGTATGGGTACACTTCGACCTGACGAAGTATGTGTGGGTACCCTGCGACCGGCCGAAGTATGTGTGGGTACTCTGCGACCGCACGAAGTATGTATGGGTACCCTGCGACCGTACGAAGTATTTGTTGGTACCCTGCGACCGGACGAAGTATGTGTGGGTACCCTGCGACCGCACGAAGTATGTATGGGAACCCTGCTACCGTACGAAGTATTTGTTGGTACCCTGCGACCGGACGAAGAATGTGTGGGTACCCTGACACCGGACGAAGTATGTGTGGGTACACTGCGACCGCACGAAGTATGTGTGGGTACCCTGCGCCCGGAAAAAGTATGTGTGGGTACCCTGCAATCGGACGAAGTATGTGTGGGTACACTTCGACCTAACGAAGTATGTGTGGGTACCCTTCGACCTGACGAAGTATGTGTGGGTACCTTTCGACCTGGCGAAATATGTGTGTGTACTCTGCGACCGGACGAAGTATGTGTTGATACCCTGCAACCGGACGAAGTATGTGTGTGTACCCTTCGACCGGGCGAAGTATGTGTGGGTACCCTTCGACCTGACGAAGTATGTGTGGGACCCTGCGACCAGACGAAGTATGTGAGGATACCTTTCGACCTGACGAAGTATGTGTGGGTACCCTTTGACCTGACAAAGTATGTGTTGGTACCCTGCGACCGGACGATGTATGTGTTGGTACCCTGCGACCGGACGAAGTATGTGTGGGTACCCTGCGACTGGACGAAGTATGTGTGTGTACCCTTCGACCGGACGAAGTATGTGTGAGTACCCTGCGACTGGACGAAGTATGTGTGGGTACCCTGCAACCGCACGAAGTATGTGTGGGTACATTTCGAACTGACGAAGTATGTGTGAGTACCCTGCGACCGGACAAAGTATGTGTGGGTACACTGCGACCGGACGAAGTATGTGTTGGTACCATGCGACCGCACGAAGTATGTGTGAGTACATTTCGAACTGACGAAGTATGTGTGGGTACCCTTCGACCGGACAAAGTATGTGTGGGTACCCTGCAACCGCACGAAGTATGTGTGGGTACCCTTCGACCTGACGAAGTATGTGTGGGACCCTGCGACCGGATGAAGTATGTGTGGGTACCCTGCGACCGGACGAAGTATGTGTGGGTACCCTGCGACTGCACGAAATATGTGTGGGTACCCTTCGACCGGACGAAGTATGTGTGGGTACGCTGCGACCGGACGAAGTATGTGTGGGTACCCTACGACCGCACGAAGTATGTGTGGGTACATTTCGAACTGACGAAGTATGTGTGGGACTCTGCGACCGGACGAAGTATGTGTGGGTACCCTGCGACCGGACGAAATATGTGTCGGTACCCTGCAACCGCACGAAGTATGTGTGGTACCCTTCGACCTGACGAAGTATGTGTGGATACCTTTCGACCTGACGAAGTATGTGTGGGTAGCTTTCGACCTAACAAAGTATGTGTGGGTACACTGCGACCGGACGAAGTATGTGTGGGTACCCTGCGACCGGACGAAGTATGTGTGTGTACCCTGCGACCGCACGAAGTATGTGTGGGTACCCTTTGAACTGACGAAGTATGTGTGAGTACCTTGTGACCGGACGAAGTATGTGTGAGTACCCTGCGACCGGACGAAGTATGTGTGGGTACCCTTCAACCGCACGAAGTATGTGTGGGTACCCTGTGCCCGAACGAAGTATGTGTGGGTACCCTGCGACCGGACGAAGTATGTGTGGGACCCTGCGACCGGACGAAGTATGTGTGGGTACCCTGCGACCGGACGAAGTATGTGTCGGTACCCTGCGACCGCACGAAGTATGTGTGGGTACCCTTCGACCTGACGAAGTATGTGTGAGACCCTTTGACCTGACGAAGTATGTGTGGATACCTAATGACCTGACGAAGTATGTGTGGGTACCCTTCGACCTGACAAAGTATGTGTTTGTACCCTGCGACCGGACGAAGTATGTGTGGGTACCCTGCGACCGGACGAAGTATGTGTGTGTACCCAACGACCGCACGAAGTATGTGTGGGTACCCTTTTAACTGACGAAGTATGTGTGAGTACCCTGCGACCGGACGAAGTATGTGTGGGTACCCTTCGACCGCACGAAGTATGTGTGGGTACCCTGTGACCGAACGAAGTATGTGTGGGTACCCTTCGACCGCACGAAGTATGTGTGGGTACCCTTTGACCTGACGAAGTATGTGTGGATACCCTTCGACCTGACGAATATTTGTGGGTACCCTTCGAGCTGATGAAGTATGGGTCGATACCCTTGGAGCTGACGCACCAAGTGTGGGTACCCTTCAAGCTTACGCCCCAAGTGTGGGTACCCTTCGAGCTGACGAAGTATGTATGGGTACCATTCGAGCTGACGAAGTATGTGTGAGTACCCTTCGAGCTGACGCACCACGTGTGGGTACCTTTAGACCTGACGCCCCATGATTGGGTACCTTTAGACCTGACGCAACATGTGTGGATACCTTTAGCCTTGACGCACCATGTGTTGGTACCCTTAGCCTTGACGCACCATGTGTGGGTACCCTTTGAGCAATCGCACCATATGTGGGTACTCTTCGACCTGACGCACCATGTGTGGGTACCCTTAGAGCTGACGCACTATGTGTTTGTACCTTTATAGCTGACACACCATGTTTTGTACCCTTCAATGAAAATGAGGACGGTTAAAAAAACATTTTTTTACTAAAACATCACTTTTGAACAATGTGTTTCGATGATTGCTATCATTAAGTGCTGCAGTTCCTTTTTTAAATTTGCATTTTTATCTTTTGACGCAATTACACATTCTAAAAAGACACATTAAAATAAAAATCACCCATTTGAATATAAAATTGTTTTAGTTTTGTTCATTATATTATTGCTTGAAAGTGGTGAACAAACTTAAAATAAATGTGTTCCAATATATTGAGCAATAAAGTGATCATTTTTCACAGAAATATGTTAAGCACACTTTTTGACTATTGTTTTGTTATTCATGCCTAGGTTTATAATCTGAAACAAACTTAGGAGCAATAATTTATTACTGCACTAGGACACTTGCTAAATGTTATACATGTTGTAGAAAACACTGCTCAGTTGCCTAGATGCAACAGATGTGTGCAATAATGCAGTAGGACTTTCAAAACAGAGTAAATGCTGAATGCGGATGTACTTAATACTCTAGATAGAGCAAGTATGTGTTATAATATAGTGTAGCTCATACTATGTCTTATGGTGAATCTAACAGTGCACAATATCATAGAGATAGCATGTGTGTAATTTACTAATGGGTATATACTAAATCAGCAACTGATAAATATGTTAGATAGAACAGTGTAACACTTGATAAGTTGTACCTGCTTTATCTGTCGGTGTTCATTACCCTAAATACAGCAGGTGTGTGTAAATTCTGCAGGCCTACTTTTAACTAGAATGATCAGTCACCACAATACCACATTTACTCATAACCTTATATTTGCTTTTTGCTTTATTGAACAGGTTGTAAACGTTCATTCTTTTTACTTTTTACAGTCGTTAACCAAACACTTAATTGGTAACTAAAGTCAGTACCAGTCTAAGGGTTGTAGCATCCATCAGTACGAATTCTAAACTTTGAATTATTTACTTGCAGAAAATATGAAGCAATTACATTCAAAACAAATTGGACACAATCCCTTCAAAAGTGTGAATACATGGGTGTCGTTTCCTTACAGTAATAAAAATGTCTATCCTACTATTAATTAGAATGATCAGTCACCACAATACCACATTTACTCATAACAATATATTTGTTTTTGCTTTATTGAATAGGTTGTAAACTTCCATCTTTTTCAGTTTTCATGCACGTTAACCAAACACTTAATTGATAAATAAAGTCGATACCAGTCTAAGGGTTTTAGCATCCATCAGAAAAAATACTAAACTTTGAATTATTTACTTGCAGAAAACATGAAAGGTTTCATTACAAAAAAATTAGAAACAAGGTTTTCAAAAGTTTTCTAAAGTAATACAAATGTCTATCCTACTTTTAACCAGAATGACAGTCACCACAATACCACATTTATCATAACACAAATTAGGCACAAGTCCATCAAAAGTGGGTGTCGTCTGTCATCATTGTTCTAAAGTATAAAAAAAAATTAATATATATGTTAACTAACCCAGCTTAGACATTTGTTGCTGAGCAAGGTTAGTGGAAGGTTAACATAAAAAAAAGTAATTTCTTTATGGGTAAGGTAAAATTGGCATTTTTTCTTTAATTTTATCAATAATTAAACACTGCTTTTAATGTTATCAAGTAAAAGAGACTAGCAAATCAGGCAGCATTTTTTTACATTGAAATTTAACAAGTTCTAGGCGCTTGATTGTGATAGTGCTCTCTAGGCCTCCTTAATTTTAAAAGTGCTCATTATCCTACATAGAGCGGGTGTTTACTTAAATAGTGTTCAATATCCTAGATAGAGCAGGTGTGTTTATATGCACCATTGCACAGGATAAAAAAACTGATGTTCGGGGTGCAGTTATAGTCAAACGTTTGGGAAACATTCAAAGCTGGATGTTTGGTAAACAATCAGAGCCTGAGGTTTGGGAAGAATCATCCTGAGGTTCTGAGAAGGAGTCAGGGTAGACAGTTCAGGTAGGAGTCAGGTCTTGAGGTTAAGGTATGGAGCAGAACCTCAAGCTCAATATCCTAGAGAGAGCAGGTGTTTTAGCTGCAGCATTGCCCGGGATAAAAAAAACGATGTTGGGGAAGGAGTCAGAGTTTGGGGGAAAAACAGTTAAAGCTGGATGTTCGGGAAAGAGTCAGAGCTTGCAGTACGTTAAAGAGTCAGTCTGAGGTTCAAGAAGGAGTCAGAGCCGACTCTTCAGGAAGTAGTCAGGTCCTAATGGTTCGGGTAGGAGTCAGAGCCGGAGGTTCTAGGAAGGATTCAGAGCCTGATGTTCAGGAAGGAGTCAGGGCCTGGAGTTCAACGCTGGTATATTACGGAGTTTGAGTAGAATGGTAGGGGCAGGGTTCCCATTCTACGCACTAATATTTATATTCATATAAAATAACATCTCGATCGGTGAATTTAAAGAAAAAATTATTCTTCCCCATTGATAGCATTAATATTTATTATATACATATAAAATATTTAATCGGTGATCGGCCTATGTCATTTCATCTAATATACACAAACATGAAAGAAGTAAATAGACCCCATTATCATCATTAACAATGAAGTCTGCTGTCAGAGGGTCCTGATCGACCTAGGTTATTTTATCTAACATACACAGACATGAAGAAGTAAATAAACACCCTTATTAACATTAATAATGAAGACAAATATGGTACTTTAAATAGAAATGTTACATTTTTTCTCCAGGGAATGGAGAAGTTGTGCAGAGTTTAGGGGAGGCCAGATATAGTGTAGCCAGGGTGAATTGGCAACCAGGTACGTGACATCTTTTGACCCTGGCAAATATAGAAAGAGGTGAACCTAACGAGGGCAACACAGACGAGACGTGTGTAGTGTCCAATGGGGTGAAGGAGGGCGACTGGAGAAGAGTGATCCCTGTGCAACGCTGATAGGTACGTATATAGTATGCGCACCGGGGTGGGGATAGGTACATATATAGTATGTGCACCGGGGCGGTGATAGGTACGTATATAGCATACGCACCGGGGCGGCGATAGGTATGTATTTAGCATGCGCACGGAACCTGCGATAGGTACGTATATAGTATGTGCACCAGGGCGGCAATAGGTACGTATATATTATGCGAACCGGGGCAGCGATAGGTACGAATATAGCATGCGCACCGGGGTGGCGATATGCACTATTTAGAATACGCACCGGGGTGAATATAGGTATGTATTGAGGATTCGCACCAGAGTGGCGATAGATACGTATATAGTATGCACAATGGGGCGGCGATGGGTACATATATAGTATGCGCACCAAAGCGGCGATAGGTACATATATAGTATGCGCACTGGGGCAGCAATAGCTATGTATATAGTATGTGCACCAGGGCGGCGATAGGAACATATATCGTATGCGCACCGGGGCGGAATAAGTACCTATATAGAAGGCGCATATAGAGGCAGTACTTTTTATAGAAATATGTCATACTTTTGCCCTGGTCTATGGAGAGGAATGGTGGGGAAGTGACAGCTTTCGCAAAAGGCAAAGGGAGAAAGTAGCGGTGAAATGGGGCGACCAGGGAAGAGAAAGATAGAAAGATAAAGAGACGTCTATAGAGAGAGGGAGAGAAATAGAAGTTTGAATATAAAGATGTTACACGAGCGATTTTTCTACAATTATGTGTTTTATGACCCTGAGCAACGCCGGGTAGCCCCGCTAGTCTGTATATATATGTAAATGGTTTGGATATATTTCCTTGATTTTGTTGAGGTTATTGTAATGACTAACGAGAACAGACGTAACTTGGGAAAGCTTTATTCAGCACACAATGTCGGTACAGTATTAGTGCTACTATTTATAGTGGTTAGTAGAAGCAGGAGAGTTCTCCAAAGGAGAGATAAGTCAGAGTAACGAAAAGTTATTCGTAATTATTCATTACATTCACCCCCTTTCTATTTCAATCATAAGGGAATAAAGCTGTTCCATCGACCGGGCTTTTTGCTGGTTATGTTGGAACGCCTCGGTAGTCTGGTATCGGGAGTAGAATCAGGACTCTGGGTTTCTGAGTCTGACGATACGCAGGGGTCGATTTTCACTCTCCGTCCTGAGTGAGTAAAAATCCGTCTCCTTCTGGGTGCGGGTGGTTGTGATTCTGAAAACAGGGGTTCTAAATCGGTTCGGTGATGAGCTCGTTTTGGAGCAAGTGAATGATCGTTCACCTCTGGCTCGTTCTGAGCACCTTGACTTTCTACAGATGTTATGGGCTCCGTATCTGATGTTTGTACTGAGTCCGTAGATGAGTCATATGGTGCAGCTTGACCTTCAGCCAAGGTGGAAGGGTCTTGAGATGTAGGCGTCTCCCCGGGGGTTATATTGAGTGTAGGTATATCCCCTGCAGGTGCAAGGTCTCTAAGGGAAACAGTCGATTCTTTTCCATCAGAATGTCGTATCAATGCATAATGTGGATTCGCCTCAATCAGTTCTACTTGGTTCGTTAATGGGTCATTCTTACTATGACGGACGAAACGTCTCAGAAGAACCGTTCCAGGTTTCGAGAGCCATGATGGAAGCGAAGTTCCCGCCGAGCTTCTTCGTTGGAATGGAAGAAACCTCTTGTGAGGCGTGGCATTTGTGGCTGTACATAAGAGCGTTCTAATGGCGTACAGAGATTCTGGGAGAAGATCTTCCCAATGGGTAATTGGGCATTTGCGGTTTGCGGCCACTAGTTGTATATTATACCGTTATAGCGCTGTCCGGCTTGTAGCTACTCCTCGTTCGTGAAGAAATTGTTTGAGTTGTTCAGACATAAAAGAGGCTCCACGATCTGAATGGATGTAGGCTGGAACACCAAAAATGGCAAATAAAGAGCACAAGCACCGTATCACCGATTTCGCTGATATGTCTGGACAAGGAAATGCGAATGGGAATCGTGAATATTCGTCGATGACGGTTAGAATGTAACGATTCCCATTATTAGATGGTAGTGGACCCTTAAAATCGATGTTTATTCTCTTGAACGGTTGTGTCGCTTTTATCAGTGTCCTGGTTTTAGGCCTGAAGAATTGTGGTTTATGTTCAGCACATATTGTACACGATTTTATCATTTTCTTTACGTCATCCGAAAAATATGGTAGATTTCTGGTTCGTACAACGTGTGTCATTCGTGTTATTCCTGGGTGGCACAGTTCATTGTGTAAGGTCTGAAGCTCATCCGTGTTGGGTATCGAGCTACATACTCTCGATAGTGCGTCAACCGCAGCATTCTCTTTACCGGGTCGGTAGATTGCATCAAAAGAAAAACAGGAGAGTTCTATTTTCCACCTCGCTATTTTATCATTTTTGATTTTGCTTGTTGTCCTGGTGTTAAACATAAATGCGACGGATTTTTGATCAGTAATCAGTCTAAAATGTCGTCCGATCAAATAGTGTCTCCACTTTCTGAATGCTTCCACTATAGCATAAGCCTCTTTTTCGATTGCTGAGTGTCGCTGTTCTGAACGCGATAAGGTCCTTGAAAAAAAAGCGACCGGACGCCCAGATTGTCTTAGAGAGGCAGCAATTGCATAATCAGATGCATCTGTCTTCACCACCAGAGGAATAGTGGGGTCTATAGCCGTAATTGCTGCATTGGCTATATCCTTTTTAATATTCTTAAAGGCCTCCATTGCTGTGTGCGAGAGAGGGAAAGTGTCCGTTTGTACCAATGGGTGAATTTTGCTTGAAAAAGAAGCAATCCACTGTGAGTAATGTGCAAACATACCAAGGGCTCGTTTTAGGGCACGCATATTATTAGGTATTGGCAGTTTTAGCAGTGGCTTCAATCGTTCTGGGTCTGGTGACATAGATCCTTTGCTTACAGTATATCCTAGTAAACTAATGGTGTCTACGCTAAAAGTACATTTATCGTTATTTAATGTGAGGTTGTATTTTTTTATCGTCGCCATAAATCGTTTCAGATTACGATTATGGTCTGCATAGTTGTGTCCACATATTGTTACATTATCAATGTAGGCAAAAGTGCCCTCCAATTTTTCATCGCTAATTATTTTATCCATAATTCGCTGAAAACTGGCAACACCATTCGTTATTCCAAATGGTATTCTTTTAAACTGGTAGAGGCGGCCATTTGCCTCAAAAGCCATGTAGGGTCGATCGACTGGTTTGATAGCCACTTGGTGATAGGCACTTCTAAGGTCTAGTGTGCTATACAGTTTATATTTAGCAATTTCGCTTATAATTTCATCTATCCGTGGTAGTGGGTACACAT
Organism: Sepiola atlantica; assembly: GCA_963556195.1. Taxonomy (NCBI): domain Eukaryota; kingdom Metazoa; phylum Mollusca; class Cephalopoda; order Sepiida; family Sepiolidae; genus Sepiola; species Sepiola atlantica. The sequence goes on from OY744521.1 coordinate 58,595,293, forward strand.
CCAGTAGAGTAAACCTATTTATTGTTTGAGAGTAATCAATTATTAGTCTTTTTTGTTTTTTGTTTTCGGAAGATGTTATTACTACTTGTGCCCTCCATGGAGACTCACTCATTTCAATGATTCCTTCACCAAGCATTCTCGTAATCTCGGTTTTTATGAACTGTTTATCCTCAAGTGAGTAGCGTCTAGATTTCATCGCTACAGGTTTGCAGTCTTGAGATAAATTATTAAAGAGAGATGGGTACTGAATATTGACTGCTGTTAAACCACAAATGCTAAGGGCTGGTTTGGGTCCTCCGAAGGGAATCTCAATACGAGAATGATGTTGAAGAAAATCGTGCCCCAGTATCACGCACTGCAAAGGTTTTTCATTATCAAAAGTTTGATGTTTTTGTATGAAATATTTTTTTTAAGTAAATTAACCAGACAATATCCAATTACTTGTGATGATAAAGAAGCATTCGCCATAGACACACGAGTAGAACAAGAAAATATTTTCCAGTTATTAGCTGTTACAATATTAAAATTAATATAATTACTAGAACTGCCGGTGTCAATTAATGCATCAGTAGAAACGCCATTAATTTTAACCCGCATTATACTTTTCGAGAGGGAGTCTGGAGACACAGCTGTTATAGTAGCTACCATGAGAGAGGCGATAGAATTTTTAGAAACATTATTTTTGGTAGACCTACACACCTTAGAAAAATGTCCCAATTTCCCACACTTGTGACACCTAGCATCTCTGGCTGGACAAGAAAAACGAGGGTGTGTACTTAACCCACAAAAGTGGCATTTACGACCTGTGGAAGCAGCGGTGATAGGCAACTCTGAAAGGTTTGCAGTGCCCGGAATTTCCTGGTTAGGGAAAGAAGTCACCGAGGAGGGGTCCGGAGAAGAATGCACACAAGAGTGTGTGTTGTTCAAAGCAGCACCGACCGTATCCGACTGCAGGTAGAACACCGACTGTTTGGGGGCAATTTCGAACGTATAAGCCTGTTCGTAAGCTGTTCTGAGGTCCGGACATTTGTTTTCGAGCAGTCTTTGTCTTACCTGCACATTTTGGAGTCCGTTAATAAAAGCATCCATAATGTGCTCGTCTCGAATGTCTTCGGCAGACATTACCCGGAAATTACAGTCCTTGCTAAGAGTTCGTAATTCCTTTAAAAACTGCACCAAAGATTCGTCATTTGTTGTCGCCGTGTAGCAAGTAAATATCGCGAAAATATTTCATTTTTGGGCTTTCGGTAAGTGGTGTGTAATGTTTCTATAGCCTCTTCATAAGTGCTGCAGTCCATAATAATTTCGTGTATCGTGTGAGATACATAATTAGTTAGTAGTCCGAATTTGTTTATCGGTCGTAGTGGATTTTCTGCATGCAACGTTTGCAAAAAGTTTTCAAATGTCGCTCTCAAATGAGTCCAACGTTGTTCAGAGTTAGAAGTATCAGGTTCCACGTCGAACCGTTGTGGGCGCATTAGTTGTTCCATGTTCATATAGTGCTGAATAAATTGTAATGACTAACGAGAACAGACGTAACTTGGGAAAGCTTTATTCAGCACACAATGTCGGTACAGTATTAGTGCTACTATTTATAGTGGTTAGTAGAAGCAGGAGAGTTCTCCAAAAGGGAGATAAGTCAGAGTAAGGAAAATTACTCGTAATTATTCATTACAGTTATCTTGCAATATTATTGGATGGGTTTTTTTCCCGTATTTACTCAAGCTTAAGTCAATTTTGAGCGTTATGATTTCCCATGGTGGGATTTTGGGGATTGTGGGTTGGAGTACTTTTGTTATAGGTATAGCTGCATTGTTGACTATGGGGATCATTCTAAGACCGAAGGGCTTGATTTCGTTTTCTTTCTGTTCAAAGGAGGCTTTGTGTTTGGGATCAGTGATACTGCTGTATGCGGGGTTGTTGGGATTTGCTATTATTTTAATGTAGTACTTAAGAGCTAAGTTGTTGTTTCTGAGTTTTGGAGGGGGTTCAAAGGCTTCTGAATATAGGCTTTCCACTGGAGTTGTTTTGTAGGCTCTCAGGGCTAGTCTTAAGCCAGTATGATAGATGGGGTTTAATATTTTTTATAGGATTTTCGGGTGGATTGATAGATAAAGCATCCATTATCTAGTTTTGATCTGACTAGGGATCTGTAGAGTTTCATAAGGGTGTCTTTATCAGCTCTCCAATCGTTGTGGGCTATGACTCGTAGTAGTTGTAGTGCTTTATAGCCTTTCTCTTTGATGTAGTTGATGTGTGAGATGAAGTTCAGTTTTTTGTCAAAGATTATTCCTAGGAATTTGTATTCAGTTACAGGTGGGATGTTTTCCCCTTCAAGTTGTAGGTTGGGATCATTATGTAGTTTGTGTTTATTACAAAAATGGATGCATTTGGTTTTGGTTTTTGAAATTTTAAAACCGTTTTTGGTTGCCCAGTTATAGATTTTGTTTATGTTGTTTTGCAGTTTTCTTTCTATCAAGTGGATATATGTGGATCGATAACTTATGGTTATGTAACAGTGACTTGTATTCCTTTTTCTTCCAGGCAACACGTTTTTCCTTCTTTAACCGTATTATCCAAACGCATGCGAACTTCGAGACGTTCTCTACTCAACTGCCGTCGACCCAAAAAACACCGCCTTTTATTTAGCCTTCTTTGCCGCACCTGATTTGCATAATGCAACCCTCACTCTCTTTCCTTCTGGACCTGCGTGATGGCTGCTACACTCCCTCCTGATCTCTTGATCACACATGATGTGGGGTGGTGGTGGCCTTTTGATTCGTTAGCTTCTCCGCAGTGGAACATGTATCTCAGTTTCTGCTTCTGAATCGTCTGATGAAGTTTCCGCTTCTAAATCTACTGACAAAGTTTCTACTTCTGAACTTGCGGCTTCATTCTCGTGGGGATCACTGGTGCTGCCCATTAATAGTTCATCACCAGACGACCTATTACTTTCCCCAGTAGTTGAATGGTCCGTCCCCAAAGCAGGGCGGAGATCGCGTATGTGACGTGGAATTCCATCAACCAGGACAGATTGCTGACTGACCATGCCTGTCACTCGTTCACGACTGAATTTGGTGGTACATCGACAGCCTGGCAGTTTCACCCAGACATGATCTCCTACATCATATGGCCCGTCCATCTCCTCATTGTCAAGTGACTGCACAATGTTGATACCTTTTACCCGAGCCGGTACGTGTAGATGGCATTCGCGAGTGCGGTTGCCGGGGACATGCCATCCTTCGGCGTAACATTGTACCAGTATGTTGCTTCCACAACAGAACACTTCTTCCTGGCAGCAATCCTCTTTATGCTGTGGTGGCTTCTTTCCACGATGCATCGCAACCGCAATTGAACTCCCCATTCAAATAAAAACTGTCTTACTCGCTGGCTGCAAAATGCTGGGTCGTTATCGGCCAAAATCTCATGCGGTGCACCCCTTTCATAAAAGACGGACAATAGTTGTCGAATAACGCTTGCTGAATCTTGGCGTGCAATTGGTCGCCAAACTGCAAACGGGTTGATCCACAGTCGATGAGAGTAAGAAAGTGGTTGCCATTATAATGGGTGATATCCATTCCCACCCGTTGCCATGCGTCACTTGCTTCCAGTCGTCCTTTTCGCCACTGCGCTGGTGCTGGGTCAATTGACTGACACATCTCACAGTGGTTGATGACTTGTTTCACCTCTGATTTTGCTACTGCTGGATTTACGTGCCTCACGAAATATAGAGTCCTCTTGACGCCTGGATGTTTTCTATCTGCTGCTTGCTCATCATGCTCACTGTAGCAGCGCATGCTTGCTAAATGGGCTCGGCACCCACCTTTATTGCATCGTACCATTTGCAAGGCACTCGTGTCAGTTGGTCAGCAAGGTTGCAGTATGACGGGACCAATGTTATGCTGACTACCAGGCGATACTCGCAGACCAGACTCTTTAAAGTCTATAACCATCGTCTTATCAACATCTCACTTGCTGCCTTAGTGCGTATTCTTGCTTTCCCAGTCAGCGTGTCGGACACCCAGTGATAGACGCAAAGGGAGTCAGTATGCAAGTGCAACCTCTTTGCTTGCCACTGTAGTGCTAGGTTAACGCCCTTCATCACAGCATCTAACTCAGCAAGATTAATGTGCTGGGCGGTGTTTGCAGGCATCCTCCAACATGGCTCCATCCTTTTCCAACAGGACTCCCAATGCTAGTGAACTAGCGTCAACCCATACATTCATTTCTTTTCCATTGACACACCACTCTCCTCGAGCCGGGTCCTCGTGCGTCGTTCTCTCAACACTTTCTGCAATCATTCGGGTGAGGAGGGCATCGCTTGTTTGATCATCCCACCCTTTGGTTACCGCATTCGCCCTGTGTTTTATTACACCCACTGCCACACGTAGCCAACCACACACTGGCAGGTGCCCCACAAGTTTTCCGCACAAGGAAAAAATGGTCCTTCTTGTGAGAACTTCAGGGATGCCGGAAATCACATTTCCTCGTCTCCATCGCAGGGTGCCATCCTACCCTCTGACTTCCAGGCCAAGTACGCGTGCTCCATCTCTAAGCCGCTCTGGGTCTTTGAACGTTAGGCCAAACTCTGACAATTTTGCATGGATGTGCATTGCCGACTTGACATCTTCATTGATGTAAATGTCGTCAAGGTACGCCGATGCTGCCTTTTCGACAGTCTCTTCCTGGGATAACACAGCACTAACGATGGTCTTCATGATCTGCGGTGCCACATTCAACCCAAAACCAAGTCTGGTTAGGCAGTATCTCTTGCCGCGAAATACCACCGTCTGGAACGGCCATAAAGTTTTGTCGACCCTCACCTGCAGATAGGCCTTCCTCAGATCGAGCAATGATACATTCGATCCTTCCTGGCGCCATTCCCATAACTTGCTTGCACATACATCGGCATCAGCCGTGTAAGCCTCAATATATTGATTGAGCTCACGGTAGTCCATGACTGGTTGCACCTTTGATTTGTTATGTTGTACCACTGCCATTAAAGGGATAAGACCTTTTGGAGGTCTAAGTTCTTGGTTGGGGTACGGGATCAACCAGCCATCTTTGATTCAGGCATCAAGCTCTTGTTCATATTTGGCTCTAATGTTCACGGCTACAGGGTATTCTGTGACGCCATTCCGTAACTTGATTGGTACTTTATCGTTCGTCTATTTCCACGACGCAGTCCAGATCTTTCGGCGTTGATCAAACTCCACCTTGAAGTCTGGTCAATCAATACAAAGTGCGGCACACACAGGTGCCTTAGGGAATTTCACAGTCCCAGCTAGTGTAATGAGAACACCACCCAGTGCCTTAATAGTGTCATATCCGAGCAGTAGGTCGAAGCCCAGTATGTCTTTCTGTGTAACGAGGACATTTACCTCAGTGGATACACCAGAGTCTGTGCAAATCTTTACCAATGCTACTCCACAACATGCCTGTGTCTCGCCATTTATCGTGGTTATTTTAATGCTCCTCTTGCTCCAGTTGCGGCATAACCTTGCACTCACTATAGTACGGGAGCAGCCTGAATCAAGAAGCGCTGAGCAAGGCGTTTGGTTGACATGTACTCTGATGATTGGTTGCACCTCGTTTACATCTTGTCTGGGAAGCAGAGCGGCGCTGACATCTTGTCCCCTGACTCGTTTCCTGAACAGCTTGAGGCCATGTGTCCGATTCCGCCAAACTGGAAGCACCGTATGCGCTCAGTCTTCTATCCATGCAATTCCTTGCAATGTGACCACTTCGCCCACAACGGAAACAATTTACATTGGCATGCGAGTCCGTCCTCTGCAAATTTTTAAGCACTCTCTGGTCCGACTGCGTGCCCATTACGACATGCTCATCAAGTTCCATTTCATCCCTGATGATAGCACGGGCGCGCTCAAGTAGCTGTTCTATCGGTGTCGCTTCTATGCTTAGGGATGCCCTCAGGAGTTGCTTCACTCGAACAGGGAGTTCGGCCACAAATGCGTACACGAAAGTCTGTTCAGGCAACCCTCCAAACAGAACGGCCAGCTTTTTCAATGCAGCAAAGAAGACATCAACTGTTTCGTCTGCCAATAGTTTCCGGGTAGTAAAACGTTCGTATGCTGTGCAGGGGTTTATCGCAAAAGCTTTGTAGAGTGCAGCCTTCGTCTGCTCAACATTGGCCTTATCATTCTCACTTAGCTGCTGGTAAACATCTAGAGCGCCTCCCGTTAGTCTGAGGGGAATGACCAATTCGACCTGCTTGACCCCACATAAACGACAGGTTAGCTCCACTCTCTCAACCCAGTCCACCACAGACGTAGATCCGTCAAACTCAGGGATGAGTTTGAGGTCGAACTTAGCATCCGTCATTATGTCACAAATAAACAGCACACAAAAGCCGAGATAGCTTGTAACAATGACTTGTGTTCCTTTTTCTTCCAGGCAACATGTTTTTCCTTCTTTTTATTATCCAAACGCATGCGAACTTCGAGACGTTCTCTACTCAACTGCCGTCGACCCAAAAAGCACCGCCTTTTATTTAGCCTTCTTTGCCGCAACTGATTTGCATAATGCAACCCTCACTCTCTTTCCTTCTGGACCTGCGTGGTGGCTGCTACAGGTTAGGTCATCAATGTATAAGGATACACTTATGTTGGGGGTGATTTCCTTAGCTATGCCATTTATTTTTATATTAAATAAGGTTGTTGATAGGATGCTGCCTTGTGGTACACCTTCTTCTTGTTTTTTTGTTTCTGATAATGTTGATCCCATTCGTACTCTAAAAGTTCTGTTGGATAAAAAGTTAGAGATGAAAAAAGGTAATCTACCTTTCAGTCCGATATTGTGTAGATCTCTTAGAATTCCATGTTTCCATGTTGTTTCATAAGCTTTTTCAAGGTCAAAAAAGATGGTTGTTACATGTTGACCTTTTATAAAAGCTTCTCTAATGTAGGTTTCTAGATTTGTTAAAAGATCAATGCATCCACGATTTTTCCGGTAGCCATATTGTATGTTAGTAATTAGATTGTATTGAGGAACAAAGTTAATCTATTATTAATCATTCTTTCAAAGGTTTTACATAGGCAGTTGGTTAAAGAGATTGGGCTATAATTGGAGGGATTTGATGGATCTTTTTCGGTTTTGAGTATTGGGATAACTATGGCTTGTTTCCATAAGTTAGGTATGTTGTTATTTTTCCAGATATCATTAAGGATGTCGAGGAGGTATGTTAGGGAGATATCCGGTAACTGATTGAGGAATTCATAATGTATGTTATCTGGACCTGTTGCAGTATTGTGAGATTGTTTTAGAGAGTTGTATAATTCTGATAAAGTGAATAGTTGGTTATAGTTTTCAGAGTTGTTCGATTTGAAATTTAGTTTTTTCTTTTCTTCAATTTTTTTTTACTGTTTTGGAATGTTCTGCTATAGTTAGTAGGAGAGAAGTTCTGGGAAAAACTTTGAGCCAATGTGTTTGCGATTTCATAGGGGTCAGTGATTATTATGTTATTATTAGAAAGATGTTTGATCGAGATGTTCTTGTTTTTACCGTTAATTTTTCTAATAATGTTCCAGACCGTTTTTGTATTTGTGTTGATGTTTATTTTAGATACAAAGCCCTTCCAAGAGGAGCGTTTTGCTTCCTTGATTGTACGTTGTGCTAGTACTCTGTGCTTTTTAAAGGAGTCTAGGTTTTCCTTAGTGGTATGTAGGGTAAATTTACAGAGGGTGGATCGGCGTAATCTGATCGCTTTTCTGCATTCACTATTAAACCAAGGTTTATTGTGTTTTGTGGATTTGTAGGATTTGGGGATACATTCTTTAGCTATTGATATGATTGTTTCCGAGAAGAAAATTACATGGTTTGCATTTTCGATGTTTGAACTGGGGGTGAGTTTGAATTTTGTCCAGTTTGCTTTTTTTAGGTTCCAGTGGAGAATTTTGTTATTTGGGTTTGGGGTTAAACTTTTTAGGAATATGGGAAAGTGGTCACTTCCACAAGTGTCATTATGAACTGACCAAGTAAAGTCCATGAAAATCGAAGGATCACTTAAGGACAAATCTATTGCTGAGCGGCTGCCAGAAAAAGAACATATATGGGTTGGGGTTTTGTCATCGAAGATGCATAGGTTGTTGTTATTAATACGTAATTCTATGTCTTTTTCTTTTCTATTCGTGTTATCGCAGCCCCATATGGTGCTGTGGCTGTTGAAGTCCCCAAGTAATAAATAAGGAGCAGAGAGTTGTTCTATTGTTTCCTGTTGTTTGTCTTTATTTATTTCTTCATTCGGTGGGATGTATACGGAGCAGATATTAATTGGTTTTTGTAAGGTTACTCTGACAGCTATTGCTTGTAGATCAGTTTTTAGATTCATGTGACTATGTTGCACATCATTTCTGACAACTATTGCTTGTAGATCAGTTTTTAGATTCATGTGACTATGTGGCACATCATTTCTGACTAGGATGGATGTACCACCTGATGCTCTTAGGCTTGAACTTTTGGTATAGCTAAAGTGTTGATAACCTTTTATGTTAGTTATGTTGTCGTTTTTGAGAAAGTTTTCCTGAAGGCAGATGATGGCTGGGTTTGAGTCTGCTATCAGTAGGAGTAGTTCGTTAATGTTAGCTCTCATTCCATGACAGTTCCATTGTAATATTATATTTGGATTTGTATCCATTCAGTTTAGGGTGATTTTAGGAAGTTGAGGTGTTCTTTCCTTTTTGTTTCTAGAGTCTAGTATGAGGAAGGGTTTATTATGTCTTTTTCTGATTCCCTTTCTTCCACCTCGATTCCAGAGGGATGTGTGGTTTTACTTTTGGTCTGGCTCCGTGCCTCCGGCCGAGAGCTCGATGTTCTTCTCCTTTCCCTCGATTCTGGTCCAGATCTGGATCTGGATCTTGGTGTTTCTGGTGGTTTTGATCCGGATGTGGATCCCGATCCCACCTCCGATGCTTGTCCGGGCTCATTTTCCACTGGTTTTGGTTCAATCTCCTTATTTGTTTCGGGAGTGACACCAATTACCTCCATTACCTCAAGGGACCGGAATCTGTTGCTTGCTGTGGTTCGTGTTTCGTAGAGGGTTCAGCTTCAGTTGAGGAGATCTTTTCTTTTGTTGATTTTGTTTGCTTAGAGGTTGTACGGGAAGGAAGTAACTTTATTTTTGTTTTTGTTGTTAATATTTTGGTTTAGGGATTGACATTCATGGTGGGAGTTTTTTCCTTCAGGATCTTCTGTTTCTGGTATATTGTAACTGTTGTCAGTAGGAATTAATGGATTTATTTTTTTATCCTGGTTGAGTTGGTTTGATTTTGATTTGCTTTTAGAGATTTGTTCTTGATTTTGGATATTTGTTTTGATTTTAGTGGATGTTATTATTTGATCTTTGTTAATCTCTTTTTGGGTTGTTATTAAAGTTTGAATTAGGTTTTTGAGTTCAGCAATTAGTTTGAATAGGTCTTGATTATTTGTTTGGTTAGATTGGTTTGGTTTTTGAGTGACTTCTGCATAAGTATTTGTTTTTTGATAGGATTTTACTATTTTTCTTGCCTCTGGGAAGGATATATTTCTGTTGTATTTCTGTGATTTCTCTTTGTTTTTTAAAGGTTTTACATGTTTTAGAGTATGTTGGGTGATTTTCGTGGCAATTTGAACATTTAACTTTGAGTGACCATTCTTCTTCAGTATGATTGGGGTTTTTCAGCACATTTTCCACATAGGTTTTGCCCTCTGCAGGATTCCCTGTGGTGACCAAATTTGTGGCACTTGAAGCATCTCAAGGGGGCTGGTATGTACTGGTCTACTTTTTCGACTAGATATCCAATTTTGATTTCTTTTGGTATGGTAGGGGTGTTGAAAGTTAAAATATACGTATTGGTGGGTTGGGTGACCGTTCCTTTTTATGTTAATTCGTCTATTACTCCTTGTTGTTTTAGAGCAATTTTAATTTCCTCGGTTGTTGCCAATGTTAGCTCATGACTTTTTATGATACCTTTTGAGGTATTAAGTTTTTCATGAGCATACACTTTGCATTTATAAGTATGAAATTTTCCCAATTCTAAAAGATTTTCGGCATTTTTGTAGTTGTCTACTTCGACAAGCAGATTTCCATTTTTCATTTTCTTTATATTTTTAGGATTATTTGGCGATAGAGTTTTTTCAATTAGAAAGGGAGATAGTTCATTGATTCTTTTTCCTTCCAGGGTTTCTATGACTAGAAATTTTGGAAAGTTTTTTCTATTGGTTTGTTCGATTCTATTGTTTTTCTCTGTTTTAGCTTCCTGCTCGCTGTCTGAGTTGGAATTGTCAGATACTTCTGAGTGAGTTCTTTTGGTATTGCCTCTGGGTTTTTTATTTAGGGTTTCCATAAAAAAATTTTTTTTTTCATCTCTCTTGGTCCTCACCCTCCTCGGAGCCCAAAAGTGGGAGATGTTAGGGGGGAAACCCATTCGCCCTTTCATCCCAAGGATACAACAGAGGTATACTCATTTTTTTTTAGGTATTACCATCATTTATAATTTTCCTTTGTTTTGATTTCTCAGTTTTTCCAAAACATTCGATGAGGAATATAAATGTGATATTGTCTAAAAAACTTGATTGACCCTTGCCATCACTTTCTAATTCTTACGTAACTTTCCTGTGTTTAAAAGTAAAGGTGATGTAGTATAATATTTTTACGTCTTGTTCTTTGGTGGTGTGGAAGACATTTGCGGGTGTAAGAGTTAGGGCTTGACATGACTAGCCGATTGATCGGATTGGGCCTCTCCGACCTCCCATCTAGCCGAAGTAAGGGCCAAAGTAGAGTGTTGAAAGGTGCGTGACCATTTGTGTTACCAGATTACGACTTACTCAGCTACCAGGATCCCGTCCTAAGATGACACAGGTCGCTACCCACGACTAACAGGTAGCTCCAATTTGGGGAGGGAGTGTGTAGTTTTTGTTTTTTGTTTTGCAGAACATGATTGAGTTTTGCAAAGAGAAAAAGAAACATAAAAAGATCGATGTAGCTGCATTTTGGGTCAGGAAGCCAATATTCAGACAGCCTGATCTGGTAGCACCAGGAACCACAATTTAAAAAATCCACCAACTGACATCGACAAATTATTCCAGAAACAGAGTTATGAAAAAGAAAGAAATGATCAGGGTTGCCAGACTACAATAAATGTTTGAAGCCAAACTTTTCAGATAAAGAGGCCCCAAAAAGCCAAATTGAAAACTGAAGCCACACTTTTAGAGAAAAAAAAGAAGCCAAATTAAAAATTCTCTGTATAATGATATATAAAGAAAAATTGGCTATATTTAAGATGTTAACTCTTAAATGTTGGCAGTTTTTTTGTTGTTCTATTGGTTTTATAAGAGCTGTTCTTATCAGTGGGCTGTTAAGACCAACTCCTATATATTATTAGTAAGTAACGAAAACGTCACACGAAAGGAAAAACGAAACATTTTTTATAACAACAACGAAAGGGTTTATTCAATTATCTATATCGTTTGGTATAGGTGGAATAAAGTTTGACAGTGTCCAAGTGAGGAAAAGTAGAAATTTCTGTGGGCTGTCGAAAGTGTGTCAGCCAGTTATTTTAAGGCTAAGATAGTCGATACTTGACCGTCCAGTGGACAGGGACATGAGAGAGAAGGGAGACATCTTTCCTCGTTGCTTTCAGGATTCTCTAGTGCTGCACGATCGTGATTCCCAAAGGGGCTGATGTAGTTCTTCAGGGGGACAGATGAAACAAATACGCCCTGCAAGCTGATTGGTCAGTATGTAACCAGATTGCTTAACAGTGACATTTCTCAGAGTAAGATTTATTCATGACTGCTACATCACCCCCTGCTTAGGCGGAAAACCGACAGTAGTCATTTGGTAAATGTAATAGTTGTAAAGAACAAAAATACAAAATAAAAAATATGTGTATTCAGTTTACAGAATTTTGTTAAAAGATGTTTTTACTTTTCAGTGAAAAGTTTTGTTTTGCTGAAAAAATGTTCTTGCTTTTCAGTGAAAAGTACTTTGGGGGGATTTTTGTGAAAAATGTTTTTGGATTTTCTGCAAAACGTATTTTTGGGAAAAGAAGAAATTGTACAACAGAGTACAAGCACTTAGAAAAGATCATTCTATATATATAGAGTCTTACACAGTTTTTTAGGCCAAATGTACTCGCCAACCACTATGTGTTGCGGTGACATAATTGTCTTTTGGAGGTGTATGCACTTTTTTTTCTGGTGTAATAGTGGGTTGATGCAATGTATTTTTTTGTCTAGAAAAGCTCTTTTTATCCTGTCAATGGATACAGTTTTTTTTGCCACCAATGTCAAAGATAAAAAGTTTGTCAGTGTGTGAAAGCACGCGATAAGGACCAGTATAAGCTGGAGTAAGAGGGGCTTTCACAACGCCCTTTCTCAGAAAAACGTGAGTCCATTACGAAATGCCTTTTGGGACCAAAGATTTAATGGTCTGTTGCCTAGGGTTTATATGTGGAATCTTATTAAAATAAGCTCACAGTCTATTTATGTACAGAGCTGGATTTGTTGTTGTTAAATCTATCAGAGTCAGCATCTGACCCGGCAACGATAGAGATACTCCATAAACAAGTTCATCTGGAGAGTATCCAAGGTTCTCTTTGATAGCTGCGTGAAAGCCAAGAAAGACAATAGGCACGTATCGCTCCATTGCTGTTGGTCTGGATAAGCATGCAACGTGGCTTTTAATTGGCAATGGAAGCGTTCTATTATCCCGTTAGAACCTGGTTAGTAGCTAGTCATACGGTTATGTTTAATCCCTAAAATCCTGGAAGGTTCCTGGAATAGGTGGGATTCAAACTGTCCACTAGAGAGATTACGTTCACTCCGAGACCTGAACTTGGTAACTCTGCACTGTGGCATTCAGAAAACAGGATAAGCTCAGCAAAGGATCTAGTAAACATGTAACCGGATCAGTTTGATCGTAGAGGCAACTTTGAGGATGAATGCCACATCGTCTTAAAAACGGACATCCATCCCGTAATTCATGCACCCCAGAAATATCTCATTCACATGAGAGATGAAATCTAAATCGATCATATGGGAAATAAGCAAACCGACAAAATAGGTCAACAGCCTAGTCTATGTTCAAAAGATCTAAATAGGGCCATATTGCGATGTCAACACAAGAATCCCACAATGAAAGAGCTTGCACACATGTTCTCTAGCACAAAATATTTCTCCAAACTGGACACCAAAAATGGATACTGGTCAGTCAAGCTAGATGCTGAATCCCAGCTTTCAACTCACTGTTTGAAAGATTTTACTTTCACCGAATGCCTTTTGGCCAAGTGATGTCGCAAGATGTTTTCATGAAAAAAAATGGATATTATACTGGAGAAATGTCCTGGTACTTTAGGATTAGTTAACGGCATCATCATCTATGGCAGAAAAAAAGAGCAACATGATGAGCGTTTGCAAAACTTAAAGAAAATGGCACACATTAAAGGGCTCGTCTTTAACAGTGTAAAATGTGCAATCGACCAGAACTAAATACATTCTTCGGAGCAATGTATGATGAGAATGGAATAAGCCCTGATCCCAATAAGGTGGATGAAATCAAGGCAATACTTAGCCTGAAAAATATTACCGACCTGCAAAAGATGTTAGACATCATCACCTACATCTTTATTCTGCATCTGCCTGATCTCACCTGAGAGATCTACTAAAACATGAAGCCGAATACAGGTGTACTCAAAGTCACCAAAAGTCCCTTCAGCAAATTAAAGATGTGATATGCAAAGGCACAGCTCTTCTGCAAGAAGGAAAACCGATAGCTTTTGTGTCGGAATCTCTGACAGGGACAGAACAATGCTATGCTAATATACTATTAGCAAACTATTAGCAGTCGTGTTTGTAAATGCTTCAGAACATATCTTTACGGATGTTTATTTCATGTTGAAAGCAATCACAAGCCACTGGAGATGATTAATTTGACTGCAGCTCAACCTTGTCTCCAACAGATGCTATTGTACATACAGAGTTATGACCTAACCATTGTTTATCACCCTGAGAAGGAAATGGCTTGAGCCGTCAGTTTTGCAAGGCTACCCAACAAGAAAGCCAAAGAAGCAATTGAACTCAGTCTCAGGGTTGACTTTGTGCAATTCTCAGCAGAGAAATTGACACCAATGCATCAGGCAACAAATGCTTATCCCATCTTGTGCAAGCTGTGAGGCTGGCCTGACACGTTTAGGGAGGTTAAAAAAAGCATGTGACCCTACTGATCTTATCAGAACAATAACATTGAAAACAGGATTTGAATTGTAAACTGAGAGTAAAAAGGTGAATATTCTGGGATAATAATATTAACAAAGATATAGACAGGGCAGTTCACCTAAATTGCAGAAGACAGACTCCCTGATGTCACATGAGATACTAGTGAGACTATGGCAGATAGTAGCCACAGACCTGTTTCACTTCAACGGATCTGATTTTATGGTGATCATTGACTACTACTCCAAGTTGTAAGAAGATTAAGTAAAGGATCTCAGAGAGGATCATCAGCGATAATGACCCACTTTTCAGCTCTGTTCTCTTTAAGCAGTTCGCTAAAGAGTGGGGTTTTGAGCAACACACATCACCGACAAGATATCCTCAATCGAATGGGCTAGCTGAGTGTTGCCTACAAGCAATAAAATCTGCTATCAGGAAAGTGGGCGTAACCTAGACATAGTATTGTTAGGTCTTCAAACAACTCTGATAGACCATACAATCCCATGCCCTGCTGCTGTACAACAAAATGTTGGTTGGGAACCTTTCAGTAAGATGTGCCAACCACATTGCACAAAGGCAAGCTGAACAAAAAAACATGAACAGAGTCAAGATCATACATAGTGCAGAACCCATCAGGCAAATGCATTTGCAAGAATCAAGAATGAAGATCCATCCCAGACTACAACCGGACTCAAGGTGTACCGGACCGGGCTCCACAGGGTTCAGCCATAAGCCCCACACCCAGATTAGAAAAAAGCTCCACACAAAGCGTTCCAATCGAAAGATTGAACACACATAAAAGATACGGTCTGCTGTTCAGCAATAAAGTCAACTTATTCATCTTTAAGCATGTCAGCATAGAGGCAATCATTGCTTACGTTCGGTTGTTCAGCAGAAAAGTTAACTCATCAATCTTTAATCATGTTATCATGTAGGCAATCGTTGATTACACACTGTTGTTGAGCAGAAAAGTCAACTCATCAATCTTTAAGCATGTAAGCTTGTAAGCAGTCATTGTATATTGTTTGTTGTTGAGCAGAAAAGTCAACTAATAAATTTTTAATCATGTCAGTATGAAAGCAGTCATTGCTTCCGCTCTGTTGTTCAGCTGAAAAGTGAACTTATCAATCTTTAATCATATCAGCATGTATACAGTCATTGCATACGCTCTGTTGTTCAGCACAAAAGTCATGTCATTCATTTGAAAGGATGACAGCATGTAGGCAGTCATTACATATCATCTTTTGTTCAGCAGAAGTCAACTCATCGACCTTTAAGCATGTAAGCTTGTAAGCAGTCATTGTATATTGTTTGTTGTTGAGTAGAACAGTAACCTAATGAATCTTATAGAATGTATGCATGTAAGCACTCTGTTGTGCAGGACAAAAGTCAACTCATAAATCTTTAAGCATGTAGGCATGTAAGTAGTCATTGTTTACACGCTGTTGTTCAGGACAAAAGTCAACTCATCAGTCTTTAATCATTTCAGCATATAGGCAGTCATAACTTATGCTCTGTTGTTCAGGACAAAAGTCAACTCATCAGTCTTTAATCATTTCAGCATATAGGCAGTCACAACTTATGCTCTGTTGTTCAGGACAAAAGTCAACTCATCAGTCTTTAATCATTTCAGCATATAGGCAGTCACAACTTATGCTCTGTTGTTCAGGACAAAAGTCAACTCATCAGTCTTTAATCATTTCAGCATATAGGCAGTCACAACTTATGCTCTGTTGTTCAGGACAAAAGTCAACTCATCAGTCTTTAATCATTTCAGCATATAGGCAGTCACAACTTATGCTCTGTTGTTCAGGACAAAAGTCAACTCATCAGTCTTTAATCATTTCAGCATATAGGCAGTCACAACTTATGCTCTGTTGTTCAGGACAAAAGTCAACTCATCAGTCTTTAATCATTTCAGCATATAGGCAGTCATCACTTATGCTCTGTTGTTCAGGACAAAAGTCAACTCATCAGTCTTTAATCATTTCAGCATATAGGCAGTCACAACTTATGCTCTGTTGTTCAGGACAAAAGTCAACTCATCAGTCTTTAATCATTTCAGCATATAGGCAGTCACAACTTATGCTCTGTTGTTCAGGACAAAAGTCAACTCATCAGTCTTTAATCATTTCAGCATATAGGCAGTCACAACTTATGCTCTGTTGTTCAGGACAAAAGTCAACTCATCAGTCTTTAATCATTTCAGCATATAGGCAGTCACAACTTATGCTCTGTTGTTCAGGACAAAAGTCAACTCATCAGTCTTTAATCATTTCAGCATATAGGCAGTCACAACTTATGCTCTGTTGTTCAGGACAAAAGTCAACTCATCAGTCTTTAATCATTTCAGCATATAGGCAGTCACAACTTATGCTCTGTTGTTCAGGACAAAAGTCAACTCATCAATCTTTAATCATTTCAGCATATAGGCAGTCACAACTTATGCTCTGTTGTTCAGGATAAAAGTCAACTCATCAGTCTTTAATCATTTCAGCATATAGGCAGTCACAACTTATGCTCTGTTGTTCAGGACAAAAGTCAACTCATCAGTCTTTAATCATTTCAGCATATAGGCAGTCACAACTTATGCTCTGTTGTTCAGGACAAAAGTCAACTCATCAATCTTTAATCATTTCAGCATATAGTCAGTCACAACTTATGCTCTGTTGTTCAGGACAAAAGTCAACTCATCAGTCTTTAATCATTTCAGCATATAGGCAGTCACAACTTATGCTCTGTTGTTCAGGACAAAAGTCAACTCATCAGTCTTTAATCATTTCAGCATATAGGCAGTCACAACTTATGCTCTGTTGTTCAGGACAAAAGTCAACTCATCAGTCTTTAATCATTTCAGCATATAGGCAGTCACAACTTATGCTCTGTTGTTCAGGACAAAAGTCAACTCATCAGTCTTTAATCATTTCAGCATATAGGCAGTCATAACTTATGCTCTGTTGTTCAGGACAAAAGTCAACTCATCAGTCTTTAATCATTTCAGCATATAGGCAGTCATAACTTATGCTCTGTTGTTCAGGACAAAAGTCAACTCATCAGTCTTTAATCATTTCAGCATATAGGCAGTCATAACTTATGCTCTGTTGTTCAGGACAAAAGTCAACTCATCAGTCTTTAATCATTTCTGCATATAGGCAGTCATAACTTATGCTCTGTTGTTCAGGACAAAAGTCAACTCATCAGTCTTTAATCATTTCAGCATATAGGCAGTCATAACTTATGCTCTGTTGTTCAGGACAAAAGTCAACTCATCAGTCTTTAATCATTTCAGCATATAGGCAGTCATAACTTATGCTCTGTTGTTCAGGACAAAAGTCAACTCATCAGTCTTTAATCATTTCAGCATATAGGCAGTCATAACTTATGCTCTGTTGTTCAGGACAAAAGTCAACTCATCAGTCTTTAATCATTTCAGCATATAGGCAGTCATAACTTATGCTCTGTTGTTCAGGACAAAAGTCAACTCATCAGTCTTTAATCATTTCAGCATATAGGCAGTCATAACTTATGCTCTGTTGTTCAGGACAAAAGTCAACTCATCAGTCTTTAATCATTTCAGCATATAGGCAGTCACAACTTATGCTCTGTTGTTCAGGACAAAAGTCAACTCATCAGTCTTTAATCATTTCAGCATATAGGCAGTCACAACTTATGCTCTGTTGTTCAGGACAAAAGTCAACTCATCAATCTTTAATCATTTCAGCATATAGGCAGTCACAACTTATGCTCTGTTGTTCAGGACAAAAGTCAACTCATCAGTCTTTAATCATTTCAGCATATAGGCAGTCACAACTTATGCTCTGTTGTTCAGGACAAAAGTCAACTCATCAATCTTTAATCATTTCAGCATATAGGCAGTCACAACTTATGCTCTGTTGTTCAGGACAAAAGTCAACTCATCAGTCTTTAATCATTTCAGCATATAGGCAGTCATAACTTATGCTCTGTTGTTCAGGACAAAAGTCAACTCATCAATCTTTAATCATTTCAGCATATAGGCAGTCATAACTTATGCTCTGTTGTTCAGGACAAAAGTCAACTCACCAGTCTTTAATCATTTCAGCATATAGGCAGTCACAACTTATGCTCTGTTGTTCAGGACAAAAGTCAACTCATCAATCTTTAATCATTTCAGCATATAGGCAGTCACAACTTATGCTCTGTTGTTCAGGACAAAAGTCAACTCATCAGTCTTTAATCATTTCAGCATATAGGCAGTCACAACTTATGCTCTGTTGTTCAGGACAAAAGTCAACTCATCAATCTTTAATCATTTCAGCATATAGGCAGTCACAACTTATGCTCTGTTGTTCAGGACAAAAGTCAACTCATCAGTCTTTAATCATTTCAGCATATAGGCAGTCATAACTTATGCTCTGTTGTTCAGGACAAAAGTCAACTCATCAATCTTTAATCATTTCAGCATATAGGCAGTCATAACTTATGCTCTGTTGTTCAGGACAAAAGTCAACTCATCAATCTTTAATCATTTCAGCATATAGGCAGTCACAACTTATGCTCTGTTGTTCAGGACAAAAGTCAACTCATCAATCTTTAATCATTTCAGCATATAGGCAGTCACAACTTATGCTCTGTTGTTCAGGACAAAAGTCAACTCATCAGTCTTTAATCATTTCAGCATATAGGCAGTCACAACTTATGCTCTGTTGTTCAGGACAAAAGTCAACTCATCAATCTTTAATCATTTCAGCATATAGGCAGTCACAACTTATGCTCTGTTGTTCAGGACAAAAGTCAACTCATCAGTCTTTAATCATTTCAGCATATAGGCAGTAACAACTTATGCTCTGTTGTTCAGGACAAAAGTCAACTCATCAATCTTTAATCATTTCAGCATATAGGCAGTCACAACTTATGCTCTGTTGTTCAGGACAAAAGTCAACTCATCAGTCTTTAATCATTTCAGCATATAGGCAGTCACAACTTATGCTCTGTTGTTCAGGACAAAAGTCAACTCATCAATCTTTAAGCATGTCAGCATGTAGACAGTCATTGCTTATTGTTTTTTCTTGAACAGAAAAGTCAACTAAAAAATCTTTAAGCATTTTTTCTTTTTTGTTGTTCAGCAGAAAGTAAACTCATCAATCTTTAATCATGTCAGCATGTATGCAGTCATTGCTTAAGCTCTGTTGTTCAGCAGAAAAGTCATCTCATGAATCTTTTAAAATGTTAGACTTTTAAGCAGAAAAGTTTACTCATTCATCTTTAAGCCGTCATTGCTTACGCTCCGTTGTTCAGCAGAAATATAAACTCATCAATCTTTTATCATGTGAGCATGTAGGCAATCATTGCTTATGCTCTGTTCTTTAGAAGAAAAGTAAATTTATTAATTTTTAATCATGTCATCATGTAGGCTGTCGTTGCTAGGCAGTCATGGCATATGGTTTGTTTTTAGCATAAAAGCTAACTCATCAATGCTTAAATATGTCAGCATGTAGGCAGTCATTACATATGGTTTGTTTTTTGGCAGAAAAGTCAACTAATTAATCATAAGCATGTCAGCTTGTAGGCAGCCATTGCTTCTACTCTGTTATTCAGCAGAAATGTCAACTCATTTATCTTTAAGCATGTCGGCATGTAGGTCGTCATTGGTCACGGTCGGTTGTTAAGGAGCAAATCAACTAACCAATCTATAAACATGTCAGCACCTAGGCAGTCATTGCTTACGGTCTGTTATAAAACAGAAAATAAACTCATTCATCTGTAAGCATGTCAGCATGTAGGCAGTCATCGCTTATGATCTGTTGTATAGTAAAAAACATCAACTCATCAATCTTTAAATATGTCAGCATGTAGGCAATCTTTGCTTACGGTCTGTTGTTCAGCAGAAACGTTAACTCATCAATCTTTAAGCATGTCAGCATGTAGGCAGTCATTTCATAAGGTCTGTTGTGTAAAAAGGAAAACTCATAAATATTTAATATGTCAGCATCGAGGAAGTCATTGCTTAGGGTCTGTTGTGAAGCAGAAAACTTAACAAGTCAATGTTTGATAATGTCAGCATGTAGGCTGTCATTGCTTACAGTTTGTAGTTAAGCAGAAATGTTTACTAATAAATTATTAAGGTATCAGCATCTAGACAGTCATTACTTATAGTCTTTTGTTATGCAGAAAAGTCAACTCATACATCTTTAAGCATGTCAGCATGTAGACAGTCATTGCTTAAGCTCTGTTGTTCAGCAGAAAAGTCAACTCATCAATCTTTCAACATGCCAGCAATTAAGCAGTTGTTGACTATGAACAATGGTTCAGCAGAAAAGTACACTCATCAATCTTTAAGCATGTTCGCATGTAGGCAGTTATTTCATAAGGTCCGTTGTTTAGCAAAAATTAAAACTCATAAATATTTAATATGTCAGCATTGAGGAAGTAATTGCTTAGGGTCTGTTGTTAAGCAGAAAAGTTAACACGTCAATCTTTGATGATGTCAGCATGTAGGCTGTCATTGCTTACAGTCGGTACTTAAGCAATATGTCAACTAATCAATCATAAGCCAGTCAGCATCTAGACAGTCATTGCTTATGCTCTGTTGTTCAGCAGAAAATAAACTCATCAATCTTACAACATGTTAGGATGTAGGAAGTCATTGAAGAAAAGTTAACTTATCAATCATAAAGCACGTCAGCATGTAGGCAGTAATTGCTTACGGTCTGTTATTCATAAGAAAATAAACTCATCAATCTTTCAACATGTCATAATTCAGACAGTTATTGCATATTGTCTGTGGTTCAGCAGAAAAGTCAACTCATCAATTTTTGTCCATGTCAGCATCTAATCAGTCATTGCTTACTGTTTGTTGTTAAACAGAAAAGTCAACTCATCAATCTGTAAGCGTGTCAGCACGTAGGCAGTCATTGCCTACGGTTTGTTAGCAGAAAGGTCAACTCATCAATCTTTAAACATGTCAGCACTTAGGCAGTTATTGCTTAAGGTCTGTCTATTGTTAAAGAATAAAGTCAACTCATCAATCTTTAAACATGTCAACATGTAGGCAGTTATTGCTTAAGGTCTGTTGTTAAAGAATAAAGTCAACTGATCAATCTTTAAACATGTCAACATGTAGGCAGTTATTGCTTAAAGTCTGTTGTTAAAGAATAAAGTCAACTCATCAATCTTTAAACATGTCAACATGTAGGCAGTTATTGCTTACGGTCTGTTTGTAGCGGAGAGCAGGAGAGGCAGCCGACTGCTGTGGACCAGGATGCGGCGATCGAAGAGAAGATGCTTGGTTTTCTGCTTGTGCAGAGGAAAGCTGCGTGCGCGAATCCAGAAACGCCCACTTGCAAAAAGTTTAATTTAATTTTTTTTAAAGAGGAAATGGCAACGAGCGGTTTTGGCGTGGCTCCTTAACATATGTGAGATTCCCTACTTTAAAGAGCACAACAAAACGTGATTCTGGGAGATGCGTTGGGAGGTGGACGCGAACGGAAGAAGAAGTAAGTGCCGCATTTATTTTGGTGAAACGTTGTGTTGACTCGTTCAAGGAAGCGAACAGAAGAAGAAAGTGTCACATTTATTTTGGTGAAACGTTGTGTTGACTCGTTCGCTGTTGTTCAGCAGAAAAGTTAACTCATCAAACCTTCAACATGTCAGCATGTAGGCAGTCATTTCTTACGGTCTGTGGTTCAGCAGCAAAGTCAACTCATTCATCTTTAAGCATGTCAGCATGTAAGCAGGCATTGCTTACTGTCTGTTGTTCAGCAGAAAATTCAACTCATCAATCTTTCAACATGTCAGCATGTAAGCAGTAATCTTTTACGGTCTGTAGTGAAGTAGAAAAGTAAACTCATCATGTTCAACCATGTCAGAATTCTCTTATTTTTAACAATGTTTGCTTAAATAGATGAATGCTTCTTAAATACATACACACACACACACACACACACCCACACATGGACGGCGGCACCGGGGGGTCAGGGGGGGCCCGACCCCCCCCCCCACTTTTTGACTTGCCTCCCCCCCACTTTACGGTCATCAATAATGACGTTATATATGCATGTGTTTAACCGGCCCCCCCCCACTTTTTATGAGAGCCCCCCCACTTTTATAACTGTGCCGCCGGTCCTGCACACACACATATATATATATATATATATATATATATATATATATATATATATATATATATATTTTTATTTAAAAAATTTTTTTTAACATGGTTCACCCCAAACAAGGAACTGTAGACGTAATGGGCTACTGGGAAAAAAGAAAAGGGGAGAAGGGGGGGGGGGGGTCAGCCTAAATCATGATCCATGCAGCGAGATGTCTGTTTACATTAGTTTTAAATTTCTGCATGTCAGTACTGTCGGGGAGACAGGGGGCAGGGAGAGAGTTCCAGAGGCCAGCAGCACGAGGAAAGAAGCTATTTGAGTAGAAGGCTCTCCGGCATCTGGGGACCGCCACAGTGAATGAATGAGATTTAGTTGATTGTCGAGTTAGTCTAGTGAATTTACGTCGAGGGGGCACCAGAGTAGCCAATTCATCAGAGCATAATCCATTGAAGTACTTGTGAAACAAACATAAGGATGCTACATTGCGGCGATGGGACAGGGGCTGGAACTTGGTTGACAGTGAGGGACCTATTAGGTTGGCGACTCTTTTTTGGACCTTGTCAAGGAGGGAGAGACTAGTAGATGATGCACCAGCCCAGATGTGGCAACAATACTCCATGCATGGGCGGATGGTGGCTTTGTATAGATACAGGATAATGTCAGGTGTGAGGAGCTTACTAGCACGGTAGAGGGAGCCAACCTTCTTTGCGGCAGCCTTGGCAATGTCTTCAATGTATTTGTTCCAATTCATGTTACCTGTGAAGGTTAGGCCGAGGAGTTTGAATGATGAACTCTCAGGTAGGGTGTTATTTGCCATGGCAATCGGTGGTTGGAGAGGCTTCTTGTAGTTGTTGAAGGAAAGTAGCTTTGTCTTCGCGGCATTAAAAGTACACCTGCATTTATGTCATGTTGCTTAGATGAACGGCCATCGAGAACCACCTGAATTTTTCTTTTGTTTAGGAAGGATCTAATTATATTAAGTAGTTGCCCAGTAATACCGTATGAGCGTATTTTCAGCAGAAGCCCTTTATGCCATACCTTGTCAAAGGCCTTGGATATATCAAGCGCTACTGCCCTAGCTTCACCTGCCTTGTCGAGTGTGTGATACATACGTTCAGAGATGACCGTTAGGATGTCTGCAGTAGATCGTGCTTGTCTAAATCCATACTGGCGGTCAGATAGAAGTTTAGCATTAACTAAGTGCCGTACTAACGCTAGATTGATTAAGGATTCAAAGATTTTGGCAAAGATCGGCAGTAGACTGATTGGGCGGTAGTTCTGAGGGTCGGTTCTATTCCCAGAACTCTTGTAGACTGGTACCACAGAGGCAATTTTCCAGCAATCGGGGAAGCAAGATTCAGCTAGGCATTTATTGAAGAGTTTGTAGAGGACAAGAGCCAGTTCAGCAGAACATTTCTTTATTACTATTACAGGTATAAGATCAGGCCCACAAGCTTTAGAGGTGTCAAGGTTTTTTATGATGTCTCTGACCTGGGATGGAGTGATGACGAGGTTATCAAGTGTGAGTTTGGTCCGCAAAGGAATTCAGGGAGGGGGTGGCTATCTGAGTCTAAAGTAGAGTTAGAAGCGAAACGCTGGGCAAGTAGTTCAGCCTTATCAGTGGCCGTGCAGACGACATCGTTGTGGTTTGATAGTGGGGGAATCGTTGATTGACCATTATTCACTACACTATTGTAGATTTTCCAGAAATCGCGAGTACCTAGTTTCTGAGGCTGGGTGCGTCTTTTTGTTAACTCATTATACCTTCTCTTTGCTTCGCCTATCACGGCCTTGCAATTATTTCTTGACTCTATAAATTTATGTCTATTAGTAGCTGACTTATGGCGGCCGAATTTACGGAATGCTTGTTGCCTCTCAGAAATGGCAGCTACACATACTGAAGTGAACCATTGAGGAGAGTGGGGCTTGCTAAAGAATTTTCGCATGGGGACATAGGCTTCAATGCCTGCTTTGACCCATTCAGTTAATTCGTTTGCACACTGGTTTGCAGGTAGTGAGAAGGTTTCCCTCCATGGGGCGTCACTGATGTGATCTCTGATTGACTCGAAATCAGCCTGCTCATAGTATCTTGTTGTTTTGAGCAACGGTTCATCAGCTTTTGGACGACTTTTTAGGGTGATATGTATCATTAGCACAATGTGATCAGCATTCCCGAGTGGGCTATGAGCTTTCGTCATATATATATATATATATATATATATATATATATATATATAGAGAGAGAGAGAGAGAGAGAGAGAGACATACAGACATACAGAGAGACAGACAGACAGAAAAACAAAAAGACAGACAGACAGAGACAGAGCTATAGTTTATTTGTGTGGATATAGCAATTGCTGGGTAAGATTTATGGACAAAAACGAAAAGAGGTAACAAAATTGCAAGAGACAAAAATGTGTAATTATATCTTACCTCACTGTCCAATCCAAGTGTGAATAACATAAAGAAGAAAAGCACTGACCATAATTGTGGGATTGGTAACTTAGCCAAAGCTTCAGGATAAGCGACAAAAGCGAGACCATAACCTAAAATAGAAAGGTTCATTTCCTTTTAGTCTTCAAGCAAAAGCAAGCGATAAAATATTTCCTGCTTAAACTAGTTTGAATGTTTAAACGCTAAAAAATAATTAGTCAGACATTTTAATTTTGATAGACAAAGTTACCCTATTCAACGATTATGTATTTGTATTTGTCTGCATGGGAGATGATGGATATGACAGTTCGAATGTGTCCATTTACAGGTTGAACGAGATTGGTAGGTTTGTTGTCAACTAAGTTTTCTCCAGTGTATTAGGGACGATACGTTTTTTGCAGATGAAGCCAGGTACTCAGTTTCGCTGGCCAGATCTGTAGTTATAAGCAAACACTGGTGAGCCAACTGAAAATGATTTTGCTTTGTTGCTGGAGTCGTAAAGTGTCCAGTATTGTACGAAGTTTTCATCCCATGAGTGCTTTTACTGATGACAATTTTTCACTGCACCATTTGGTGTTGTTCGATACAAAAGAAGGGAATTATATAGTATTTTCTCTGTTGTTCCCTACATCTTGCATTTAAACGTGTCCATAAACCGTTCGGCATGTGTAAGGAATGTGGGGATGACCGGTCCACGTTCTAGTGTACACTTGGTGTCTAACCTGGGCTCTGGTCTCCAGAAGGGGCTTCGATCTGGGGTGGACCAGTAACATATGCACGGTGGCAGAGAGGAGAAAACATGTCGGAGATCTGGTGATGGTGTAGTGCCTAGCTCTGGCTCTGGCTGTAAAGCCCCTGCCCTCCAGAGCATACCATTAACATTTGCACGGGGGTGCTGCCTTAAGCGCCACCCCAACAAGTTCTCTAAGTACTGATGACCCCTGCAATGATAGTCCAGCTGCTACAGGTGGTCCTGGTCAGTGGTAGCATGTAGACAGAGGCTCAACTAGTGGTAGAAGGGTGTTTACATCCAGCCCCCCCCCCCCTACT
This sequence comes from Sepiola atlantica, assembly GCA_963556195.1. Taxonomy (NCBI): domain Eukaryota; kingdom Metazoa; phylum Mollusca; class Cephalopoda; order Sepiida; family Sepiolidae; genus Sepiola; species Sepiola atlantica. The sequence goes on from OY744521.1 coordinate 58,621,074, forward strand.
TCTGGGAGGAACGCTTGGATTGTAGAACAAATGAGACCACCTAGGTCGTTGGACCATCAAAATTCGAAGGCCACTGACCGGGACCAGTTTCCAATGAAGGAAGACTCCTTCGACAGGGAGGCTGTTAAAAAAGTATGGTTAGACCTCCAGTGCAGTGAGACCAAATCCAGCTCCAGTTCTGGAGATGACATCCCGGCACCTGTCGTCACGAGACTATCCAGGTCCAGAGGGAAAAAGGGGCTGCTACGCCGAATACTAGAAAAGGAACAGTTAGTGTCACCAGCACCCAGGGGAGTGGATCGAGCATACAACCGGTGTCGTCTCAATCTGATTGGCCGTCCCTCTCCCTCACTAAGAAGGTGCTGGATTTATCTTCCTGTGGTAGCAGTATAGACAAAACCATTGTGACCGGACAAGTCACACCTGTTCCAGTATCAGCAGCTCATGCTCTGTCCCCAAAATCTCCAGACAAGACGGGAGCAGCATGAGGACCCCAGTCTTAGTTGTCACATGAGGCCTATAGGGACCTCATTGCCTTCACGTAAAAGACCTTACAGACGGCAATGTCTTAAAGACTGCCCCTGGATCGGTGGAGGCCCTGAACAAAAGAAGTCTGTCGTTGGTGACGACTGACACCAAAAAGAAAGGCTTGACTAGGGTCTCCAAGGATATAATGGCTGAGATTTTGAGGGATCTGAAGATCCTGGTAACATATATTTGCTGCAAAGGCTTCAGTATATGAGATTTGGTGCTCCTAACAGCAGAAGAAGCCCAGAAGTTTGCAAAGTCTGACTTTAGATGGAAACATTTACGCCTAAAGCCGAAGTATCTGAGTAGGAGAACTGTCCCCTGCTACATCGGCTCCAAGCAATTGGGTGCTGTTATGAGCCAATATTGGGACGTTGAAGCCGTTGTCCCGGTCCATGGTCCCAAAAATTTTATGGTAGGAGACTACCAATTCAGAATATGCCTGGATCGGGCTGGCTTTAAGAGTATTCCACCCCTACTCAGGTACGAGGGGTGGACTTTGTCCATTATTGTCAGTGTCAGCAGCTGAGCTATATAGCTAAAGTTTGTCCCAAGAGGTACCGTCAAAATGTCCCAGCTGCCCCGGCCAGAAAACAAGCTGTCACCATGGTACCAGCAGCTCTTTCTCCCCAAACAGCACCTGTTTAGAAGATTAAGGAAGGCTAGAGCACAGTTGGTAAGAAGAACAAGGCAACTAAAGCAAAAGCCACTGGCTCCAGTCCTACCGTAGAAAAGTCTCCTGACCAAACTATGCAGCCCCTGGTTGACTTAAGGATGCAGCGTCCCCTATTGTCGTCAGGTACCAAAATACCCATGGAGAAGCTGCAGTCAACTCCAGCCGTGCCGTCAACATCCACTGGGTCGACAGCTGATTTGAAAAGAAAGCATTCGGTCTCCTTGTCTTCAGATTCTGATGGGGAGCTCAACAGCAACAACGACAAGATGCAGACCGACTGTTCCGGCGATGTACCAGTTATAGTGGAAAAAGAGGCTGGATCCCAATTCCTAACCCTAAAGACCAAAGAGATTTCTATCTCTTCTGCTCAATCCCAACACAACCCCAATCCCCACCCACTTCAACTGAGCAGAACACCCCCTCCCTTTTTAATTCACCCACAGTCTGCCCTCACTCTCCGTCCCAAGAAAGTGGACTAAAAGCAGGTAGAAATAAAACTAGAGAGCAGGGATGCATCTACTTCTCGGTTGTTGAGAATTGATTGAACTAGAAAGCTCTCCTTCTTACCTGGAGACCGGATTTCTGAGGTGGAGCCTCATCATGCGGCAGCAACTTAACAGCATGGCAGCGAAATTTGATCAGACTGCTACAGCTTCTGTCTCGGGCCCAGACTGTTGAGATATTTTCCAGATGTTCCTTTCCTCACAACGTTTCTTCAGCTTAACAAAGGGAGGGGCGAACCAAAACCTTATTGAACATGGTTGAGGCCGCGCATTAGAGCCCTTCCTTCATTAGCTAAGGGATAAGGCAGCAAGACCAGCCCTTCACGGTATCACTCTACCTGATGGTGCATAATCCGGGGTCTCTGCTTATGCAGTGATGTCACTGTGTGCGTGTCGAGTTATCAAGACATTAACGTTGTGACTAAGGCACTCAAACGGTATGAAGAAGTGACAGGGGCCATAGTCAACTTCAGTAAATCTAAAATCTGAAGTTGGCTGCTTGGAGCGGCGTGGCTGTGCTGCCAGCCTTTTCAACTGGTCAGATGGCCCGGTTCGGATCATTGGTGTTTGGTTTGGACTGGGCCTCCAGCTTAAAAAGAATTGATCGAAAGTGGAGTCAAAGGTGGAAGCGTCTATAAGGATTTGGCTTTCAAGAGGGCTTTCAGTTAAAGGTAGAGCTGAGGCAAAAGGCCACTAGTCAGTAGACAGGTCTGTACTCAACGTTCGAATGAGGGGGGCTTGGGGGCCTTGACTCGGCAAGTAATCAACATGCTGAAAGACTGTCATTCCTGAGTCAAACTTTGACAGAGGAGTCTGCGTGGAGCTTTTTCCAACCTCATCCCTGACCATTTGGCCGAATGAGTCAAACAAAGTTTTTCAATGAATTCCGAGCTGCTCTCAGAGTACTGCCGGGGTCTAGTGATCTTGCACGGTGTAGGGAGGCTTTGTATAGGGATTTAGTGGTGGGTATAGGTTTGGATATTCTTGGGAAGCAGCTGGGATTGTCGGAGAAGGAGATCTGCTCTCAGTGGAGTTGGGTGCCATGCCGGAGTTATCTCAATAATGCTGAGTTTTCTCTGATCTAGCAATTGGTCTGAAATGTGTTACCCCTCTATGACAGTCTTTCCAGAGCTGGCTTGACATAAAACAATTTTTATCCACGTTGTGAGAACTTTGAAATGGAAACAGCTGAGCACACTTTCTTCATCTGTTCCAAGCTTCATGAGTTCTAAAGTTATGTCAACGAGGTGACAGCTCGCATCATCCGACGACGGGGCGAGGGGCGGGATGTAGCGTTTGTCGTCTACAATGTAGATCCTTTGTGGTCTAGGGAGAAATGATGAATTGTGTTTCTTGTGATTCTAGTCGTAGCTAGACTAGTAGTGTGAACCTCACGCTTAGAAATAGGAAATGGGGGTGTATCTCCTTCTGATTATGATCTGATTTTGCACTTTAAGCTTCAGCTTAAAGTCAAAATTAGATGATAAGGAGACGATTGCACCCTTCATTGTTTAATTGTAGGTGGATACACACCGCAAGCTTATGTATATTTAGATGAAACTAATTTGAGTTTGTGTTGTCTGCCTAGGCATGGTGCGCACCGACCTAAGTTCTGACAAAGGAAAGACCATCCTGATTGATCAAGCAAAGTTTTTTAGCTAGTAGAATAATTGAGTCTTGTCCTCTAATTATTTTATGTGGTGTTAGAGATCCTCCAGATTTATTTTGTCCTTGACCCATCCCCAATGGCACTTGGATATGAACCCATCCCTTATTTCTTAATCCCTTAATCATACCCTACTCCCACTTAGGAACTGACTCACTTGTTTTCAGCTTTAACCGGAAAACAGCGAGCAGTTCAAACTCTAGATAGCATTTTATTTGGTTTCTTTATTTTCATTATTGTTATTTTTCTTTATTTGGGTGGTTTTAGTTTTTATTCCACACAAAATCATCATGAAACATTGTAAATACTTGTAAATAAAATTAATTCAAAACACCTATTTTAAGTAGTCCATAGAATAAATGCAGTATTGTGGTGATTTTAGAGAATAGACAAAGTGGACGATTCCTGACCTCCTTCCCTATACCCATTTTGGCCTTGTGCCACATCTTCATATTTTTCAAATCATGTAAAATTAAAGGTAAATAAAGTCACGGCAAGGACATAGCGATACTCAAGAGGAAACAATCAAGCATCACAAACTCTCGGACCTTAAAAAGTACTTTAAAAATGAAAAATTAAATGCTCGAAGGGGTAAATGCTAGTTTTAATTTATCACCTCCCCAATTTATTTAAAGACAAATGGCTGGTTCCTGTAGACTTTGGGTTTAGCAGGACCTTCAACGCCTTGGAGCAGATCTATGCTGTCTACAGGAAACCCACTTTATTCAGGGCGATTATGGGAGTGTGCTGCATAGGGACTTTGATATCTATTCAGCATACTTCACTTAACTAACCAGGCTACACTCAAGGAGTGTAGCCTGGCTAGTTAAGCGCCCATTAAATATGTCGTGTGTCCCTTGCTTCTTTGCTTAGTGGGAGACTGGAACGCGGTCCTGGATCCTGATTTAGATCGCAGAAGGAATCCTAATATGAGTATTAACCTAGATTGGGATGCCTTAGTATTTCGCGATTTTATTAATAAGTTTGATCTTATTGATAAATTCCGTGATAGAATATGAATTTGGTTCCAGTTCAGCACAACTCTCGAGTTATATTGACCAGTTCTTAATTAGGAGAGTCGATGTAGGAGTATAAGAGTGTCCAAGTTTTCATAATATAGTTTACTCAGATCATAGGCTTGTCTGGGTGTGTGTAAACTTAGATAGCCCTAAGCCTAGAATGGCTAGTTACTGGAAACTCAACACATCGTTGTTCGAAGTGAAGAGCTACTGGGAACAGCTATTACTAACCTTATAGCAGGAACTGACGGGTGCCATAATCGGGAATAGGTTGTGGGGTCTTCTTTATAAAAAACAGTAGGTCCTTTTTTGCTGATTTTAGCCGACGACTCAACCTAGATTCTAAAGCAGAAAAAGCGACACTAGAGTCTAGTTTAGATCGAGCGGTGGCGGCGGGGGATAGCTCTAATGTTATGATAATTAAGGCAAAGCTGGACACTTTGACTATCAAAGATGACCAAGCTTTAGTAACTAAGTAAACAAAGAATGTCTCAGGAAGCAACAAATTGGTCGGAAATATTAAAAGCGATACAGGCCGCAGCTGGTCTGTGGACCCGTAGAAATATTTCATTAAAGGGGAGAGCGGATGTGTGTGGCTGTCACATTACCCGATCAGTCTATATTACCTATCAGTACTTCCACTCCCGTCGGAAATGCTGCTTAAGATGAAGCGGGCTCTTTTCAAGTTCTTGCAACTTGGTAAGGCCCCTATTATATGGTTCTTCGTGAGATTTGTTATCTGCCACCTTCTGAAAGTGGTCTGGGTATGCCAAACGTTGAGATTCGACGTCATATGCTTAGAATACGTAGAATACTACCTTGATCGAAAGAGTTCACAAAGTGAGGGAAATGGTGACTTTTTTTTCAGCTTTAAAAAGTGTGCACTTGGATGAGGGGGAGGTACACAGGTTGCCCCGTGGCAAGTGCTACTTTTATGGCAATTGTCAACGGGCTTTGAAGTTACTCTTATGAGTGAAAGAAAGCCTCTCTGACATCCTGCTGTATCCTGCAGGGCATTATATAGGGTTATGATGAGAGGAACCGTTCGAGATGATAGGATTGAGAGGCATGCTGGGTTAGAGTGTTTCGATAACGACGAGGCATCTCTGGTCTGGCTGATGATAAGAAATGCACTCTGGGTCAGCAAGCAGCTTCATTCAGCTGGCTTGGTGAATTCACTGATTTGTGTCCGAGTGGTGACGAGGACGAGACTTTGAGTCACACTTTCTTTTATTGCCACACCATTGTGCCATGGTTCGCATACTGAACGTGTCGTCTTTCGATCTGAAACCTATCAATGTATGTAGCAATTGGGCTCCGAAAACAGAAATTTCAAATATTTTACATTTTAGGAGGGGTGATCAGTTTCCAATGTTAGTTCAACGTAGATTGATCCCCCTCTTTTTGACCATCTCAATTTTTAAAAATTATTCTTCTGCTTACAATTACCTATCATTACCTAAAATGTAAAAATTTTTCTAAAAACCCCGGAATTCTCTAGCAGCCTGATAGGTAAGTGTACACCGAAAAAAGAAAAAAAAATGATCAGTAAAAAGTTGTGAAAAACGGACTATGGTAAAAGACGAACATGTGCCATTTCTGTAAATATTATCGCCTAAAACGATTGTGGTGAACAGAAATTTGATACGAGTGAATGCCAGAAGGAAAATCGCTTAAATTTCTACCCCCTTTCTTTCTTGGCATCGTTTGGATACGCTTTTTTCATTACAAAAACCGCACTCTTCAAAAAGTATGTACAAGTTTTTCCTTCCTCGCACGCACAGACAAAGAACCCTTGTTCACACACACAGACAGACTCACACATACACACAGTAGTAGACACGAGTTAAATGAACAATTATAACACAAACACAAAATATAGACCTTACCAAAGGACATTCTCACTCATTAAAAACGGACTCTTATATTCCATGTACCCTGTAGCTTTACCTTATCTAAAATAAATTGTTTGTTAATTCTAAAATGTTTTGTTGCTATAATAATGTTTTCCTTCACTTGTTTATCCACTGTCTAAAATAATGTCACCTTACCTTTCCTTCGTTCATTCACAAAACGTCATACATGTGAAACGGACACTTGCTCGCTGGTGACCCAAACATTTCTTCTGTAATAAAATCTTTCCTTCCTTTCATTTTATTCTTATTTTATTAACTATACACATGTTAAGTTTAATCCTTCGCTTTATTGGTACCCATGTGGTCGATTGACATGTACCGCACTTCTACTTATATCTTATATTATCTTTTTAACTCAAATAGGTCAAAATATTGTTTTGGCTTAATTTCTCAACTATATTTCCTTTAAAATAATTTGTGACGCTAATAATAACGTTGATCTAAATTACACAAGGATTAAAACCTATAGTTTTCATGCTCCTTCTATAAGTAAATAAGCCACGTGGTGGCGGTAATTGGTGTCCCCAAACGTTCGGTGGCATGCTGCCATATTGGTACCTTAGACGTTCGGTGGAGGCTATACGATAAAGGAAAACGGGGAGATAAACGAAAACTGGTTTCACTTTTCTACCAAAATAAGGAAAACAGAAGTCTTACTTGAACAAGCAAAATGAAATAAAATGAAATAAAATGTAATAAAAAAATGAATTAAAAAAAACTCTCTATTTTAAAATATCCTTTTTCTCTGAAAGGAATTATTTTTTAAAAGCCTCTCAGAAACTATAATCTTTTCTTTAACCTTTTCAGGTTACAATTATTTAAAAATTTTCGGGATTTTTTGTTACTCCTAATAATTTTTTTATTTAAAAAAACTCTGGTTCTTAAATTTTTATTTATTTTTGGAGCTGTTGTATGTTTACTGAATAAATGAGATACATCAACTAAAAGGATATATAGGTTTATTCGCCCGAACAAAGGAATAGAACATTCTTTACGCATGGGATTGAATATGGCAGACAAGAAGTAGTAGACTTTTTCCTGGAGTTCGTCGACAACTCTACAGTAGGTCTGATAGAGAGTGCAGGAACGTACATCTTGCCTCTTCAGAATACTGGCTCGAACTGGTTAATTACGCTGATCACGTGACTTGGGTTTTGTGCCAAATTACAATTTCTTGCGTGAATCTCGTGGAGTGAAGAGCGCACTTCCAGTCATTCATGTAACTGCTACAATACCCCCTGCTTAGGCTTTTAGCCGAAAAAACAAAGAAACTTTATTGATAGTAGCAGCACATGAGAATACAATTGAAAGAACATGAAAATGCAAAAATAGATTATATGATTGATAAACTTGAACAAGGATGTCTTTGTAATGCTGCCAAAGGCAAAATGTCTCTTTTGCTGAAAAAGAAGCAAAAATGTAATAATCTGAAGTGAAAAAAGAAAAATGTTCATTTGTTCAAAGGTAAAATATATTCTGCTTTTGCAAAAAAATGCAAATGTTCATGTGCTGAAAAGTGAAAGAATTACAAATGTTTTCAAAAATGGAACAGGGTTCATTCAAAAGGAGAATTTTACACATGCAGGTGCAAAATTGTAGAAGTAGTAATGAATTGTTTCAGGAAATGGAAATGTTTAGATATACAGTGTCTTACAAAGCCTTTTAAGCCAATGAACATGTCTACCAGAATGTGTAGTGGTAACGTGAGTGGGTAGGCATGACTGGGATGTATCCGAAGATACTACATCAGATAATTCAGGCAATGTTATGATGGGGGGAACGTGTGGTTCCAAGGTGTTGTTGTATGTATATGCTTGCTTAAGTCTCTTTAGTTCCTCCAATATCCAGAGTAAAATACTTTCTGTTATGATCGAGCACCCTATCGGACCGGAATAAGGTGGTGCTAGTGGCGTTTAACTGAGTCACTACGAACAAAAACGTGTTTCCATGATAAAATGTCTTTAGCTAAAGCTGACCTGATGCTTTGATGACGAGTGTTGGTAAACTGCTGAAATAGCATCTGAGTCTATTTACATAGAGTTCCAAATCCATTACCGGTTATTCTGGAGGAGTTAACATATGACCAGGTAATGGCAATGGTGTACCATAAAGCAGTTCGGCTGGGGAATATCCCAAGTCTTCTTTAATAGCAGAGCAAGGAGAACAATGCGAACGTACTCCATCCGACACTCTGGGTCAGGGACTGCACGTAATGAGGCTTTTAATTACTGTTGAAAGCACTCCATCATTCCATTGCAAGTGCAAGTGATAACTAGTAGTACTAGTACATTTAACACCAAATATCTTTGCTAGCTCTTGAAATAGGCAGGATTCAAATTGTCTGCCACGATCAGTGGTAATTGTTGCTGGGACGCCATAACGCAAAATCCAACCCATTATAAGGGCACGCGGTACAGTTTCAGCAGATATATCGCTTAGTGGGATGGCTTCAGGCCACCGTGAAAAACGATCAATACAGGTCATTAAGTAAGAATAACCCTGGCTGACAGGCCAGGGTCCGACCAAATGAATGTGTATGTGTTTGAATCTTGTATCCAGGGTGCTGAAAGTGCCAGGGGGGGGGGGGTTGTACATGTTTCTGACAGGGTAGGCAGGAACGGGTCCAACCAAGCAGTGATTTCACATCTCATATGAGACCAGAAAAACCAGGCCGAAATGAGTTTCACAGAGGCAGAAACGCTGTGCAAAGATAAGAAAACAGTCCTTCGATGATGGTCAGGAACGAGTGGATGAGGTGAATTGGTAGAAGTATCACATAAAATTTGCTCATCCGTTGTAGGGATGCGCATGTATTGAAATTTAAAATTCACAAACTGGTGAGATGAAAGATTCAGATCCTCTAAAGCTGGCTGACCCAAAGCCATTTGATGGAGGTCAATATCTTCTGTCTGAGAGATAGCGCTAATGGGTAGACAGGATAATGTATCTGCAGCAGTGTTCTGTGAACCGGATATATGCTGTATGTCGCTGGAGAACTTGGAAATAAAGTCCAAATGTTTTTATTCACGAGGAGAATACTTGTCCGGCTTAGCACGTGGCATGAACATAAGTGGACGATGATCAGTATAAATGGCAAATTGCCGACTTTCCAACGCGTCGCGAAAATGTTTAATAGCTAAGTAAATCGCCAAGACCAAAAGTACTGTAACGACTTTCCGTAGGAGTCGATCTTTGAGAAAAAAATGGCATGGGTTGAATCTGCTGCTGGTGCTGCTGCTGCTGCTGCTGCTACTGCAAGACAGCGCTAACAGCTGAACTGGATGCATCAACGACCATAGAAAATTCAGCGTCAGGAATGTGATGTGATAGCAATGATGTATTTGCTTTTACTTCACCTGTTGAACAGCTTTAAGCTTGCAGTTATCAAGTTTATCTTTCTTTTCTTCTATTCTTCAACAGATCCATCAGAGGAGTGAGTATGCCAGCACAATGTAGAATGAAACGTCTGTAATAATTCAATAGTCAAATTGACGTGGAGAAGTTGGAGGATATAGATCGAGCAGATATTTGATTTTTCAGGAAGGAGTGAAATACCTTCCGAGCTTATTACATGTTCCAAGAAAACAAGACTTGTGGCACCAAAAGTACACTTAACAGGGTTTATCCTCACATAATAACGTTGCAAATGCTAAAAAAAATGCAGAGATGTTTTAAATGCTCCTCCGATGAGGTGCTAGCTATAAGAATGTCGTCTATATAATTATACACGAAATCTAAGTCACGGATCACCTCATCCATAAAATGCTGAAAAGTGCTAGCTGCATTACGTAAACCGAATGGCATAGTCAAAAATTCAAAAGCATCGAAAGGAGTAGTAACAGCAGGATTAACCGGTATTTCGTGGTAAGCCTTAACAAGATCCAACCTTGAAAATATCTGACAGCCGTGTAAGGATGAAGCAAAATCCTGAATATGAGGGATAGGGTAACGATCGGGAACTGTAGCAAAGTTCAGCCGACGGAAATCTCCTGTAGGACGCCAGTTCCCAGAATGCTTTGGAGCCACATGTAAAGGGGATGTCCAAGGACTAAATGAGGGTCGAATAATCCCTAGCTAGAGCATGTGCTTAAATTCATGCCTGGCTGCCTTTAAGTTCTCTGCAGAAAGGCACCTAGGACGAGCAAAACTGAGAGCCGCAGATGAAATGCATAGTGGAATGAGCAGGTTTATTTATGTCAAAATTCAAGTTCGTTAGGTCAGGAAATAAATTCAACAACAAATCATAAGGATTGTCAGCAATAAAAAATACAGGGCTAATAAGCTATTCATTTGCTTTCCTACCCAATAACGACAGAATCCGTCTACGCATATCAACCATCAAGTGGTGCAAGAAAGCAACACCTGAGATGGGGTTGGGGACGTCAGCAATGATAAAAATCCACAAGAAATCTCTGCGTAGTTGCAAGTCCAAGGATCTTGCAACTTGACCAAATGTAGGTATAGGAGAACGGTTTACGGCCTGAAGAACTGTAGAGATGAAGGTTACCATTCGGTGCCAAAATAAAAATGCTTAAACTCGTCTCTGCATAATCATCTCGACGCGCGTGTTACGCTTAAATTAATAAAAACAAATAAAAAGATTTTAAGCCAATCAGATGCATTTCTCTGGATTTATCAAATTTGCCGTTTTGATCTACCTGAAATGCATATAAGGCCGGATTTTTCCTTCAATAGGAATATTTAGCCCAAATCCATGACAGAGCTAACATCGACGTTTCTCCAGCCCCATCAGGAAAGCTGAGAATGACTTTTCTAAACTCACGCACACATAACAAAACTGACACCAACGCACACACATACACAATGCATTAACACTTTCACTGTCTTATGCATATGCACACTAAAGGCGACACACACACACACACACTGCTTGAATCCCGTTTCAATGTCGTCTGCTGATTGAAAACAAATGTATAAACTTAACTACTTTACTTTATACATTTCTCACTGAACTTTCTAATATGAAAACAAATGATTATTGACTCTATTCAATAACTTTCAATGAAATGTAATTTATGTAATTGAGTGAGGAAGTTGTGATTACAATTTTTCAGACCCGTGGATAATTCACAGCCCTTAAATTATCGACTCAGACTTCCTCAATATCTCAACTAATTAATCCCCCTTGTTCTGCAAGGACACTCAAAATATAAACAATTATTCTATATTTTCCTATCTTTCTAGACTTCCATTTTGTGCTCACCTCTCCCTTCTCTCGTTTCTGGAGAGGTATACACAGGGCCTGCGACACCGGTGGGCTGAATTACCGAAGCGTCTGTGGAACATGCAATAACCGCTAGCATCTGTACAATACGGTGAGGGGGAGCGACGATGCTTTCGATGCCTAGGTGCCACATGCCTAGACAACTTTAGAGCGTCAAAAAGGTCAGGCATTGGCTTCACAGACACTGCCAAGATGTCCGCAACCGAGTTAGCACTCTCCACCGTAGGGGACCTTTCCGTAAACCCTATGACCTTGTCAGCCAAGGAAGCAAGTTTTTCTACCATACCGGTCTGCATCACTGTCGCAAGGAAAGCCTGTACTGCAGATGGCAAATGGGACACAAACAGCTGCCTCAACAAACCACTGTCCGCCGTGGCCTCTTCCGCCAACTCATGTATGTGTCTCAGTAATTGTGTAGGCAACTGATCCCCCAGCAATTCGTCATTTACCAGAGTTTGAATACGAATCTCGGCAGAAACTGTAGTACGTCAAAGTATTTCCCATCTCACATTCTAGTAAGATGCACCAGGTTCAAGATCCATAATTAGATCCTTCACTGTAGGAACAAGTGAAGTGGGAATTGCACTGATTAAAAAATTCAGTTGTTTCGGTGGCAACACTATCCCATGGGCAGCAAAATATGCCTTGATTTGTGCCAACCAAATACGGACATCCTCTGAGTAAGCAGGGAGTGAATTGGAGCTCATCGTAAAACAAGGGAAGAAGTAACTGAGTTCTTAAGAAACGATCACAAGAGAATGAAACAGGCAAATGGCTGATGGGTATCCTATTTCTGCGCCTGATTGGAACTTGACTATAAAGACTAATGAGGTTCTTCCTATGAAGGAATGAAATTAGGGAAAATATATATGAAAATAGGCGGCCAAAAATTTACATGAATGGAAAAAATACTGCATTAAATGCATTACCGAAAATGGGCACATAAAAATAGCACATGGGAAGTCAAAAATGGACAAATTGAAATGGAAAATGTATTGTATAACAGAATCAACAAGATTTAATTGCTATTCTCTATAAGTCTGTCTGAATCAAAACGTTAAAATGCTAGCTTTCTCCGACAAACATTCTGAACAAATTGCAATGAAAATGACATGGAAGGAATGAATGAAACCCATGTTAAAATACAATTACTGTAATGTTCTAACGTAAACCTTTGAGATTGTAACATTGTATTTCTTCTGGTAAGTTCAAAGTCTTTAAACTGCCGAATGTTGAAAGAATAACCTATGGACAGATTCGAAGATTGCCGTAACGAGGGAAAAAAATGTCTGACTCTCCTGATAAAGAATTTAACTCCGACAAGAATCGGACAGTTTCCCTTTTTTTGTTGTTTTTAAAGAAGGTTGCATGTTTTAAATCACGTCAGCATCGCCAATTTTAGCCGGTGTGGTCACAGAATAAATGAGATACATCAACTAAAATGGTATTTATAGATGTATTTGCTGGAACCAAGGAATAGCACATTCTTTATTCATGGGGCAGACAAGACGTAGTAGATTTTTTCCTGTAGTTCGTTGACAACTCTACAGTAGGACTGATAGAAAGTGCAGGAACGTACATCTGATCACGCTGATCACGTGATTTGGGTTTTGCATCTTGTGCAATGAAGAGCGTACTTCCAGTCATTCATGTGACTTCTACACCCTTATTTCTTTATCAAAAGGATAAAAATATTTACGTCACTTTGCGACGATGGAGTGCAAGCAAACGTCTTTCTTTTAAGTTGTCTGCCAGGAATTTTTTTTCTTTAAAACTTATCTTTTTTAAAAGCCTATCTTGACTTTTTCTAAAAAGGAAAAAAAAAACAATTATGTTACTTTAAGTAACGGAGTCAACAAACACGTCTTTCCCCAAAGCTGTATTGTCCGGAACTAACTTGAAATTAGCTCTAGGGTTGCCAGGCCACTATTTGAAGCCAAACTTTTCAAGACAAATTGTAAACTGTAGTCACACTTTTAGGAAGAAAAAACGCTAAAATAATGCCAACTTGAAAATGTTCTTCATTAATGTTATATATAAAAAAAATTGGCTATATTGAAGATGTTAACTTTTGCCTATATTGAAATTGTTAACTCCCAAATATTTGTGCTTTATTCATATTTTCATTTTGTTTTCTTAGCGGTGATGAAGTAAAGATGTTCTCTATGAAATTGAAATCATAGATCCTTTTGTAGATGAGTACCCTCGGCTAAATCCCACTCCCACCAAAATGAGATTCTCCTATTTTAGGCGATTATGTGTTGGGAAAGAAAAACAATTATTTCAGAATTTATAGTGGAGGATGCATATAAATTTAATGTAAAATTATCACCCATTTTCGGCTATCCAGATAGCGTTTTAAGAGCATTAATATATTTCTCACCGTATTGGTTATTGTTATGGTGCAAACTGATAAACCTATTTCAGGAATAAATGGACTAACTCAGACACAATAAATACAGTTACATCTAAACGTCATTGCAGACCATCACACCATTCATTTGGCGTCAGGTCGCGCTTACTGGTCGACAATCAGTCTAGCAGAAACTGGGCACTTTGGTAGCCTTTTATTTGTCGGACTGAGGTATTCGTCCTGGGTAATCCTAGGAGGTCCACCAGGCCTTGCTTCCCCTCTTTGGGGTTGAGTAAGTTTATTGCTTACTGCCTGAGGCGCTCCGACCGAGGAATGCCGACGGGGATGCCCAGGCAATTTTTAAAAGGCCAGAGTGCTCCTCCTTAATGGGCGCTGGTTTGACTCTTCCCACTTTTCAACATTGTGTCACATCTTCCTGTGGTGGGTAGGAAGTAAATACCGTGAATTGTGGCAGTTATGGTCTCAGACTCATGACGCATACTTCTGTAATATACTTCTGTTAATACACTTTTGTTAATTATACCACTGTGTCTTGATTCTTACCGGCCTGCAAGGCCACAACACTGGCGACGAGTGATTCGAGACTTACACTACCACAACACTGGCGACGAGTGATTCGAGACTTACACTACCACAACACTGGCGACGAGTGATTCGAGACTTACACTACCACAACACTGGCGACGAGTGATTCGAGACTTACACTACCACAACACTGGCGACGAGTGATTCGAGACTTACACTACCACAACACTGGCGACGAGTGATTCGAGACTTACACTACCACAACACTGGCGACGAGTGATTCGAGACTTACACTACCACAACACTGGCGACAAGTGATTCGAGACTTACACTACCACAACACTGGCGACGAGTGATTCGAGACTTACACTACCACAACACTGGCGACAAGTGATTCGAGACTTACACTACCACAACACTGGCGACAAGTGATTCGAGAACTACAACGTTGAGGATTTATTCAGACCAAACCTATGTATCGCATACAATGGAAGCAAGGATTCGAAATCTACATCCCACAAATCTGGAGATAAGGTACTCAAATTTATTCAGTCTAACATTTTTCTTTCTTTCTTCGCACGACTTTTACGACAATAACTTTGAATTGATTCAAAACACGAAAATAAACCAGACGTAAGTTGCACACAAACACTAGCAATAGAAAACTCATATTTTTGTCTAAAATTGAATTGTTGGATTTTGAAAAGAAAGAAAAAGACTTTTAGTGGTTGGCTCTAGTTATTTGTTTAACAAAGAGAACAAGAAGTAAAACATATTGAATTTAAACAAGCAAAGTGTAATTCTGTGAAAAACAAAACAAAAAAATTCAACGTCACGAAAAGAATTAAAAAAACGACAAATAATTCAAATTAGTTTCAAAACAAAAGTTTTGAAAAGTCAAGTTTCAAACACAAAGTTAAAGGTAAGATAAAAAAAAGTCTGTCAATTTTTTTCTCGTTAACCAGAAACAAAGTAAATAAGTTTTGTACGAACTTACTTTTTTTCCTTTCCACACTGAGGGGTTACGAACCTACCTTATAGTAAGGAAAAACTACGAAACGTGTTAATTATATATATATATATATATATATATATATATATATATATATATATATATATATATATATATATATATATATATACACGGGGAAAGTCAGTTATTTCGAGTGATAGAATAAAACATGGAGCATTTTAAAAATGTAATCCTGGAGCTTTTCAAGCATCAGCAAAATGAGCAACTACATTTACAGACAGAACAAGCGTCATACTGAAATAAAATCGAAACAGAAAGATTAGAGTTACAGAAAGAACCGCTTGCACAAAATAAAAGATTCAAGATGTTCATTCAAACTCCAAAACAACAGCAGAAATTATCCGAATTGTCAAATAGGTGGCAACATGGTACGTCTGTACCTCAGAACACAATTTAAAATACCATAGAGACTTTCAACTACGACCCGGACAATGAGGTTACTATTATCCAATATTTCAGGCGTTATGAAGACATATATACTTCAGACTGTGAAAACTAGACTGATCTCAAAAAAGTTCGATTAAGGAAATTTGGCACAGTGGAAATTTGTAAAATTTAGTGAAGCGATACAATTTTTTTAATTAATTTTTATTTTTTTTTAACATAGCTCACCCCAAACAAGGCAGGCCGCCACTGTAGACGTAAGGGGCTACTGAGAAAAAAGAAAAGGGGAGAAGGGGGGGGGTCAACCTAAATTGGGATCTGCGCAGCGAGATGTCTGTTTACATTAGTTTTAAATTTCTGCATGTCAGTACTGTCAGGGAAATAGGGGTCAGGGAGGGAGTTCCAGAGGCCAGCAGCACGAGGAAAGAAGCTATTTGAGTAGCAGGCTATCCGGCATCTGGGGACCTCCACAGTGAATGAATGAGATTTAGTTGATTGTCGAGTTAGTCTAGTGAATTTACGTCGAGGGGCACCAGAGTAGCCAATTCATCAGAGCATAATCCATATAAGTATTTGTAAAACAAGCACAAGGATGCTACATTGTGGCGATGGGACAGGGACTGGAGCTTGGTTGACAGTCAGGGGCCTATTAGGTTGGCGACTCTTTTTTGGACCTTGTCAAGGAGGGAGAGACTAGTAGATGATGCACCAGCCCAGATGTGACAACAATACTCCATGCATGGGTGGATGGTGGCTTTGTATAGATACAGGATAATGTCAGGTGTGAGGAGCTTACTAACACGGTAGAGGGAGCCAACCTTCTTTGCGGCAGCCTTGGCAATGTCTTCAATGTATTTGTTCCAATTCATATAGATCAGGAATAACAAAGGTCCAAGGATAGATCCCTGCGGTACACCAGCATTTCAGTCATGTTGCTTAGATGAATGGGCTATCGAGGACAACTTGGATTTTTCTTTTGTTTAGGAAGGATCTAATTATATTAATTACCCAGTAATACCGTATGAGCGTATTTTCAGGAGAAGCCCTTTATGCCATACATTGTCAAAGGCCTTGGATATATCAAGCGCTACTGCCCTAGCTTCTCCTGCCTTGTCGAGTGTATGATACATGCATTCAGAGATGACCGTTAGGATGTCTGCAGTAGATCGTGCTTGTCTAAATCAATACTGGCGGTCAGAAAGAAGTTTAGCATTAACTAAGTGCCGTACTATCGCTAGATTGATTAAGGATTCAAAGATTTTAGCAAAGATCGGCAGTAGACTGATTGGGTGGTAGTTCTGAGGATCGGTTCTATTCCCAGAACTCTTGTAGACTGGTACCACAGAGGCAATTTTCCAGCTATCGGGGAAGCAAGATTCAGCTAGGCATTTATTGTAAAGTTTGGAGAGGACAGGGCCAGTCCAGCAGAGTATTTCTTTATTACTATTACAGGTATAAGATCAGGCCCACAAGCTTTGGAGGTGTCAAGGTTTTTTATAATGTCTCTGACCTTTGTGTGACTTTGGTCCGCAAAGGGAATTCAGGGAGGGGGTGGCTATCTGAGTCTAAAGTAGAGTTAGAAGCGAAACGCTGGGCAAGTAGTTCAGCCTTATCAGTGGCCGTGCAGACGACATCATTGTGGTTTGATAGTGGGGGAATGCGTCTTTTTGTTAACTCATTATACCTTCTCTTTGCTTCGCCTATCACGGCCTTGCAATTATTTCTTGACTCTATAAATTTATATCTATTAGTAGCTGACTTATGGCGGCCGAATTTACAGAATGCTTGTTGCCTCACAGAAATGGCAGCTGCACATTTCGAGGTGAACCATTGAGGAGAGTGGGGCTTGCTAAAGAATTTTCGCATGGGGACATAGGCTTCATAATTTCGGGTACCATTCAAATATCGCATAATATGCTTCACAGCAGTCCAATGTTTCTTTGTAGGCTGGGAGAAAAATCTTGCAACCATGCCAACAGCATAAGCAATATCTGATCTCGTTCTTGTTGACAGATATAGTAGGCTTCCAATTGCTGATTGGTAAACCTCTCTATTAAACAGTTCACTGTCATCAGCCGCGTCTGTCAATTTCGTTCCAGTATCACATGGAGTTGTTGTAGGTCATGAGTTCTCCATCTGAAAATATTTCAGTATTTCTGCTGTGTATGTTGGTTGACCAATCCAAATATTTCCTGGTTTTGGGTAAACAACTTTAACACCTACGAAGTAGTGCAATTTTCCCATGTCCTTGATGTTGAATTTCTCTGATAATTTCTTCATAAATTCCTTGAGATGTGTTGGAGATTTGCTTGCCACAATGAGGTCATCAACATAGACAGTCACTATAAACATCTCTCCTTCTGAAGATGCACGGATCATTTTTTAATTGCTGGAATCCCATCTTTTTCAGTTGACTGTCCAGCTTTTCATTCCAACATTTTGGTGATTGTTTAAGACCATATAAACTTCGCCTTAGTTTACAGACAAGATGTTCTTTTCCTTGTATTTCAAACCCCTCGGGTTGCTTCATGTAGATGGTTTCTTTAAGCTCCCCATTAAGGAATGCAGTAGTAATGTCTGCCTGATGTAGCTTCAGGCCATGTTTTGCTGCTAATGCAATAACTGTTCTTATGGACTCAAATCTTACAACGGGACAAAATGTCTCGTCATAGTCAATTCCATATTTTTGATTAAAGCCTTGAGCTACCAGTCGTGCGTTGTGTCTTTCCAAACTTCCATCAACATCATATTTTCGTTTGAAAACCCACTTACAACCGATAGCCTTTCTTTCACTAGGCAGCTCATCTAAGTCCCATACTTCATTTGTACGAAGTGACTCAATTTCTACGTCCATGGCTTTCTTCCAGTTGTCTTTCTCAGGACTGGAAAAAACTTCTTTTACGGTTAATGGGTCATTTAATTCGTGAACGATGGTGGCCCATTCACCATACAGATCTGGAGGTTTCCTCAGTCTAGTCGATCTTCGTAGCACTGTGAGCTCTTGTGAGTTGTCATCATCATTCTCACTGATATTCTGACATTCGATTTCAGTGACAGAATGTTTTTTGTCTCTGTCTTTCTCTTCAGTATTCTTTTGTTCATCTATTGATTTTGATTCATCAAAGATTACATCTCTACTGAAAAAGACTCTCGATTTTTCGGTGTTGTACAGTCTATATCCTTTAACACAAGTGCCATATCCAAGAAAGATGCTTTTCTTAGCTTTAGAATCCATTTTATGTCTTTCGTCCTTTGGTATATGAGCATAAGCACTGCATCCGAACACTCACAAATGTTTCACTTTTGGTTTATAACCTGTCCATGCTTCATATGGTGTCATTCTGTGCACTGCACTTGTCGGGCTTCGATTCCGAACATATGTAGCTGTTGATAAGGCTTCTGCCCAAAATCTTTTATGCAACTTTGAATCAGACAACATTGCTCGAACTGTTTCTACCAATGTTCGATTCATCCTCTCAGCTACTCCATTTTGTTCAGGTGTCTTAGGAACTGTGTATTCATGGCGTATGCCTTTCCTTCTTCAAGTAGAGTTCCATATCTCTGGAAGTGTATTCACCGCCATTGTCAGTTCTTAGCACTTTGACTTTGTGCCCACTCGACTTCTCCACCATGGTTCTCCATTCGACAAATTTCTCAAAAACCTCTCCTTTGTGTTTGAGCATGTAAATCCAAACATATCTTGAGTTATCATCAATAAATGTGACAAAGTACTCACATCCACTGAGCGATTTTTGCTCTATTTTTCCACACACATCACTATGTATGAGTCCGAGCAATTCATTCGCTCTTCTTCCAGCAGTTTTTGGAAATGACTGACGATGATGTTTTCCATCTGCACATGGTTCGCAGAAATTTAATTCTTTTGTCACATCAAATCCATCCACAATTTTTTCTTTCGCTAATTTCTGCAAATTTTTTGCTCCGAGATGACCATATCTTCTATGCCAAACCTCCTCTCTTGTATCATTATTTGAACATGTAGCTGCTGCATGGACAGACTCTTGTTTTTCCTCACAGTTCAAATAATAGAGACTTCCGAATTTGGTAGCTGTAGCAATAATGTTTTCTTTTTCATCAAACAGTTTGCAACCGGATTAAAAAAAAACGAATTTTTTACCAGATTTTGTGCTTTTGGATACACTCAGTAAATTAAATGAAAGTTTAGGCAACTACAGAGTCTCATATAAATTGCATCTTTGCCATTTTTTGTGAGATATATTCATCCACACTTCAAGTGTTCCCTTTCCCAAAGCTTCCACTGAGTATCCATCTCCAAGGATTATTTCTTTTGCGACTTTAAAATTTTCCAAGTCAACAAATTTTTTGGCATCGTTGCACATGTGGCACGTTGCACCCGAATCCACAATCCACTTATTTTCTTCACGACTATTGAAGACAGCATTAAGCGCTATTAAATCAACGCCGTCATTTTCCGAGCTACTGGAGTCTGCATTATTTTTTGTCATGTTACACATGTATCTTTTTGTGTGGCTTCGTTTAAAAGAAGTATTATTAGTTTTCTCCGGTCCACGAAAAACGCGACAGTCACGCTTAAAATGTCCATATTTGCCACACTGATAACACTTCAGCGGCTCTCTTTGTTTCACATGTGTCGACATCATTGCCTTTGTTTCAGCACTATACGTATCCTTGTTTTTACTCTTTGTTTCTTCGTATAGCAGCCGTTCTGTTACTACATCCCAGCTTGGGACTTCTGCATTTGCTTCCAACGCCGTCACCAAAATATTGTAAGACTCCGGTAGGCTAGCTAGAAGATAGATAACCCGGTCTTCCTCTTCGATAGAGTCACCAATTACACATAACTCTTCGAAGATTTCCGTCATAGTCTTTATATGATTTTGAACTGGATTTCCTTCTCGTAATTTGAGAGAGAAAAGTCTCCTTCTTAAAGCTAATTTATTAGCCCAAGTTTTCTTCTGAAACTGGTCCGCTAGCTTTTTCCATACAACAGTCGAATCCACGGGGTCGCCAATCATATATAGTAGTGACGGATCCATAGACAAAACTATCATAGCTAATGCACGATCCCTCCGTGACGAATATTTCTGATACGAATTGTTTTCAGTAACAGAGTCCAGTACTGTCTCAGTTTGGTTTACAATGTTCCACAAGTTATCCCTAATTAGTGCCATTTTGCATTGTATTCTCCAGGTAGCATAATTTGCTCCTTTCAGCGATACAATATTCGATTTTGTTTCCATAGTTGGGTTTTTTTTGTTGTTTTTTTTTAGTTCTTTTTAAAACACGATGAACAAAAACCGATTCTCCGGGCAAAAAAAAAATGGCCGTCGTAACACACGTGGGTATCCTTTTTTTTTTTTTTTTAATCCTTCCAAAATGTTCTGGGTCTCATAACCTTTATTGCAGAAATTAACACGACATCAATAATAAAAGGGAATTGAAAACGATCCTACCTTGTGGTGTTGAAGCAAGCAGCTTATCTTTTAAGAACAAGTCATAAAACAGGGTTACACTTAAAAATCAGGGACTGATTTTTTATTGACTTCTTCAAACGAAAGCAAGAAAGAGAGAGAGAGAAAAAGGGGAGAGTTCCGTGAAGTCAGGGCCGAGCGACACCTAACGGATAAAAAGGGAACTATTAATTTCAATTTATGACGAGAGTGCAATAATCAACATATCGGTCTAGGGTTTGAAGGATTATCAGGGTCTTTTCCCAGCTTTGGTATGTCCAGAGATTTAGAATTTTTCCACTAATCTATTGATTAGTGGAAAAATTCTAAATCTGATTATAGATCTCTAAAAGGTATTTGGAGGATACCTGTGGCAATTGTTTTAGAAATTCATAGGATATATCATCCGGACCGACTGCTGCATTGTGGGTTTTTGCAAGTGATTCATTCAGCTCAGACCTTGTAAAGGCCTGCTGAAACTTTTGCTATTTTTCGAACTGAAATTTAGTTGTTTTTTTCTTCAGTTTCTTTGATTTATAAAAAATTTCAGTCTGACCCTCAGAGCCAAAATTTTGAGAAAAGCTGTCTGCTAAGGCGTTAGAAATATCTTTTCTGTTCGTGATGAGATGCTTTATTGCCATGCTGTCATTCTTTCCAGCTATCTTTCCCATAATGCTCCATACCGCCTTAGACTTTGTGTTCGAATTTATTTTGGATATATAGTCTTTTTATGAATTTCTTTTAGACTCCTTGCCGAGTTTTGGTTCTCTTGATTTTAAGCAAGTAGAAATTCTCCCTATTGGGGTTCAAATTGAATCTTCTCAGGGAATAACGGCATGCTCGGATAGACTTTAGGCATTCTTTATCAAACCAGGGTTTGTGTTTGGTTTGTAGATGACTTTGGTATACACTCTTCAGCTGTTTCTACCAGTGTCTCTGTAAAGTAGGTGGATTGCTCTCCTCCATTGACATTGGCATTGTCTGGCAGCTTTTATTTTTATATTGCTCTTGGAATTTCTCCCAATAGGCTTTCTGAAAATTCCATCATGGTACTCTTTCTTTGAGTTGAGAACCTGCACTTTCCAGAATAATTGGAAAGTGATCATTACCACATGTCTCATCGTGCACCTTCCATGTGTAGTCCATGAATATTGTTGGATCACACATAGTTAAATCCAGTACTTAATACGTTCTCATTACTGGGTGCAGATATGTGTTGGTTTTATTGCTGTAGAGGGAGAGGTTATTTTCGTCTGTCCTTTTTTATTAGTGGTTTCACTGTCTCACATTTCATTATCACTATTAAAGTCACCCAACAGTATGGATGGCTTGGGTAGCTGTTTTATTAGGTCATTCAACTTAGATTCAACTATTCTTGATCTTAATATTTCTATTTTCTCAGAGGAATGTTTCCTGCAAGCAAATGACTGCTGGACACATTCTCATAAGGAGAACTAACTTCTCAAACTTTGCTCTCACATTCCGCTCGGTGATTTTATTTATTTATCTTTTTATTTAATCTGACTCTTGTGATTTTATGTTCTCTACTTCCATCTTTTCTAAACCTTTGAATTTATTTGTTAATTCAATAGATATAGATGGCTTTTCCTTGGTTGGTTCTTTTTTGGTTAATTGCTTTTTTAATTTTAGCCCCTGGGGCATCTCCCACCGGTCCCAGTGGATGCACGGGGGATCTTTGCTGTTTCCTGCCTGAATCGTCAATGGGCGCTGTCGGCTCTATTATCACTTTTGTTTCTAGCTACTTTGGTGTGCCCTTCACCTCCTTCTGAGCTCCACACCAACACCCAGCAAGCACTTCTGAAATCCCAGCTACTCGTCTGGGCTAAGTTTCAGCAACTTTTTTATCACTTCACTATACTTAGTCTCCTTCTCAACTGGTGGTGGTGGTGGTGGGGGGGTTCTATTTTATGTTTTTCGGTGGTAGCTCCAACTGCAGTGGCTTAATATAAGCCTCTGCAATCCTTTTAGCCTCGGGGAATGCTATATTTCTTGTGGATTTTACTGTCATAATCTCCTTCTCCTTTTTTAAATAATCACATGATCTTGAAAATGTGGGGTTGTCCCCATGACAATTTGAGCTTCTTTTATCCTTTTGGCACTCGTCCTCAATCTGGGACAGATCTCTTTCACCACATTTACCATATAGCTGCTGTCCCCTACATACATCCTTATGGTGGCCAAATTTGTGGCATTTGAAACACTGTATGTAGGGTTCAACTTTTTCGGCAGGGTAGTCAATCTTCACCTCCTTTGGGATTGTTGCAGAATTAAAGGT
Organism: Sepiola atlantica; assembly: GCA_963556195.1. Taxonomy (NCBI): domain Eukaryota; kingdom Metazoa; phylum Mollusca; class Cephalopoda; order Sepiida; family Sepiolidae; genus Sepiola; species Sepiola atlantica. Next base: position 58,644,692 of record OY744521.1, read on the forward strand.
CAGTATATATGTTTGTCATCTTCACCTCTTTTTATTGATATTCTTCTGTGATGCAGTGCCATCTCGATCTCCTCCTCCTCCATTGCCAGACCAAAGTTCTGATTTCGGATGACTCCTCTGAACGTATTCAATTTCTCATTTGATGTTGTAGAATTTTAAAATTGTAATAGGTTAGTTGCTTGTTTACTTTCAGTTACCTCCACCAGAAGGTTACCTTTTTTACACTCTTGGGAATCATTCTGCTTTTCAATCAGAAAAGGTGACATTTTAGCGAGAAATGTATCCTCCAGAGATTCAATTACAATAAATCTTGGAAAGTCATTGTTTGCTTCATTGTCAGAAGAATCTGACTTTGATAAATGTTGTTTGGTGTTTTTTTTATTGATATTTGCCATTTGGTTTGGTTTGAGTTTCAATGGTCCTGAGCTCCACCACCCACCATAGAGTCCAACTAAAGTTGGGAATTTGCCAGGGGAGGGGGATTCCCCAAACGCCCTGGTTGAGACAAGGATACTTTGACCATTATAATCGCATTGAGTGGGAATGAATTAGCCTCTTTTCCAGTACCCATAAAACTGAGAGTATAGAAACTCAGCAGTGGTAATCTTCTTTGTTATCAACACGATTGACTTGCAGCCACCGCCTTCTAGTATCTATTGGGGGGGGGGATAAAAAGGGAAAGTATGGTTTTTGATTTTAAAATAAGGAAGAACATAGTCGCACACGAAAAACGGACTATTGTAAAGAGAATCTCAATGTTCCAGTTCGTACATATGATAATTAAGAGATAAGGCTGAATATTGTATGCAACAGTTGTGCGTAAGAGAAAACTGGAAACTTTAAAGAAGAATACTGCATGCAGTTTGTAAATGCACCGACAAAGAACTACAATGTGATGTAGTAACAGAACGGCTGCTATAAATGGTCCGGAAAGCAGAAGCAGAGAATGTTGTATGCAGTTTGTTTATGCATACGATGCAAAGTGACATCATTTTACGGTTGTAAACAAAATTCGTCTTTTGAGTAAAATAGAATAAAAAAAAAGCCTATAATAAAGTACAACCAGGAAAGTAATTAATCTGGTTTTTATTAATATTTAAAAATGCTAGAGTCTGCTTTTGTTTCCCAAAGCATGTTACTTAACAAAAAATAAAAAGCTCAATAAAGTAACAAAAAATCAATTTGAGCAAAAAAATATATAAAAATGGGACAATTCTTTAAAAATTACTATTGGTTCAAACGATAAAATGTTATTTATGTAAATATTATCGCCTAAAACGATAAAAAAACGAGAACTGGTTTCACTTTTCTACCAAAATAAGAAAAACAGAAGTCTTACTCAAACAAAGCTGAAAAAAAAAAAATTTATAAAAAATGTCTTCTAATTCGTCGCAAGTTTCCTTCTTCATCCGTTAATGGGTGTTTCTACCGATCGTATTCTTTCCCTTTTTTGTTTTTTAACCTGGAAAGTTAATGAAAAAAACTCTCTTTTTCAAAATATCCTTTTTTTCTGACAGGAATTATTTTTTTAAAGCCTCTCAGAAACTATATTATTTTTTTAACCTCTTCAGGTTACAATTATTTAAAATCTTTCAGTGTTTTCTTACCCCTACTATTTTTTTTTATTTAAAAATCTCTGGTTCTTAAATATCTCTTTTTCTTTCACGAACTTACGTGTATTTATGTCGACTTGCGACAAAGTCCAAGAAAACGTCTTTCTTAGAAGTTGTCTGTCGGAAACTCTTTTTTAAAAACTTGTCTTTTTGATATTATATTATACCTTTGTATAATTGATGGAATAAAAAATGTCTTCATAATAATACCTTTTTTTTAAAAAAAAAGGTATTATTATGAAGACATTTTTTTTTATTCCTATCTTGACTTTTTCTAAAAATGAAAAAAACAATTACGTTACTTTGAAGTAACGGAGTTCAACAAACACGCCCTTCTTTAATGGTGTATTGTCCGGAACTAACTTGAAATTACCGCTAGCAGATGTCGTCAGAGAAGGGGTCAATTCCTTTGAGCTAATAAGGTCACCTTTTCCTGTTGGACTGCTAAACAGTCGTCGCCTCAACAGTCAGGCATTACGATGAAGCTGATGATGATGTAGAAGGGGACAGTCAAGCAGACATATAGTGGCAATAAATGTTGACCTCCCCTCAATTCGACACTGCTAAATGGGCAAGAAATATTTTTTTCCAAAGACGACAAAATGACATAATCTATACTTACCTTTCTGGGCAATGTTAGTGATGTCTATTTTTGTCTTGAAAGCAAGATGGCCAAGAATTGAAAAAATGACAAAACCGGCGATGATACTCGTCACAAGATCCATTAGACTGATGATTAAAGCATCTCTACAATGAAATAAAAATGTAAAACAATTGAACATAAAAAATTGTAGATTGTAAAACAAGAAATGTATGGGGATATTTCTATTAAACCACCAGCTTTTAATCATTTTGAAGTCTTGAAATATAAATAAGTCGGACTTCCGTGCCATAAAAAAGACAAATTACCCAAAGAGAAAAAAGTATACCCGGAAGACTTTTCATAAGATAACCATTTCGTCGTAGTTTTTTCACTCTTGCTACTGTCTGTTACCTACTCTACATTTTCAACCTAAATACATAACTCTCCCTTCAACTCCATTTTCTTGGAGGGGAAGGGGCCGTTTTCATTGCCTATTCAAAATACTTTTTTTCACATTCCCGATTGATGGAATCAACGAATAGCATTCAAAGAACACAGCGTGGTCTTCAGAGTCAATACAACATTCATTCGTTGTCTTTTTACATTATTCATACTTTTAACTCTTCATATATTTTCCCTAATATATTTTACGAAAACAGCATATTAAAGATAAATTAGTCCAATAATGCATAAGTATCGAAAATTTCGTGAAAATCTGACCATTACTTGATTTTTGCTAGATTTATTAAACACAGGGTGTTAGCGCATAAAAATTGGTCATTACCTAGGAACGTTGTTTTAAGACGTATTTACACACGTTTTTAGTTTCTCATTTTCATTATTTTCGTACGCTGAAAACTTTTTTAAAAAATCATCAGCAGTTTATTTTATGTTTCTTCTTTTGAATGGTAAAAAAGTTATGATAATAATATAAACATATATTAAAGTTAAATTGTGTTACATATAGAGGGGGGGGGGGTAAATTCTATGGTTAGTTTTGAAGGTCCCTACTGTTCATAAATTTTATAATTATAATGAAACTGGTTTCGGAAGAATAATTTTATAGATGTGTTAAGTGGAGGATTGGATTTAATAATATTGTCGTGGAAATTATTTTTAAACTGTCTAATTTGTTGTTATATAATAATTAGGGAAGCCATTATTTATTAGAGTTTGTTGAGTTGATGTTGGAACAGGTATCAAAAAAAATATTAATGAAAACCTAATTATTACCAATAATTCTTCCCCTCGACCAAAGTTTTGGATAGGACGAACTTTGTATATGAATTCAAGTGCCCATTGGAAGACTGTGTCTCCGACAGCGAAAATAAACATATACGTTGATGCTGTATGTGTGTCGAAGAGGTTAAATTTATCCCCTACCAGCACCATAGCTCAGCACCTAACTAACCAGCATTCCTGCCCGCCTCAATTTCGAAAACTCTTAGTCGAAAACACCACAATATTAGAACATACTACTAATAAACAAAAACTCTATATATTAGAAGCTTTATACATCAAAACCAAAAAAATCAACTTTGATACTAGCGATATCATTCTAAAATGGTTATAATGATAACTTTAGTTCTGTATTAATAATATAATTCCCGCCAAAACTATCTATTAATATCAACACCATGGTCTTGTAGCAGTTACCTAAGTGACCTATTTTGTATTGATCTACGTGACATGTGATTCGGGTTGTCGATTATGTAATCATCACCTCTTCACTATGTGCACGTATAGCACATCTGCGTGTAACAAGATTCATGTGCGATGAATCATCTTGGCGCTAAAACCAGGTTCACGTGATCAACATAACTCTTCAGTTAAAGACTGATCCCCAAACAGACAAAATGTGATCTTGCATTCTCTGCCAGGCCGACGGCAAGAGAATCGACGAACTCCAGGATAAAGATTATTTCGTCTTGTCCACATTCATCAAACCCAATGTATTATCCTTGTTCTCTTCCTGTGAATAAAACTGCATATTTCTTTAGTTGTGAAGCCATCGTTTATTTCGTGAGAAATGTGAGAAATGGTGATCCCGTTTTGTTTATTATATTTCAGTCAGATTTGGCCAGGCGAATTACTCTTCCAATCTTCGTTAATCTGATTCTCTTCTCGAGATAAACCCTAAACTAAAATTGACTTTCTCATCTAAAGTCTTTACCTGATTCCACTGAAGATGGACCGGATGAGCTCGAAAGTACTTGGAACACCAATGATTATGGCAGATCCTGATTCGGCTGATGGAAAGGATCCTCACAAAGATATTCAGACATAAGTTGTCTGTCATATTCAACGATATTTGTCTTAAAGAGAAAATGCTGTCTAAATATATATAATATTTATGAATAAATATTAAATTATTAATATCGAGAGGCGCGACCACGAGAGTAAAGCGTGGTGTTGTCAACAAATATACCTATCAGAACATCAGGAACAATAACGGTCCGATGGTGGATACCTGGGGTACACCTGCATTTATGTCATGTTACTTAGATGAACGGCCATCAGGGACAACCTGGATCTTTCTTTTGGTTAAGAAGGATCTAATTATATTACATATTTGTCCAGTAATACCATATGAGTAAATATTTAGGAGGAGCTCCTTATGGCATACCTTGTCAAAGGCCTTGGATATATCAAGCGCTACTGTCCTAGCTTCACTTACCTTGTCCAGTGTATGATATATGCATTCAGAGATTATCTTTAAGATATCCGCAGTAGATTGTGCTTGTCTAAATCCATACTGGCGGTCAGAAAAAGGTTTAGCATTAACTAGGTGCTGGACTATCGTTAAATTGATTAAGGATTAAAAGATTTTAGCAAAGATCGGGAGTAAGCTGATTGGGCGATAGTTCTGAGGATCTGTTCTATCTCCAGAATTCTTGAAGACTGGTACCACAGAGCAAATTATCAGGGAAGCAAGATTCAGTAAGGCATTTGTTGTAGAATTTGGAGAGGACAGGGCCAGTTCTGCAGAGCATTTCTTTATTACTATTACCGGTATAAGATATATAACATTTTAGTACACACTCGTCGGTTTTTACATCCAGCCGTATGTATAAAATGTAGGTTTTTTTTTATTTTCATAAAATATTTTAATAAACATTTAAATATTTGGTGCTTGTGTGTAATACTCCACCACCTGTTTTTCTCAACTTTTTTACTGATCAAATTGTTTTCTTTTTTTGGTGAACAATTACCTATCATGTCGCTAGAGAATTCCGTGTTTTTTTAGAAAATTGTATTTTTCATTTTAAGGTTACATAGATAGACTTTTGATACAGAATTATTATAGTAATTTTGAAAAGTACATCATAAAAGATGCCAAATTGTAGTGAAGTCCACACATTCTCTACATATTTTACATATTTTACATATTTTCTTCTAATAAATCATCACATGTTTTTGTTTGTTTTATATAGTTTGATTATTTACTAGAAGAACCTGTGCATCGGCGTTGTTTTATATAGTTTGATTATTTACTAGAAGAACCTGTGCATCGGCGTTGTTTATATAGTTTGATTATTTACTAGAAGAACCTGTGCATTGGCGTTGTTTTATATAGTTTGATTATTTACTAGAAGAACCTGTGCATCGGCGTTGTTTTATATAGTTTGATTATTTACTAGAAGAACCTGTGCATCAGCGGTGTTTATATAGTTTGATTATTTACTAGAAGAACCTGTGCATCGACGTTGTTTTATATAGTTTGATTATTTACTAGAAGAACCTGTGCATCGGCGTTGTTTATATAGTTTGATTATTTACTAGAAGAACCTGTGCATCGGCGTTGTTTAGATAGTTTGATTATTTACTAGAAGAACCTGTGCATCGACGTTGTTTTATATAGTTTGATTATTTACTAGAAGAACCTGTGCATCGGCGTTGTTTTATATAGTGTGATTATTTACTAGAAGAACCTGTGCATTGGCGTTGTTTATATAGTTTGATTATTTACTAGAAGAACCTGTGCATCGGCATTGTTTTATATAGTTTGATTATTTACTAGAAGAACCTATGCATCGGCGTTGTTTATATAGTTTTATTATTTACTAGAAGTACCTGTGCATCGGCGTTGTTTTATATAGTTTGATTATTTACTAGAAGAACCTGTGCATCGGCGTTGTTTTATATAGTTTGATTATTTACTAGAAGAACCTGTGCGTCGGCGTTGTTTTATATAGTTTGATTATTTACTAGAAGAACATGTGCATCGGCGTTGTTTTATATAGTTTGATTATTTACTAGAACAACCTGTGCATCGGCGTTGTTTTATATAGTTTGATTATTTACTAGAAGAACCTGTGCATCGGCGTTGTTTTATATAGTTTGATTATTTACTAAAAAAACCTGTGCATCGGCGTTGTTTTATATAGTTTGATTATTTACTAGAACAACCTGTGCATCGGCGTTGTTTTATATAGTTTGATTATTTACTAGAACAACCTGTGCATCGGCGTTGTTTTATATAGTTTGATTATTTACTAGAACAACCTGTGAATCGGCGTTGTTTTATATAGTTTGATTATTTACTAGAACAACCTGTGCATCGGCGTAGTTTATATGGTTTGATTATTTACTAGAACAACCTGTGCATCGGCGTTGTTTTATATAGTTTGATTATTTACTAGAAGTACCTGTGCATCGGCGTTGTTTTATATAGTTTGATTATTTACTAGAGGAACCTGTGCATCGGCGTTGTTTTATATAGTTTGATTATTTACTAGAACAACCTGTGCATCAACGTTGTTTTATATAGTTTGATTATTTACTAGAAGAACCTGTGCATCGGCGTTGTTTTATATAGTTTGATTATTTACTAGAACAACCTGTGAATCGGCGTTGTTTAATATAGTTTGATTATTTACTAGAAGAACCTGTGCATCGGCGTTGTTTATATAGTTTGATTATTTACTAGAACAACCTGTGCATCGGCGTTGTTTTATATAGTTTTATTATTTACTAGAAGTACCTGTGCATCGGCGTTGTTTTATATAGTTTGATTATTTACTAGAAGAACCTGTGCATCGGCGTTGTTTTATATAGTTTGATTATTTACTAGAACAACCTGTGCATCGGCGTTGTTTTATATAGTTTGATTATTTACTAGAAGAACCTGTGCATCGGCGTTGTTTTATATAGTTTGATTATTTACTAGAAGAACCTGTGCATCGGCGTTGTTTTATATAGTTTGATTATTTACTAGAAGAACCTGTGCATCGGCGTTGTTTTATATAGTTTGATTATTTACTAGAAGAACCTGTGCATCGGCGTTGTTTTATATAGTTTGATTATTTACTAGAAACACCTGTGCATCGGCGTTGTTTTATATAGTTTGATTATTTACTAGAAGAACCTGTGCATCGGCGTTGTTTTATATAGTTTGATTATTTACTAGAAGAACCTGTGCATCGACGTTGTTTTATATAGTTTTATTATTTACTAGAAGAACCTGTGCATCGGCGATGTTTTATATAATTTGATTATTTACTAGAAGAACCTGTGCATCAGCGGTGTTTATATAGTTTGATTATTTACTAGAAGAACCTGTGCATCGGCGTAGTTTTATATAGTTTGATTATTTACTAGAAGAACCTGTGCATCGGCGTTGTTTTATATAGTGTGATTATTTACTAGAAGAACCTGTGCATTGGCGTTGTTTATATAGTTTGATTATTTACTAGAAGAACCTGTGCATCGGCATTGTTTTATATAGTTTGATTATTTACTAGAAGAACCTATGCATCGGCGTTGTTTATATAGTTTTATTATTTACTAGAAGTACCTGTGCATCGGCGTTGTTTTATATAGTTTGATTATTTACTAGAAGAACCTGTGCATCGGCGTTGTTTTATATAGTTTGATTATTTACTAGAAGAACCTGTGCGTCGGCGTTGTTTTATATAGTTTGATTATTTACTAGAAGAACATGTGCATCGGCGTTGTTTTATATAGTTTGATTATTTACTAGAACAACCTGTGCATCGGCGTTGTTTTATATAGTTTGATTATTTACTAGAAGAACCTGTGCATCGGCGTTGTTTTATATAGTTTGATTATTTACTAAAAAAACCTGTGCATCGGCGTTGTTTTATATAGTTTGATTATTTACTAGAACAACCTGTGCATCGGCGTTGTTTTATATAGTTTGATTATTTACTAGAACAACCTGTGCATCGGCGTTGTTTTATATAGTTTGATTATTTACTAGAACAACCTGTGAATCGGCGTTGTTTTATATAGTTTGATTATTTACTAGAACAACCTGTGCATCGGCGTAGTTTATATGGTTTGATTATTTACTAGAACAACCTGTGCATCGGCGTTGTTTTATATAGTTTGATTATTTACTAGAAGTACCTGTGCATCGGCGTTGTTTTATATAGTTTGATTATTTACTAGAGGAACCTGTGCATCGGCGTTGTTTTATATAGTTTGATTATTTACTAGAACAACCTGTGCATCAACGTTGTTTTATATAGTTTGATTATTTACTAGAAGAACCTGTGCATCGGCGTTGTTTTATATAGTTTGATTATTTACTAGAACAACCTGTGAATCGGCGTTGTTTAATATAGTTTGATTATTTACTAGAAGAACCTGTGCATCGGCGTTGTTTATATAGTTTGATTATTTACTAGAACAACCTGTGCATCGGCGTTGTTTTATATAGTTTTATTATTTACTAGAAGTACCTGTGCATCGGCGTTGTTTTATATAGTTTGATTATTTACTAGAAGAACCTGTGCATCGGCGTTGTTTTATATAGTTTGATTATTTACTAGAACAACCTGTGCATCGGCGTTGTTTTATATAGTTTGATTATTTACTAGAAGAACCTGTGCATCGGCGTTGTTTTATATAGTTTGATTATTTACTAGAAGAACCTGTGCATCGGCGTTGTTTTATATAGTTTGATTATTTACTAGAAGAACCTGTGCATCGGCGTTGTTTTATATAGTTTGATTATTTACTAGAAGAACCTGTGCATCGGCGTTGTTTTATATAGTTTGATTATTTACTAGAAACACCTGTGCATCGGCGTTGTTTTATATAGTTTGATTATTTACTAGAAGAACCTGTGCATCGGCGTTGTTTTATATAGTTTGATTATTTACTAGAAGAACCTGTGCATCGACGTTGTTTTATATAGTTTTATTATTTACTAGAAGAACCTGTGCATCGGCGATGTTTTATATAATTTGATTATTTACTAGAAGAACCTGTGCATCAGCGGTGTTTATATAGTTTGATTATTTACTAGAAGAACCTGTGCATCGGCGTAGTTTTATATAGTTTGATTATTTACTAGAAGAACCTGTGCATCGGCGTTGTTTTATATAGTTTGATTATTTACTAGAAGAACCTGTGCATCGGCGTTGTTTTATATAGTTTGATTATTTACTAGAAGAACCTGTGCATCAGCGTTGTTTTATATAGTTTGATTATTTACTAGAACAACCTGTGCATCGGCGTTGTTTTATATAGTTTGATTATTTACTAGAAACACCTGTGCATCGGCGTTGTTTTATATAGTTTGATTATTTACTAGAAGAACCCGTGCATCGGCGTTGTTTTATATAGTTTGATTATTTACTAGAAGAACCTGTGCATCGACGTTGTTTTATATAGTTTTATTATTTACTAGAAGAACCTGTGCATTGGCGATGTTTTATATAATTTGATTATTTACTAGAAGAACCTGTGCATCAGCGGTGTTTATATAGTTTGATTATTTACTAGAAGAACCTGTGCATCGGCGTTGTTTATATAGTTTGATTATTTACTAGAAGAACCTGTGCATCGGCGTTGTTTTTTATAGTTTGATTATTTACTAGAACAACCTGTGCATCGGCGATGTTTTATATAGTTTGATTATTTACTAGAAAAACCTGTTCATCCATCGGCGTTGTTTTATATAGTTTGATTATTTACTAGAAGAACCTGTGCATCTACGTTGTTTTATATAGTTTGATTATTTACTAGAAGAACCTGTGCATCGACGTTGTTTTATATAGTTTAATTATTTACTAGAAGAACCTGTGCATCGGCGTTGTTTTATATAGTTTGATTATTTACTAGAAGAACCTGTGCATCCGCGTTGTTTATATAGTTTGATTATTTACTAGAACAACCTGTGCATCGGCGATGTTTTATATAATTTGATTATTTACTATAAGAACCTGTGCATCGGCGTTGTTTATATAGTTTGATTATTTACTAGAAGAACCTGTGCATCGGCGTTGTTTATATAGTTTGATTATTTACTTGAAGAACATGTGCATCGGCGTAGTTTTATATAGTTTGATTATTTACTAGAAGAACCTGTGCATCGGCGTAGTTTTATATAGTTTGATTATTAACTAGAAGAACCTGTGCATCGGCGTTGTTTTATATAGTTTGATTATTTACTAGAAGAACCTGTGCATCGGCGTTGTTTATATAGTTAGATTATTTACTAGAACAACCTGTGCATCGGCGTTGTTTTATATAGTTTTATTATTTACTAGAAGTACCTGTGCATTGGCGTTGTTTATATAGTTTGATTATTTACTAGAAGAACCTGTGCATCGGCATTGTTTTATATAGTTTGATTATTTACTAGAAGAACCTATGCATCGGCGTTGTTTATATAGTTTTATTATTTACTAGAAGTACCTGTGAATCGGCGTTGTTTTATATAGTTTGATTATTTACTAAAAGAACCTGTGCATCGGCGTTGTTTTATATAGTTTGATTATTTACTAGAAGAACCTGTGCATCGGCGTTGTTTTATATAGTTTGATTATTTACTAGAAGAACCTGTGCATCGGCGTTGTTTTATATAGTTTGATTATTTACTAGAACAACCTGTGCATCGGCGTTGTTTTATATAGTTTGATTATTTACTAGAAGAACCTGTGCATCGGCGTTGTTTTATATGGTTTGATTATTTACTAAAAGAACCTGTACATCGGCGTTGTTTTATATAGTTTGATTATTTACTAGAACAACCTGTGCATCGGCGTTGTTTTATATAGTTTTATTATTTACTAGAAGAACCTGTGCATCGGCGTTGTTTTATATAGTTTGATTATTTACTAGAACAACCTGTGAATCGGCGTTCTTTTATATAGTTTGCTTATTTACTAGAACAACCTGTGCATCGGCGTTGTTTATATAGTTTGATTATTTACTAGAACAACCTGTGCATCGGCGTTGTTTTATATAGTTTTATTATTTACTAGAAGTACCTGTGCATCGGCGTTGTTTTATATAGTTTGATTATTTACTAAAGGAACCTGTGCATCGGCGTTGTTTTATATAGTTTGATTATTTAGTAGAACAACCTGTGTATCGGCGTTGTTTTATATAGTTTGATTATTTACTAGAAGAACCTGTGCATCGGCGTTGTTTTATATAGTTTGATTATTTACTAGAACAACCTGTGAATCGGCGTTGTTTAATATAGTTTGATTATTTACTAGAAACACCTGTGCATCGGCGTTGTTTATATAGTTTGATTATTTACTAGAAGAACCTGTGCATCGGCGTTGTTTTATATAGTTTTATTATTTACTAGAAGTACCTGTGCATCGGTGTTGTTTTATATAGTTTGATTATTTACTAGAAGAACCTGTGCATCGGCGTTGTTTTATATAGTTTGATTATTTACTAGAACAACCTGTGCATCGGCGTTGTTTTATATAGTTTGTATTATTTACTAGAAGAACCTGTGCATCGGCGTTGTTTTATATAGTTTGATTATTTACTAGAAGAACCTGTGCATCGGCGTTGTTTTATATAGTTTGTATTATTTACTAGAAGAACCTGTGCATCGGCGTTGTTTTATATAGTTTGATTATTTACTAGTACAACCTGTGCATCGGCGTTGTTTTATATAGTTTTATTATTTACTAGAAACACCTGTGCATCGGCGTTGTTTTATATAGTTTGATTATTTACTAGAAGAACCTGTGCATCGGCGTTGTTTTATATAGTTTGATTATTTACTAGAAGAACCTGTGCATCGACGTTGTTTTATATAGTTTTATTATTTACTAGAAGAACCTGTGCATCGGCGATGTTTTATATAATTTGATTATTTACTAGAAGAACCTGTGCATCAGCGGTGTTTATATAGTTTGATTATTTACTAGAAGAACCTGTGCATCGGCGTTGTTTATATAGTTTGATTATTTACTAGAAGAACCTGTGCATCGGCGTTGTTTTTTATAGTTTGATTATTTACTAGAACAACCTGTGCATCGGCGATGTTTTATATAGTTTGATTATTTACTAGAAAAACCTGTTCATCGGCGTTGTTTTATATAGTTTGATTATTTACTAGAAAAACCTGTGCATCTACGTTGTTTTATATAGTTTGATTATTTACTAGAAGAACCTGTGCATCGACGTTGTTTTATATAGTTTGATTATTTACTAGAAGAACCTGTGCATGTGCGTTGTTTTATATAGTTTGATTATTTACTAGAAGAACCTGTGCATCCGCGTTGTTTATATAGTTTGATTATTTACAAGAACAACCTGTGCATCGGCGATGTTTTATATAATTTGATTATTTACTATAAGAACCTGTGCATCGGCGTTGTTTATATAGTTTGATTATTTACTTGAAGAACATGTGCATCGGCGTAGTTTTATATAGTTTGATTATTTACTAGAAGAACCTGTGCATCAGCGGTGTTTATATAGTTTGATTATTTACTAGAAGAACCTGTGCATCGGCGTTGTTTATATAGTTTGATTATTAGTAAATAATCAAAGAAGAACCTGTGCATCGGCGTTGTTTTTTATAGTTTGATTCTTTACTAGAACAACCTGTGCATCGGCGATGTTTTATATAGTTTGATTATTTACTATATATAGTTTTATTATTTACTAGAAGAACCTGTGCATCGGCGTTGTTTTATATAGTTTGATTATTTACTAGAAGAACCTGTGCATCGGCGTTGTTTTATATAGTTTGATTATTTACTAGAAGAACCTGTGCATCGGCGTTGTTTTATATAGTTTGATTATTTACTAGAAGAACCTGTGCATCGGCGTTGTTTTATATAGTTTGATTATTTACTAGAAACACCTGTGCATCGGCGTTGTTTATATAGTTTGATTATTTACTAGAAGAACCTGTGCATCGGCGTTGTTTTATATAGTTTGATTATTTACTAGAAGAACCTGTGCATCGACGTTGTTTTATATAGTTTTATTATTTACTAGAAGAACCTGTGCATCGGCGATGTTTTATATAATTTGATTATTTACTAGAAGAACCTGTGCATCAGCGGTGTTTATATAGTTTGATTATTTACTAGAAGAACCTGTGCATCGGCGTTGTTTATATAGTTTGATTATTTACTAGAAGAACCTGTGCATCGGCGTTGTTTTTTATAGTTTGATTATTTACTAGAACAACCTGTGCATCGGCGATGTTTATATAGTTTGATTATTTACTAGAAAAACCTGTTCATCGGCGTTGTTTTATATAGTTTGATTATTTACTAGAAAAACCTGTGCATCTACGTTGTTTTATATAGTTTGATTATTTACTAGAAGAACCTGTGCATCGACGTTGTTTTATATAGTTTGATTATTTACTAGAAGAACCTGTGCATCGGCGTTGTTTTATATAGTTTGATTATTTACTAGAAGAACCTGTGCATCCGCGTTGTTTATATAGTTTGATTATTTACTAGAACAACCTGTGCATCGGCGATGTTTTATATAATTTGATTATTTACTATAAGAACCTGTGCATCGGCGTTGTTTATATAGTTTGATTATTTACTAGAAGAACCTGTGCATCGGCGTTGTTTATATAGTTTGATTATTTACTTGAAAAACATGTGCATCGGCGTTGTTTATATAGTTTGATTATTTACTAGAACAACCTGTGCATCGGCGTTGTTTTATATAGTTTTATTATTTACTAGAAGAACCTGTGCATCGGCGTTGTTTTATATAGTTTGATTATTTACTAGAAGAACCTGTGCATCGGCGTTGTTTTATATAGTTTGATTATTTACTAGAACAACCTGTGCATCGGCGTTGTTTTATATAGTTTTATTATTTACTAGAAGAACCTGTGCATCGGCGTTGTTTTATATAGTTTGATTATTTACTAGAAGAACCTGTGCATCGGCGTTGTTTTATATAGTTTGATTATTTACTAGAAGAACCTGTGCATCGGCGTTGTTTTATATAGTTTGATTATTTACTAGAAGAACCTGTGCATCGGCGTAGTTTTATATAGTTTGATTATTTACTAGAAACACCTGTGCATCGGCGTTGTTTTATATAGTTTGATTATTTACTAGAAGAACCTGTGCATCGGCGTTGTTTTATATAGTTTGATTATTTACTAGAAGAACCTGTGCATCGGCGTTGTTTTATATAGTTTTATTATTTACTAGAAGAACCTGTGCATCGGCGTTGTTTTATATAGTTTGATTATTTACTAGAAGAACCTGTGCATCGACGTTGTTATATATAGTTTTATTATTTACTAGAAGAACCTGTGCATCGGCGATGTTTTATATAATTTGATTATTTACTAGAAGAACCTGTGCATCGGCGTTGTTTTATATAGTTTGATTATTTACTAGAAGAACCTGTGCATCGGCGTTGTTTTATATAGTTTGATTATTTACTAGAAGAACCTGTGCATCGGCCTTGTTTTATATAGTTTGATTATTTACTAGAAACACCTGTGCATCGGCGTTGTTTTATATAGTTTGATTATTTACTAGAAGAACCTGTGCATCGGCGTTGTTTTATATAGTTTGATTATTTACTAGAAGAACCAGTGCATCGGCGTTGTTTATATAGTTTGATTATTTACTAGAACAACCTGTGCATCGGCGATGTTTTATATAATTTGATTATTTACTATAAGAACCTGTGCATCGGCGTTGTTTATATAGTTTGATTATTTACTAGAAGAACCTGTGCATCGGCGTTGTTTATATAGTTTGATTATTTACTTGAAAAACATGTGCATCGGCGTAGTTTTATATAGTTTGATTATTTACTAGAAGAACCTGTGCATCGGCGTAGTTTTATATAGTTTGATTATTTACTAGAAGAACCTGTGCATCGGCGTTGTTTTATATAGTTTGATTATTTACTAGAAGAACCTGTGCATCGGCGTTGTTTATATAGTTTGATTATTTACTAGAACAACCTGTGCATCGGCGTTGTTTTATATAGTTTTATTATTTACTAGAAGTACCTGTGCATCGGCGTTGTTTTATATAGTTTGATTATTTACTAGAAGAACCTGTGCATCGGCGTTGTTTTATATAGTTTGATTATTTACTAGAACAACCTGTGCATCGGCGTTTTTTTATATAGTTTTATTATTTACTAGAAGAACCTGTGCATCGGCGTTGTTTTATATAGTTAGATTATTTACTAGAAGAACCTGTGCATCGGCGTTGTTTTATATAGTTTGATTATTTACTAGAAGAACCTGTGCATCGGCGTTGTTTTATATAGTTTGATTATTTACTAGAAGAACCTGTGCATCGGCGTTGTTTTATATAGTTTGATTATTTACTAGAAACACCTGTGCATCGACGTTGTTTTATATAGTTTGATTATTTACTAGAAGAACCTGTGCATCGGCGTTGTTTTATATAGTTTGATTATTTACTAGAAGAACCTGTGCATCGACGTTGTTTTATATAGTTTTATTATTTACTAGAAGAACCTGTGCATCGGCGATGTTTTATATAATTTGATTATTTACTAGAAGAACCTGTGCATCAGCGGTGTTTATATAGTTTGATTATTTACTAGAAGAACCTGTGCATCGGCGTTGTTTATATAGTTTGATTATTAGTAAATAATCAAAGAAGAACCTGTGCATCGGCGTTGTTTTTATTAGTTTGATTATTTACTAGAACAACCTGTGCATCGGCGATGTTTTATATAGTTTGATTATTTACTATATATAGTTTTATTATTTACTAGAAGAACCTGTGCATCGGCGTTGTTTTATATAGTTTGATTATTTACTAGAAGAACCTGTGCATCGGCGTTGTTTTATATAGTTTGATTATTTACTAGAAGAACCTGTGCATCGGCGTTGTTTTATATAGTTTGATTATTTACTAGAAGAACCTGTGCATCGGCGTTGTTTTATATAGTTTGATTATTTACTAGAAACACCTGTGCATCGGCGTTGTTTTATATAGTTTGATTATTTACTAGAAGAACCTGTGCATCGGCGTTGTTTTATATAGTTTGATTATTTACTAGAAGAACCTGTGCATCGACGTTGTTTTATATAGTTTTATTATTTACTAGAAGAACCTGTGCATCGGCGATGTTTTATATAATTTGATTATTTACTAGAAGAACCTGTGCATCACCGGTGTTTATATAGTTTGATTATTTACTAGAAGAACCTGTGCATCGGCGTTGTTTTTATAGTTTGATTATTTACTAGAACAACCTGTGCATCGGCGATGTTTTATATAGTTTGATTATTTACTAGAAAAACCTGGGTTTACATCTCATCAAACGTTGTTTTATATAGTTTGATTATTTACTAGAAGAACCTGTGCATGTGCGTTGTTTTATATAGTTTGATTATTTACTAAAAGAACCTGTGCATCCGCGTTGTTTATATAGTTTGATTATTTACTAGAAGAACCTGTGCATGTGCGTTGTTTTATATAGTTTGATTATTTACTAGAAGAACCTGTGCATCGGCGTTGTTTATATAGTTTGATTATTTACTAGAAGAACCTGTGCATCGGCGTTGTTTTATATAGTTTGATTATTTACTAGAAGAACCTGTGCATCGGCGTTGTTTTATATAGTTTGATTATTTACTAGAAGAACCTGTGCATCGGCGTTGTTTTATATAGTTTGATTATTTACTAGAAACACCTGTGCATCGGCGTTGTTTTATATAGTTTGATTATTTACTAGAAGAACCTGTGCATCGGCGTTGTTTTATATAGTTTGATTATTTACTAGAAGAACCTGTGCATCGACGTTGTTTTATATAGTTTTATTATTTACTAGAAGAACCTGTGCATCGGCGATGTTTTATATAATTTGATTATTTACTAGAAGAACCTGTGCATCACCGGTGTTTATATAGTTTGATTATTTACTAGAAGAACCTGTGCATCCGCGTTGTTTTTATAGTTTGATTATTTACTAGAAAAACCTGGGTTTACATCTCATCAAACGTTGTTTTATATAGTTTGATTATTTACTAGAAGAACCTGTGCATGTGCGTTGTTTTATATAGTTTGATTATTTACTAGAAGAACCTGTGCATCCGCGTTGTTTATATAGTTTGATTATTTACTAGAAGAACCTGTGCATGTGCGTTGTTTTATATAGTTTGATTATTTACTAGAAGAACCTGTGCATCGGCGTTGTTTATATAGTTTGATTATTTACTAGAACAACCTGTGCATCGGCGATGTTTTATATAATTTGATTATTTACTAGAAGAACCTGTGCATCGGCGTTGTTTATATAGTTTGATTATTTACTAGAAGAACCTGTGCATTGGCGTTGTTTATATAATTTGATTATTTACTAGAAGAACCTGTGCATCGGCGTTGTTTTATATAGTTTGATTATTTACTAGAAGAACCTGTGCACCGGCGTTGTTTATATAATTTGATTATTTACTAGAAGAACCTGTGCATCGGCGTTGTTTTATATAGTTTGATTATTTACTAGAAGAACCTGTGCATCGGCGTTGTTTATATAGTTTGATTATTTACTAGAACAACCTGTGCATCGGCGATGTTTTATATAATTTGATTATTTACTAGAAGAACCTGTGCATCGGCGTTGTTTATATAGTTTGATTATTTACTAGAAGAACCTGTGCACCGGCGTTGTTTATATAATTTGATTATTTACTAGAAGAACCTGTGCATCCGCGTTGTTTATATAGTTTGATTATTTACTAGAAGAACCTGTGCATGTGCGTTGTTTTATATAGTTTGATTATTTACTAGAAGAACCTGTGCATCGGCGTTGTTTATATAGTTTGATTATTTACTAGAAGAACCTGTGCATCCGCGTTGTTTATATAGTTTGATTATTTACTAGAAGAACCTGTGCATGTGCGTTGTTTTATATAGTTTGATTATTTACTAGAAGAACCTGTGCATCGGCGTTGTTTATATAGTTTGATTATTTACTAGAACAACCTGTGCATCGGCGATGTTTTATATAATTTGATTATTTACTAGAAGAACCTGTGCATCGGCGTTGTTTATATAGTTTGATTATTTACTAGAAGAACCTGTGCACCGGCGTTGTTTATATAATTTGATTATTTACTAGAAGAACCTGTGCATCGGCGTTGTTTTATATAGTTTGATTATTTACTAGAAGAACCTGTGCATCGGCGTTGTTTATATAGTTTGATTATTTACTAGAAGAACCTGTGCATCGGCGTTGTTTATATAGTTTGATTATTTACTAGAAGAACCTGTGCACCGGCGTTGTTTTATATAGTTTGATTATTTACTAGAAGAACCTGTGCATCGGCGTTGTTTTATATAGTTTGATTATTTACTAGAAGAACCTGTGCATCGGCGTTGTTTTATATAGTTTGATTATTTACTAGAAGAACCTGTGCATTGGCGTTGTTTCATATAGTTTGATCATTTACTAGAAGAACCTGTGCATCGGCGTTGTTTTATATAATTTGATTATTTACTAGAAGAAACTGCATCGGCGTTGTTTTATATAGTTTGATTATTCAATAGAAAACCCTGTGCATCGGCATTGCCTGGGTAAAAGCAAAGGACCACGCTTCCACTTTTGAACTGCATATAAATATTTTTACTCGATTTTTACTTACCTATACATTCTAATAGTAGTGTTCTGTAAGCATTAAATTTATAAATAACATAAACGTTAACATTATTTTATAACTATGAAAGAGCATCCTCGCAGCAACCTACTTACATGTAGGCGATATTTTTTTTTAGAGGGGGGTGGGATTAAGTAATTGTTTCTATACACAAACACTAGAATGAAAAGTAATATTTAATATGAATTTTTAAAAAGACATGCTTTTCAGTAACCATAAAACCGGGAGGAAATACGAAAAAAAACAACTTGAAGAGTTCGTTAAAAGTCAATTTATAATTTATGGAACCGTTAAAAGTTAATTTTGCTCCCAAATATGTTAATATTTGGGGGCAAAATTGACTCCCTCACAAAAGAGAACTCATCAAGCAACAGACCCATTTCCCCTGCAAAAAGAGGGGGTAATGCCTGTAAGAATGTCCTTCTTCTTAATGTCTTTCTTGAACCTGTCGATACTGTTACATATTAGAACGACTCAGGCAATAAGCCCTCCTCCTTTCTGAAATGAGGTAGTAATTCCTGGGAGGAAGTTCTGCCGGGAATATTGCTGGAATTTGAAACTACGAAATTTAAAAAAATAGGAAAAGAAAGAAAGAAAGCGTGTCGATATCCTTGGCCTGCCAAGGATGTCGGTGTTTCACGAAGGAAAAGTAGAAAATTAAATGAGTAGCATCATGTACCCAGCATGACCTAGGGTTCATTTTTTTTACATAAATCATATGATTTAAAAAAATGTGAAATTTTTTAATATAAACAAATGAAGAGTGAAAGATATGAAGAATGTAAGCGTCTTTAAACAAACGATTGTTGTATAAACTCCAAAGACCATTATGTGTTCTTTAAATATCATTCTTCTAATCGGTTATTCCATCATTCTAGAATTTAAAAGGGAATATTTGGAATAGCCAATCAAATCTGCCCCCTCACAAAGTAAGGATAGTTGAAAGAAGCATTCTATATTTTAAGACTTTTAAAATATTTCTTTAAATATTCTCCTTTGAGTCTTGAATTCATATTTATAATATTTATTATATAGAGCACTGTGGAAGTAAATACTGAATATATATATATATATATATATATATATATATATATATATATATATATATATATATATATATAGAGAGAGAGAGAGAGAGAGAGAGAGAGAGAGAGAGAGAGATGGATAGATAGATAGATAGATAGATAATGTTATATTACTATATAACATATGTGTATATAGATGAAATAGTGAAAATATATGTATATATATATATATATATATATATATATATATATATATATATATATATATATATATATATTATCTAATACAGTGAAAATTCGATGAGACATTAATACTGATGGTTTCAGAAGGAATAGAAAATCCAGCCCATTGGGCTACGAATACCACATGTACTTCCCCCGTCAGTGATCTAATCTGACTGACTAAGATGACAAGTTGTTCACAGTCCTAGAATAAGCCGTTTCGTATGTTACAGTAGACAGCTGATTTACTTTTGCTCATGAAGGTTTATGATTCTCGAAAAAAGTAAAGTTAGCAAAAAATATCAGTACGTACGCATAAATGTTGTTTTTAAATCTGTTGTAACTACCAAACATGATGATTCCACCAAAGCACACACTAAGTGAGAAGAACATTTGTCCAGCCGCGTCGACCCACATCTACAAAATAAACAATAGTTTATATATATATATATATATATATATATATATATATATATATATATATATATATATATATATATATATATATATATGGGGAGAGACATGTATGTATCTTTAGAGGATGATAATCCGACAGAATGCATAGGTATCAAAAATGGAAATAAGGAATTAGTAAAAAGAATTTAACACAAAGTCATGATTTGATTCAATATTTCGCCCTGAATGGGCTTTATCAAGAATATATGATGAATAAAAACATCAATATTTATGTATACATTGGTGTGGTGCTATGAGTTATAATTCAAAATGTGAGATAGAAGAGACTGCTATGACGGTGTGTGGGTAACTAGATGCTTCTTTATGAAATTGTTGGCTATCGGAAAGGAAAAAAATAGTTTAGTATGTGAAGAGTGGGGTAGGGGTGAGAATCGAAGATGCAGTGTGGGAGAGAGGTTTATAATAATAAAATAGTAATTAATAGAATCGAATAACCGTAGTAATAACAATATATTGATCTTACACTGGAATATAAAATATCAAAATGAATAAATTTTATTATTTATCCGAACTATATTTATTTACTCCTCTGCAGGAGTTAGGCACAAGGCCAGCTTTATCTTACTCCCACAAGTAAGATGTGACCACAGCTTGGGTCGAGTAAGTGGGGTTTGAAAAGCCAGCGCCCGAGAAAGTGAGCACTCTGGCCATTAAAAATTGCCTGGGCAGCCCCGTCGGCATTCCCCGCTAGGGCGAGTAAGCAATAAACTTACTCCTCCCCAAAGAGGGGAGGGGAAGCCTGGGAGGGTGGACCTCCTAGAACTGCACAGGACAAACCCACAGACAGGTGGAATCAAGCCCCGAAGGACAAGACGACACCCGTCTATAGGGTACAGTATCCATCGGAACAGATACTACACTTACGCCCTAGCGTGCCAGGTGCTTTATATATATGGAATAGTTTTGTCGACATTACCCATAATTAATTAAAGTGATAACAAAAAGTGACAACAAATCGAAACAATGTTCATTACTTTTCAAATGACGCGTGCCCCTTTCTTATTTATTTCTAATTCTCCTCGACAAGCAAAAAAAGTTTTTATTAACTTACTACTAATTTTTATGTACCTCATTTGGACCAAGACAACAATAGGGACCCCAGATCATTAACACAAGACGCGGGACATATTTTGAAAGTCACCGGTTGACCTCGCAATACACGTGGTCTCTATTTACAAAACACTTGTAAATAGATCTTTTATTTATGTTAATAAATGCAGTATATTTCGGAATTTTTTTTTTCTTTTAACATGTTAATATTTATTTTAAGGCAGAGAGTCCATAAATAAAACAAATAAAATATTAACATGTTTTCTTTTAAAACATGTTTTTGTGCCACGAGGGCAGAAATGAGGGGGGGGGGGTATGAGATATTTATCACCATACTTAAATAATCTTTCGTTTTGTAGGGAAACAATCAAGCTTCCCAAAAAGGGGCACTCTGGATCTTACCTCAGTTTAGAAGGATTTTTCCATACTACACTTTGCTCCTAGCCCGAGGAGGCAAAACGGAAGATTACGCAAGTTATTTTAATAAATAAACGAAATATATACGCTTTTTTAAAAATCGGCTTACTTGTAATCTTTCGTTTTGCCTCCCCACGAGGGCGGAGTTAGACTTCAATAATCAGTTTCTAAACGGAAGCAATTTAAAGTTTATGAAGTTTTTGTCCTTTTTTGTCTGTAAGAAACAAATGAAATAAGATTTAACAAATACATAATTTTATTTACAAATCTTTTTATAACTTATTTGTTATTAAAAAACAAAACTTCGCTATTTACTCGCCTCCCTACAAGGGCAAAGGTAGACACAAGGTAGGTTAAAATTACCTCGGAATGAAAATTAAAGTTACCTCAGTTTAGAAGGATTTCTCTATCACTCACCGCAGATAGGAATGATGGAGTGTAGTATCAAAAAAATAGATACTACACTTTTGCTTCCCCATAATGGCGGAGTTAGACTTCAAAAATAAGTTTATGAAGTTTTTTCCTTTTTTTTCTGTAAGCAACAATTATAAACAAATAAATAAAACTTCGTATTTGTTAAATCTTATTTCATTTGTTGCTTAGAGAAAAAAAAGGACAAAAACTTCATAAACTTTAAATTGCTTCCGTTTAGAAACTGATTTTTGAAGTCTAACTCCGCCCTCGTGGGGAGGCAAAACGAAAGATTACAAGTCAGCCGATTTTTAAAAAAGCGTATATATTTCGTTTATTTATTAAAATAACTTGCGTAATCTTCCGTTTTGCCTCCTCGGGCTAGGAGCAAAGTGTAGTATGGAAAAATCCTTCTAAACTGAGGTAAGATCCAGAGTGCCCCTTTTTGGGAAGCTTGATTTTTTCCCTACAAAACGAAAGATTATTTAAGTACGGTGATAAATATTTCATACCCCCCCCCCCCTCATTTCTGCCCTCATGACAGTAAATAGTGACACAAAAACATGTTTTAAAAGAAAACATGTTAATATTTTATTTGTTTTATTTATGGACTCTCTGCCTTAAAATAAATATTAACATGTTAAAAGAAAAAAAAAATTCCGAAATATACTGCATTTATTAACATAAATAAAAGATCTATTTACAAGTGTTTTGTAAATAGAGACCACGTGTATTGCGCGGTCAACCGGTGACTTCCAAAATATGTCCCGCGTCTTGTGTTAATGATCTGGGGTCCCTATTGTTGTCTTGCTCCAAATAGATTTATAGTATAATTGTAGATTAACATCCTTTTGTTAAATCACCCCACCTCTCAGAAAACAACAAATAGATTCTTCTTTTTTAGGCGATTACGTATTAACGTCCTTAAAAACTTGGTGAAAAGAAGAAAAAACGCTTATTTTAGAATTTAGAGTAGGGATCAGTTTCGTACATACATTTAATTTAAAATGATCCCCTCATTTTCGGACCATTCTAGCGTTTTAGGGCATTTACTAAATTCTTTTTTTTTCTATGGGAGCTAAATTTGTAGCGTTTTTTTTGGGGGGGGGGTCTACTTTACATGTGGTTTTGTGATCTTGCCACTCGGACATAGGGTTAGTGATTTAAAACAATTGATTGATTCCCCAAACAAGTTAGAATCGCCCGGAGATGGAGGATCATTTTATGTTAAATATATATGAAACTGATCGCCCACTCTAAATTCTAAATAATTGTTTTTTTGTTTCGAGTTCCGTTTTCTACAGTGTTCACTCTTCATACATAATCACCTAAAAAAGCAGAATTTCATTTTTTTGTGTGGAAGGCTGTTAATATACAAATTTACCCATACTTTATTTCTTTAATCCTATATTTTTAACTATACATCCCTTTTTTAAATTTTGATTTTAAGCAATTGATTTGTTTAGTTGTGTTTAACTTTCTGTGAGAATTAAATAAATAACTTCTTTAAACTTGGCTAATTAAATATCTTATTTTTAAGGCGTAAATAAAAATATTAAAAGTTTGGGGGTTATTGTAGATTGACACCGACAAAAAAATAAGATTCTACTTTTTAGCCGATTACGTGTGAATACCCTAAAAAACCTAATGATGATGATGATGATGATTTTTTATATTCTTAAGTCTTTTTTACTGTCTTTAATAATAAAGGCGAAAGGCACAAAGTAACCAGTTTGAATAACTCAGTAATATGAAATTGTTTTATTTAATCAATCGACGTTCCACTCTTTTATTTGTTCATTTCATTATATAACCAGTTTTTAATGGGGAATTCATTTTCATTTTTATGCTGAAACAAAATTAAATTCCTTGATTTTGAATATCTTAAAGACAATATCAATTAACCTTTTTTGTTGTTTTTTTCTAGTAAATAACATTTGACTATGTTCATGCACAGTAAATTTCCCCAACATTGGAATATATCAATAACACTACGACAGTCATATTTTTGTTGTTTTCTACCAAATTACCAAAATATCAAATAGGAATTATTTCTTTTTTCTGTAAAAAAAAAACTGTCTCAGTAATTGCTGCCCGGAGGGCGGGTAGTTTTTGTTAGTATCTTAATAATATAAGGCATCATCGATTATCTGTATAAGTTGATTTTTAGTGGATTAGTGCCTTGGCTTTTTCATCTTTATTTTAATTTTACTTGTATATAATTTACTTGTATGTTAATTTTACTTGTATGTGAGTATATATACGTAAGTATATATATATATATATATATATATATATATATATATATATATATATATATATATATATATATATATATGCTGTCTAATCCAAGCAGGCAAAGTTCCTGTTCACGTGATCTGTTGAACACTGTTAGACGGCTATTGTCCGCTTTAATATGACAAATAGGATTTATTTCTCGGCTTGTTGTGTAGCTGTTGAAGTTAGCGCCGGGATTTGAGTTAAAGGTGACTCATTATTGGGTTTCGAATTGTGCGACCGACTGAGCAGTAATCTTCCTCACTGATGAGTTCATTAGGATGAAATGTATACGTATATGGATGATAATTAACAAAAAAAAATATTATTAAATAATTATATATATGTTTGTGGAATCGCTATGGAAGCAATAATCAACTGCTATTTGCTTTTTTTTTACCTTTTCCTTCAGATTTGTTTTTTTAATTGTAGTTTTTGATCCTTTAAGCATGTTTTTAAGTCTACAGAGCCTTTCTTATCTATATATATTCCTGGGATAATTCATCCAAAAAATATTTGGCACATTGTTGGTTGGCTCATTCTTTCAGTCTTCTGCAATGGAAGGTCTTTGTGGTGGCTTTTTTGGGGCTATTTCCATAGCAGGCTTTGTGATGGCTTTTTTTGGGCTATTTCTATAGCAGGTCTTTGTGGTGGCTTTTTTTCGGCTATTTCCATAGCAGGTCATTGTGGTGGCTTTTTTGGGGCTATTTCCATAGCAGGTCTTTGTGGTGGCTTTTTTTCGGCTATTTCCATAGCAAGTCTTTGTGGTGGCTTTTTTCGGCTATTTCCATAGCAGGCTTGTTTTGTGTTTCTGTCTAATTCGAAAGACAATCTTGTCCAAAATGTTTTGCTAGTTTTGTGATCGAGGTTGTTCTACTGGCTCTTGTTTCTTGATATTGATGTACCATCATAAGGTTTGGGTTCTGAGAGCTCATTAGTTCTGACAATAGTGGCTCGATGTTTATGGTTAATTTCTGAGGGACCCATACCCCCTGCTCCTCTGCGCAGATACAGCTTTGGTAGATACTGGTTTCTGTTCATTATTCTATACAGTGTCAACATTTTTATTATTTTAGTGTCTGGCCTGTTAATGTCCTTTCCTAGCCAGTCAATAATGTCAAAGTTTTATGTGATTACTGGCAAGGCAAGTTGGTTAATGGCAGCTACTTTGTTTTGTTTTTTTTAAGCTGTGTTTTGCAGATTTTTCTTACACAGCATACTAGCAATTTTTTCTCTCATCTTGGCATGTTGAATTAAATCGTTTTCATTTATGCCAAAGTATTAGTATTGTTCTTGCCCTTCTAGGTCTTTGATACTAGTCTCTTCATCAAGCTATATGTTTTCCGTTGTGATCTTCTTCCCAGCTCTGAGGAGGCACTAGGAACATTTGTCCAGGCCAAACTTCATTCCAATATCTTTGGAGAAGGTATGTACAACCTGCAAGAGTCGACTTTAGTCAGCGTCTCAGGTGGCTGTATGCCACCTGAGACGCTGACTAAAGTCGACTCTTGAGGTCATCCATGAAGAGCAGGTGGTTGACTCTTTTGTTTTGGTATTGTTGGCGGCTCTTGCTCAGGTTGTTGGCATTCCGGCATTTATTCAGTAGCTTACTTAGTGGATCTATCACCAGACAAAAGAGTAGAGGAGATAAGCTATCTCCTTGGAAGATTCCTCTTCGGATCTTGACATCAAGGATTGTTATTGTTCCATTGGTGTGGCTTAATGGCATTGTTGTTTGTCACATCTTTATATGGACAGCCATAGTTTTCATGATTACCGAATGGATCTTATATAATTTAAGGCACCACAGTAGGGCACACTATCATATGCCTTTTGGTAAACGATCCAAACCATGCTTAGGTTTCTCTACATCTTCCTACACCCCTCAAAGATGGTTTTATTAATCATCAACTGATGTTTGGTGTCTAAACACTTCCTCCTGCATCCTGTTTGTTCTTTTTTTTTAGGTATACTCCAGAAGAGAGATATTCATACATGCTATTTGCAATCAGGCCAGTGAGAAGCTTGTAGGTCGTAGTGAGACAGCAGATGGGGCTGTATTTACTAGAGCATTGTGTCTCACTCGTTTTGGGTATGAGGTTTGCTTTTATATATATTATGTGTGTAGTTATATGCATGTGCATAAAAACTTGCATATATGTACATATGTGTGTATGAATGACTTGGATCTGAATAAACACCAACCATCACACACATAATTTTTTTACAGTAACTCTCATCTAAGCTTGTCTTTCAGTTTGAAAAAAATACCTATGGGGTTTAGTAAGAAATTAAGTATCTAAATAATTGAAACGACAACAACTTGGTTCAAATTCTTGCTCACATATATATTTAGAAACTATTTTTCTACTTTTACATATTCCTTCTTCTCTTTGAAAACGATTCTGGTCAGATGATACACCACTATTTCATCTATTGGTTCTAAAATCATTCATCTTTTTCAGCTTCATTACTATTGGAGCTGAAGAGGTTTAGCCCTGAACAAGACTATAGTCTAAAAATGTCTGCACGTATGTAATCAAAATGTTTGTATAAATAAAAAATTATAACAGGATTAAAAAAAATCTTTTTTTAAATATAAGTAAAAGAAAGTAAAATAAGGCACATTGTCACTTACACTTAAGAGGCTACTGTGAATTAGAGGCCAGATTAATACGGGCATCCTAAGTGGGAAGTGTTTGTTCACATTACACTAAAGTTTCTGCAGTCAGAGAAAGGGGGAGCAGGGAGGGAATTCCAAAGGCAAGTAGTTTGAGGGAAGAAGCTATTAGAGTAGAAAGCTTTCCGGCATCTGGAGACCTCTACACTGAAGGGGTGGGATTTTGCTGATTGTCAGGTTGGTCGGGGGTATTTACGGAGCACATTCTATTGAAGTACTTGTAAAACAAGCACAAGGACTCTACATTGAGGCAACGGGACAGGGGCTGGAGTTGGTAGACAGTGTTGGACTTATTAGATTAGAGGCTCTTTTTTGGACCCTGTCTAAGAGGGAGTAACTAGTGGTTGGTGCACCAGCTCAGATGTGACAACAATACTCCATACATGGATGAATGGTGGCTTTGTAGATATATAGGATACTGGCAAGTGAAAGAGGTTTTCTAGTCCACCTTCTTTGCAGCAGACTTGGCAGTATCTTCTATGTATTTGCTCCAATTCATGTTACTCGTGAATGTCACACTGAGAAGTGTAAACATTGGACTCTCAGGAAGGGTGCTATCAGCCATGGCAATCGATGGTTGGAAAGGTTTCTTATAATTGTTAAAAGAAAAGGAACTTTGGCTTAGTAGCAGTAAAGGTAAACATCTATTTTTTGCCCCATTCCACTACAGACTGGGGGTGATTTTCTAAGGATCGAGCCATTGCCTTGGATATATGTGCGTTCGTTTTCCCCAGGAATAAAGCATACTGTCATCAGCAAATATACCCATCTCAAATGCAATTGTATCATGGAGGTCGTTTATGAAATTCAGGAATAATAAAGGTCCAAGGATCGACCTACAACACAACGTTAGTTAGTTATATTTTCTCTACCGTTCATTCTTCAACCTAGCACTGTACCCTGTTCGACTATGTCTCTAATAGTGTGAACACAGCGTTTTCTTTAGATCCGAGTGCCCAAATCCATGTATTTGGGGATTTTAATGTTTGATAGAGTTACATCACTTTAGCATTAAATACTTGGTAAATAAGGAGTTATTAGCCATTAAGCAATTATGCGTTTGAATCTTGAACGCGCTCAGAACGTAATCAAATTCTTAACGGTGAAACAATTATACGTTTGAATCTTGCACGCTCTTAGAACTTAATCACGCTCTCATGTAACATCTCAATATTATAGACGCTCCTTTTAAGTTGTAAATTACTGGCCGTTATAATAATAATAAAAACTCAACAGTAAAGACATATTTTTTAAGAAACCAAAATTAACACCGCCTGATGATGATTTGACGAATCAAATCGAATGTACTCGCAAAAAAGGAAAGAAAATGAAACAAGAAACACATGGAACTTACATACACCAATTTAACTGAAACACTAAATGGA
Organism: Sepiola atlantica; assembly: GCA_963556195.1. NCBI lineage: Eukaryota > Metazoa > Mollusca > Cephalopoda > Sepiida > Sepiolidae > Sepiola > Sepiola atlantica. Next base: position 58,673,705 of record OY744521.1, read on the forward strand.
CCATTCGGAAAATTGAAAAAAAAAAAAGTCTTATCAAACAAAAACACTATGTTATTTAATAATGTTTGCCTAAATGAAAATATGCTGCCTAAATACACACACAATATATATATATATATATATATATATATATATATATATATATATATATATATATATATATATATATATTGGTTAAGTAGTCAAACTCAAGTGTAAAGCTCACTGGATACTGAAGTTTACACTTCTTACAGTTTATTTAATTCAAGACCAGTTATAAATTAAGATATTTTCCGACAAAAAACACAAGATTGTATAAAAAGTAAAATTGTATTTTATCTAAAACAAATATCGTTTCAGTAATTGTTCACACAGACGAGGAGATGTACCAGTTGTATCTTGTGTAGACAAGAAAATATTTCTAACAAGCCGATATGTTTTGTCTTTAAGCAGTCAACGCTTATTCTCTATATCAAAGTAGCACTTACTATAGCGATTATCATTTAGACTTTAATTATATTTTAAAGTGAATATCATGGCAAAGTCTAAGCAAAAGAAAAATATATTTATATTTAAGCATTTTACTTTATCGATAGTGGAAGTAGCAAAACTATTAAATATTTGACTTACTGTAACATCGGAAAATTTTTCCCATTCGGGTATAATGAAATACTTGATTCCGTCAAGGGCTCCAGGCAGGGTACAACCGCGAATTAGTAAAATGATAAGAATTACATAGGGAAATGTAGCTGTGAAGTAGACCACCTAAGAAAAGATAAGATAGGATATATATTCTGTTTTAAAAATACATGTTTATTCGTGATGAATGATAATAATATATAATAATATGAAGTTTATTCGTAATGAATAATAAAAAGACAAGAAAAAGTTTTAATGAAAAAAAGAAATACACAATGTTGCGATCGCAAATCCAAATATTAATCACCTTTCTTGAACCTCATTGAATAACAAATCAATTTATTTGAAATATTTTTGTCAAGAGCTCCTACCTTTCCAGAAGATTTGACTCCTTTGTATAAACAAGCAACAACTATTATCCAAGAGAGAAGCATGCACAATGCCAACTTCCAGATGGGAATTCCAATGTTTTCAGGTTCCAGGCCCTTTGAACGCTGAATAACTTCAAGTCTTCAAATGAATTAATTGTAAATAAAATATAAAAACAGAATCAAAGATTAATATTCATGCAAAGACGTAGATCAATTAACGATGGAAAAGAAATCATCATTCAAATACGGCAGAATTACATACACAAAACATGATACTCTGTTTCTTTTAATATTTATTTTTAAAAAATCAGGGAATTGATTTAAATGATATTGTGGCAGATCAATAGATCGATGAGACGAACGGGCATTGAAGAAAAGGGCTAGCCTGCTTAGTTACCCCTTTTCTTTCTAGGTTCGTTCGGCTTACTCTCTCCTCTTCTTTCCTCTTCTTCCTCTTCTTTTTCTTTCTTTCTTCTTAAAGAGGGAATCACCTTGCGGTCAAGCTCGTAAAAATAAGTTATAACAGATGTGGCCAAAGTGTGAACTCAAGAAAAGTGTTCACACATGTTTTGAACAAGTAAGTGCGAAATAAACTTTTATAAAACCAGGGAATTATCGGAAAAAGATCAGTGTTCCTGGCGACAACGGAATAACTCGCCTCGCTATCAATGAAGACAGCGACAACAACAAAAACATCCGACTTGAAGTGCCAAACCCATCATCCACTTTTAAGCACGCCTGCTGTCTTCCCAAGCATAACCAAGAAAACACACACGCACACACGCACAAGACGAATTTAACGCTTGTGTCGTTTCAAACATTTTTATCCTGCACAAAATTTATTGTTATATTTTACATTTTTGTAAAATTGCTTCTATATAAAAGTTTTATTTTTTTTACTTTACAGTTTCTCTTTTTTTATTAACAATATTATATTGTTAAAAGTTAGCACTCGCTAACTGGTGATCCTTGCCAATCATATATGTTGTTATCGAATCGGTCTCAATTTACCTACACAAAATTAATTGTTTAGTGTGGTGCTTGGTAATCCCGTCGTCTAAAATACCAGACCCCAAAGTCATCCCCACAATATGTTCACCATTTACTTATTTACGAATTTTGTATTAAATATTTTATTTAAAAACTTCAATGACATCTAATTTGTTAGTTATAGCTTTTTGATACATCAGAATTTTGGGTGCTTATGTATCATAGGGTCGAAAAGAAAATTCAAATAAGGGGGAGATAACTCAAAGTTTTCAAACACGGATTTATCATAAAATGGATTTTACCACTCTGAACTTGCAAGATATTTTATATTTAACCAGTTTATTATTTCTTTTCAAAAAACTTGGAATTATCAAATTTTATTTCGAAATTCTTCTCGTGCTACCATATAGGAAATAATGTTTTAAAGAAACCAACAGTGCACAATTTCGTGAAGTTGTAAGGAGACAGAGGCCAATTTGATGTAATCTGAATCTTTTTTTTATTGACAGTGGAGGTCTTGATGTACACGTTTTCTATGTAGCCATTCTTTAAGATCCAAATGGCAATGATCAGTCCCTGATGTCCTATTGCATCTAATTCTTTCTGACTTTTTGATAAATGAGTCATAGTGAGATTTGGATAGTCCGAGATGCAGATTGTGTGTAACCGACTAATACATATTCGCTCCACAATCCATATATGTATACAGATTGTAGAGCGAATATGAGAAGCTGAATAGTCTGTTTACAACCCTTCCATAAATATTAATGTAGTCTGTAAGGTATTTTTCACAGAAATCTCTACGTTAAATTAAATTTTAGCACATAATTCCTCTGCATTTTTTATGTATGACAAATTTAATTTCAGTAAAGACCTCTCATGAATTTTTTATTTATGTAAAATTAAATTTCAAAACAGAATTCTTATGCCTTTTTTATTTATGTTAAATTTAATTTCAGAACGGAATTCTTATGCCTGTTTTATTTCTGTTAAATTTAATTTAAGAACAGAATTCCTATGCCAAAAAAATAAAAACTTCATAGGAAGTCTGTCTTGAAATTAAATTTAACATGAATAAAAAATGCATAAGAATTCTGTTCTAAAATTAAATTTAACATGAATAAAAAATTCGTGTTATATTTAATTTAAGAACAGAATTCTTATGCATTTTTTATTTATGTTAAATTTAATTTAAGAACAGAAATCCTATGCAATTTTTTATTTATGTTACATTTAATTTCAGAACAGAATTCCTATGCATTTTTTATTGATGTGAAATTTAATTTCAGAACAGAATTCCTATGCATTTTTTATTGATGTTAAATTTAATTTCAGAACAGAATTCCTATGCATTTTTTATTTATGTTAAATTAAATTTAAGGACAGAATTCCTATGCATTTTTTTTATTCATGTTAAATTTAATTTCAGAACAGAACTCCTATGCATTTTTTTATTGGTGTGAAATTTAATTTCAGAACAGAATTCCTATGCATTTTTTATTCATGTTAAATTTAATTTCAAGACAGAACTCCTATGAATTTATTATTTTTTTGGTGTGAAATTTAATTTCAGAACAGAGTTCCCATGCATTTTTTTTAATTTCTGTTAATTTAATTTCAGAACAGAATTCTTATGCATTTTCTTTATTTATATTACATTTAATTTCAGAACAGAATTCCTATGCATTTTTTCTTTTTCTGTTAAATTTAATTTCAGAACAGAATTCCTATTCATTTTTTTTTAAATTTCTGTTAAAATAATTTCAGAACAGAATTCGTATGCATTTTTATTTATGCAAAATTTAATATCAGAACAGAATTTCTAGGCATTTTTTTATTTTTTGGGTGTGAAATTTAATTTCAGAACAGAATTCCTATGCATTTTTTTATTGATGTTAAATTTAATTTCAGAACAGAGTTCTTATGCATTTTTTTTATTTATGTTAAATGAAATTTCAGAACAGATTTCCTATGCATTTTTTTTATTTACATTACATTAAATTAAAGAACAGAATTCCTATGCATTTTTTCTATTTCTGTTAAATTTAATTTCAGAACAGAATTCCGATGCATTTTTTATTGATGTTTAATTCAATTTCAGAACAGAATTCCAATACATTTTTTTTTATTTATGTTAAATTTAATTTCAGAACAGAATTCCTATGAATTTTTTATTTTTTTGGTGTGAAATTTTATTTCAGAACAGAATTCTTATGCATTTTTTATTGATGTTAAATTAAATTTAAGGACAGAATTCCTACGTATTTTTTATTCATGTTAAATTTAATTTCAGAACAGAATTCCTATGCATTTAGTATTGATGTGAAATTTAATTTCAGAACAGAATTCTGATGCATTTTTCATTCATGTTAAATTTAATTTCAGAACAGAATTCCTATGCATTTTCTTTATTTCTATTACATTTAATTTCAGAACAGAATTCCTATGCATTTTTTCTATTTCTGTTAAATTTAATTTCAGAACAGAATTCCTATGCATTTTTATTGATGTTGGATTTAATTTCAGAACAGAATTCCTATGCATTTTGTATTGATGTGAAATTTAATTTCAGAACAGAATTCTTATGCATTTTTCATTCATGTTAAATTTAATTTCAGAACAGAATTCCTATGCATTTTCTTTATTTCTATTACATTTAATTTCAGAACAGAATTCCTATGCATTTTTTCTATTTCTGTTAAATTTAATTTCAGAACAGAATTCCTATGCATTTTTATTGATGTTGGATTTAATTTCAGAACAGAATTCCTATGCATTTTGTATTGATGTGAAATTTAATTTCAGAACAGAATTCTTATGCATTTTTCATTCATGTTAAATTTAATTTCAGAACAGAATTCCTATGCATTTTCTTTATTTCTATTACATTTAATTTCAGAACAGAATTCCTATGCATTTTTTCTATTTCTGTTAAATTTAATTTCAGAACAGAATTCCTATGCATTTTTATTGATGTTGGATTTAATTTCAGAACAGAATTCCTATGCATTTTGTATTGATGTGAAATTTAATTTCAGAACAGAATTCTTATGCATTTTTCATTCATGTTAAATTTAATTTCAGAACAGAATTCCTATGCATTTTCTTTATTTCTATTACATTTAATTTCAGAACAGAATTCCTATGCATTTTTTCTATTTCTGTTAAATTTAATTTCAGAACAGAATTCCTATGCATTTTTATTGATGTTGGATTTAATTTCAGAACAGAATTCCTATTCATTTTTTTTTTATTTCTGTTAAATTTAATTTCAGAACAGAATTCGTATGCATTTTTATTTATGTTAAATTTAATTTCAGAACAGAATTCGTATGCATTTTTTATTTATGTAAAATTTAATATCAGAACAGAATTTCTATGGCTTCTATATTTTTTTGGTGTGAAATTTAATTTCAGAACAGAATTCTTATGCATTTTTTATTGATGTTAAATTAAATTTCAGAACAGAATTCCTATGCATTTTTTATTGATGTTAAATTTAATTTCAAAACAGAATTCCTATGCATTGTTTATTGAAGTGAAATTTAATTTCAGAACAGAATTCTTATGCATTTTTGATTGATGTGGAATTTAATTTCAAAACAGAATTCCTATGCATTTTTTATTCATGTTAAATTAAATTTCAAGACAGAATCTCTATGAATTTTTGATTTTTTTGGTATGAAATTTAATTTCAGAACAGAGTTCTCATGCATTTTTTTTTATTTCTGTTAAATTTAATTTCAGAACAGAATTCCTTTGCATTTTCTTTATTTCTATTACATTTAATTTCAGAACAAAATTCCTATGCATTTTTTCTATTTCTGTTAAATTTAATTTTAGAACAGAATTCCTATGCATTTCTATTGATGTTGAATTTAATTTCAGAACAGAGTTCCGTGCATTTTTTTTTATTTCTATTAAATTTAATTTCAGAACAGAATTCCTATGCATTTTTCTATTTCTTTTAAATTTAATTTCAGAACAGAATTCCTATGCATTTTTTATTGATGTTGGATTTAATTTCAGAACAGAATTCCTATTCATTTTTTTTTATTTCCGTTAAATTCAATTTCTGAACAGAATTCGTATGCATTTTTATTCATGTTAAATTTAATTTCAGAACAGAATTCTTATGCATTTTTTATTTATGTAAAATTTAATATCAGAACAGAATTTCTATGCCTTTTTAATTTTTTAGGTGTGAAATTTAATTTCAGAACAGAATTCCTATGCAATTTTTATTGATGTTAAATTAAATTTAAGGACAGAATTCCTATGCATTTTTTATTCATGTTGAATTTAATTTCAGAACAGAATTCCTATGCATTTTTTATTTATGTTAAATTTAATTTCAGAACAGAATTCCTATGCATTTTTTATTGATGTTGAATTTAATTTCAGAACAGCATTCCTATGCATTTTTTATTGATGTTAAATTTAATTTCAGAACAGAATTCCTATGCATTTTTTATTGGTGTGAAATTTGTTTTCAGAACAGAATTCCTATGCATTTTTTATTCATGTTAAATTTAATTTCAAGACAGAATTCCAATGCATTTTTTATTTTTTTGGCATGAAATTTAATTTCAGAACAGAGTTCCCATGCATTTTTTTTTATTTCTGTTAAATTTAATTTCAGAACAGAATTCCTATGCATTTTCTTTATTTCTATTACATGTAATTTCTAAACAGAATTCCTATGTATTTTTTCTATTTCGATTAAATTTAATTTCAGAACAGAATTCATATGCATTTTTTTATTTATGTTAAATTTAATTTCAGAACAGAATTTCTATGCATTTTTTTATTTATGTTTAATTAAATTTCGCAAAAGAATTCCTATGCATTTTTTTTATTTCCATTACATTTAATTTAAGAACAGAATCCTATGCATTTTTTCTATTTCTGTTAAAATTTAATTTAGAACAGAATTCCGATGCATTTTTTTTATTGATGTTGAATTCAATTTCAGAACAGAATTCCTATACATTCTTTTTATTTATGTGAAATTTAATTTCAGAACAGAATTCCTATGCATTTTTTATTGATGTGGAATTTAATTTCAGAACAGAATTTCTATGCATTTTTTTTATTAATGTTAAATTAAATTTAAGGACAGTATTCCTATGCATTTTTTATTAATGTTAAATTTAATTTCAGAACAGAATTCCTATGTAGTTTTTATTTATGTTAAATTTTATTTCAAGACAGAACTCCTATGCATTTTTTATTTTTTTAGTGTGAAATTTAATTTCAGAACAGAGTTCCCATGCATTTTTTTTATTTCTGTTAAATTTAATTTCAGAACAGAATTCCTATGCATTTTCTTTATTTCTATTACATTTAATTTCAGAACAGAATTCCTATGCATTTTTCTATTTCTGTTAAACTTAATTTCAGAACAGAATTCCTATGCATTTTTATTGATGTGAGATTTAATTTCAGAACAGAATTCCTATTCATTTTCTTTTAATTTCTGTTAAATTTAATTTCAGAACAGAATTCTTATGCATTTTGTATTTATGTAAAATTTAATATCAGAACAGATATTTTATGCCTTTTTTATTTTTTTGGTGTCAAATTTAATTTCAGAACAGAATTCCTATGCATTTTTTATTTCTTTTAAATTTAATTTCAGAACAGAATTCCTATGCATTTTTTTCTGTATTATTTAATTTCAGAACAGAATTCCTATGCATTTTTTATTTCTGTTAAATTTAATTTCAGAACAGAATTTTTATGCATTTTTTATTTATGTTAAATTTAATTTCAGAACAGAATTCCCATGCATGTTTTTTTATTTATGTCAAATTTAATTTCAGAACAGAATTCCTATGCATTTTTTATTGATGAGAAATTTAATTTCAGAACAGAATTCCTGTGTATTTTTATTGGTGTGAAATTTAATTTCAGAACAGAATTCCTATGCATCTTTTATTTATGTTAAATTTAATTTCAGAACAGAATTCCTATGCATTTTATTTATTTTTTAGGTGTGAAATTTAATTTCAGAACAGAACTCCTATGCATTTTTATTGGTGTGAAATTTAATTTCAGAACAGAATTCCTATGCATTTTTTATTGGTGTGAAATTTAATTTCAGAACAGAATCCGTATGCATTTTTTATTGATGTTAAATTTAATTTCAGAACAGAATTCCTATGCATTTTTTCTATATCTATTAAATTTAATATCAGAACAGAATTCCTTTGCATTTTTATTGATGTTGGATTTAATTTCAGAACAGAATTCCTATTCATTTTCTTTTGATTTCTGTTAAATTAAATTTCAGAGCAGAATTCCTATGCATTTTTTATTTATGTTAAATTTAATTTCAGAACAGAATTCCTATGCATTTTTCTATTTCTTTAAAATTTAATTTCAGAACAGAATTCCTAGGCATTTTTCTATTTCTTTTAAATTTAATTTCAGAACAGAATTCCTATGCCTTTTTATTTATGTTGGATTTAATTCTAGAACAGAATTCCTATTCATTTTTTTTATTTCCGTTAAATTCAATTTCTGAACAGAATTCGTATGCATTTTTATTCATGTTAAATTTAATTTCAGAACAGAATTTTTATGCATTTTTTATTTATGTAAAATTTAATATCAGAACTGAATTTCTATGCCTTTTTTATTTTTTTGGTGTGAAATTTAATTTCAGAACAGAATTCCTATGCAATTTTTATTGATGTTAAATTAAATTTAAGGACAGAATTCCTATGCATTTTTTATTTATGTTAAATTTAATTTCAGAACAGAATTCCTATTCATTTTTTATTGATGTTAAATTTAATTTCAGAACAGAATTCCTATGCATTTTTTATTGGTGTGAAATTTTATTTCAGAACAGAATTCCTATGCATTTTTTATTCATGTTAAATTTAATTTCAAGACAGAATTCCTATGCATTTTTTATTTTTTTGGCATGAAATTTAATTTCAGAACAGAGTTCCCATGCATTTTTTTAAATTTCTGTTAATTTAATTTCAGAACAGAATTCTTATGCATTTTCTTTATTTATATTACATTTAATTTCAGAACAGAATTCCTATGCATTTTTTCTTTTTCTGTTAAATTTAATTTCAGAACAGAATTCCTATTCATTTTTTTTAAAATTTCTGTTAAATTTAATTTCAGAACAGAATTCGTATGCATTTTTATTTATGCAAAATTTAATATCAGAACAGAATTTCTAGGCATTTTTTTATTTTTTGGGTGTGAAATTTAATTTCAGAACAGAATTCCTATGCATTTTTTATTGATGTTAAATTTAATTTCAGAACAGAGTTCTTATGCATTTTTTTATTTATGTTAAATGAAATTTCAGAACAGATTTCCTATGCATTTTTTTTATTTACATTACATTAAATTAAAGAACAGAATTCCTATGCATTTTTTCTATTTCTGTTAAATTTAATTTCAGAACAGAATTCCGATGCATTTTTTATTGATGTTTAATTCAATTTCAGAACAGAATTCCAATACATTTTTTTTTATTTACGTTAAATTTAATTTCAGAACAGAATTCCTATGAATTTTTTATTTTTTTGGTGTGAAATTTAATTTCAGAACAGAATTCCTATGCATTTTTTATTGACGTGAAATTAAATTTAAGGACAGAATTCCTACGTATTTTTTATTCATGTTAAATTTAATTTCAGAACAGAATTCCTATGCATTTTGTATTGATGTGAACTTTAATTTCAGAACAGAATTCTTATGCATTTTTCATTCATGTTAAATTTAATTTCAGAACAGAATTCCTATGCATTTTCTTTATTTCTATTACATTTAATTTCAGAACAGAATTCCTATGCATTTTTTCTATTTCTGTTAAATTTAATTTCAGAACAGAATTCCTATGCATTTTTATTGATGTTGGATTTAATTTCAGAACAGAATTCCTATTCATTTTTTTTTTTTTCTGTTAAATTTAATTTCAGAACAGAATTCGTATGCATTTTTATTTATGTTAAATTTAATTTCAGAACAGAATTCGTATGCATTTTTTATTTATGTAAAATTTAATATCAGAACAGAATTTCTATGGCTTCTATATTTTTTTGGTGTGAAATTTAATTTCAGAACAGAATTCTTATGCATTTTTTATTGATGTTAAATTAAATTTCAGAACAGAATTCCTATGCATTTTTTATTGATGTTTAATTTAATTTCAAAACAGAATTCCTATGCATTGTTTATTGAAGTGAAATTTAATTTCAGAACAGAATTCTTATGCATTTTTTATTGATGTGGAATTTAATTTCAAAACAGAATTCCTATGCATTTTTTATTCATGTTAAATTAAATTTCAAGACAGAATCTCTATGAATTTTTGATTTTTTTGGTATGAAATTTAATTTCAGAACAGAGTTCTCATGCATTTTTTTATTTCTGTTAAATTTAATTTCAGAACAGAATTCCTTTGCATTTTCTTTATTTCTATTACATTTAATTTCAGAACAAAATTCCTATGCATTTTTTCTATTTCTGTTAAATTTGATTTCAGAACAGAATTCCTATGCATTTCTATTGATGTTGAATTTAATTTCAGAACAGAGTTCCGCGCATTTTTTTTTATTTCTATTAAATTTAATTTCAGAACAGAATTCCTAGGCATTTTTCTATTTCTTTTAAATTTAATTTCAGAACAGAATTCCTATGCCTTTTTATTGATGTTTGATTTAATTTCAGAACAGAATTCCTATTCATTTTTTTTTTATTTCCGTTAAATTCAATTTCTGAACAGAATTCGTATGCATTTTTATTCATGTTAAATTTAATTTCAGAACAGAATTCTTATGCATTTTTTATTTATGTAAAATTTAATATCAGAACAGAATTTCTATGCCTTTTTTATTTTTTTGGTGTGAAATTTAATTTCAGAACAGAATTCCTATGCAATTTTTATTGATGTTAAATTAAATTTAAGGACAGAATTCCTATGCATTTTTTATTCATGTTGAATTTAATTTCAGAACAGAATTCCTATGCATTTTTTATTTATGTTAAATTTAATTTCAGAACAGAATTCCTATGCATTTTTTATTTATGTTAAATTTAATTTCAGAACAGAATTCCTATGCATTTTTTATTTCTGTTAAATTTAATTTCAGAACAGAATTTTTATGCATTTTTTATTGATGTTAAATTTAATTTCAGAACAGAATTCCTATGCATTTTTTATTTATGTGAAATTTATTTTCAGAACAGAATTCCTATGCATTTTTTATTCATGTTAAATTTAATTTCAAGACAGAATTCTAATGCATTTTTTATTTTTTTGGCATGAAATTTAATTTCAGAACAGAGTTCCCATGCATGTTTTTTTATTTCTGTTAAATTTAATTTCAGAACAGAATTCCTATGCATTTTCTTTATTTCTATTACATGTAATTTCTAAACAGAATTCCTATGTATTTTTTCTATTTCGATTAAATTTAATTTCAGAACAGAATTCCTATGCATTTTTTTATTTATGTTAAATTTAATTTCAGAACAGAATTTCTATGCATTTTTTTATTTATGTTAAATTAAATTTCGCAAAAGAATTCCTATGCATTTTTTTTATTTCCATTACATTTAATTTAAGACCAGAATCCTATGCATTTTTTCTATTTCTGTTAAATTTAATTTCAGAACAGAATTCCGATGCATTTTTTTTATTGATGTTGAATTCAATTTCAGAACAGAATTCCTATACATTTATTTTATTTATGTAAAATTTAATTTCAGAACAGAATTCCTATGCATTTTTTATTTATGTTAAATTTAATTTCAGAACAGAATTCCTATTCATTTTTTATTGATGTTAAATTTAATTTCAGAACAGAATTCCTATGCATTTTTTATTGGTGTGAAATTTTATTTCAGAACAGAATTCCTATGCATTTTTTATTCATGTTAAATTTAATTTCAAGACAGAATTCCTATGCATTTTTTATTTTTTTGGCATGAAATTTAATTTCAGAACAGAGTTCCCATGCATTTTTTTAAATTTCTGTTAATTTAATTTCAGAACAGAATTCTTATGCATTTTCTTTATTTATATTACATTTAATTTCAGAACAGAATTCCTATGCATTTTTTCTTTTTCTGTTAAATTTAATTTCAGAACAGAATTCCTATTCATTTTTTTTTAAATTTCTGTTAAATTTAATTTCAGAACAGAATTCGTATGCATTTTTATTTATGCAAAATTTAATATCAGAACAGAATTTCTAGGCATTTTGTTTATTTTTTGGGTGTGAAATTTAATTTCAGAACAGAATTCCTATGCATTTTTTATTGATGTAAAATTTAATATCAGAACAGAATTTCTATGGCTTCTATATTTTTTTGGTGTGAAATTTAATTTCAGAACAGAATTCTTATGCATTTTTTATTGATGTTAAATTAAATTTCAGAACAGAATTCCTATGCATTTTTTATTGATGTTAAATTTAATTTCAAAACAGAATTCCTATGCATTGTTTATTGAAGTGAAATTTAATTTCAGAACAGAATTCTTATGCATTTTTTATTGATGTGGAATTTAATTTCAAAACAGAATTCCTATGCATTTTTTATTCATGTTAAATTAAATTTCAAGACAGAATCTCTATGAATTTTTGATTTTTTTGGTATGAAATTTAATTTCAGAACAGAGTTCTCATGCATTTTTTTATTTCTGTTAAATTTAATTTCAGAACAGAATTCCTTTGCATTTTCTTTATTTCTATTACATTTAATTTCAGAACAAAATTCCTATGCATTTTTTCTATTTCTGTTAAATTTGATTTCAGAACAGAATTCCTATGCATTTCTATTGATGTTGAATTTAATTTCAGAACAGAGTTCCGCGCATTTTTTTTTATTTCTATTAAATTTAATTTCAGAACAGAATTCCTAGGCATTTTTCTATTTCTTTTAAATTTAATTTCAGAACAGAATTCCTATGCCTTTTTATTGATGTTTGATTTAATTTCAGAACAGAATTCCTATTCATTTTTTTTTATTTCCGTTAAATTCAATTTCTGAACAGAATTCGTATGCATTTTTATTCATGTTAAATTTAATTTCAGAACAGAATACTTATGCATTTTTTATTTATGTAAAATTTAATATCAGAACAGAATTTCTATGCCTTTTTTATTTTTTTGGTGTGAAATTTAATTTCAGAACAGAATTCCTATGCAATTTTTATTGATGTTAAATTAAATTTAAGGACAGAATTCCTATGCATTTTTTATTCATGTTGAATTTAATTTCAGAACAGAATTCCTATGCATTTTTTATTTATGTTAAATTTAATTTCAGAACAGAATTCCTATGCATTTTTTATTTATGTTAAATTTAATTTCAGAACAGAATTCCTATGCATTTTTTATTTCTGTTAAATTTAATTTCAGAACAGAATTTTTATGCATTTTTTATTGATGTTAAATTTAATTTCAGAACAGAATTCCTATGCATTTTTTATTTATGTGAAATTTATTTTCAGAACAGAATTCCTATGCATTTTTTATTCATGTTAAATTTAATTTCAAGACAGAATTCTAATGCATTTTTTATTTTTTTGGCATGAAATTTAATTTCAGAACAGAGTTCCCATGCATTTTTTTTTATTTCTGTTAAATTTAATTTCAGAACAGAATTCCTATGCATTTTCTTTATTTCTATTAGATGTAATTTCTAAACAGAATTCCTATGTATTTTTTCTATTTCGATTAAATTTAATTTCAGAACAGAATTCCTATGCATTTTTTTATTTATGTTAAATTTAATTTCAGAACAGAATTTCTATGCATTTTTTTATTTATGTTAAATTAAATTTCGCAAAAGAATTCCTATGCATTTTTTTTATTTCCATTACATTTAATTTAAGACCAGAATCCTATGCATTTTTTCTATTTCTGTTAAATTTAATTTCAGAACAGAATTCCGATGCATTTTTTTTATTGATGTTGAATTCGATTTCAGAACAGAATTCCTATACATTTATTTTATTTATGTAAAATTTAATTTCAGAACAGAATTCCTATGCATTTTTTATTTATGTTAAATTTAATTTCAGAACAGAATTCCTATTCATTTTTTATTGATGTTAAATTTAATTTCAGAACAGAATTCCTATGCATTTTTTATTGGTGTGAAATTTTATTTCAGAACAGAATTCCTATGCATTTTTTATTTTTTTGGCATGAAATTTAATTTCAGAACAGAGTTCCCATGCATTTTTTTAAATTTCTGTTAATTTAATTTCAGAACAGAATTCTTATGCATTTTCTTTATTTATATTACATTTAATTTCAGAACAGAATTCCTATGCATTTTTTCTTTTTCTGTTAAATTTAATTTCAGAACAGAATTCCTATTCATTTTTTTTAAAATTTCTGTTAAATTTAATTTCAGAACAGAATTCGTATGCATTTTTATTTATGCAAAATTTAATATCAGAACAGAATTTCTAGGCATTTTGTTTATTTTTTGGGTGTGAAATTTAATTTCAGAACAGAATTCCTATGCATTTTTTATTGATGTAAAATTTAATATCAGAACAGAATTTCTATGGCTTCTATATTTTTTTGGTGTGAAATTTAATTTCAGAACAGAATTCTTATGCATTTTTTATTGATGTTAAATTAAATTTCAGAACAGAATTCCTATGCATTTTTTATTGATGTTAAATTTAATTTCAAAACAGAATTCCTATGCATTGTTTATTGAAGTGAAATTTAATTTCAGAACAGAATTCTTATGCATTTTTTATTGATGTGGAATTTAATTTCAAAACAGAATTCCTATGCATTTTTTATTCATGTTAAATTAAATTTCAAGACAGAATCTCTATGAATTTTTGATTTTTTTGGTATGAAATTTAATTTCAGAACAGAGTTCTCATGCATTTTTTTATTTCTGTTAAATTTAATTTCAGAACAGAATTCCTTTGCATTTTCTTTATTTCTATTACATTTAATTTCAGAACAAAATTCCTATGCATTTTTTCTATTTCTGTTAAATTTGATTTCAGAACAGAATTCCTATGCATTTCTATTGATGTTGAATTTAATTTCAGAACAGAGTTCCGCGCATTTTTTTTTATTTCTATTAAATTTAATTTCAGAACAGAATTCCTAGGCATTTTTCTATTTCTTTTAAATTTAATTTCAGAACAGAATTCCTATGCCTTTTTATTGATGTTTGATTTAATTTCAGAACAGAATTCCTATTCATTTTTTTTTATTTCCGTTAAATTCAATTTCTGAACAGAATTCGTATGCATTTTTATTCATGTTAAATTTAATTTCAGAACAGAATTCTTATGCATTTTTTATTTATGTAAAATTTAATATCAGAACAGAATTTCTATGCCTTTTTTATTTTTTTGGTGTGAAATTTAATTTCAGAACAGAATTCCTATGCAATTTTTATTGATGTTAAATTAAATTTAAGGACAGAATTCCTATGCATTTTTTATTCATGTTGAATTTAATTTCAGAACAGAATTCCTATGCATTTTTTATTGGTGTTAAATTTTATTTTAGAACAGAATTCCTATGCATTTTTTATTCATGTTAAATTTAATTTCAAGACAGAATTCCTATGCATTTTTTATTTTTTTGGCATGAAATTTAATTTCGGAACAGAGTTCCCATGCATTTTTTTAAATTTCTGTTAATTTAATTTCAGAACAGAATTCTTATGCATTTTCTTTATTTATATTACATTTAATTTCAGAACAGAATTCCTATGCATTTTTTCTTTTTCTGTTAAATTTAATTTCAGAACAGAATTCCTATTCATTTTTTTTTAAATTTCTGTTAAATTTAATTTCAGAACAGAATTCGTATGCATTTTTATTTATGCAAAATTTAATATCAGAACAGAATTTCTAGGCATTTTGTTTATTTTTTGGGTGTGAAATTTAATTTCAGAACAGAATTCCTATGCATTTTTTATTGATGTTAAATTTAATTTCAGAACAGAGTTCTTATGCATTTTTTTATTTATGTTTAATGAAATTTCAGAACAGATTTCCTATGCATTTTTTTTATTTACATTACATTAAATTAAAGAACAGAATTCCTATGAATTTTTCTATTTCTGTTAAATTTAATTTCAGAACAGAATTCCGATGCATTTTTTATTGATGTTTAATTCAATTTCAGAACAGAATTCCAATCCTTTTTTTTTTATTTACGTTAAATTTAATTTCAGAACAGAATTCCTATGAATTTTTTATTTTTTTGGTGTGAAATTTTATTTCAGAACAGAATTCCTATGCATTTTTTATTGACGTGAAATTAAATTTAAGGACAGAATTCCTACGTATTTTTTATTCATGTTAAATTTAATTTCAGAACAGAATTCCTATGCATTTTGTATTGATGTGAAATTTAATTTCAGAACAGAATTCTTATGCATTTTTCATTCATGTTAAATTTAATTTCAGAACAGAATTCCTATGCATTTTCTTTATTTCTATTACATTTAATTTCAGAACAGAATTCCTATGCATTTTTTCTATTTCTGTTAAATTTAATTTCAGAACAGAATTCCTATGCATTTTTATTGATGTTGGATTTAATTTCAGAACAGAATTCCTATTCATTTTTTTTTTATTTCTGTTAAATTTAATTTCAGAACAGAATTCGTATGCATTTTTATTTATGTTAAATTTAATTTCAGAACAGAATTCGTATGCATTTTTTATTTATGTAAAATTTAATATCAGAACAGAATTTCTATGGCTTCTATATTTTTTTGGTGTGAAATTTAATTTCAGAACAGAATTCTTATGCATTTTTTATTGATGTTAAATTAAATTTCAGAACAGAATTCCTATGCATTTTTTATTGATGTTAAATTTAATTTCAAAACAGAATTCCTATGCATTTTTTATTGGTGTGAAATTTTTTTTCATAACAGAATTCCTATGCATTTTTTATTCATGTTAAATTTTATTTCAAGACAGAATTCCAATGCATTTTTTATATTTTTGGCATGAAATTTAATTTCAGAACAGAGTTCCCATGCATTTTTTTTTATTTCTGTTAAATTTAATTTCAGAACAGAATTCCTATGCATTTTCTTTATTTCTATTACATGTAATTTCTAAACAGAATTCCTATGTATTTTTTCTATTTCTGTTAAATTTAATTTCAGAACAGAATTCCTATGAATTATTTTATTTATGTTAAATTTAATTTCAGAACAGAATTTCTATGCATTTTTTTATTTATGTTAAATTAAATTTCGCAAAAGAATTCCTATGCATTTTTTTTATTTCCATTACATTTAATTTAAGAACAGAATCCTATGCATTTTTTCTATTTCTGTTAAATTTAATTTCAGAACAGAATTCCGATGCATTTTTTTTATTGATGTTGAATTCAATTTCAGAACAGAATTCCTATACATTTATTTTATTTATGTAAAATTTAATTTCAGAACAGAATTCCTATGCATTTTTTATTGATGTTAAATTTAATTTCAGAACAGAATTCCTATGCATTCTTTTTATTTATGTGAAATTTAATTTCAGAACAGAATTCCTATGCATTTTTTATTGCTGTTTAATTCAATTTCAGAACAGAATTTCTATGCATTTTTTTTATTAATGTTAAATTAAATTTAAGGACAGTATTCCTATGCATTTTTTATTAATGTTAAATTTAATTTCAGAACAGAATTCCTATGTAGTTTTTATTTATGTTAAATTTTATTTCAAGACAGAACTCCTATGCATTTTTTATTTTTTTAGTGTGAAATTTAATTTCAGAACAGAGTTCCCATGCATTTTTTTTATTTCTGTTAAATTTAATTGCAGAACAGAATTCCTATGCATTTTCTTTATTTCTATTACATTTAATTTCAGAACAGAATTCCTATGCATTTTTCTATTTCTGTTAAATTTAATTTCAGAACAGAATTCCTATGCATTTTTATTGATGTGAGATTTAATTTCAGAACAGAATTCTTATGCATTTTGTATTTATGTAAAATTTAATATCAGAACAGATATTTTATGCCTTTTTATTTTTTTGGTGTCAAATTTAATTTCAGAACAGAATTCCTATGCATTTTTTATTTCTTTTAAATTTAATTTCAGAACAGAATTCCTATGCATTTTTTTCTGTATTATTTAATTTCAGAACAGAATTCCTATGCATTTTTTATTTCTGTTAAATTTAATTTCAGAACAGAATTTTTATGCATTTTTTATTTATGTTAAATTTATTTTCAGAACAGAATTCCCATGCATGTTTTTTTATTTATGTCAAATTTAATTTCAGAACAGAATTCTTATGCATTTTTTATTGATGTGGAATTTTATTTCAAAACAGAATTCCTATGCATTTTTTATTCATGTTAAATTAAATTTCAAGACAGAATCTCTATGAATTTTTGATTTTTTTGGTATGAAATTTAATTTCAGAACAGAGTTCTCATGCATTTTTTTATTTCTGTTAAATTTAATTTCAGAACAGAATTCCTTTGCATTTTCTTTATTTCTATTACATTTAATTTCAGAACAAAATTCCTATGCATTTTTTCTATTTCTGTTAAATTTAATTTCAGAACAGAATTCCTATGCATTTCTATTGATGTTGAATTTAATTTCAGAACAGAGTTCCGCGCATTTTATTTTATTTCTATTAAATTTAATTTCAGAACAGAATTCCTAGGCATTTTTCTATTTCTTTTAAATTTAATTTCAGAACAGAATTCCTATGCCTTTTTATTGATGTTGGATTTAATTTCAGAACAGAATTCCTATTCATTTTTTTTTTATTTCCGTTAAATTCAATTTCTGAACAGAATTCGTATGCATTTTTATTCATGTTCAATTTAATTTCAGAACAGAATTCTTATGCATTTTTTATTTATGTAAAATTTAATATCAGAACAGAATTTCTATGCCTTTTTTTATTTTTTTGGTGTGAAATTTAATTTCAGAACAGAATTCCTATGCAATTTTTATTGATGTTAAATTAAATTTAAGGACAGAATTCCTATGCATTTTTTATTCATGTTGAATTTAATTTCAGAACAGAATTCCTATGAATTTTTTATTTATGTTAAATTTAATTTCAGAACAGAATTCCTATGCATTTTTTCTATTTCTGTTAAATTTAATTTCAGAACAGCATTCCTATGCATTTTTATTGATGTTGGATTTAATTTGAGAACAGAATTCCTATTCATTTTTTTTTTATTTCTGTTAAATTTAATTTCAGAACAGAATTCGTATGCATTTTTATTTATGTTAAATTTAATTTCAGAACAGAATTCGTATGCATTTTTTATTTATGTAAAATTTAATATCAGAACAGAATTTCTATGGCTTCTATATTTTTTTGGTGTGAAATTTAATTTCAGAACAGAATTCTTATGCATTTTTTATTGATGTTAAATTAAATTTCAGAACAGAATTCCTATGCATTTTTTATTGATGTTAAATTTAATTTCAAAACAGAATTCCTATGCATTGTTTATTGAAGTGAAATTTAATTTAAGAACAGAATTCTTATGCATTTTTTATTGATGTGGAATTTAATTTCAAAACAGAATTCCTATGCATTTTTTATTCATGTTAAATTAAATTTCAAGACAGAATCTCTATGGATTTTTTATTTTTTTGGTATGAAATTTAATTTCAGAACAGAGTTCTCATGTATTTTTTTTATTTCTGTTAAATTTAATTTCAGAACAGAATTCCTTTGCATTTTCTTTATTTCTATTACATTTAATTTCAGAACAAAATTCCTATGCATTTTTTCTATTTCTGTTAAATTTAATTTCAGAACAGAATTCCTATGCATTTTTATTGATGTGAGATTTAATTTCAGAACAGAGTTCCGTGCTTTTTTTTAAATTTCTATTAAATTTAATTTCAGAACAGAATTCCTATGCATTTTTCTATTTCTTTTAAATTTAATTTCAGAACAGAATTCCTATGCCTTTTTATTGATGTTGGATTTAATTTCAGAACAGAATTCCTATTCATTTTTTTTTTATTTCCGTTAAATTCAATTTCTGAACAGAATTCGTATGCATTTTTATTCATGTTAAATTTAATTTCAGAACAGAATTCTTATGCATTTTTTAATTATGTAAAATTTAATATCAGAACAGAATTTCTATGCCTTTTTTATTTTTTTGGTGTGAAATTTAATTTCAGAACAGAATTCCTATGCAATTTTTATTGATGTTAAATTAAATTTAAGGACAGAATTCCTATGCATTTTTTATTCATGTTGAATTTAATTTCAGAACAGAATTCCTATGCATTTTTTATTTATGTTAAATTTAATTTCAGAACAGAATTCCTATGCATTTTTTATTGATGTTAAATTTAATTTCACAACAGAATTCCTATGCATTGTTTATTTATGTTAAATTTAATTTGTGAACAGAATTCCTATGCATTTTTTATTGATGTTAAATTTAATTTCAGAACAGAATTCCTATGCATTTTTTATTGATGTTAAATTTAATTTCAGAACAGAATTCCTATGCATTTTTTATTGGTTTGAAATTTTTTTTCATAACAGAATTCCTATGCATTTTTTATTCATGTTAAATTTTATTTCAAGACAGAATTCCAATGCATTTTTTATATTTTTGGCATGAAATTTAATTTCAGAACAGAGTTCCCATGCATTTTTTTTTATTTCTGTTAAATTTAATTTCAGAACAGAATTCCTATGCATTTTCTTTATTTCTATTACATGTAATTTCTAAACAGAATTCCTATGTATTTTTTCTATTTCTGTTAAATTTAATTTCAGAACAGAATTCCTATGCATTTTTTTATTTATGTTAAATTTAATTTCAGAACAGAATTTCTATGCATTTTTTTATTTATGTTAAATTAAATTTCGCAAAAGAATTCCTATGCATTTTTTTTATTTCCATTACATTTAATTTAAGAACAGAATCCTATGCATTTTTTCTATTTCTGTTAAATTTAATTTCAGAACAGAATTCCGATGCATTTTTTTTATTGATGTTGAATTCAATTTCAGAACAGAATTCCTATACATTTATTTTATTTATGTAAAATTTAATTTCAGAACAGAATTCCTATGCATTTTTTATTGATGTTTAATTTAATTTCAGAACAGAATTCCTATGCATTCTTTTTATTTATGTGAAATTTAATTTCAGAACAGAATTCCTATGCATTTTTTATTGCTGTTTAATTCAATTTCAGAACAGAATTTCTATGCATTTTTTTTATTAATGTTAAATTAAATTTAAGGACAGTATTCCTATGCATTTTTTATTAATGTTAAATTTAATTTCAGAACAGAATTCCTATGTAGTTTTTATTTATGTTAAATTTTATTTCAAGACAGAACTCCTATGCATTTTTTATTTTTTTAGTGTGAAATTTAATTTCAGAACAGAGTTCCCATGCATTTTTTTTATTTCTGTTAAATTTAATTGCAGAACAGAATTCCTATGCATTTTCTTTATTTCTATTACATTTAATTTCAGAACAGAATTCCTATGCATTTTTCTATTTCTGTTAAATTTAATTTCAGAACAGAATTCCTATGCATTTTTATTGATGTGAGATTTAATTTCAGAACAGAATTCTTATGCATTTTGTATTTATGTAAAATTTAATATCAGAACAGATATTTTATGCCTTTTTATTTTTTTGGTGTCAAATTTAATTTACGACCAGAATTCCTATGCATTTTTTATTTCTTTTAAATTTAATTTCAGAACAGAATTCCTATTCATTTTTTTTTTATTTCTGTTAAATTTAATTTCAGAACAGAATTCGTATGCATTTTTATTTATGTTAAATTTAATTTCAGAACAGAATTCGAATGCATTTTTTATTTATGTAAAATTTAATATCAGAACAGAATTTCTATGGCTTCTATATTTTTTTGGTGTGAAATTTAATTTCAGAACAGAATTCTTATGCATTTTTTATTGATGTTAAATCAAATTTCAGAACAGAATTCCTATGCATTTTTTATTGATGTTAAATTTAATTTCAAAACAGAATTCCTATGCATTGTTTATTGAAGTGAAATTTAATTTAAGAACAGAATTCTTATGCATTTTTTATTGATGTGGAATTTAATTTCAAAACAGAATTCCTATGCATTTTTTATTCATGTTAAATTAAATTTCAAGACAGAATCTCTATGGATTTTTTATTTTTTTGGTATGAAATTTAATTTCAGAACAGAGTTCTCATGTATTTTTTTTATTTCTGTTAAATTTAATTTCAGAACAGAATTCCTTTGCATTTTCTTTATTTCTATTACATTTAATTTCAGAACAAAATTCCTATGCATTTTTTCTATTTCTGTTAAATTTAATTTCAGAACAGAATTCCTATGCATTTCTATTGATGTTGAATTTAATTTCAGAACAGAGTTCCGTGCTTTTTTTTTAATTTCTATTAAATTTAATTTCAGAACAGAATTCCTATGCATTTTTCTATTTCTTTTAAATTTAATTTCAGAACAGAATTCCTATGCCTTTTTATTGATGTTGGATTTAATTTCAGAACAGAATTCCTATTAATTTTTTTTTTATTTCCGTTAAATTCAATTTCTGAACAGAATTCGTATGCATTTTTATTCATGTTAAATTTAATTTCAGAACAGAATTCTTATGCATTTTTTAATTATGTAAAATTTAATATCAGAACAGAATTTCTATGGCTTTTTTATTTTTTTGGTGTGAAATTTAAATTCAGAACAGAATTCCTATGCAATTTTTATTGATGTTAAATTAAATTTAAGGACAGAATTCCTATGCATTTTTTATTCATGTTGAATTTAATTTCAGAACAGAATTCCTATGCATTTTTTATTTATGTTAAATTTAATTTCAGAACAGAATTCCTATGCATTTTTTATTGATGTTAAATTTAATTTCACAACAGAATTCCTATGCATTGTTTATTTATGTTAAATTTAATTTGTGAACAGAATTCCTATGCATTTTTTATTGATGTTAAATTTAATTTCAGAACAGAATTCCTATGCATTTTTTATTGATGTTAAATTTAATTTCAGAACAGAATTCCTATGCATTTTTTATTGGTTTGAAATTTTTTTTCATAACAGAATTCCTATGCATTTTTTATTCATGTTAAATTTTATTTCAAGACAGAATTCCAATGCATTTTTTATATTTTTGGCATGAAATTTAATTTCAGAACAGAGTTCCCATGCATTTTTTTTTATTTCTGTTAAATTTAATTTCAGAACAGAATTCCTATGCATTTTCTTTATTTCTATTACATGTAATTTCTAAACAGAATTCCTATGTATTTTTTCTATTTCTGTTAAATTTAATTTCAGAACAGAATTCCTATGCATTTTTTTATTTATGTTAAATTTAATTTCAGAACAGAATTTCTATGCATTTTTTTATTTATGTTAAATTAAATTTCGCAAAAGAATTCCTATGCATTTTTTTTATTTCCATTACATTTAATTTAAGAACAGAATCCTATGCATTTTTTCTATTTCTGTTAAATTTAATTTCAGAACAGAATTCCGATGCATTTTTTTTATTGATGTTGAATTCAATTTCAGAACAGAATTCCTATACATTTATTTTATTTATGTAAAATTTAATTTCAGAACAGAATTCCTATGCATTTTTTATTGATGTTAAATTTAATTTCAGAACAGAATTCCTATGCATTCTTTTTATTTATGTGAAATTTAATTTCAGAACAGAATTCCTATGCATTTTTTATTGCTGTTTAATTCAATTTCAGAACAGAATTTCTATGCATTTTTTTTATTAATGTTAAATTAAATTTAAGGACAGTATTCCTATGCATTTTTTATTAATGTTAAATTTAATTTCAGAACAGAATTCCTATGTAGTTTTTATTTATGTTAAATTTTATTTCAAGACAGAACTCCTATGCATTTTTTATTTTTTTAGTGTGAAATTTAATTTCAGAACAGAGTTCCCATGCATTTTTTTTATTTCTGTTAAATTTAATTGCAGAACAGAATTCCTATGCATTTTCTTTATTTCTATTACATTTAATTTCAGAACAGAATTCCTATGCATTTTTCTATTTCTGTTAAATTTAATTTCAGAACAGAATTCCTATGCATTTTTATTGATGTGAGATTTAATTTCAGAACAGAATTCTTATGCATTTTGTATTTATGTAAAATTTAATATCAGAACAGATATTTTATGCCTTTTTATTTTTTTGGTGTCAAATTTAATTTACGACCAGAATTCCTATGCATTTTTTATTTCTTTTAAATTTAATTTCAGAACAGAATTCCTATTCATTTTTTTTTTATTTCTGTTAAATTTAATTTCAGAACAGAATTCGTATGCATTTTTATTTATGTTAAATTTAATTTCAGAACAGAATTCGAATGCATTTTTTATTTATGTAAAATTTAATATCAGAACAGAATTTCTATGGCTTCTATATTTTTTTGGTGTGAAATTTAATTTCAGAACAGAATTCTTATGCATTTTTTATTGATGTTAAATCAAATTTCAGAACAGAATTCCTATGCATTTTTTATTGATGTTAAATTTAATTTCAAAACAGAATTCCTATGCATTGTTTATTGAAGTGAAATTTAATTTAAGAACAGAATTCTTATGCATTTTTTATTGATGTGGAATTTAATTTCAAAACAGAATTCCTATGCATTTTTTATTCATGTTAAATTAAATTTCAAGACAGAATCTCTATGGATTTTTTATTTTTTTGGTATGAAATTTAATTTCAGAACAGAGTTCTCATGTATTTTTTTTATTTCTGTTAAATTTAATTTCAGAACAGAATTCCTTTGCATTTTCTTTATTTCTATTACATTTAATTTCAGAACAAAATTCCTATGCATTTTTTCTATTTCTGTTAAATTTAATTTCAGAACAGAATTCCTATGCATTTCTATTGATGTTGAATTTAATTTCAGAACAGAGTTCCGTGCTTTTTTTTTAATTTCTATTAAATTTAATTTCAGAACAGAATTCCTATGCATTTTTCTATTTCTTTTAAATTTAATTTCAGAACAGAATTCCTATGCCTTTTTATTGATGTTGGATTTAATTTCAGAACAGAATTCCTATTAATTTTTTTTTTATTTCCGTTAAATTCAATTTCTGAACAGAATTCGTATGCATTTTTATTCATGTTAAATTTAATTTCAGAACAGAATTCTTATGCATTTTTTAATTATGTAAAATTTAATATCAGAACAGAATTTCTATGCCTTTTTTATTTTTTTGGTGTGAAATTTAAATTCAGAACAGAATTCCTATGCAATTTTTATTGATGTTAAATTAAATTTAAGGACAGAATTCCTATGCATTTTTTATTCATGTTGAATTTAATTTCAGAACAGAATTCCTATGCATTTTTTATTTATGTTAAATTTAATTTCAGAACAGAATTCCTATGCATTTTTTATTGATGTTAAATTTAATTTCACAACAGAATTCCTATGCATTGTTTATTTATGTTAAATTTAATTTGTGAACAGAATTCCTATGCATTTTTTATTGATGTTAAATTTAATTTCAGAACAGAATTCCTATGCATTTTTTATTGATGTTAAATTTAATTTCAGAACAGAATTCCTATGCATTTTTTATTGGTGTGAAATTTTTTTTCATAACAGAATTCCTATGCATTTTTTATTCATGTTAAATTTTATTTCAAGACAGAATTCCAATGCATTTTTTATATTTTTGGCATGAAATTTAATTTCAGAACAGAGTTCCCATGCATTTTTTTTTATTTCTGTTAAATTTAATTTCAGAACAGAATTCCTATGCATTTTCTTTATTTCTATTACATGTAATTTCAGAACAGAATTCCTATGTATTTTTTCTATTTCTGTTAAATTTAATTTCAGAACAGAATTCCTATGCATTTTTTTATTTATGTTAAATTTAATTTCAGAACAGAATTTCTATGCATTTTTTTATTTATGTTAAATTAAATTTCGCAAAAGAATTCCTATGCATTTTTTTTATTTCCATTACATTTAATTTAAGAACAGAATCCTATGAATTTTTTCTATTTCTGTTAAATTTAATTTCAGAACAGAATTCCGATGCATTTTTTTTATTGATGTTGAATTCAATTTCAGAACAGAATTCCTATACATTTATTTTATTTATGTAAAATTTAATTTCAGAACAGAATTCCTATGCATTTTTTATTGATGTTAAATTTAATTTCTAAACAGAATTCCTATGCATTCTTTTTATTTATGTGAAATTTAATTTCAGAACAGAATTCCTATGCATTTTTTATTGCTGTTTAATTCAATTTCAGAACAGAATTTCTATGCATTTTTTTTATTAATGTTAAATTAAATTTAAGGACAGTATTCCTATGCATTTTTTATTAATGTTAAATTTAATTTCAGAACAGAATTCCTATGTAGTTTTTATTTATGTTAAATTTTATTTCAAGACAGAACTCCTATGCATTTTTTATTTTTTTAGTGTGAAATTTAATTTCAGAACAGAGTTCCCATGCATTTTTTTTATTTCTGTTAAATTTAATTGCAGAACAGAATTCCTATGCATTTTCTTTATTTCTATTACATTTAATTTCAGAACAGAATTCCTATGCATTTTTCTATTTCTGTTAAATTTAATTTCAGAACAGAATTCCTATGCATTTTTATTGATGTGAGATTTAATTTTAGAACAGAATTCTTATGCATTTTGTATTTATGTAAAATTTAATATCAGAACAGATATTTTATGCCTTTTTATTTTTTTGGTGTCTAATTTAATTTCAGAACAGAATTCCTATGCATTTTTTATTTCTTTTAAATTTAATTTCAGAACAGAATTCCTATGCATTTTTTTCTGTATTATTTAATTTCAGAACAGAATTCCTATGCATTTTTTATTTCTGTTAAATTTAATTTCAGAACAGAATTTTTATGCATTTTTTATTTATGTTAAATTTATTTTCAGAACAGAATTCCCATGCATGTTTTTTTATTTATGTCAAATTTAATTTCAGAACAGAATTCTTATGCATTTTTTATTGATGAGAAATTTAATTTCAGTACAGAATTCCTGTGCATTTTTATTGGTGTGAATTTTAATTTCAGAACAGAATTCCTATGCATTTTTTTATTTATGTTAAATTTAATTTCAGAACAGAATTTCTATGCATTTTTTTATTTATGTTAAATTAAATTTCGCAAAAGAATTCCTATGCATTTTTTTTATTTCCATTACATTTAATTTAAGAACAGAATCCTATGCATTTTTTCTATTTCTGTTAAATTTAATTTCAGAACAGAATTCCGATGCATTTTTTTTATTGATGTTGAATTCAATTTCAGAACAGAATTCCTATACATTTATTTTATTTATGTAAAATTTAATTTCAGAACAGAATTCCTATGCATTTTTTATTGATGTTTAATTTAATTTCAGAACAGAATTCCTATGCATTCTTTTTATTTATGTGAAATTTAATTTCAGAACAGAATTCCTATGCATTTTTTATTGCTGTTTAATTCAATTTCAGAACAGAATTTCTATGCATTTTTTTTATTAATGTTAAATTAAATTTAAGGACAGTATTCCTATGCATTTTTTATTAATGTTAAATTTAATTTCAGAACAGAATTCTTATGCATTTTTTATTGGTGTGAAATTTTATTTCAGAACAGAATTCCTATGCATTTTTTATTCATGTTAAATTTAATTTCAAGACAGAATTCCTATGCATTTTTTATTTTTTTGGCATGAAATTTAATTTTAGAACAGAGTTCCCATGCATTTTTTTTTTATTTCTGTTAAATTTAATTTCAGAACAGAATTCCTATGCATTTTCTTTATTTCTATTACATGTAATTTCAAAACAGAATTCCTATGTATTTTTTCTATTTCTGTTAAATTTAATTTCAGAACAGAATTCCTATGCATTTCTATTGATGTTGAATTTAATTTCAGAACAGAATTCCTATTCATTTTTATTTTCTTTCTGTTAAGTTTAATTTCAGAACAGAATTCTCATACATTTTTATTTCTGTTAAATTTAATTTCAGAACAGAATTCTTATGCATTATTTATTTATGTAAAATTTAATATCAGAACAGAATTTCTATGCATTTTTTATTTTTTTGGTGGGAAATTTTATTTCAGAACAGAGTTCCTATGCATTTTTTATTGATGGTAAATTAAATTTCGCAAAAGAATTCCTATGCATTTTTTTTATTTCCATTACATTTAATTTAAGAACAGAATCCTATGCATTTTTTTCTATTTCTGTTAAATTTAATTTCAGAACAGAATTCTGATGCATTTTTTTTATTGATGTTGAATTCAATTTCAGAACAGAATTCCTATACATTTATTTTATTTATGTAAAATTTAATTTCAGAACAGAATTCCTATGCATTTTTTATTGTTGTTAAATTTAATTTCAGAACAGAATTCTTATGCATTCTTTTTATTTATGTGAAATTTAATTTCAGAACAGAATTCCTATGCATTTTTTATTGATGTGGAATTTAATTTCAGAACAGAATTTCTATGCATTTTTTTATTAATGTTAAATTAAATTTAAGGACAGTATTCCTATGCATTTTTTATTAATGTTAAATTTAATTTCAGAACAGAATTCCTGTGTAGTTTTTATTTATGTTAAATTTTATTTCAAGACAGAACTCCTATGCATTTTTTATTTTTTTAGTGTGAAATTTAATTTCAGAACAGAGTTCCCATGCATTTTTTTTTATTTCTGTTAAATTTAATTTCAGAACAGAATTCCTATGCATTTTCTTTATTTCTATTACATTTAATTTCAGAACAGAATTCCTATGCATTTTTATTGATGTGAGATTTAATTTCAGAACAGAATTCCTATTCATTTTCTTTTAATTTCTGTTAAATTTAATTTCAGAACAGAATTCCTATGCCTTTTGTATTTATGTAAAGTTTAATATCAGAACAGATATTTTATGCCTTTTTTATTTTTTTGGTGTCAAATTTAAATTCAGAACAGAATTCCTATGCATTTTTTATTTATGTTAAATTTAATTTCAGAACAGGATTCCTATGCATTTTTTTCTGTATTATTTAATTTCAGAACAGAATTCCAATGCATTTTTTATTTCTGTTAAATTTAATTTCAGAACAGAATTTTTATGCATTTTTTATTTATGTTAAATTTAATTTCAGAACAGAATTCCCATGCATGTTTTTTTATTTATGTTAAATTTAATTTATGAACAGTATTCCTATGGATTTTTTTATTAATGTTAAATTAAATTTCAGAACAGAATTTCCATGCATTTTTTATTTATGTTAAATTTAATTTCAGAACAGAATTCCTATGCATTTTTTATTGATGTTAAATTTAATTTCAGAACAGAATTCCTATGCATTTTTTATTGATGTTAAATTTAATTTCAGAACAGAATTCCTATGCATTTTTTTATTCATGTTAAATTTAATTTCAGAACAGAATTCCTATGCATTTTTCATTGAAGTGAAATTTAATTTCAGAACAGAATTCCTATGCATTTTTCATTGCAGTAAAATTTAATTTCAGAACAGAATTCCTATGCATTTTTCATTGAAGTAAAATTTAATTTCAGAACAGAATTCCTATGCATTTTTTTATTCATGTTAAATTTAATTGATGAACAGTGTTCCTATAGATTTTTTATTGATGTTGAATTAAATTTTAGAACAGAATTTCCATGCGTTTTTCATTTATGTTAAATTTAATTTCAGAACAGAATTACCAAGCATTTTTTATTCATGTTAAATTTAATTTCAGAAAAGAATTCGTATGCATTTTTTATTGGTGTGAAATTTAATTTCAGAACAGAATTCCTATGCATTTCTATTGATGTTGAATTTAATTTCAGAACAGAATTCCTATTCATTTTTATTTTCTTTCTGTTAAGTTTAATTTCAGAACAGAATTCTCATACATTTTTATTTCTGTTAAATTTAATTTCAGAACAGAATTCTTATGCATTATTTATTTATGTAAAATTTAATATCAGAACAGAATTTCTATGCATTTTTTATTTTTTTGGTGGGAAATTTTATTTCAGAACAGAGTTCCTATGCATTTTTTATTGATGGTAAATTAAATTTCGCAAAAGAATTCCTATGCATTTTTTTTATTTCCATTACATTTAATTTAAGAACAGAATCCTATGCATTTTTTTCTATTTCTGTTAAATTTAATTTCAGAACAGAATTCTGATGCATTTTTTTTATTGATGTTGAATTCAATTTCAGAACAGAATTCCTATACATTTATTTTATTTATGTAAAATTTAATTTCAGAACAGAATTCCTATGCATTTTTTATTGTTGTTAAATTTAATTTCAGAACAGAATTCTTATGCATTCTTTTTATTTATGTGAAATTTAATTTCAGAACAGAATTCCTATGCATTTTTTATTGATGTGGAATTTAATTTCAGAACAGAATTTCTATGCATTTTTTTATTAATGTTAAATTAAATTTAAGGACAGTATTCCTATGCATTTTTTATTAATGTTAAATTTAATTTCAGAACAGAATTCCTGTGTAGTTTTTATTTATGTTAAATTTTATTTCAAGACAGAACTCCTATGCATTTTTTATTTTTTTAGTGTGAAATTTAATTTCAGAACAGAGTTCCCATGCATTTTTTTTTATTTCTGTTAAATTTAATTTCAGAACAGAATTCCTATGCATTTTCTTTATTTCTATTACATTTAATTTCAGAACAGAATTCCTATGCATTTTTATTGATGTGAGATTTAATTTCAGAACAGAATTCCTATTCATTTTCTTTTAATTTCTGTTAAATTTAATTTCAGAACAGAATTCCTATGCCTTTTGTATTTATGTAAAGTTTAATATCAGAACAGATATTTTATGCCTTTTTTATTTTTTTGGTGTCAAATTTAAATTCAGAACAGAATTCCTATGCATTTTTTATTTATGTTAAATTTAATTTCAGAACAGGATTCCTATGCATTTTTTTCTGTATTATTTAATTTCAGAACAGAATTCCAATGCATTTTTTATTTCTGTTAAATTTAATTTCAGAACAGAATTTTTATGCATTTTTTATTTATGTTAAATTTAATTTCAGAACAGAATTCCCATGCATGTTTTTTTATTTATGTTAAATTTAATTTATGAACAGTATTCCTATGGATTTTTTTATTAATGTTAAATTAAATTTCAGAACAGAATTTCCATGCATTTTTTATTTATGTTAAATTTAATTTCAGAACAGAATTCCTATGCATTTTTTATTGATGTTAAATTTAATTTCAGAACAGAATTCCTATGCATTTTTTATTGATGTTAAATTTAATTTCAGAACAGAATTCCTATGCATTTTTTTATTCATGTTAAATTTAATTTCAGAACAGAATTCCTATGCATTTTTCATTGAAGTGAAATTTAATTTCAGAACAGAATTCCTATGCATTTTTCATTGCAGTAAAATTTAATTTCAGAACAGAATTCCTATGCATTTTTCATTGAAGTAAAATTTAATTTCAGAACAGAATTCCTATGCATTTTTTTATTCATGTTAAATTTAATTGATGAACAGTGTTCCTATAGATTTTTTATTGATGTTGAATTAAATTTTAGAACAGAATTTCCATGCGTTTTTCATTTATGTTAAATTTAATTTCAGAACAGAATTACCAAGCATTTTTTATTCATGTTAAATTTAATTTCAGAAAAGAATTCGTATGCATTTTTTATTGGTGTGAAATTTAATTTCAGAACAGAATTCCTATGCATTTCTATTGATGTTGAATTTAATTTCAGAACAGAATTCCTATTCATTTTTATTTTCTTTCTGTTAAGTTTAATTTCAGAACAGAATTCTCATACATTTTTATTTCTGTTAAATTTAATTTCAGAACAGAATTCTTATGCATTATTTATTTATGTAAAATTTAATATCAGAACAGAATTTCTATGCATTTTTTATTTTTTTGGTGGGAAATTTTATTTCAGAACAGAGTTCCTATGCATTTTTTATTGATGGTAAATTAAATTTCGCAAAAGAATTCCTATGCATTTTTTTTATTTCCATTACATTTAATTTAAGAACAGAATCCTATGCATTTTTTTCTATTTCTGTTAAATTTAATTTCAGAACAGAATTCTGATGCATTTTTTTTATTGATGTTGAATTCAATTTCAGAACAGAATTCCTATACATTTATTTTATTTATGTAAAATTTAATTTCAGAACAGAATTCCTATGCATTTTTTATTGTTGTTAAATTTAATTTCAGAACAGAATTCTTATGCATTCTTTTTATTTATGTGAAATTTAATTTCAGAACAGAATTCCTATGCATTTTTTATTGATGTGGAATTTAATTTCAGAACAGAATTTCTATGCATTTTTTTATTAATGTTAAATTAAATTTAAGGACAGTATTCCTATGCATTTTTTATTAATGTTAAATTTAATTTCAGAACAGAATTCCTGTGTAGTTTTTATTTATGTTAAATTTTATTTCAAGACAGAACTCCTATGCATTTTTTATTTTTTTAGTGTGAAATTTAATTTCAGAACAGAGTTCCCATGCATTTTTTTTTATTTCTGTTAAATTTAATTTCAGAACAGAATTCCTATGCATTTTCTTTATTTCTATTACATTTAATTTCAGAACAGAATTCCTATGCATTTTTATTGATGTGAGATTTAATTTCAGAACAGAATTCCTATTCATTTTCTTTTAATTTCTGTTAAATTTAATTTCAGAACAGAATTCCTATGCCTTTTGTATTTATGTAAAGTTTAATATCAGAACAGATATTTTATGCCTTTTTTATTTTTTTGGTGTCAAATTTAAATTCAGAACAGAATTCCTATGCATTTTTTATTTATGTTAAATTTAATTTCAGAACAGGATTCCTATGCATTTTTTTCTGTATTATTTAATTTCAGAACAGAATTCCAATGCATTTTTTATTTCTGTTAAATTTAATTTCAGAACAGAATTTTTATGCATTTTTTATTTATGTTAAATTTAATTTCAGAACAGAATTCCCATGCATGTTTTTTTATTTATGTTAAATTTAATTTATGAACAGTATTCCTATGGATTTTTTTATTAATGTTAAATTAAATTTCAGAACAGAATTTCCATGCATTTTTTATTTATGTTAAATTTAATTTCAGAACAGAATTCCTATGCATTTTTTATTGATGTTAAATTTAATTTCAGAACAGAATTCCTATGCATTTTTTATTGATGTTAAATTTAATTTCAGAACAGAATTCCTATGCATTTTTTTATTCATGTTAAATTTAATTTCAGAACAGAATTCCTATGCATTTTTCATTGAAGTGAAATTTAATTTCAGAACAGAATTCCTATGCATTTTTCATTGCAGTAAAATTTAATTTCAGAACAGAATTCCTATGCATTTTTCATTGAAGTAAAATTTAATTTCAGAACAGAATTCCTATGCATTTTTTTATTCATGTTAAATTTAATTGATGAACAGTGTTCCTATAGATTTTTTATTGATGTTGAATTAAATTTTAGAACAGAATTTCCATGCGTTTTTCATTTATGTTAAATTTAATTTCAGAACAGAATTACCAAGCATTTTTTATTCATGTTAAATTTAATTTCAGAAAAGAATTCGTATGCATTTTTTATTGGTGTGAAATTTAATTTCAGAACAGAATTCCTATGCATTTTTATTGATGTTAAATTACATTTCAGTACAGAATTCGTATGCGTTTTTTTTATTTATGTCAAATTTAATTTCAGAACAGAATTCCTATGCATTTTTTATTGATGTCAAATTTAATTTCAGAACAGAATTCCTATGCATTTTTATTGGTGTGAAATTTAATTTCAGAACAGAATTCCTATGCATTTTTATTGGTGTGAAATTTAATTTCAGAACAGAATTCCTATGCATCTTTTATTTATGTTAAATTTAATTTCAGAACAGAATTCCTATGCATTTTTATTGATGTTAAATTACATTTCAGTACAGAATTCGTATGCGTTTTTTTTATTTATGTCAAATTTAATTTCAGAACAGAATTCCTATGCATTTTTATTGGTGTGAAATTTAATTTCAGAACAGAATTCCTATGCATCTTTTATTTATGTTAAATTTAATTTCAGAACAGAATTCCTATGCATTTTTATTGATGTTAAATTACATTTCAGTACAGAATTCGTATGCGTTTTTTTTATTTATGTCAAATTTAATTTCAGAACAGAATTCCTGTGCATTTTTATTGGTGTGAAATTTAATTTCAGAACAGAATTCCTATGCATTTTTATTCATGTTAAATTTAATTTCAGAACAGAATTCCTATGCATTTTTATTGATGTTAAATTACATTTCAGTACAGAATTCGTATGCGTTTTTTTTATTTATGTCAAATGTAATTTCAGAACAGAATTCCTGTGCATTTTTATTGGTGTGAAATTTAATTTCAGAACAGAATTACTATGCATCTTTTATTTATGTTAAATTTAATTTCAGAACAGAATTCCTATGCATTTTTTTTTATTTTTTAGGTGTGAAATTTAATTTCAGAACAGAACTCCTATGCATTTTTATTGGTGTGAAATTTAATTCCAGAACAGAATTCCTATGCATTTTTTATTGGTGTGAAATTTAATTTCAGAACAGAATCCGTATGCATTTTTTATTGATGTTAAATTTAATTTCAGAACAGAATTCCTATGCATTTTTTCTATTTCTGTTAAATTTAATTTCAGAACAGAATTCTTTTGCATTTTTATTGATGTTGGATTTAATTTCAGAACAGAATTCCTATTCATTTTCTTTTGATTTCTGTTAAATTTAATTTCAGAGCAGAATTCCTATGCATTTTTTATTTATGTTAAATTTCACACCAATAAAAAATGCATAGGAATTCTGTTCTGGAATTAAATTTCACACCAATAAAAATGCATAGGAGTTCTGTTCTGAAATTAAATTTCACACCTAAAAAATAAAAAAAAATGCATAGGAATTCTGTTCTGAAATTAAATTTAACATAAATAAAAGATGCATAGTAATTCTGTTCTGAAATTAAATTTCACACCAATAAAAATGCACAGGAATTCTGTTCTGAAATTACATTTGACATAAATAAAAAAAACGCATACGAATTCTGTACTGAAATGTAATTTAACATCAATAAAAATGCATAGGAATTCTGTTCTGAAATTAAATTTAACATGAATAAAAATGCATAGGAATTCTGTTCTGAAATTAAATTTCACACCAATAAAAATGCACAGGAATTCTGTTCTGAAATTAAATTTGACATAAATAAAAAAAACGCATACGAATTCTGTACTGAAATGTAATTTAACATCAATAAAAATGCATAGGAATTCTGTTCTGAAATTAAATTTAACATAAATAAAAGATGCATAGGAATTCTGTTCTGAAATTAAATTTCACACCAATAAAAATGCATAGGAATTCTGTTCTGAAATTAAATTTGACATAAATAAAAAAAACGCATACGAATTCTGTACTGAAATGTAATTTAACATCAATAAAAATGCATAGGAATTCTGTTCTGAAATTAAATTTAACATAAATAAAAGATGCATAGGAATTCTGTTCTGAAATTAAATTTCACACCAATAAAAATGCATAGGAATTCTGTTCTGAAATTAAATTTCACACCAATAAAAATGCATAGGAATTCTGTTCTGAAATTAAATTTGACATCAATAAAAAATGCATAGGAATTCTGTTCTGAAATTAAATTTGACATAAATAAAAAAAACGCATACGAATTCTGTACTGAAATGTAATTTAACATCAATAAAAATGCATAGGAATTCTGTTCTGAAATTAAATTTCACACCAATAAAAAATGCATACGAATTCTTTTCTGAAATTAAATTTAACATGAATAAAAAATGCTTGGTAATTCTGTTCTGAAATTAAATTTAACATAAATGAAAAACGCATGGAAATTCTGTTCTAAAATTTAATTCAACATCAATAAAAAATCTATAGGAACACTGTTCATCAATTAAATTTAACATGAATAAAAAAATGCATAGGAATTCTGTTCTGAAATTAAATTTTACTTCAATGAAAAATGCATAGGAATTCTGTTCTGAAATTAAATTTTACTGCAATGAAAAATGCATAGGAATTCTGTTCTGAAATTAAATTTCACTTCAATGAAAAATGCATAGGAATTCTGTTCTGAAATTAAATTTAACATGAATAAAAAAATGCATAGGAATTCTGTTCTGAAATTAAATTTAACATCAATAAAAAATGCATAGGAATTCTGTTCTGAAATTAAATTTAACATCAATAAAAAATGCATAGGAATTCTGTTCTGAAATTAAATTTAACATAAATAAAAAATGCATGGAAATTCTGTTCTGAAATTTAATTTAACATTAATAAAAAAATCCATAGGAATACTGTTCATAAATTAAATTTAACATAAATAAAAAAACATGCATGGGAATTCTGTTCTGAAATTAAATTTAACATAAATAAAAAATGCATAAAAATTCTGTTCTGAAATTAAATTTAACAGAAATAAAAAATGCATTGGAATTCTGTTCTGAAATTAAATAATACAGAAAAAAATGCATAGGAATCCTGTTCTGAAATTAAATTTAACATAAATAAAAAATGCATAGGAATTCTGTTCTGAATTTAAATTTGACACCAAAAAAATAAAAAAGGCATAAAATATCTGTTCTGATATTAAACTTTACATAAATACAAAAGGCATAGGAATTCTGTTCTGAAATTAAATTTAACAGAAATTAAAAGAAAATGAATAGGAATTCTGTTCTGAAATTAAATCTCACATCAATAAAAATGCATAGGAATTCTGTTCTGAAATTAAATGTAATAGAAATAAAGAAAATGCATAGGAATTCTGTTCTGAAATTAAATTTAACAGAAATAAAAAAAAATGCATGGGAACTCTGTTCTGAAATTAAATTTCACACTAAAAAAATAAAAAATGCATAGGAGTTCTGTCTTGAAATAAAATTTAACATAAATAAAAACTACACAGGAATTCTGTTCTGAAATTAAATTTAACATTAATAAAAAATGCATAGGAATACTGTCCTTAAATTTAATTTAACATTAATAAAAAAATGCATAGAAATTCTGTTCTGAAATTAAATTCCACATCAATGAAAAATGCATAGGAATTCTGTTCTGAAATTAAATTTAACATGAATAAAAAAATGCATAGGAATTCTGTTCTGAAATTAAATTTAACATCAATAAAAAATGCATAGGAATTCTGTTCTGAAATTAAATTTAACATCAATAAAAAATGCATAGGAATTCTGTTCTGAAATTAAATTTAACATAAATAAAAAATGCATGGAAATTCTGTTCTGAAATTTAATTTAACATTAATAAAAAAATCCATAGGAATACTGTTCATAAATTAAATTTAACATAAATAAAAAAACATGCATGGGAATTCTGTTCTGAAATTAAATTTAACATAAATAAAAAATGCATAAAAATTCTGTTCTGAAATTAAATTTAACAGAAATAAAAAATGCATTGGAATTCTGTTCTGAAATTAAATAATACAGAAAAAAATGCATAGGAATCCTGTTCTGAAATTAAATTTAACATAAATAAAAAATGCATAGGAATTCTGTTCTGAATTTAAATTTGACACCAAAAAAATAAAAAAGGCATAAAATATCTGTTCTGATATTAAACTTTACATAAATACAAAAGGCATAGGAATTCTGTTCTGAAATTAAATTTAACAGAAATTAAAAGAAAATGAATAGGAATTCTGTTCTGAAATTAAATCTCACATCAATAAAAATGCATAGGAATTCTGTTCTGAAATTAAATGTAATAGAAATAAAGAAAATGCATAGGAATTCTGTTCTGAAATTAAATTTAACAGAAATAAAAAAAAATGCATGGGAACTCTGTTCTGAAATTAAATTTCACACTAAAAAAATAAAAAATGCATAGGAGTTCTGTCTTGAAATAAAATTTAACATAAATAAAAACTACACAGGAATTCTGTTCTGAAATTAAATTTAACATTAATAAAAAATGCATAGGAATACTGTCCTTAAATTTAATTTAACATTAATAAAAAAATGCATAGAAATTCTGTTCTGAAATTAAATTCCACATCAATAAAAAATGCATAGGAATTCTGTTCTGAAATTAAATTTCACATAAATAAAAAGAATGCATAAGAATTCTGTTCTGAAATTAAATTTAACAACAATAAAAAATGCATAGGAATTCTGTTCTGAAATTAAATTTTACATAAATAAAATAAATGTATAGGAATTCTGTTCTGAAATTGAATTCAACATCAATAAAAAAAATGCATCAGAATTCTGTTCTGAAATTAAATTTAACAGAAATAGAAAAAAATGCATAGGATTCTGTTCTTAAATTAAATGTAATGGAAATAAAAAAAATGCATAGGAATTCTTTTGCGAAATTTAATTTACCATCAATAAAAAATGCATAGGAACTCTGTTCTGAAATAAAATTTCCCACCAAAAAAATAAAAAATGCATAGAAATTCTGTTCTGATATTAAATTTTACATAAATAAATAATGCATAAGAATTCTGTTCTGAAATTAAATTTAACAGAAATAAAAATGTATGAGAATTCTGTTCTGAAATTAAACTTAACAGAAAGAAAATAAAAATGAATAGGAATTCTGTTCTGAAATTAAATTCAACATCAATAGAAATTTTTTTATTGGTGTGAAATTTAATTTCAGAACAGAATCCGTATGCATTTTTTATTGATGTTAAATTTAATTTCAGAACAGAATTCCTATGCATTTTTTCTATTTCTGTTAAATTTAATTTCAGAACAGAATTCTTTTGCATTTTTATTGATGTTGGATTTAATTTCAGAACAGAATTCCTATTCATTTTCTTTTGATTTCTGTTAAATTTAATTTCAGAGCAGAATTCCTATGCATTTTTTATTTATGTTAAATTTAATTTCAGAACAGAATTCCTATGCATTTTTTATTTCTGTTAAATTTTATTTCAGAACAGAATTCCTATGTATTTTTTATTTATGTTAAATTTAATTTCAGAACAGAATTCCTATGCATGTTTTTTATTCATGTTAAATTTAATTTATGAACAGTATTCCTATGGATTTTTTTTATTTATGTTAAATTAAATTTCAGAACAGAATTTCCATGCATTATTTATTGATGTGAAATTTAATTTCAGAACAGAATACCTATACATTTTTTATTGGTCTGAAATTTAATTTCAGAACAGAATTCTTATGCATTTTTTATTGATGTTAAAGTCGATTTCAGAACAGAATTCCTATGCATTTTTTTTATTTTTAGATGTGAAATTTAATTTCAGAACAGAATTCCTATGCATTTTTTATTTATGTCAATAATAATTTCAGAACAGAATTCTTATGCATTTTTCATTCATGTTAAATTTAATTTAAGAACAGAATTCATATGCATTTTTTATTTCTGTAAACTTATATTTCAGAACAGAATTCCTATGCATCTTTTTTATTTCTTTTAAATTTAATTTCAGAACAGAATTCCTATGCATTTTTTATTCATGTAAAATTTAATTTCAGAACTGAATTCCTATGTATTTTTTTTATTTCTTTTAAATTTAATTTCAGAACTGAATTCCTATGCATCTTTTTTATTTCTTTTAAATTTAATTACAGAACAGAATTCCTATACATTTTTTCTGTAAAATTTAATTTCAGAACTGAATTCCTATGCATTTTTTATTCATGTTATATTTAATTTCAGAACAGAATTCCTATGCATTGTTTATTGAAGTGAAATTTAATTTCAGAACAGAATTCCTATGCATTCTTTTTATTTATGTTAAATTTAATTCTATGAACAGTATTCCTATGCATTTTTTATTGATGTTAAATTAAGTTTCAAGAAAAGAATTTCCATGCATTTTTTATTGATGTTAAATTTAATTACAGAACAGAATTTTCATGAATTTTTTTTTATTTTTGTTAAATTTTATTTCAGAACAGAATTCCTATGCATTTTTTATTTATGTTACATTTAGTTGTTCAACAGAGTGCCTATACATTTTATATTAATGTTAAATTGAATTTCAGAACAGAATTCCTATGCATTTTTTATTTATGTTACATTTATTTGTAGAACAGAAGTCTTATGCATTTTTTATTTATGTTACATTTAGTTGTAGAAAAGAATTCCTATGCATTTTTTATTTATGTTACATTTAGTTGTAGAAAAGAATTCCTATGCGTTTTTTTATTTATATTACATTTAGTTGTAGAAAAGAATTCCTATGCATTTTTTATTCATGTTACATTTAGTTGTAGAAAAGAATTCCTATGCGTTTTTTATTTAAGTTTACATTTAGTTGTAAAAATCAATTCCTATACATTTTTTATTTATGTTACATTTAGTTTTAGAAAGAATTCCTATGCATTTTTTATTAATGTTAAATTTAATTTCAGAACACAATTCCTATGCATTTTTTATTTATGTTACATTTAGTTTTAGAAAAGAATTCCTATGCGTTTTTTTATTTATATTACATTTAGTTGTAGAACAGAATTCCTATGCATTTTTTATTTATGTTACATTTAGTTGTAGAAAAAAATTCCTATGCGTTTTTATTTATGTTACATTTAGTTGTAGAACAGAATTCCTATGCATTTTTATTTATGTTACATTTAGTTGTAGAAAAGAATTCTTATGCGTTTTTTATTTAAGTTTACATTTCAGTTGTAGAAAAGAATTCCTATGCGTTTTTTATTTATGTTACATTTAGTTGTAGAACAGAATTCATATGCATTTTTTATTTATGTTACATTTAGTTGTAGAACAGAATTCATATGCATTTTTTATTTATGTTACATTTAGTTGTAGAAAAGAATTCTTATGCGTTTTTTATTTAAGTTTACATTTAAGTTGTAGAAAAGAATTCATATGCATTTTTTATTTATGTTACATTTAGTTGTAGAACAGAATTCATATGCATTTTTTATTGATGTTACATTTAGTTGTAGAACAGAATTCATATGCATTTTTTATTTATGTTACATTTAGTTGTAGAACTGAATTCCTATGCATTTTTATTTATGTTACATTTAGTTGTAGAAAAGAATTCTTATGCGTTTTTTATTTAAGTTTACATTTCAGTTGTAGAAAAGAATTCCTATGCGTTTTTTATTTATGTTACATTTAGTTGTAGAACAGAATTCATATGCATTTTTTATTTATGTTACATTTAGTTGTAGAACAGAATTCATATGCATCTTTTATTTATCTTACATTTAGTTG
Source organism: Sepiola atlantica (assembly GCA_963556195.1). Lineage (NCBI taxonomy): Eukaryota > Metazoa > Mollusca > Cephalopoda > Sepiida > Sepiolidae > Sepiola > Sepiola atlantica. The sequence continues at coordinate 58,715,009 of OY744521.1, forward strand.
TAGAACAGAATTTCTATGCATTTTTTATTGATGTGCCATTTAGTTGTAGAACAGAATTCCTATGCATTTTTTTTATTTATGTTACATTTAGTTGTAGAACAGAATTCCTAGGCATTTTTTTATTTATGTTACATTTAGTTGTAGAAAAGAATTCCTATGCATTTTTTATTTAAGTTTACATTTAGTTGTAGAACAGAATTCCTATACATTTTTTATTTATGTTACATTTAGTTGTAGAACAGAATTCCTATGCATTTTTTATTTAAGTTTACATTTAATTGTAGAAAAGAATTCCTATGCATTTTTTATTTATGTTACATTTAGTTGTAGAAAAGAATTCCTATGCATTTTTTATTTATGTTACATTTAGTTGTAGAAAAGAATTCCTATACATTTTTTATTTAAGTTTACATTTAGTTGTAGAAAAGAATTCCTATGCATTTTTTATTTAAGTTTACATTTAGTTGTAGAAAAGAATTCCTATGCATTTTTTATTTAAGTTTACATTTAGTTGTAGAAAAGAATTCCTGTACATTTTTTATTTATGTTACATTTAGTTGTAGAAAAGAATTCCTATACATTTTTTATTTAAGTTTACATTTAGTTGTAGAAAAGAATTCCTATGCATTTTTTATTTAAGTTTACATTTAGTTGTAGAAAAGAATTCCTGTACATTTTTTATTTATGTTACATTTAGTTGTAGAAAAGAATTCCTATGCATTTTTTATTTATGTTACATTTAGTTGTAGAAAAGAATTCCTATACATTTTTTATTTATGTTACATTTACTTGTAGAAAAGAATTCCTATGCATTTTTTATTTAAGTTTACATTTAGTTGTAGAAAAGAATTCCTATACATTTTTTTATGTTACATTTAGTTGTAGAAAAGAATTCCTATGCGTTTTTTATTTAAGTTTACATTTAGTTGTAGAAAAGAATTCCTATGCATTTTTTATTTAAGTTTACATTTAGTTGTAGAAAAGAATTCCTATACATTTTTTTATGTTACATTTAGTTGTAGAAAAGAATTCCTATGCGTTTTTTATTTAAGTTTACATTTAGTTGTAGAAAAGAATTCCTATGCATTTTTTTATGTTAAATTTTATTTCTATGCATTTTTCGAATACTAAAAAAATGTGCACATCCGTTATTTGTATGTTAGAAATTCTTCTATAAAAATGGACTTTAGTTCTATTTTCGCGCTGGTTTCTGTGCCATATCTCCATGTGGAGTCATAAGGTTTTTTCATATAAAAATATGACTGCCAGATAATTATTCTTCGTAAAAGTTTTTAACTGCATAATCATATTGTTTAGGAATTTGTGCTAGAATTTAATGTGAAACTTTTGCATGTTTTGCGTTTCACTTCTTTAATGTTTAGTTGTGCTTTAGTTCTTCAAAGATTTTAGATGTTCTTTTCTGAAAGTGATTTTCAATTTTCTTAATGCAACTCAGCGTTACTTTGCACACTTTTTTACATCGAAGAGTTATTTAGTAAATGTGGTATTACTAACCATACCCTAACCTGTACTAAAACACTAAAACATGTTTGCATTTGCTTCTAGTATCAATCTCGTTTGGCAAAATATTTGAATGTTTTCTTCGTCAGCCTTTCTGAGCTTCCAGATATTTTACCATCGAATTCTTTTTTTTTCGGATTTTCTACAATGATTGTAAATTGGTATGATGGCCAGAGAAGTGAAAATCCATCGAGATCTAAAATTTGGTAAGTAGTATGTGCTGAATCTTAATATGTTCAATACCATAGATAGAGTAGTTGTATGTAATAATACAGTAGATTTTGTTTAAAGCCTTTAAAATGTGATGGCAAATCAAAATATTAATTACCTTTCTTGAACCTCATTGAATAATAAATAAATTTATTTGAAATATTTTTGTCAAGAGCTCCTACTTTTCCAGAAGATTTGACCCCTTTGTAAAAACATGCAACAAATATTATTATTTGAAATATGCTGAGTCCAAAAGTTTTCAATACCATAAATAGAGTAGGTGTAATATTGCAGTAATAAATTTGTTAAGTGGTATATGTTGAATCCAAAAGTGTTGAACACCAGCAATAGTGGTGTGTGCTAGAGAGAGAGAGAGATATGTGGGGGATAGGGAGAGAGAGGGTGGGGATAGAGAGTGGTAGAGAGAGAAGTTTAAATAAAAAGATGTTACTCACACTTAACTGCTTTTCGCTAAATTATTTGAATCTCTAGCGATAGTGTATTACCTTGAAAATGCTAAACTTCTCTCTGACCAACAGTATGGATTTAGACCATCCTGTTTTTTGTTTTTTTAGCATAATTCACACCAAACAAGGCAGGCCGCCACTGTAAACGTAAGGGGCTACTGAGAGTTAAGGTGTAGGTTTTGTGTATCATCCTAAGTTGGGAGCTGTGTAGCAAGATGTCTGTTTACATTAGTTTTAAACCTCTGCAGTCATGGAAACAGAAAGCAGGGAGGGAGTTCCAGAGGCCGGCAGCACGAGGAAAGAAGCTATTGGAGTAGAATCTGGAGACCTCCACAGTGAATGGATGGGATTTAGTTGATTGTCAAGTTGGTCTAGTGTATTTACGTCGAGGGGGCACTAGAGCAGCTAGTTCATCGGAGCACAATCCATTGAAGTATTTGTAAAACAAGCACAAAGATGCAACATTGCGGTGATGGGACAGGGGCTGGAGCTTGGTTGATAGTGAGGGACCTATTAAGTTGGCGACTCTTTTTTGGATCTTTTCTAAGAGGGAGAGACTAGTGGATGATGCACCAACCCAGATGTAGCAACAATACTCCATGCATGGACGGATGGTGGCTTTGTAGAGATACAGGATAATGTCAGGTGTGAGGAGTTTACTAGCAAGGGATCCCACCTTCTTTGCTGCAGCCCTGGCAATGTCTTCAATGGATTTGTTCCAATTCATGTTAGCTGTGAAAGTTAAGCCAGGGAGTTTGAATGTTGAATTCTCAGGTAGGGTGTTATTTGCTATGACAATCGGCGGTTGAAGAGGTTTTTTGTAGTTATTGAAGGAAAGGAGCTTTGTCTTTGCGGCATTAAAAGTTACCAACTATTTATGACACCAATCCACTACAGTCTGGAGATCATTTTCTAAGGATTCAGCCATTGCCTCGGATATGATCGCGTCCGTTTTGCCCACATGACGAGAGTAAAGCATGGTGTTGTCAGCAAATATACCTATCTCAGACTCAATGTCATCAGGGAGGTCGTTTATGAAAATCAGGAACAATAAAAGTCCAAGGATAGATCCCTGGGGTACACCAGCATTTGTGTCATGTTACTTAGATGAACGGCCATTGAGGACAACCTGGATCTTTTTTTTGGTTAGGAAGGATCTAATTATATTAAATATTTGTCCAGTAATACCATATGAGTGTATTTTTAGGAGAAGCCTTTTATGGCATACCTTGTCAAAGGCCTTGGATATATCAAGCGCTACTGCCCTAGCTTCACCTGCCTTGTCCAGTGTATGATATATGCGTTCAGATATGACTGTTATGATATCCGCAGTAGATTGTGCTTGTCTAAATCAATACTGGCGGTCAGAAAGAAGTTTAGCATTAACTAAGTGCCGGATTATCGTTAGATTGATTAAGGATTCAAAGATTTTAGAAAAAGTTCGAGAGTAGACTGATTGGACGGTAGTTCTGAGGATCAGCTCTACCCCCAGAATTCTTGAAGACTGGTACCACAGAGGCCATTTTCCAGCTATTGGGGAAGCAAGATTTATCTAGGCATTTGTTGTAGAGTTTGGAGGGGACAGGGGACAGGGGCCAGTTCAGCAGAGCATTTCTTTATTACTATTACAGGTATAAGATCAGGCCTACAAGCTTTGGAGGTGTCAAGGTTTTTTATGATGTCTCTGACCTGGGATGGGGTGATGACCAGGTTTTCAAGTGTCACTTTGGTTAATAATGAGAATTTAGGGAGGGGGGGGGGGGGGTTGAGTCCAAATTTGAGTTTAAGGCAAAACGCTGGGCAAGTAGTTCAGCCTCATCAGTTGCCGTGCAAACGACATAGTTGTGGTTTGTTAGCAGGAGAATCGTTGTTCACCACACTATTGTAGATTTTCCAGAAATCACGAGTACCTAGTTTCTGTGACTAAATGCGTTTTTTAGTTATCGCTGTATACCTTCTCTTCTCTACACTTAACACGGCCATACAATTATTTCTTGACTCTATAAACTTCTGTCTATTCGCAGCTGACTTATGGCGGCCGATTTATGGAATGGTTGCTGCCTCTCAGCAATGGCAGCTGCACATTTCGAGGTGAACCATTGAGGAGAGTAGGGCTTGCTGAAAAATTTTCGCATGGGGACATAGGCTTCAATGCCTGCTTTGACCCATTCGGTTAACACATTTGCACACTGATCAGCAGGGAGTGAGAATGTTTCCCTCAATCGTCACTGATGTGATCTCTGATGGACTCAAAATCAGCTTGCTCATAGTATCTTGTTGTTTTGAGCAACTTTTGGACGAGTTTTTAGGGTGATATAAATCATTACCACAATGTGATCAGCATTCCCGAGCGGGGTATGGGCTTTCGTCATACAAGCTTCGGGCAGTGTAGTCAAGAACAGGTCTAGAAGTGAGGCTTGTTGGTCTACTAGATCGGGGATGCGGGTCAGGAAATCGACAGTCTGAGAGAGGGAATGAGCTAAGGAGAAATTATATGTAGAGTTGCCGGCTGCGTCAGTAAAGCTGGATAATCCCAGCCAGTCACGGTGGTGTGCATTAAAATCCCCAAATACATGTATCTGGGCATTCGAGTCAAGTGAGAGTGCTCTATCTAAGCTTTCAGAGACAGAGTCAAGCAGGGTACAGTCCTGGGGCGAAGGTGAACGGTATAAGAAATATAAGTAACTAACTCTGTGATGTAAGATCAATCTAAAGCACATGCAGTCTTTGTCATCCGATTCTAACCTATGTTCTCTAGTCAAGGGGAGGGTGTTCCAAACATAAACTCCTAGCCCATGCATATGTTTGTCAGAGTCTTTACAGTAGAGAGGGATGTAATCAGTCATGTCAAAGTGGTGAGAGGAGATTGAGGATTGAAGGTTCGTTTCATTTATTGCAAGGATATCCAGGGTGTTTGTCAGGAGAAAAGTTTCTACGTCGTTGATGTTGGTTCTAAGTCCCCGGATATTTGTGAATGCGAGCCACAAGGGCAGAGGCGAAGATGTTTTTTAGTGGGTGTCTGGTTTAGATTTGATTTTATTATTTTGCAAGGATATCCGGGGTGTTTTTCAGGAGAAATATTTCTATGTCGTTAATGTTGGTTCTAAGTCCCCGGGCAGAGGTGAAGATGTTTTTTAGTGGGTGTCTGGTTTTGGTTTGATTTTATTATTTTGCAATGACATGTTTATTTTGATATAGAATGGAATGGGCAAAGTGAGTGCTTGTTAGGTGCCAATAAGCTGACACAACCAGCCCATCAGTCGCGACCTGGTCCATGGAGGTTGTGGCCTCGGAAAAGCCCACCAGAGATAACTGTAGGGTCCCTTTCTATGTGCGACATGGCATGTACAGCTACATACGATATTATACAACTGATGATGGAGCAGTCGTTCTTAGCGCTACCTAAGAGTTTGTGTGTGTGTGTGTGTGTGTGTGGGTGTGTGTGTGTGGATAGAATAAGTTTACTGTACACTCCAGAGGGAACAGAAAGTTGAGGATAAGTTTCCCTCTCGTAAGTAAGTACAAATAAGAGAAAGACAGCCATAACTTTAGGCAAGATGGTGGGTTTCAAAATTACTTGAGTATGAAATCTATAGACAAGCAATAAAACAGAATATATAGATAAATAGATATCAAGAATTAAGAACATTTAAATAATACACATTAGAATTTAGAGAAGAGTAACATGTGATTAGCCATGAAAAAAATAAGATGGAGGGCGCTATCCATTCTATGGGTGGTCGGACCTTTTTTCCCTCGTATTTTTAGCTACCTATTCTTTAAAATCTTTCTTTTTTTATCATTTAACATCGAAACAGCCATTTCTTAGGCCAATAGGGTAATACTGGGAAACTGATTTCATGAGGAAATAATTTATTATTTATAAATAAAAAGGCGCACGGAATAAAACAAAAAATAAAATAAAACCACAGAAAATAAATACAATTAAATTAGTTAACAATTTAAAGCATGCAAAGAAAAACTTAGCCGAAACTTTGGTGAATCTATTCCATGTGTTCACAGCGTTATTTGAAGGCCGGCCACTGTGAAGACGAATAGTCAATATAATCAGATCTTCTTTAACTAAAAGGAAGATTCAGGTCATTTTTGATGGCCCTACATCTAAACACTACCCCATCAACGTGGGTGTGCCCCATAGGTCAATACTTGAATTCCTGATTTTCATAAACGACCTCCCGACAAAATTTCATCTTAGATAGGTATATTTGCTGATGGCACCATGCTCTATTCCCGGCAGAAGGAGAAATCGAATGCTCACACATGCAAGACAATAGCTGAATCCTTGGAAATTGACCTTCAGTCTGTAATAGAATGGAGCCAAAAATGGATGGTCACATTTAATGCTACTAAGACAAATCTCCTTTCCTTAACAACTATAAGAAACCTTTTAACTACCGATTGTCATGACTAATAGCACCCTTCTCCAGAGGCCAATGTTTAAACTCTTTGGCCTGACATTCTCAGGCAGCATGAAGTGGAATAAATACATAGAATATACTACCAAGTCTGTCGCAAAGTAGGTAATCTCTGTCTACCGGACTACATAACTTCTCACACCTGCCAATATCCTATCTGAGTGAATCAATGCGAAGGTCTTTTAACCTATCCTAATTATAATAAGTTCAAAATAGCTTATTAATTAAATTAAACTTCTCTTTGACTAACGGTATGTATTTAGGCCATCCTGTTCTACTGTGAATAGCCAAACGGTCATCTCTGAACATATATAAATATATAATTCTATGATACAACATAACATTTTGAAATAACGTATATATAGTAATCTTCAAACACTCACAAACAGCTATAGTTATTCTTAATTTCCATAATTATTTTATAAACAGTTTTAAATAAATTAATATTCTACAATATATATTTGTAATTTGTATTGTCATATTTTCTTATATATAGGCAATAGTTTTGTCGATAGTAATATTATTATAATTATTAATGATATTGCCGCATTGCTGCTTACCATTGGGTATATACCTAGGTGTCGGCCGTGATCGACGACTTTTAAAACATGACAGAGACAGACATTTCCTGTATTGTGTACAAGAGGGAGATAGAGTCTAGGGTGAACTGGGGAGAGATACCATAACGACTTTTGGTCACCTGTACCTATTGTCCCTGCCACCCCACCCTGCCTGGGTTGGCAGGACGATCAGCTTTCACGTCCGTTCAGTTCGGATGTCAGCAACGAAGAGAGAGAATCGGCCCCGAGCGGAAGTGACGCTATTTCTGACTTCCCCTTAGCCCCCCCCCCTTTCCTTGAGGCTTCCTTTGTTATCTAGCAATAATTAAAGCGATTAAATAAAAAAGGGATAACATTTCAAGAAATTTTTAGAAGTTAATTTTATCAAGTCTCATGAAAATTTCCGGTTTAAATTGTACAGTATTAGTAAAACGTCTGATGTTGCTGGAATAGATATTACACTTTGCTCTTAGCCAAAGCGCCAAGGAACCATTAAAAATAATGTTGTGATGACTAGGCATTTTAAATGAATAAAAAATGATTTAAATCTATTATTGTAGTATATTTTAATAAGGAAGGGTGGTGTAGTATCGGTTCTGTTATTATGATACCATTCTACCAGGCAATATCTCCTACTTTGGGGGGCAGTGTAGTATATGTTCGTACATTCATCATGATACCATCCTCCCAGGCATTACCACCTCTCTTTTGGGTGGGTATCCTCCCAGGCTTTATCTCCTTCTGTGGGGGTGGTAGTGTAATATATTTTCATTCGTCATGATATATTCCTCCCAGACATTATCTCCTCTTTTGGAGGCCAGTATAGTAAACGTTCGTTCCTCATGATACCATCCTCCCAAAATAACGTTCTCTTTTTTTTTTGGAGGGGGGGGGAGTAGTGTAGTATCTATGTATATATGTAGTATATAACAAGTCATGATATCCTCCCAGACATTAACGCCTCTATTTGGAAGGGGAGCGAGTAGTGTTCATTTGTCATGACACCATCCTCTCAGGCATTACCTCCTCATTTGAATTTATACGTTTGTTCAACATACCATCCTCCCAGGCTAGCAAAAATATACGACTGGAGTGAGTATATATGTAAAAGTTCGGCCCTCATTGTCACTGTCTGTGTGCGTTCAGATTTCTTTGACTGTAATGGATTGTAATGCATATTGTTATAATAGATACTTAGTCTTGAATGTATTTAGATGCTCTCATCCCAATGTTCTGTTTAACTTATATTCTCTTGTGTTAGTCGTTCTTTGTTTTCAGATTTACAGTAGACACCACTCGGCAAAAATAAGTTTATTAGTACACCTTAACTTTGCAGTTCTAACATTCACTTGGAGTATTTTGCTTTGGATAATTATATTTGGATTATTTTGCTTTGGATAATAATTTTTGGATTATTTTGCTTTGGATAATTATGTTTGGATTATTTTGCTTTGGATAATTATGTTTGGATAATTATGTTTGGATAGGTATTTAACGACTAGCTGACTTTTAATCTTACTCTAAGTTTTATATAACTTTAGAAATACATGGCGTTCTCAACTTGAACATCTTTAATTTCATGATTTGTAAATAGAAGTAGAAGAAGGATGGAATTATTTTATTCTAAATTTGAATTTAAATAAATAATATGTTTATTGAAAAAAAGCCTCTGCATTGTACTAGTTTCAAAAAAGGATGGAGTTATATTTACAAACTACGAAATGGAAATGAAAATGTATATTAAATTAATATAGCAAGAAAAACACTTTCTTCGTTTAGAAAAAGATGTTTTAAAAGAAAAATTGTAATCTGAAAATTTGATGCTTAATCCAAAGAATGCAAAGAAATTCAGTAATACCACATTTAGGGGGCTCGGCGTCGTGCACATCAGCCTTTTATCTTCTTACTCTTACGTTAAACAAAAAGAAATCGCCAATGTTATACTTGCACTTCTTTCCGCGGTAACTGACTGCCCCATCAACATACACATACACATCAACATACACATACACATCAACATACACATACACATACACATCAACATACACATACACATCAACATACACATACACATACACATCAACATACACATACACATCAACATACACATACACATACACATCAACATACACATACACATACACATCAACATACACATACACATACACATCAACATACACATTTTTATTGAAGTAAAGAACGAATAAATTCATACAAACACAAAGTAAATATGAATTTGTCGTGCCACAAACTGTGCATATGTTGAAAATAGGGTGAACGTTGTAAGCTTCCTTTATGGGGGCATAATCTCACTTTTTTTCCTCAATTAAGCTGGTAGACCACAAAAGCATCGTCTGTCAAACACATAGGGATTATGCCTTCCATTTTCTTCACCGAGCACAACCAACGCACAAGCTGAGCTTTCTAAATCCATTCAATGCTAAACTCCGGTATTAGCTTCATATCAAGTGTATCTGCCATCATGAAGCCGAGATAGCTTGAAAGGAAAGAACACACAAAAAGAATCTGGGACAATCTTTTAACAATAAACCGTTGTTACTGCCACTTCTATTCGCCATCTACTTCGTTCTGCCCTTCTCGCTGTTATCAGTTCACCTGGCCGTTATTCAAATTTCCCTTCCAGGCTTTCATGCACGGCACAGGCTATTTTTTGTCGCTTACGTTGGGGGAGGAGGGTATTGGCGCTGTTCATTACAAATAAGACACATTCTGGCATCATAATTAAAGTAATCAAAGACATTATCATAGGAAAAGACATCCTAAAAAGCACAATTAAGTGATAATGAAATTTACCGGATCAGAAGATGAACTTATTATTGAAGCTGTCGCAAATGATAACAAGTTTCCATAAAAAATGTACCAAGTCACGTCGTAATTTATTGTCACTAGTGACAATAAATTAATAAGAGAAGAAACTGCTAGATTGTTGAAAGAGCGTATAATAGAGCACTCAGTATTTCTGTGGCCAGCTCAAGTACTCATAACATTAAAACCACAAAAAAAAGAATGGTAATTGATTACAGCAACACTATAAACAGATTCACAGAACTAGATGCTTACCCTAAGCCTAATATTTCTAAAATAGTTGAGGATATATCACAGTATAACATCTTTACTACACTTGATCTCAAATCTACTTAGTATCAAATCCCCATCAGTGACAATGATTGCAAATACACTGCCCTTGAGGTAAATGGTAAACTGTACCAATTTACTCGACTCTAAGTACAAATAGAGAAGCATCGACAACATCATCAACAAAGGAAAATTGTCAGACACTTTCGTTTTTGTGAATAACGTCACCATATGTGGGAAAACTCAAGAAAAACTTCCAAAATTGTCAGACACTTTTGTTTTTGTGAATAACGTCACCATATGTGGGAAAACTCAAGAAAAACTTCCAAAATTGTCAGACACTTTCGTTTTTGTGAATAACGTCACCATATGTGGGAAAACTCAAGAAAAACTTCCAAAATTGTCAGACACTTTTGTTTTTGTGAATAACGTCACCATATGTGGGAAAACTCAAGAAAAACTTCCAAAATTGTCAGACACTTTCGTTTTTGTGAATAACGTCACCATATGTGGGAAAACTCAAGAAAAACTTCCAAAATTGTCAGACACTTTTGTTTTTGTGAATAACGTCACCATATGTGGGAAAACTCAAGAAAAACTTCCAAAATTGTCAGACACTTTTGTTTTTGTGAATAACGTCACCATATGTATGAAAACTCAAGAAAAACTTCCAAAATTGTCAGACACTTTTATTTTTGTGAATAACGTCACCATATGTGGGAAAACTCAAGAAAAACTTCCAAAATTGTCAGACACTTTTGTTTTTGTGAATAACGTCACCATATTCTATGATGTAGACTAGTAGATACCATCCAGAAAGTAATGGATAAGTAAAGAAGCCAAATGGCACCTTATATTCTCATAACATGCAACTTTCACATTGTTTTTGTGAATAACGTCACCATATGTGGGAAAACTCAAGAAAAACTTCCAAAATTCTATGATGTAGCCAAAAAATACAGCATCACACTAAACAATAGTAAAAGCTACATCAATCACATTACATGAGTACACTATTCAAAATAATCAAATTTACAGAATGAAAATAATTTGTAAATGCTCTTCGAAGTGCTTCCATAGACTGTTGTGTCGTCTACATAGATGTCAACGAATGCTCTCAGAATATGATTTGAATGATTTCGGTTGGTTCCACAGTGGATCCTTGAGTCACACTGGCGTTGCTACTGTGTGCTTCAGACTTCTGCCGATCAACGACTACTTTGATGATTGCAAAAACATTGGCAGATATCCCATAGCTAACAAGCTTTTGAAGCAAACCTTTGTGCCAAACCCTATCAACGGCCTTTGATATGTCAAAAGCTATCGCCCTAGAGACAAAGGCCCCATTGATAAATTCACTGATCCTATGCGATATTAGTCAGTACGTCAGCTGTTGACTTACAAGACAATATCAATATTACTTGTTGCTAAGTGGATTACTTTTACTGAGGTGATTGACTTCTTTATTTATCACAGATTCAAACAACTTACTCATAATGCACAGGAGACTGATCGATCCGTACTGAGAGGCAGAAGACCGATCTTTAGCATTTTTAAATACTGGGCAGAGTTTTTCAGGGAGATGGAAATCATTTCTTCTTTAAGCAACGATTGAACAGGTTTGTAAGGATAGGAGCTGACTCCGCCTGCAGGTTTTTAAGCACAATGACTGGAATGTTGTCAGAACCAGTTGCTCTGTTGGCATCAAGGTTTTTGATAAATGTTGCTTAGAGTATTTTCAGTCTAGGGAGAAATTCTAGAAGTAGATGGCCCTGATCGTAAAGGATAGATTTGTATGCTGAAATTTCACATTTTTCCAGTTTGTTTTCCGCCTCTTTTGTGGGGAGCAGGATGTCTCACATGGCATAGCTTCTGTGACAGATGTCTCACATAACAGGGATTTTGCATTCCCTCAGGAGCTGCACCATGTCTTATCATATCAGTTCTACGAGGTGATGATCGTTTTGATTATAGGTCACCAGAGATAGTACTCTTTCTTCTATCATAGAAGAAAGGGTACTATCTCTAGCACGGGTTGCTTCTGTGGCAGATGTTGAGACATGGCAGGACAAAAAAGTTTGTCCATTATGATTTTTTGTTTGGTATTACCATTGTTGTGTGAAAGATAAAGCCTGAGACTAAGAAAAGTTTTAATACCAAACAAATAAACATGTGAAAGCAAATCAAATATGCCAGCCTCACTAATTAACCCTCCATTTAGTGAGAAGGGGAGATAACTAGGCCTGCTTTATTAATAGCAGTATAGTATTGAACAGTGTAGGACTGGTATGATTTACAACACTGTCCACTGATCAACTCCCGTGCAACCATATATCAACTCTTTTATTCATGCCACGTGGAACAGCAAACCTTTTCAACAAATCTTCAACTCACCAACAAGACACAAACAATAACAAAACAAAAATACTATTTTGCTGCTTGTGTGAAACAGTGATTGTAACCGACAGAGTCTACCCTTTAGGGCGCACTAATATGCATCTTGAGGGGGGGGGCTACGTAGAAACGAGTAGAGATCTAAGAAACTAGTATATATTCACACGAAATCAACTACGGGAAACAAGCTGAGAAACGGCGCCGAAAGTCTGGGAAAAAGTGTGTAAGCTGTCAATCATAATTATCCATACACAATGGGAGGACACTGGCCAGGGAGGTGAAATATTGATAACGGCTGTGCAATTTTGGTCAAGAGCCTTTTGGTCACTATTCGCTTTCTTCTCTCTATGGGAGGGGGTCCCATAGAGAGAAGAAAGCGAATAGTGGTTTTGTCTTGATAATATCTGAATCAGTATATCCCACACCACACCCGACCCCGAAAGAGGAGGAAAGACACAGAGAGAAAGAGAGAGTGTTAAAATATGCCTCTTTGGGGAAAGAAAAGATTTTGTTTTGAGTGGACAGGCAGTTAGATTTGGGATTTCGACCCGTGTAGGTCGCAGAACCTCGCGGGCTCGTGTTAGCCGGACCTGAGACTCGAGCGGCCAACAAGCGGGAATGTCGCGCGAAAGGCTTCCCGTTTGGACGACGTTGCCCATAGTATTCCCCCCACCGTTCAGTAGACAAGTTACAACTTAATTAACAACTTGAAAATCGTAAATGGAGTTTCACGCAGAGAGAGAGACGACGACTAGTTTAGTAAACAAAGATAATTTATCAAAATAAGAGACTCTAAAATTCAAGTGTAAAATTAATCCTTCCTTTTGATTGTTTTTAATAATTAATTGATACAAAAAGAAACCGACGTTGTTGAATTATTCTATTGTCGAATTGTCCTGCAAAGTAATCTTGTCTTCACAGAATCACGAAATCGTCATTCATCCGACCCGGAGGAGATTCAACACATCTTTCTTTTTGTAAGCCGCTATTGACGATCACTGGCCAAAGAGGGTGTTCACAGTCTAGAAGGATTCCTGCACCGAGGACCAGACGTGTGAGTACCGAGATAAAGACACGAGTGGACCACCTGTGCTACATTTGGTTTCGTGACACAGGAAGAGTGTGGCATCATTTCGTTAAATTGATGCCGTGACCTAGGATCAGGGTACTTTGAAAAGTGCCTGGTAACCTCGGGAAAAAAATAGACAGACAAACAGAAAAACCCACGGCACAACAAACAATTTTTTTTTACCTGGAGAACACTTTAAAAAGAAAAAAAAAGAGAGAAAGAATCGGAAGGGATATCGGTCCAGAAAAGAAATGAGAGAAACAGTTTTACGGGCATGCACACCCGTGTTTGAAAAAGAGAATAGAAAAAGGAAAAGAAAAGAGAGAAATGGTTTAACGGACATCGACACCCGTGTTTGTGAAAAGAAAAATAGAAAAAGAGATAGACTGAAAAAAAAACGTTTTTAAGACTTTGAGATCTGTCTGGGATCGCGAACTTTTAGTCAACTGATTGGAAGGTCTAGACGAGATCGAAAAAGGAAAAAAAAAACAAGGAAAGAATAAACAACCACCCAAAAACAGAAGACGCAAAAGGAGCAGACGGTAAGTGACTCTTGATTTCCCTTGTTCGCTTTGCTCAGTTTTGTACTCTGTCAGTGTATCGATCGTTGCCTTAACTTTGCTCGCAATTAAGTAGTTCTGTTGTGTGTGGGGTTGTAAAATAGAACGCAAAGAGAATGGGTTCGGAGGAAGACCTAGTACATAGTGTGACAGATATGGGGGAGATGAGACCAGAAAATTAGAAAACCGATCGGAGGGATATGTTATAAACAATAACAATAAAAAACAAGCAGCAACTCCTTTTTCTGGGCAGAAGGTTATGTAGTGACGTACAAAGAATCAGATGTTCACTCTGCGACGTCCAAGTAAAAAGTGTGTGCAATGGTCCGTGTGCATGTGAATCTACGCAGAACATCCGGTAAAAATAATAAACCAATCAAAAGCGTCTCTACTTAAATATGAAGTTATGTTTTCGCAAGTAGATTTGAATTTATCAAGAGTCTAAAAGGTGACGAAATCCAGAAATTGATAAATAAGAAAATGACAACCTCACATTCAACACTCCTTTCACTCAGTTTCACTTATACACCCACCAGCTATGGCATCAACTATAAGGAACTATCGTCGTCGCCGCGCCTACTCCCTAGTTTGAATTATAAGGAACATTTGAGTATCGAATTTCTGCCTCTTCCTCCAAAAATGAATGCACTGCAGCTGATCATGTGACCTTTTCTTTCTCCCTCATAAATTCGGACATCCAAACCGAAAAGTTGCCGTTTTATCTTCTTCGTTTTCCATGTGTTCTAAAACAAGACAGATGTAAGAATTCACTCATTCCAGGGAGATAGATATTCACCATTCGACGCCCCTTCTCTAACACATATTGTTCTCTTCCACTTCGCAACAACGCAAAAACTGCACATACATGTAATAAACGCTCCCTTTTAATTATTGTATACCTCATACTAAATATGTGTTTGAATGTGTTAATGGTAAACGTACCACGTCGTTTAATCCTTTCATCATTCATCCTTTAATTCTCTAATTCAGCCATTCAGAATCACTTTCTTTTTCAGTATCTCTCTTCACATTTCTCAAATGCTTCCATTTGGTCGTTTTTTCTCTGTGCATCGTGGATACAGCCATCCCATGCACCATCTGATATAGTTTTAGATGTACATTTATCTACTTCAACATTGAAATGAAATTAGAAATGGCAACAGGTACTTACTCAAAAAACAAGGTCGAAGCAGTGTAATAGGTGGCATTTTGGGAAAGGCAAGTGATATTGTAACCCGGCTCTTGCCATGTTTCATTGGTTATCGGGCACAAGCAACCGTTTTTGTCAGTGGCAATGTTACCCACGCATATCGTGCGTTCAGATACGCAGCTGTAGTCGCTAAACTGGGAATATAAAATGGATACAAGTTGTAAAGATTAACCACATTAATTGTAAATCGCCTTCTATTATAATACAAAATGACAAAATAAGTTTTAAATGAATCGAAACAAATGTATAAGATGAAATTTAATAAAAAATAAATAAAGCGATTGCTTGCAGTTTGTGAATCATCGATGAACTGTTTAGCCTGCAAATGTGTGCCAACTTTTCAAAAATCATTTTCATTGAACAAACGACGTACTACTTTCTGTCTGTCTGTCTGTCTGTCTGTCTGTCTGTCTGTCTGTCTGTCTCTCTCTCTCTCTCTCTCTCTCTCTCTCTCTATATATATATATATATATATATATATATATATATATATATATATATATATATATATATATATATATATATATATATAATGTAAATATTTTCTTGCAATAAATTATGAGAAAACGGGTAGCAATGAGTGAAACAAAAATGAAAGTAAAACGCCAGAACTATTGAAATACCCTATGTATAGGCATCTTCAACTCAAACAAATCTCGATTTTGCTCAGTTGCATATTTATTTATTTTTAAGTTTTTAATAAATTAATATTCTGTAATATACCTTTCTACTTAGTATTGCTAAATTTTCTTCTACATATGCAATCGTTTTATCGATAGTACTATTATTATAATTATAAATAAAATAAGATAAAGACATTTTATAAAAAAAATGATTACGTTAAAAAACTTATTTAAAATTTCATTTTCAAGGAAGGTAAAGTGTCAAATATCACTGATGTGTCGAGAACAGATATTACACTTTGATCTTAGGAACCATAAAAAAATATTCGCTCCTCACGATACCATTTCCTCAGGATTACCAGTTTTGTGTGTGAGGGGAGTTAGTGTACTATCTATTCTGTTGTCATAATATCATTCTCCCACGCATTAATCCCTTCTTTGGGGTGGGGTGGGGTGGGGGGTCAGTGTATGTAGTTCGTTCATCATGATATCACCATCTCAGCCTCCCATTTGCATATTTATTTATTTTTAAGTTTCTAATGAATTGATATTTTCTAAGCTGTTAATAATTAAATACATGTGTTTATTATTTTTTTAATAAATTTGTTGCTGTTGTTGTTGTTACTATTTATTTATTTCCCACAAGAGCAAAGTTAGGCACAATGTCAATATTTAACGTGGGGAGAATCCAACTTCCCTAAAATGGGCACTCTGAATTGGAACAAAAATTTCAGTTGCCTCGGTCTAGACGAATTTCTCCTTCACTGAAAGAGAACATGAAAACTAAGTGCAGATTCAGTCCAGATACTACATTTTGCTCCTAGCCAAAAGGCCAAGGAGTTAACATGTTGGTAGTGATGATGATGATGATGATGATGATGATGATGATGATGATGATGATGATGATGATGAATCAAAATTTTCATAGAAAATAAATAAACCTCCTCTAATCTTTCTAAATTCCAAAAAAATAGTTTTCTTTAATATTCTTTACATATTTTTATTTCTTTTATAATAAAGGTGAAAAGTACAAAGTACCCATTTCGAATTACTCAGTAATATAAAAGTGGAGTATTCGACCAATCGATGTTCCACTTTTATGTTTATTCATTTCATTATATAACCAGTTTTAATGGGGAATTCATTTTAATTTTTATGCTGAAACAAAATAAAATTTATGAAACGTTGAATATCTTAAAGACCATATCAATTAACCTTTTTGTTGTTTTTTCCTAAAACAGAAAATTTGATGATGTTCATGCACAGTATATTTCCCCCATATTGGAATATATCAAATAACACTACGACAATCATCATCTTTTTAAATTTCCTCTACATTACCAAAATGTCAAATGAAAATTACTTCTTTCAGTAATTGCCGCCTGGAGGGCGGGTAGTTTTTGCTAGTATATATATATATATATATATATATATATATATATATATATATATATATATATATATATATATATATATATATATGGGAAGAGAAGGATGAAGGTAATCCGACGTGATGAGAAAATGAAAAAGGAAAACCAAAGAATGGATGTTTTTTTATGTGTACATCAACGTTTCGTCTTTATTTATAAGACTTCATCAGGATGATAAAATAGAGAAAAAATGTCATGCAAGTACAGATACATGTAGGGTAGACATATTGCGAGGAAAAATAAAATGAAATAATGGCCACTACTGGGTGGACGTCCGTACTTGTTGGAGAAATAGAAATGAATGTTGAAGAAAATGAGTGGGGAAAAAATGGAAGGATGGGGTGAGCAAGGACTACTGTGGCTGGTGGTAAGAGAAAGAGGTGGGGGATGAGCAGGGGTAAAGTGGATGGCAGAGAGGAAGTGGAGGAAGAGGGGGAGGGAGGTGTTTGAGCAGATGGCTGCGGTCAAGATTGAAGGGGAAAAGTGAGTTGGAATGTTTGTGTATGGGGGTGTATGCAGGGAAAGGAGGATGGGTAGAGAGGGATGGGGGGGGCGGGGCTGTGATTTTGGTGGATGGGTGAAAGTTATGGTCTTAGAGAGCGTTTTGAGAAAATGAGGGAATTTAAGAAGGGGTATGGGAGAAAATAGTTGAGAGGGGGAGAGGGAGGATTTGTTGTGATAGGGTGTGAAATATTTGAAATATTTGGAAAATGATAGCAATGAGTGAGGGATTGGAGGGTTGGAGGAGAGCGGTGATTGAAAGGGTGGGTATGGAATATTTGAAATATTTGGAACATGAGAAAGTTTATTTGGACTGCAGTATTAAAAATGTGAGGAAAAAAAACAAAAAGAAAACGGAAAAAGTAAGGAGAAAATGAAGATTCAAGGAGAAAAAGGAAGGGAGTGAGTAAATGGAAGAGTGTCATAAAGGTTGGAGATGAAAATAAAAGTTAACTATGATCAGGCAAGAGTCTTTGTTCTGTGAGGATGATCTTGCTTATTAAGGGTGATAGGTTAAAGAAACCATTTCGTTGCTTGATGGTGGTGGAGGCGGTGATGAGGGCAGTTTCCAATAGTCTTCGCCGAGATTTGTTGTGGATGTATTTAGTGATTTTGGCTTGTTCAAATTTGAATGCATGACCATGTTCTAGTGCATGGGAGAAAAGTGCACTAAGAAGGTTGTTGTTGTTTATGTCCCTTTTGTGTTCATTTAATCGTTTCTTTAATTCACGTTGTGTTTCTCCCACGTAAAATTGATGGCAATCATTGCAAGGGACAGTATATAAGCCGGCATGGGATGTGGGTGTTTTTTGGAAATGTCTGGATGTGTTTAAAGTTTGTTTTATGGATTGAGATGTGGTTTGTACTGTTGGAATGCCTAGTTTGTTAAGCATGTTGCATATGGATGTGTTATTGGAATGCGTGGGTAGGAGAAGGGGTCTGTCTATGAGAGAGGTGTTAGGAGTTTGATTTTTTTGTGGAGTGTTTCTGGAGAATATTTGGAAGGCTTTTTTCTTGGCATTTAATATAAAATGTGTGGGGTATTGCAATGTTTTTAGGGAATTAAAAATGTACTTTATTTCTTCATCTATGTGTGGGGGGCTACATATTGCCTGATCATAGTTAACTTTTATTTTCATCTCCAACCTTTATGACACTCTTCCATTTACTCACTCCCTTCCTTTTTCTCCTTGAATCTTCATTTTCTCCTTACTTTTTCCGTTTTTTTTTTGTTTGTTTTTTTGTTTTTTTTCCTCACATTTTTAATACTGCAGTCCAAATAAACTTTCTCATGTTCCAAATATTTCAAATATTCCATACCCACCCTTTCAATCACCGCCCTCTTCCAACCCTCCAATCCCTCACTCATTGCTATCATTTTCCAAATATTTCAAATATTTCACACCCTATCACAACAAATCCTCCCTCTCCCCCTCTCAACTATTTTCTCCCATACCCCTTCTTAAATTCCCTCATTTTCTCAAAACGCTCTCTAAGACCATAACTTTCACCCATCCACCAAAATCACAGCCCCGCCCCCCCACCATCCCTCTCTACCCATCCTCTTTTCCCTGCATACACCCCCATACACAAACATTCCAACTCACTTTTCCCCTTCAATCTTGACCGCAGCCATCTGCTCAAACACCTCCCTCCCCCTCTTCCTCCACTCCCTCTCTGCCATCCACTTTACCCCTGCTCATCCCCCACCTCTTTCTCTTACCACCAGCCACAGTAGTCCTTGCTCACCCCATCCTTCCATTTTTTCCCCACTCATTTTCTTCAACATTCATTTCTATTTCTCCAACAAGTACGGACGTCCACCCAGTAGTGGCCATTATTTCATTTTATTTTTCCTCGCAATATGTCTACCCTACATGTATCTGTACTTGCATGACATTTTTTCTCTATTTTATCATCCTGATGAAGTCTTATAAATAAAGACGAAACGTTGATGTACACATAAAAAACATCCATTTTTTTGGTTTTCCTTTTTCATTTTCCCACATATATATATATATATATATATATATATATATATATATATATATATATATATATATATATATATATAGTAAGTAAAAAATATATTTCATAACTTACTACCTAGCCCTACTCACATATTGAGCACTGTTGAAGTAAATACTGAAAATGTATACATAAAAGATTATATCTCTTTATAACAGTTTATGAGGATAAATGAAATAATAATATAATATATTGTAACATAGTTCACCCCAAGAAAAGCAGGCTGCCACTGTAGACGTAAGGGGGTTCTGAGAAAAAGGGTGAAAGTTGGGGGGGGTCAACCTAAATTGGGAGCTATGCAGCGAGATGTCTGTTTACATTAGTTTTAAATTTCTGCATGTCAGTACCGTCAGGAAAACAGGGAGCAGGGAGGGAGTTCCAGAGTTCAGCAGTAAAAGGAATAAAGCTTTTGGAGTAGAAGGCTCTTCGGCATCTGGGGACCTCCACAGTGAATGGATGGGATTTGGCAGATTGTCAAGTTGGTATAGGGAATTTACGTCGTGGGGGCACCAGAGCAGCAAGTTCATCAGAGCACAATCCATTGAAGTACTTGTAAAACAGGCACAAGGAAGCAACATTGCGGCGATGGGACAGGGGCTGGAGCTTGGTTGATAGTGAGGGACCTATTAAGTTGGCGACTCTTTTTTGGACCCTGTCTAAGAGGGAGAGACTAGTGGATGATGCCCCAGCCCACATGTAGCAACAATACTCCATGTATGGGTGGATGGTGACTTTGAAGAGATATAGGATAATGTCAGGTGTGAGAAGTTTACTAGCACGGTAGAAGGAGCCCACCTTCTTTGCAGCAGCCCTGGCAATGTTTTCAATGTATTTATTCCAATTCATGTTTTCTCTGAAAGTTAGGCCGAGGAGTTTGAATGATAAACCTTCAGGTAGGGTGTTATTTGCCATGACAATCAGTGGTTGAAGAGGTTTCTTGTAGTTATTGAAGGAAAGTAACTTTGTCTTTGCGGCATTAAAAGTTACCATCCATTTTTTACCCCAATCCTGGACTGGAGGTAATTTTCTAAGGATTCAGCCATTGCCTCAGATATGTGCGCGTTAGTTTTGCCCATATGACGAGAGTAGAGCATGGTGTCGTCAGCAAATATTCCTATCTCAGTCTCAATGACATCAAGGAGGTCATTTATGAAAATCAGTAGAGGTCCAAGGATTTATGTCATGTTGCTTAGATGAAAAGCCATCGAGGACAACCTGGATCTTTATTTTTGTTTGGAAGGGCTTAATTGTATTAAATATTTGCCCAGTAATACCATATGAGTGAAGTTTTAGGAGAAGCCTTTCATGCCAGACCTTGTTAAAGGCCTTGGATATATCAAGCGCTACTGTCCTAGCTTCACCTGCCTTGTCCAGTGTATGATATATGCATTCAGAGATGACCGTTAGGATATCTGCAGTAGATTGTGCTTGTCTAAATCCGTATTGATGATCAGAAAGAAGTTTAGCATTAACTAAGTGCCGGACTATCATTAGATTGATTAATGATTCAAAGATTTTAGCAAAGATCGGGAGTAGAGTGATTGGGCGGTAGTTTTGAGGATCAGTTCTATCGCCAGAATTTTTGTAGACTGGTACCACAGAGGCAATTTTCCTGCTATCAGGGAAGCAAGATTCAGCAAGACATTTGTTTTAGAGTTTGGAGAGGACAAGGGCCAGTTCAGCAGAGCATTTCTTTATTACAATTACTGGTATAAGATCAGACCCACAGGCTTTGGAGGTGTCAAGGTTTTTTATGATGTCTCTGACCTGAGATGGGGTGATGACCAGGTTCTCAAGTGTGGCTTCAGTCTGCAATGGGAATTTAGGGAGGGGGCGGTTTTATGAGTCCAAAATGGAGTTTACGGCAAAACGCTCGGCAAGTAGTTCAGCCTTTCAGTTGCCATGCAAACAACATAGTTGTGATTTGATAGTGGGGGAATTATTGATTGTCCATTGTTCATCACACTATTGTAGATTTTCCAGAAATCACGAGTACCTAGTTTTTGTGACTGAATGCGATTTTTGGTTATCTCTGTATACCTTCTCTTTGCTTCATCTATCACTACTTTGCAATCGTTTCTTACCTCTATAAATTTCTGTCTATTTGCAGTTGACTTATGGCGGCCTAATTTTCAGAATACCTTTTGCCTCTCAGCAATAGCAGCTGCACATTCTGAGGTGAACCATTTATGAGAGCGGGGTTTGCTGAAAAATGTTCGCGTGGGGACATAAGCATCAATGCCTGCTTTGACCCATTCGGTTAGCTCATTTGCACACTGATCAGCAGGGAGCGAGAAGGTTACACCCCATGGGTCGTCGCTGATGTGATCTCTGAGGGACTCAAAATCAGCCTGCTAATAGTTTCTCGTCGTTTTGAGCAACGGCTCTTCAGCTTTTGGAAGAGTTTTTAAGGTGATAAGTATCATTACCACAACGTGATCAGAGTTTCTGAGCGGGCTATGGCCATTCGCCACACAAGCTTCAGGTAGTGAGGTCAAGAACAGGTCGAGAAGTGAGGCTTGCTGGTCCGCACGATCAGGAAGGCGGGTCGGAAAAGTAACAGTCTGTGAGAGCTGAGGAGAAATTAAATGTAGAGTTCCCAGCTGCATCAGTAACACTGGAGAATCCCAACTAGTCACCAAATACATGTATTTGGGCATTCGAGTCGAGTGAGAGTGCTTTTAGAGACAGAGTCAAGCAGGGTACAGTCCTTGGTCGAAGGAGAACGGTATAAAAAATATAAGTAACTAATTTTTTAGTCAAGAGAAGGGTGTTCCGAACATAAACTCCTAGCCCGTGCATATGTTTGTAATTATTTATAAATGAATATTATTTTTAAAATAAACCCATATACACATGTGTTTCAAGCAATAATAATCGTCAGTAAGGGAGGAGACAAACCCCGATACAAAAGTCATGTTTGAGTCAGTAATCGAGGCGCATTGTCTAGAAATGGGAAGTAAATGTACATCTAAATAGCAAATATGGCGGCTATTCAGCAAGCAATCGAAAGAGGCATGTTTGCATTTGTTCCTGAATTGATCGAGAAACAAAAGCAGTGATTGATCAAAACTATCAATTGATCGACATTAGCCAACCAAAACGTTTGACATATGAATACCGATGATCGGCAAAAATGGTCCATTGCTAAATATGTCTCAGTTTCTTTATGGATGACGTTAGAGAGAAAATATATTTCTACTTCTTCTATAATATTTGTAATGAAAAAAATAAGAGTCGATAGAATGAAATATTTAAATCGATTGAAAATACAAATTTTCTTTCTTAAGACAATGAACAGATATTTGCCATTAGTGACTGGCGAGACAAAATTAAGTATCTACCTTAGCTATTAATCATGAAGCAATGGAGACGACATGGGTTCTACTTTAGTTATATATATATACATATATATATATATATATATATATATATATATATATATATATATATATATATATATATATATTGTGCTCAATATAAAAAGTTCTCAATATCAATATATCTATATATATATATATATATATATATATAGAGAGAGAGAGAGAGATAGATAGATAGGAAATAATAAAATAATAAAACAATAGTAAAGTTTAATACTTTACAAGTTTATTATAATCAAATGTTTCAACAAAGAGTATATTATGAAAAAAGTCTTTAACCCATGAATTTTCAAAGAAATAGATCTTTTCCTCAGATGGAGAAAAAAGAATAAAATACTAATTATTGATGAATATTAATGTCAAAAGATTTACAGAATAATTTCATTCTTTTCTATAATAATGCTCTATCCCCAATATTGAGCATTTTCTATCACGCTAGGATCCAATGTAAAATAATTATTTTATAACACTTAATATATATATATATATATATATATATATATGGTAATCCAGGTAAAGTAAACATCCACAGGATAAAAATCCAAAGGATTTATGTACATGTTTGTATAAATAAAAATAATCATATATATATATATATATATATATATATATATATATATATATATATGCGGACATAAAATGATGGGAATAAATAGAAAATTGAAGTACATATACGTAAATATGCACTAATCAGTTGATGTTGCATGTTTGCGGTGCATGCGAATGGCAGACTTACTGCAAATGATTAATATTTAACTGATAGACCGCACAGAAAATTGGAAATATGTTAGATCTGGAAGTTTGTATACTTGAGAAACTAATGTTTTTTAAATAGGCGTTCCATGCTGTGGTTATAGACCACTTCAGTTTTTGTCAGGAATAATGGCTGGGACCCCCAGGAGATTGGGCCTTTGATGTTCATGGATAAAGATGACAATTATCTCGTGGGTCGTCGAATGGGGATGACTGAGAAAGACTGGAATCTAAGATTTATGGTTAAAAGTACATATATTCCCGCCTATGGGCAGAGGAGGGGAGTTAGAGCCGACCCTATGGGCGTGACGAAGGAAGTTGGTTTTTCTGAGTTAGATCTGTGTGCCTCTCCAAGCAAAATGGGCCCTTGGGGCTTTTAGCTAAAGGATTGTGTTTATTAAACATATGTCTTTCAGCTGCAAGTCTGTTATTCACGAAACGGTTATTTGTTTTTAAGCTGATGATGTGATTTTGTTTGGAGGTTAGGGTTCCTTTGTTGCAGCAGCATTGACTGAATTGAACAACGACTTTGGACGAGCGGCACAATGACGAGCGGGACGATGACGAGCGGGACGATGCACGGCCTGTGCAGTGAACGCACACATGCATATTCATAGATTAGGTTAAAACCTTTTTTCTTTATTTATTTTTTTATGGAAATTGCTCCAGACAAGGCATGAAGCCACTTGAAAAAATACAACTTCACGGTTAAAACATCAAACGATAAAAGCTAGATTGATAGATTCTGACCCAGAAAACAGTAATTCTTCTCCCTTTGTCCAAAACATCTCACATGGAATGTGAAGGCTATAGGACAAAATAAGGGAAATGAGAGTTACGAGGCTTCCGTGTATTCTCTTAATGAAAAAAATAGGGAAGAAGATAACAACATTTTTTCATGTATTTTTATTTTTAAAGATTTGCCAGGATTTGTTTTCATTGGTTTGTAAAAAAGGATAAATAAGTGAAATGAAGAGAACCATTTTGATGCTAACGGTTTAGGTTTATTTGATTGAAGATAAAAATTCACTGAGAAAGCTTTTTAATAACATATGTATTTAATAAGTTATCTTGAAAAAAATGTGCGTTTTGAAATGAACAGAAACAATTGTATGAACAAAGATATTTTTTAAACAAATTCAGAACATTTATAAAATTATTCAGACATATGTGGCTGGGTACACCCTAGTCACATGTTTATTCCATTATTTCTCTGATACTACCACCTACTGCGCATACATATCTCTCATTACACTGAAGCAAGTCACAGGAAGCAACCAAAGATTCTGTTTCTAAAAGACATTTTGTATTCCTATACATCAAAAAATTCGAAATAAAATTTAAAACATATATAAATATTTATATATTTTTTACATTACTTTTTAATACATAAGACTGAAGAACCAGTTCGAGTGCACATTCAACACAATCCACACTTGCAGAGCACAACAAATATATGAAGCTGCCTCCTCCAAATTATGGAACCTCGCCATAAAAACATGTTATGCAAAACAAAGAACAATCTCATATGCGACAGAAATAAATTTCATCTTAGTAATTTATTCACCCACACAACATTTACAGAAACCTTCAAAGCTCTCAACAAAATCTACTCCAGAAAACTAAATGGATTAATGAAAAAACATCAAATTTTGAAATAATCTACAACCAACCAAACTACTGGACTACTCAAATATAACAACATGCCTCACATCTCCTTTTGGAACACAACACATCAACTTTGCCAACCTATCAGACTATCGACCCTCAGAAAACAAAACCATGCTATTAGCTACAGGATTTTCATTTGCCTATCTGAAAAAACTTAACCCAGTGGATCTATACTACGACATGGAAGACTTTCATAGCAGCAACAAACTCTGCTACACACAAACGTGCAAGGACTTCCAAAGCTACCTTAAAGACACCACACACTTCCTACAGATTTTACACAGAATAGGCAACCTACGAAACAACATACTTCTCGTCACAATGGATGTATCCTCACTCTATCCAACATTCCACATGAGGAAGGAATATCTGCATGCAGGAGTTTTTTATACATCCAAAACCTACAAAACATCCACATTAACGATATATGCAAAATCATACAATTCATCCTGACACACAACGACTTCACATTTTCTACAAGTAAAAGGTACAACCATGTGAACTTAAATGATCCCCAACATCTACATGCACATATTTGAATAAAAATACATACACACCTACCACCTAAAACTGCTACATTATTACAGGTATATAGATGACATATTTCGTGTTTGGCCACATGGTGAAGTGTCACTAATGGACTTCTATCAATACCTCAATAATTGCCACAATAGCATTAAATTCACAACAAAACACTCCATCACACACATTCCATTTTTAGGCGTCTTTGTACAAACCACAAATAACCACATCACCACATCACTCTACACGAAACCCACAGACGGACATTGTTACCTCAATTTTGACAGCTGCCACCTTATCAGCATAAAAAGATCCATCATTCACAGTCAATGTCTATGCATCAAAAGGATCTGCTCAGACTTAATCGAGTATGATACACAGATAAGAATTTTAGCCAACTACTTCCTCTGTAATCAAAATAATTAAACAATCCATAAGAAAAGCATCAATTATAAGTAAACAAAACTTCCTAACACACAAAAAACACAAAAAATCATCCTCACAAATACCAATGGTATTTGACTTTAATCACAACACTAACAAATTACACAACCACCTTAAAAAGATATTCCAACAATTAAAACATTGCCACACTATCAACACGATATACAACAAACCACCCATTAGTGAAAACGACATCCCCGAACCTACATTCTCTACTAATTTCCACCGAAAGACACCAAACTCTCACACCTCAAGGTTACAAAACATGCAATAAATCTAGGTAGCAACGTCTAACTTGAACTCCCCCCTCTCACCAATGTGGTTTACCTAATGCATAAAACGCAACTACTTGGTGAAACAGGCTCTACGTCTATGTTTGAAAAATCACAAATAAACCATTACAGACAAATCCACACACCATTCTTCCAAATCACATTATAAAGAACATCAAATGCATCCTCATAACCTCCAATTTAAAAGTACAACACAGACACAAACACAAAACAAAACTCATTCTAAGACTCAACACCCACATCTGAATAATAATTGATTTATTCTGTGGTAGAGTTTGAAAAATCTTCTTCTTTGCCAAAAGTTCTGAGAGTTTTGTCATACTTTTTGGATTTGATTTTGCTTTCGAAATAGACAGCTTTCCTATTAAATCGTTCCAATTATGAGGTTCCCGCTCTCGTTTCAAATTTGGATCTCTTTCTGGATAATCAGATCTAGAAGAAAAATTATTAAATCCAGTCTATACTTTTACCACTGTATTACTGATTTGATTCTTATGGATTATCAACTCAAGCCATTGCAGCAGATACTCTCAATACACTCTATTTATCTAGTTTCTGGATTTATAAATTTAGAAAAGCAGTTAAGTTTGTTATTTCTTCCTTTTAAGTAACCCAAAGTTACAAAACTGCTTAGGCACACATTAATTTTGTCACACCCTTTCACCATACATGGATAACCTTTACTGGTCAGTAGGGTGAAGAAATGAACATGTTGGAGCTATCCATTTTGAATTGATTGATGATATGTCCATTCATTTAATAGTTCTTACTATGATTAAGTTTGTTAATTTCAATGCTTTCAAGATTAACATCTGATTCAGCTTGGTTTAAATTATCCGTTAGACTATTTAAGTACCTCTTCACTGTTTATTATTTATTGTAGCTTTCTTTTATAATTAAAACCTTTACTAAATGTATTTTGGTCTTATATTATTCTCCGTCTCACTACAATTTTAATTACAAAATGAAACCGACAGAGTACTTCGTCCCGAACGATTTAGCACAGAGTCTACAGCCCTTAACACAGGAAAAATGCAAACATTGGAAGCTTACTTTCATGAATTCCCTGCATACGGTTAATGACGATGAAGAAACTGGAAGCACCCAAGCGGCTTCTATGCATTGATAAGTATTTGAAATCATAAGTGACACAAACGACTATACTTCTGCCATTAGAACTCTGGATGCAGCCTACTTTAAGCCTACTAATATTGTCTACAACCGACAACAACTTATCACCATGAAACAGCAACCAGTGCAAACAGTGAATTCTTTCGTGTTATAGTTGGAAAACCATTGCTAAAACATGCAATTTTTAGGCCGTGAGTGCTAAAGTAAATAAAACCAGTATATGCGGGAGGCTTTTATTAGAAATATCTCCCCCCCCCCCCTCAATTCAACAAAGACTTCTCAAGCATTTCGGGAAGCATACGAGATGACAAGATCTCTTGAACAAGCTGAAAAACACTCTGCGTGTATGATTTCTGCAGCAATAATCTCTTCAGGCAAAAAATACAAGTCAGGCAGCTACACAAAAATATACGAGGTCGAAGGAAATTTGTTTCTTTTGCGGGAATTCCCGTCATCCGTGTCGCCTTTGTCTGGCCCATGACTCAAAACTGCAAAAAGTGTTCGAAAAACGGACATTGGGCCAAAGCCTGCAGATCTTTTGCATCGGCAGTGTTAAATGAAGATCCTGAATTCCCTAGTCTCGCATGACTAGGAAGAGAAAAAGACTATGTGAAAAATTAATGGTTGCACTGTCAATGCCATGGTAGATTCTAGTAGAGTAACGACTTTTATTCATTAATAAATGCTTCAAACAATACTGCAAAAATGTTACCCTTAAAATGATTCCAAAACAAAAAGCAATATAATTGGCCAACTCTAACATGTGTGCGAAAATTGTTGGAGAAGCTAAAATCGATATCTCCCTAAACAATAGTACACACTCTGATATGATAGTGGAGATAATTAAGAATTTATTCGTCAACATTGTTATAAGGAAAGACATTCTATACAAATACAACAAAGTAACCTTCAAATTTGACTGACTATGGGATAAACTTATTATCGGAGCAGTTACCAAAGATAATCATTTTCCATCCATAAACATTTCTCCTCCCCATTATTTTCTCATCTCTCTACGAACACAAGCCCAATCAGCACGAAGAGGCACACCGATACACAATCGCTGATAGCAAATTCATAAGAATGGACACTGCAAAATTGTTGGCATAAAATATTATAGAACCCTCAATTTCACCATGGCAAGAGCAGGTTCTAGTAACATTAAATGAAAATGAGAAAAGAGGAAACAGATTCAAGGAACTAGGTGCTTACCCGATGCCGAATATATCTAAAATGGTCGAAGAAATAGCCCGGGATAATATTTTTACTATGCTTGATCTTAAATCAGCTGACCACCAAAGCTGTATCAGTAACGAGGATCGTAAATTTACAGCCTTCGAGGTAGATGGTAAATTGTACCAGTTTACTCGCCTGCTATTCAGTCTTACGAATAGAATAAGTGCGTTCCAAAGCATTGTCGACAGGGAGAAATTATCAGATACATTTGTCGATTTAGATAACGTTATTATGTGGAAAAACACAAAAAGAGCATGATTACAATATTCAAAGACTTTATGAGGTAGCTAAACAGCACAACATCATGCTTAATGAGAATGAAAGAATGAATAAAAGCATCGTTTCAGTCTCGACTATAACTTTACTTGGGTACACTATCAAAAACAACCAAATATCGCCTGACTACGATCGCCTTAAATCTCTACTTGAGATGCCATCTTCTCTAAATCTGAAATCACAAAGACGGGTTATTGGGATGTTCTCTTATTACAGCAAATTTATCCAGAATTTTTCAGAGAAAATCTTAGCACTAAACCGCAACAGAGAATTATCATTATCTTCTTCGGCATTAGACTGCTTTCAAAAGCTAAAGAACGATTTGAAAGATGCTATTCTGGAAAAAGAATTTATAGTAGAAACCGATGCTAGTAACAATTGCATATCAGCTACCCTTAATCAACAAAACTGTTAGGTTGCATTCTATTCTAGAACCCTGAGTCCCAGTGAAATTAAGCATCATGCAGTTGAAAAAGAGGCAGCCGCCATTGTCGAAGCTCTACGAAAATGGCGCCATTTCCTACTTGGCAAGCACTTTACTTTAATTACAGACTAAAAATGTCTTAGTTTCATGTTTGATAATACCAGGAAATCAAAAATCAAAAACAACAAAATATGCCATTGGCGCATTGAACTGTCACAATTTAAATTTAGCATCGTCTATCGCCCTGAAAAAGAAAATACTGTTTTCCCGAATATATGCAATCACTCATTCTTTACAAGATCTTTGCGACTTTCACTGTAAATTATGCTACCCTGGCATTACACAGCTGTTTCATTTTTCCAAAGAAAGACACTTTCCTTTCTCAGTCGACCAAATAAAAGACATAACTAATTCGTGCTCGTCTTGCCAGTATCTAAACCCTAAATTCTTTACCAGTAACAAGGGAATTCTCATAAAAGCAATGCTACCCTTTTAGCGATTAAACACAGATTTTAAAGGACCAATGCCTTCGTCCATACATGGTAACAAATACCTACTTACGATAATCGATGAATACTCACGTTTTCCCTTTGCATGTAAAGATATGACAAGCAAAACTGTCACACAATGTCTAAATCAACTATTTGCAATATTTAGCATACCCGATACACTGATAGAGCAACTGACTTTCTTTCAGAGGAACCTACTGATTACCTACATGGGGAACGTATTGCGACTTCGAAAACGAGTAGATACCACCCGGAATGCAATGGAAAAATTGAGAAACAACCAATTGAGAGCCATACAAGTAACTTTGCATTCTAACAATATGGGAAAATATTCTGTTGGGAAAATATTCTACCTGATGCTCTACATTATATTTGATCGTTGCTCTGCACAGCTCCGAATGCGACCTGTCACGATAAGCTATTTAAGTACAGCCGTAAATCCACTTCTGGTATTTCAATTGCTCTATGGGCAAAACCAGGCCAAGTATATGTCAGACATCATACCAGGTCGAGTAAGTATGGCTCTCCGGTTACACCTGCTATGTTACTGAAAATCAATCCTCACTATGCCCATGTACGTCTACCTACTGGCATCAAAACTACCGTCAATGTAAGAGATTTGGTTCCCAAATAAATTAATGGTTGATGTGTGCCTGCCACCTGTTAGTGAGCCAGAAAGTCTTACTAATGAAAATAAAAGTACATAACTTTCTGAACCGATAGAAGCAAACAACCAGTTGAGAGCGAAGTTCCGACCCAGCCAACGAAGATCTTGCAGGATAAGAAAATTTCCTGATAAATACAAGGATTTTGTTACTAAATAGGACACTATTAACAAAATATAAATAAATAAATAAAATAAATAAATAAATGGAAAATTAATAAAGAAAAAAAAACTTTCCTGAAAATACAAGAATTTTATTACAGAAAGAGGACACCATTAACCCTTCTCATTATAAAACTTGAAGGAAAAATGTTGTAAATCATACTCTTACCCCCTCCTCCCACACTTATGAACTCGTCCATCAGACTTTCTTTCCTTATTTATTATTATGTGTTGTAATTAAAACCTTGGTGCTTCTCTATTATTGGGGACAGATGAAATTACATCTTTAATTTAGAAGAGTCTGTTGAAAGGGGAGATGATAATTCAAATTGTTTTTGTTGTTGTAACCATAACCCATTACGGAGAGGACTGAAATAATAACGTTATAATTTAGAAAGCCATTCTAAACATGGGGAGGTGAGGGGTTGATTAACTATTCTGTTTATTAAATTGTTGGGTGAAAGTACAGAATAGTTAATCAACTTGTCACCTCCCATGTTAAGAATGGCTTTCTAAATTATAACGTTATTATTTCAGCCCGGTTCGTGAACTGCATAAGTACGCTTTTTAAAAATATATTTTCTTACTAATTCGCTGGATTTTCCTTATGGGTTATGGTTACAAAAAAAAGTTTGAACTGACTCTTCTAAAATGAAAATGAAAATGAAAATTTCATCTGCCTCAATAATAAAGAAGCACCAAAACCTTTACCAAAGGTATTTTAGTCTTTTATTATTCTCCGTCTCACTATCAGTTTGTATTCAGATGGTTTGTAAGTGTGTTGGAGCGCTTTATAAAAACGGTGAAATGTTGTCTTTATAAGTTAGTGGGACGACAGAAATGATCTTATTTCAAACTTATTTCTGTCTTATCGATAATGCGATTAATTCCTGTTCTCTGATGTATTTGGAACAGGTTTGAATATCATATCCCCTAACACTCTGAATCAAGAAAACCGTCCAGTAGCATTCTTCTTTTCACATACACAATGACAACAGCGCAAAAACATTCTCCTGTAGAAAAGGAGCCTTGTGTGATAATTAGAGTTGCCAAAAAGTGTTCCAAAAAGTGTTCCAAAAAGTGTTCCAAAAAGGTATGGGAAGATCAAGAACAGCAAGATCGAAAGATAGGAATGGAATTAGGATGTCACAAGTATGACATCATGTATCGAGCTGGGGGAAAATATCCCAGTTGATACACTCTCATGTGCACAACAACATAGTGCCAACAAAGGAAATCCGTGTATTTCTGTGTTATCCCGGCATAACTAGATTGGCCCATTTTGTTAAACTAAGGAATATTTCATACTCTATTGAAGGTGTCAAAAGAGTGTGTCCATTGTATGCTATCTGTGCTAGATGGAAATCATGTTCCTATGCAGTAGAAACAGGCCACCTAGTAAAAACAATGGAACAACTCAGCATTGCCTTTAAGGAACTTCTTCCTTCTACTTCGAAGAACGGTTACTTACTAACAGTGATAGATAAGTATCTAGGTTTCCCTTTTGCTTTAGCATGTTCAACCACGACTACAAACTCAGTAATCGAGTAAGTGAAATATTTACAGTTTTTGGCATGCCCACGTACATCCATTCAAATACACGAATATCATTTGTATGTACACAAATACTTCACCAATCTCGAAATTGCTACTAGCCGGACTACACTTTAACCCCTCAAGGAAACGGTCAGTGTGAACAGTACAATGGAATTATCTGGAATTATTTCATTGGCTTTAGCCTTGGTCTATTAGAAGGGGATAGATTTTCTCATGTTAAAGGGGGGGGGGGGGTTATAACGTTTAGAAATCTTTTGCCCAGCCCTTTGAGGTCAAGAAAAGCAAATAACTTCACTTACACACACACATTCACACACTGACAAAGGCCGCATATGCACAATGTCTAATGAACTCACACACACATATTCACATTGACAGAAAGAGTAAGTAAAACAATCTTCATTACACAACTGGCCAAATGTTTTGAACAAGATGAGACACCAAATAAGCATGCTACAGAAATAATCCAAAAGAGCCGACAGAGGAAGAATGACCAACTATTTTCTGGAAGAACTATCCCAAAACCATATAGATAAGAAAGGTTCAGTAGACTGGCTCAAAAAAGGATCACTTCACTATGATCAGGAGAGAATGATAATGGTTGCCCAAGATGACTAATGCTTTTAAGAAAATAAGTGGTCTCAGTAACGACAAGTGCAGGTTCTGCCACACAAAAGGGAGAATGTTAGCCACCTGACATCCAGTTGTAAGACTCTACTGGGGGACGGCTACTACACAATGTGAAACAATGGAGTGTATCAATATCTCTACTAAATCCTAGTCTGTGTCCGCAATAATGCCAACCTAGACAGAGCTGAGAGTAAAAAGCAAACTAAATACAAAGGACGAATATGTACATGAAATGAAACTGGAACCTTATGAAGATTTCAATCATAGGATCCACTGGGATCATGAAAAAGAACTTGAATAAAAAAAACTATGTGGCAAATATGTGGTGAACAAAGTCCAAATAAGATCCAAACAATGACACTTAAAGGAACAATTATAATCCTAAAAAATCTCTCAGTTGAAGTCTCTGAAATAGTGAGTGAATGTTTGGCATTCAGTAGAAATTTAAAAAAAAAAAAACAGAAACCAAACGTATAGACATACGCACTTTTAACGCACGTGTCTTCGACACTGCAAACATTCTATAAATACGAGAACTTTTAACTTTTCTAAACGAACAATTTACTCACCAAAAATATCTTTCACAGTACTGT
The DNA here is from genome assembly GCA_963556195.1 of Sepiola atlantica. Classification (NCBI taxonomy): domain Eukaryota; kingdom Metazoa; phylum Mollusca; class Cephalopoda; order Sepiida; family Sepiolidae; genus Sepiola; species Sepiola atlantica. The sequence goes on from OY744521.1 coordinate 58,749,362, forward strand.
ATATATATATATATATATATATATATATATATATATATATATATATATATATATATATATATATATATATATATAAAATGGTTAATAATAAAACGTATATATATACGTTTTATTGCTAACCATTTTTTTCTCTCTTTCATTCACAACACTCTTGTTGGTGAATTTAGCACTTGCTAAATGGTGACCTATTCTCAATCAAACACAACACTTATTTTATCCATTTTTATTATTCGCTATTTATCACATTATTAATTGTCAGTGTGGATCCATATCCTATCCAAGCCAGGATCCATGCTACAATTCTTTCTTTTGATATTGCCTTTCCCTCTACAATATATTTTCCGCAATCAGTTATTCTTTTGGTTTGAAGATGATCGATTTCAGGCATCAATTTTCGAACATAACGCCATCGACACTGCAAAACACAATTCGTTTCAATTAAACGTTAAATCGATTTTTTTCCTTAAATAAAATTTTAGAAAAATGTAATTTTGAAAGATTAATTTTCTGTTAATAGTAGATTTTACTGATGAGACAATTACATTACAATTTGTTTTGTAGGATTTATATTTTGTGACAAACTATTTTCTTGTGATCTAAACAAATAAACCTACATTGAGTAATTGGCCTATCGACCAATGAAATCACTCCACGTAGGGATACATTTCAATTGGACTACTTGTTCGGTGTTTCTGCGAAAAGTTAGTTTTAGATTTACCACAGTGAGAAAGAGACGCATCCTCGCACTCTTCAAACTTATAGGCAAGATGGAACTTATTCAACTTTTGATGTCAACATTTTTGTAACAATTATTTTGTTGTATTTAACTCTATTCCAGTTCTGCCAAAATAAAGACTTTGTAATATTCCTTCTGTGATTTCAGTTTTCTTTCAGAAAGAACTTTCTTCGACAGCTTACTTACTGGAAATACTACCACGACATAACAATGTAAATAAAGTTTGAAATACGTCAAAGTATTTTTAAATAAGGTCATTCAATTTAATTTACTGTTTTGTCTTGTTTTTTTATTAAAATTAGGTATCGCTTTTTTCAGGCGGTTTCCTACTTTAATGTATAAATTTACCTTCGAGCAATCCATCCAAGGAAGTTGTGTTTGCATCGATGAAAAAAAGTAAAACAATGTATATGCCATGATGACATTATAGTAAATGGCGACTATAATCGAGATGAACATCATTGAGATTCCAATTCCTGTAAAAGAAAAGAGAAATTGGTGAGAGAAAATGAAAAACGAGCGACCACCGATGAGTACGTTTTAGTCTGAAGGTAATTTCTATAAATTAGTAATGTTTTGATTGGCAATGTATATTTATAGGTAAAAAATGCTCATTTTTTTTACGTTTTGCAGAAAACGTTACCTCCCATTTTTAAATAGTTCTCCCAAAATAAAGGAATTATTCGATTTCAATTCAATTTTCAATATTGACTCAAAGGAACTTTATATTAATTACTGTAGCATGACAGATCTATTTTGTTTGTATGTAATCTTGCGTTAATGTTGAGTTGTAATTAGGCTTAGCACATGCACGGTGATGCCTAGACTTATGTAATTGCGTAGGCGAGAGAACATTTCTGCACAGACTCAACTTTGAATTGGCACTCAAATAATTTGGATCCAAAGGTGATTCAGTTCCCGAAAAGATGTTGTGACAACAAGACGTCATAACCTGTTCTTGTCTTTTGTCAGAAGCAGCAAGACGATATGGAACTCCAGAATACCACATTCTGCTTTCGACAAAAGCCAGCCTGCGAAAAAAAACTCTTCATATTCCAGTTTTCCCTTTGAATAGCGTTGCTCTATATTTTAGTTAAGATGTTAGTATTTTTCGTGGACGATAGTGACCCTTTTTTCTTATTCGATATTCAATTCCAGTCAGATTCGTCCAGACCCTGTCAACTCTACCAAACGGCTTAATCCTGACATTCTTCCAGGCTCACCATCATCCTTTTTATTAGGTCAATAGTTTGTGGTTGAAAAACTGACACGCCGTCCGCTTTTGCATGACCATGTCAGCATATTTTGACAGTTTTACGATTCTATAAAGATACTTAAGTAGAATAAAAGAAAAATGTCCAAAATTTCCAGTGAACATTGTAAACGAAATTAAATATATTTTTTATGCATTAAAAATAAAATATGTATTAGTAAAGCGTTCCACTGCATAGAATGCATTTAAATTTTGTAATTGAAACGTTCTTTTATTCTAAATTTGAATTTAAATAAATAATATGTTTATTGAAAAAAAGCCTCTGCATTGTACTAGTTTAAAAAAAGGATGGAGTTATATTTACAAACTACGAAATGGAAATGAAAATGTATATTAAATTAATATAGCAAGAAAAACACTTTCTTCGTTTAGAAAAAGATGTTTTAAAAGAAAAATTGTAATCGGAAAATTTGATGCTTAATCCAAAGAATGCAAAGAAATTCAGTAATACCACATTTAGGGGGCTCGGCGTCGTGCACATCAGCCTTTTATCTTCTTACTCTTACGTTAAACAAAAAGAAATCGCCAATGTTATACTTGCACTTCTTTCCGCGGTAACTGACTGTCCCATCAACATACACATACACATCAACATACACATACACATCAACATACACATACACATACACATCAACATACACATACACATCAACATACACATTTTTATTGAAGTAAAGAACGAATAAATTCATACAAACACAAAGTAAATATGAATTTGTATATAACGACACAACAAAGGATTCTATTTTGTTTTCAAGTGTACATCTTGTTAAGACCATTTGGGGGCATATTTTGGACTATAATTCGTTTCATATGTACCTTAAAAAATGAAATAAAGTAAAATTAAAGCAGACTAAAAAGAAATGATAAAAACAAATTGTTGTGCTCCTGTAAAGGGACCGGAATGAAAACACGAACTCGGAGTTGTTATAATTGTAGTAGTAAGACTCTGAACGCTACCGACACGTAGTTCAGCCACGAATGTAAAATGTGCACAGGTTGAAAACCCGATGAAAGGAAATCAACCCGTACTTCATAAAATGAATACACATCCTATCACAAATTATAAACATATATACAAATAACCAAGACAAAATTAACAGTACATAACAAGTATTTATTTATTTAATAGAGGTTGATTTCTGTTATTCGGAGAAAGTCGATCCGAATTAAAAGTTCATTTGTAGCAAATATGAAGGCTTATAGCCTTTTTGAAAATTAAATTAGAAAAGTTCTTTTCCTGACACCAAAGTTATAATTGTGTCGAAAACCAAATGTTATAATTGTTAAACTTATTTTCACGCGTCCTGCGCGGGTACGTTGCTCTTTTGTGAAGAGACCGTAGCTAGTTCAAATATATCAATTAAAAAGGCTTATAGTCTTTATGGAAATAAAATAGGAGAGTTCTTTTTTTATGAAACTCGAGGAAAACAAATGAGAAGACACAATATAAACAAAATGAAATTTGATTTATGACGAATTAATATGGTAATTCTTTTTTTTTGTCCTTATATGTAAACACATACCTTTTTTTTTTGACGGCGGAGAGAGGGATATTTTATAGAATTTTGGATTCTGTGATCCGTCTTTATTGAGCTGTTTTATAGGGTCCTGAGATATACCTAATTTCGACGCTGGAGCCCATTTGATTGACTGGTCGGTCGATATCAATTCTGTTGGACAGGGTTTTCTTAGGTGTCCGGTAGACAGCCGTATTAAATGTCGTTGCATTTCTTCCGCGTTAGATTTCAAAATCCTGTTTATTTATTTTTGATTTGGGCGCGGGGATAAATTTTCTGAATCTGACGGCTGTGTGAGCGGTTGCTTCTCAGAGACGTCCTCTCTGGATAACTTGTCTGAATATGACGGCTTGGTGAGCGGTCTGTTTCTCAGAGGCGTCCTCTCTGGATACCTTGTCTGAATATGACGGCTTGGTGAGCGGTCTGTTTCTCAGAGGCGTCCTCTCTGGATAACTTGTCTGAATATGACGGCTTGGTGAGCGGTCTGTTTTCAGAGGCGTCCTCTCTGGATAACTTGTTTGAAATTTACCACGGTGCGATCCTTCATCTCCCGACGCTCGTTTTCCAACGCCGGGCGAGGCCTGTCTCCCAGAGACGTCCTCGAGGCCTGTCTCCTCACAGACGTCCTCTCTCCTCGCACCCCGAAGCTCGACTCCTTGAAATGCCTTTTTCCTTTCGACTTTCCCGCTCTCTGTAATATCAGCAGCATTCCCTCACCCGATTGGTTGAGTCTTCCGACCACGCCAATGCGTGGGCTGACTCTGTCTGCCAAGCATCCTGTTGACCCCTTTTTTGCCAAACGCCGCCATCTGCACCCCCTTTCTGAATTGGTAGGGGAACATGTGCCGACCAGTTCACCGCTCCCCCTTCCAGCTTTATGGGGGAAAATATGTAGATATAACAGAGTATATTGGAGAAAATACAACAGAGAAACAAAAGTGGTGATACGTCAGTCTTGACTGCCAGTATAGACTGGGGTTGGTTCAGCTATATAATTCCTTCCCACCGCAGGAATATGTGACACTCGGTCGGAAGTCAAGTCAGCGCCCCTAAAGAAGAAGCACTCTAGCCTATCAAAAATAGGCTGGGCAGCCCCGTCGGCATTCCCTAGTCAGGGCGCCTCAGGCAGTAAGCAATAAACTTACTCCACTCCAAAGAGAGTAGGTAAGGCCTGGGAGAGTGCACCTCCTAGGATTACCCAGGACAGTATACCTCAGCCCGACAGATAAAAGGCCACCGAAATGGCCCAGTTCCTGTTGGGCTGATTGTCGAGAACAAATCCTCGACTGGTGTTTCCCCATCCCGAAGTCCTCAATCAACCGAAATTACTGAAAGACTTGACAGGCTGGGGTTGATTCCGCTATGTAATTCCTTCCCACTGCAGGAATATGTGACACACGGTCGGAAGGTGGGGGAGGGTCAAGCCAGCACCCCTGCAGAAGCACTCTGGTCTATAAAATATTGCCCGGTCAGGGCGCCTCAGGCAGTAAACAATAAACTTACTCCACCCCAAAGAGGGGAGGCAAGGTCTGGGAGGGTGCACCTCTTAGGAATACCCAGGACTCAACCTCTCGGCCTGACAGATAAAAGGCCACCAAAGTGGCACAGTTCCTACCGGACTGACTGTCAAAAACGAATCCTCGACAGGTGTTACCCAGTCCGAAGATAATTGTTGATTCAACACTGAGAAGTAGATGCTTCCAGTATTTATTGTGAATGGAACAGTCCAAAGTCCATTATAACACAAATACGCCATAATCATTCAGAATTTCTTTCATAAAATAAATCTCTTTTTCAAAAATACGGATGCCCAAAAGTACATAAAAAACTAATAAAAAATTATTAAAAATTGTAAAATGTTTTACCTTGAATTATCTCCCTCTAAAAGTTAGCCTAACTAGAACAAACACTATTTCGTGTAGTTTAGCTATTTATCCTTTTGTTCTATTATTTTTTGTTCAATTTTTTTTATGGAAATCGCTCCAGACAAGGCATGAAGCCACTTGATGTAAGGAGCTAAAAATGCAACTTCAAGGTCAAAAACTAGCCAACGGTAAGTGTTATATTCCAATCCATAAAACAGCAATTCATCCCCCTTTGTCAGAAACATCGCTCATGAAATGTGAGGACTAAAGGACAAAATAAGGGAAATGAGAGTTATGTATATATGGAACACTATTGCTTATGCAAAACAAAATCTATATATATATATATATATATATATATATATATATATATATATATATATATATATATATATATATATATATATAGCTCTGTGTATATTGTTATCTTGTTTATCCCCGTTCACACCAGATGATCAAACATCTAGGGGGTTTAGTAATACAATCAAATTAAAAACAATCAACACAAGTGTTGTGAGGTACAAATCACCCCTATTAAAGAACTAATGGAAGCAACCATCTATAATAAATACCATGGTTGCAAAGACTTAAACAGAGCACACTCCTATCATGTGAGTGTCCACGTGTGGTATCTGTTCCGATGGATACTACACCCTATAGACCGGTGTTGTCTTGGCCTTCGGGGCATGATTCCGCCGGTCTATGGGTCTGTCCTGTGCAGTTCTAGGAGGTCCACCCTCCCAGGCTTTGCCTCTCCTCTTTGGGGAGGAGTAAGTTGATAGCTTACTGCCTGAGGCGCCCCTACCGGGGAATGCCGACGGGGCTGTCCAGGCAATTTTTAATGGCTAAAGCGCTCACGTTCTCGGGCGCTGGCTTTTCAAATCCCACTTTCCGACCTTGTGTCACATACTCCTATAGTGGGTAGGTGTTAAATATCGAGGACATTCCTATCATGTGAGAGTCCTCGTACCACGTGTGGTATCTGATCCGATGGATACTACACCCTATAGACCGGTGTTGTCTTGGCCTTCGGGGCATGATTCCGCCGGTCTATGGGTCTGTCCTGTGCAGTTCTAGGAGGTCCACCCTCCCAGGCTTTGCCTCTCCTCTTTGGGGAGGAGTAAGTTGATAGCTTACTGCCTGAGGCGCCCCTACCGGGGAATGCCGACGGGGCTGCCCAGGCAATTTTTAGTGGCTAAAGCGCTCACCTTCTCGGGCGCTGGCTTTTCAAATCCCACTTTCCGACCTTGTGTCACATACTCCTATAGTGGGTAGGTGTTAAATAGAGAGGACATTCCTATTCATGTTTTACCGCATGGTAGGAATCTGGTCATCTCCTACCACATTTAGTGGCGTTACTGTATTGCTATGAATAAATACATTGTATATTTTAACCTGTCACAATTTGTGGTTGTTATCTTTGTGACCCCTAGCACGGGTCTACAACACTGGCGACGAGAAATTTAGTAAAGAACATACGTGAGGATTTTGATTTTATACCAGTCACGAATTCTGGCTACCAGGATTACTCAAGAAAGTTACGGGATCATTCGACAAAAAACTGAATAACGAAGATTCGGGCAAGGATTTACTTGAAAAAAAAAAAAAAACGTCAAACAACAAAAGACGTCGTCAAAAAAGTCTTATCTTGCTGTTGGAAAAAAAAGCCACAAAAAGCCTAAACTATGAGTTAAAACGGAACTCATAAATGGCGTGGATTTACGACAACTGAAAAAAAAAACGACTCAAAGTTTCAGTAAGTACAAAAAAAAAATTGTTCGTTCTAAAAAGATTGTCTTAAAAAGGCATTAGCATTGAAAAAAAAAATTTTTTTAAGTTACGTCGGATTTTTCCGATTAAAATAAATTTTTCTCTGACTGACTGGCACGTTGAAAAAAAAACACTTTCGACAAGCAGGTACGGCATAACACTTTGTGTTAATGAGAAAATATGATATTCTGTTACACACTTAAAGCGGAAATTATGGCCAATATTTAAATAAATGCTATGAACTCGTTTTTTTTTCACAAAAAAAAAACAACTAATTCTTTGTAAAAGAAAAAAAAAGGTGTACGTTCAACAAGGATTTGAACTAAATACTTACACGTTACGAAAAGAAAATTGAAAAAAAAAAAAAAAGGGTCAAACTTTTTTCTGTATAAACACAAACGCTGAATTATTTTCTAGTGGAAAATTGCCACACAAGGAAAAAATAAATTAAGGAAATACTCGTCAATATAACCAGATACAAAAATTATAAAAGTTTTTTTGTAGAGTTGGTACTATAGAAAAAGAATTGGTTTGTTTCTGAAAACGCTTTTTTTGTCATAAAAAAAAAATGGAGAATTTTTCAAAACAGATTTTGGAAATTATAAAACTTCAACAAAATAAACGATTAGAACTTGAAAAAAGGTTTCGAGAAGAACAATTGATAGTACAGAAACAAAATGACGAGAAGCGGTTAAGTTTAATAAAATACTTCGAGGAAAAACAGGGAAGAGAAAAGAAAGAAATGATGAAATACGCTTCGGAAGAAAAGAAAGAAATGAACGAACGAACAAATATTGGAATTGAAAAAATTACATTTAGAGCATAAAAACCAATCAGATAAAAAAATGGATTTGTTAACGCAAGTTTTAATGAATAAGGACAACGGACAGTAAAACAGTACGGCTTTTTCGCAAAATGCGATCTGGTCAGCCATTGATACATTTCGCTATGCTCCTGAGGAAGACCTAACGTTTGAAACATACTTCAGAAGATTTGAAGACTTAGTCAAGATTGATTGTGGTTCATGGACGGATCAAAAGAAGGTTCGTTTATTACTACGGAAGTTGGGTGCATCCGAACATAACAAATTCGTGGATTATATTTTGCCAAGAAAAACCAACGAATTGTCGTTTGACGAGGCAGTCAAACTGTTAATGGAGTTATACTGTCCAAAGACAAGCCTTTTCCATAAAAGATGGAAATGTATGAATATTACACATAAGGAAAATCAGGATTATACGACTTTTGCGTCTATAGTTAATAAAAACTGTGACGACTTCAAGTTGTCATCATTAACGGCAGATAATTTTAGATGCCTAATATTCACACAAGGTTTGATAGCCACAAAAGACGCCGATATAAGACGTCGTGCTCTAAATAAACTGGATTTAGAACCTGATTTAACGCTTCAGAAACTGGCTGAAGATTGTCAACGGTTCGTGGCAGTGAAACAAGATTCCCGAAACATAGAGGAAGCAGGTATCGCTCACATTAAAAAGATACGCTCCAAAAATAAAGGACACTCACCCGCCAGCTATTACCAACCAAGAGGCAAAAAGAACCCTTCACAAAATTATCAGGATAGACAAAAGCCTAGGACCCCTTGTAGTAAATGTGGAGGACCTCATGGGTACAATGCATGTTGGTACCATAAGAAAATAACGTGTGACCTATGCAAACGAGCAGGGCACAAGGCCTCATATTGCAGAGCAAAAGTAGGAAAAAAGAACTACATAAAAACTGCAAAAAGGGACCCATCACCAACAGAGAACATAAGGAAATATGTTACGGTGAGAATCGGAAATAGAGAAGTAAATCTGCAACTCGATTCAGGGTCGGATATATCGATTATAAATGTTCACACGTGGAAGAAATTAGGTAAGCCCACGATAATGAAGACGAATAAAATCGCAAGATCGGTAACTGGTGAAAAGATACATTTTGAAGGTGAATTAATTATTAATGTTTCACTAAAAAGAAAGACAAAAAAGTTAAAAGTATTCGTTCTTAGGAACACATCAAATTTATTTGGATCTGACTGGATCCAAGAATTTGAATTATGGGACTCGCCAATGAGTGATTTTTGTCAAAAAGTCGAAAATTTAACGGCCGAAGCCGTCAAACTAAAAAAGGATCTAAAAAAAATTTTTCCAAGTGTTTTTTCTGAAAAGCTTGGATGCTGCACGAAAATAAAAGCGAGATCCGAATTGCTGGATAAAGCAAAACCAATATTCAAAAAACCGCCGAATACTACAGTTCCTAAAAAGAGGTATTTACCTGGGGAAAAGGTATTTTTCCAGGTACATAAAAATAATAGTATGATGTGGGAACTAGGAAAGGTCAAGCAGAGGATCGGGCGGATGGTTTACATGATCGAAGGTCCAAAATTTACTCACAAGAAGCATTTGAACCAAATTCGGAAACGTGTCACTGATGACGACAGACAACCTCCTGTTGAACAAGAAAAAGTAATGGGACATATATATGACACGTTCGACCTGGTAACACCACAAGCAGCCGGACAACGCCGATCTTCCAGAGAAAGAAAAAGGATCGATCCCATAGAGATCAATCCCAGAAAAAAGAGCTATACGATCATTCCAGGGGAATGAAAAGCTCGGGAGGGGAGTGTTGTGGGGTACAAATCACCCCTATTGAAGAACTAATGGAAGCAACCATCTATAATAAATACCATGGTTGCAAAGACTCAAACAGAGGACATTACTATTCATGTTTTACCGCATGGTAGGAATCCTGTCATCTCCTACCACATTTAGTGGCGTTACTGTATTGCTATGAATAAATACATTGTATATTTTAACCTGTCACAATTTGTGGTTGTTATCTTTGTGACCCCTAGCACGGGTCTACAACAACAAGTAAGTTAGTTATGAAAAAACAGGCGTTGGAAAATGAAATGTACAATGACTACTGTTTGAGCGTTTTACACATCATATTGCAGATACATAGTCTGTTGAGTCTGCTTTTTCCTATACATGGAGTAATAATTTACATGATTCAACCATTGGTTAATTCAACCACTGGTTGATCTATCCACGTATCACAAATATAAAAGGCGTAAAAACGAAGTTCACTTCCTTTTTTCAGTTCAACCGCTAATGTAACGAAATCGCTACAATATTGCTAAGTCTGCTTTTCATATATCCACATATTAGGAAGCTTTAACATGTGTTCATATTTTGATGTATTAAATGCAGACACAAATAAAACCTGTTATCTTTATTTAAATAAAGTTAGGTATGTGTATATGTTTATATATTTCTATGTATAGGATTCACTCCTAAACTAATTAACCGATCATTATGAATTTTGGATATGACACAGCGATCGAGGCCGAAGGGGCTCGGGTACCCCAGGGGCACACTAGTATGCATCTTGGTGATGATGCTAAGCCCTACGTAGAAACGAAGTAGAGATATAAGACTAGTACATATATTCAACACGGATCGACCATCCAAACAAGGAGAGAAAATAGTGTCGGGCTGGCTGGAAAAGTCATGTAAAATTGTCAATTGCATTTAAATCTTACACAAGCCGAGTTTAAACAGATGGACGAAGTTTGGGCAAAATGTTTTATCACCAACGAAAAACATACGGTCAGGCGTGTCAGTACTATAGTAGCCGGGCGGGCTGAGCTGATGTCAGAGATAGCCATCTAAAGCTGTCACCACCAATTAGGGCAGAGGTCTGCTCCACAGCGGGAGAGGAAGGGTAATTGTTTTATCATAATGGCAATAAAATCTAAGACAGAAATCCCATTTGTAGGTACCAGTTAAAAGACGCCCCCCCCAATCCACTGGGAGAGAAAGAAGGATATAGTTCTCTATATCTTTCTTTCCATAGGTTGGAAAAGGAAAGGGTGTGACTATACACCCCTTCGGTAAGAAAAAGGACCTTGGGTGAGAACGAGAAAGCAGATCACAGTTACACAGTTAGTTAGAGCTGGGCGCTCAGCCCGGCCAGTCGTCTGAAGGAGGCATGCCGATTCCAGGCATGCAGGACGAAGTAAGACCCACCGTTTTCCAAACATAGAGTAATGACTTAATTAGTCCAACTTGTGAAAATAATCGTTGTAAATGGATACGCACACATGCACAGAGAGATCACGGAATAGATTCGGCAAAACATATTTACCATATGATAGACTTTAATTCAACGTTTAAAAACAATTCTTTTATCTTTGTTAATAATTATTTCATACTAAAAGACATCACCGAGTTGTTTGCATTATTATCAAGTGGAGTAACCATGTTATAAGTGGACTCCGTGACGCAGAAGCGTGTGGGGTCACAGGTTACATTTGATGCCGTGATGCCAGGATCAGAGTGGGGTATCTGTTATACTTGGCACCGCGACCAGGATATCAAACACCTGTGCGTGAGTGGCCGACAAGATACCCACGGGTCAGAGAAGAGTGTGGGGTCCTGTCATAATGGTGCCGCGACCAGGATATCAAACACCTGTGCGTGAGTGGCCGACACGATACCCACGGGTGAGAGAGGAGTGTGGGGTACCGTCATATGGAATACAGCTGATAGGGTGTGTAATATGGGCTATATTTAGTTTAATTTATTTTATGCAAATGGAGCAAAGAAGGGCGTGGAAGCTCTTTGTAAAAATTCAGATACCTCAGATTTTTGTTAAATTTGAGCAATAGGTATTAGACATCAATTAATAAATATTCTCCAATTTTAAGTTTCTTTAAAGGATTTTAGGGAGCATAATATGGTCACAACCTCCTATTTGAAAAGTCAATATTTCAGATTTGCATTAAGTTTTATCTATAGCACCAATGAAGTAAGATTTCCTGAATTTCAATTTCTTCTTAAGACTCCTTAAGCTTAAGCCTTCACTTTTAGACATTTTCTAGAAGCAAAATCATGGATTTTACTCAAAATTTGAATAAGGATTCTATAAATAAGCTTTAGTAGCATTATATCTTGATTTTAATCTTCTTAAGGGAACATAAAAGTGGTGCAAAACTGTTCTGGACGGGTATTCTTCTAGTTTAATTTATGAGTAAGTTTTTTGTTGTTGTTGTTCTCTTTCATTTATTGTCTTTCTTTATGCTTTATAACAAAGCCGATAACACTTATAACTGATTTAAAATTATTCTAACCATTTTGTGAATATGGATGTGTAAATATCGGCGCCTAGATGAGTAACGTGTTAAAACAGTGAGTAAACCGTGTGTGAAGTTTCTCAACATTAAAGCTGCCACAACTATCGAACGAATAAAGAAATTTTAGTGTTTTTTTAATGGAGTGGAAAGCATGTACTCTCATGTTGTCTTACGGCCATGGCCAAAATAAATGGCAGTTTAAAGAAAATAAATCATAAATGCGATACCCTTGTGTCTATTGCCTACAACCGATGGTGGTTATTAATGCATCAATTACGCATTAATGCACTACGTGATCGTGGTAGTCATTCCCTCAAGTCCATTTTTATCACTTCCTCCTATTTTTTCTTTGGTCTTGAGATATTCGGACACTACTGACAGAGTTAAAGACCTATTTAACCTATAGGTGGGACCCTAGACAGGTGCTACCACTCCGTCAGAGTGAACCTAGGAGCAGTGGGGACTGAGGGGTAGCTCTATTGTGAGGTAATCCCCAGAGCTCCGGTCCTAATTGAGCTGGAGCCTCTCCACCGGATGCAGTTTAAGGTCATACCCAGGGCACAAAGAATTGGGAGGGAGAGATGTGTTTAAAGAACTGGGAGGGAGAGATGTATTTAAAAGTAACATCATCATTGAGAGAGAAGTTTAAAAAAAAATATGTTATGCACACTTTTTTTTACTATTTTATTTATTTTCCAGGGCTCAGGGATAGTCCTGCTAATATATATATATATATATATATATATATATATATATATATATATATATATATATATATATATATATATATATATATATATATATATAATGGTAAAAACATTTCTTTGTGCTATTGATGTACGTTTTTTTCTATACCTGTACTTTTGACAGTCTGTCTTTCATCTATTGTGTCCCTTTATATGTTAAATTTCATTGCTTTGTATACACTTGGAAGTGGATTGTACTTATGATATCCCAACCCTCCTTCATCCTATCAAATTTCTGTATCACTGAGGGTGAATTATACTCTAGTCTTGATGCTATGTTTTGACTTCGAAGTGAGTAAAAATCCATATCATCTCAGAAACGATCGAACACGAAACTGTTGTTTATGTTGAATTCTTGGAACGTATGTAAATGAATATATCGTATATATATATATATATATATATATATATATATATATATATATATATATATATATATATATATATATATATTGTTACAGTCGCGTCTTGTTGGGAGCGACAAGATGGTCATGCAACAGAAAGAAAAAAAAGAAAAGATTTTGGTTCTCGGGTACAAATATGGGTGCACACAGAACGATATGGGAATGGGGAACTCTTTCTCGTGACACCTGTAAAGATGAAGAGACAGGCGGCAAACACTTCGTGAAGGAACTGAAGGCCAACACAAGTTAAAAGATTAAAATAACAAAATTTATCTTTATAAAATATATAAATAGGGATAGGATATAAAAACAAAACAAAAATAGTATGGGATGGGATCTTAACAAATGCTTAGCTAGATCGAGCGAAAATATATATATATATATATATATATATATATATATATATATATATATATTAGAAAAATTTTTTAAAAAAGTTTTGACGGTAATTCAACTTCCAACCGAGTTTCAATACCACCACTTTCTCTCTGCCTTTCTCTCTGCAATCCAAATCACTTCTCTTGCTTCCCAGATGTCCTCTTCATTCATATCAGCTGATCTCCACATATGCAAATCAGACTTCACTATAAAAATTTGTACTCCTGAAGATAAGCTCTTCTTTTACTCTGTAGACATGACATGTGAAGCACCGCATTCTCTTTCCTGCTGGCAAGTGTTCTTCTTCATTGTCACACTCTCTCTTGATCGTATGATCACACAAGTGACAGGTGGTGGCTGGTCGCTTTATCCTAAAACTTCTCCGTAGTGAGACAGTTATTTCTTCCTCTCTTACATCAGATGTACCAGGACCTGAAATAGCTTATTACCTAACTGTGCTAGAAAAATTTTTAAAATAAAAAAGTTTTTACGGTAATTCAACTTCCAACCGATTTTCAATACCACCACTTGCTCTCTGCCTTTCTCTTTGCAATCCAGTCGCTTCTCTTGCTTCCCAGCAGCCCTCTTCATTCATATCAGTGATCTCCACATATGCAAATCAAACTCCACTATAGAAATTTGCACTCATGAAGAGAAGCCTTCGCAGACACGACATGCGAAGTACCGCATTCTCTTTCCTCTTCATTGTCACATATATAATGCAAACAAAATATAGCCTGAGAGAAAGAAAGGGGCGACTTAAAAATTGCTGGGGCACCTTTGAAGTTCATGAAAATAAAATGTCCGAATCTTCGACATGTGTAAATAGTTGTAGTGGTGACGGAGAGGTTCAAGTAATTCTTCTCTGTTTCGTCGTTCGATAATTCAATGATTTTCAAGGCGCAGGGATTTTGCACAAAATGCTCCTTAAAAGTTTTCTTTTCGGGTTCCCGTGTTCCTTCTTTACATGGGGGTCGGAGCAACGAATTTTGTTCCTTCTACACCCGAAGCTTGTGGTAAATTCTGTAGCAGTCTCGTCTTTTTTCCTTCCTTCTTTTTTCTTTTTTTCTTCTTCTTCCTTTTCTTATCCGTCAGCAGTTAGGGATGTCAGGTTAGGGTTGGGGATCTAGGTCGCTGAATACAGCTGACCTACACAGATATGACGAGATGACTAATATTTTTTTTCAACGATCACGTTCCTTAGACGCAGAGGTTGGAGGGTGTAGTCAGGCCTACATTCTCTCAGCGATGCTTTCTCTCAAGCTATGAGATAAAATAATATTTTAAAAGAAAAGGAATACATCTTTGCTCGATATTAGAAATTGTCTACTGGCTATATTTTAAAATAAAATATCTAATTTGAGGATTACATCACTATGCACGATCCGAATACGTTCGTTGATCACTCTTACTGCTTGTGTAAATTTAGCCGCCGATTCGCTATTTACAAAGTTAAATTCCTCCCTAATTATTACCTAATTGTCTATGACCGAGAGGTTAAGACTCTTGACTACGGATCAGTGGCGATTTGTAATCAGTGTTCACGCCCGCCGACCGTTGAGAATTAGCTTCCTGCACTGAAGATTGCATTAGCATGAAACATCGATGTCTGTAGGTATTAAAATAATTAATATTTATATATATATATATATATATATATATATATATAAAGTGAAAGAATAAAATAAGGTGCAAATCAAATTTTATTACAATTCAATGTTCAGGCAAAGTTCTTTAAAGTCCTTAACTCATGAGTTTTCAAAGAAAATCTTCTGCTCAGAGGACCATTACCGCAATGACATTACTGCAGGTAATAAAAATTAAACTTTGAAAAAATATATTAAAAATATATATATAAAAATACATAAAGGTATATAAAACATCAAATATATCGGCCCAAAACATACTTTTTAGTAAAACTATACAGTTCATCCAAGTCAACAAGTCTAAAATGGTGGTCCAAAAAACGACAAAAGGTATCCAGGCAAGAAATTCGTTTGTTATTGATGCAGTAGATAACAGTGAAAATTGTATTCAAGGTGTATGCAAATTAATAAAACGATAAAAAAACGATAGAGAAAACAAATCATATGAAAAGTTCAGAAAACTCACTTGGTGTTGAATATTATAATGTCCAAATTCAGAGTCCCTAAGAACTGATAGGAGTAATGCAAGCCATAAAATCCAATTCGAATAAAATTAAACTGACCTGATGTATTCGGCCATTTTTTCTTCCGGGTCCGTTAAAATTACTCAAAAGAAAAAAATTACATTCAAAGGTAATAAAGCTCGCGCAAGCCCAGTAGACAGCATAAGAAATCCGAAAGCGAACATTTCTCCTTGATAAGACAACAGCACGAACGAAAATGAATTCAAACCTATTAATGCTCTATCCAGTATATTGAGCTTTATTTCTATCCGGATGTTCATTAATTAAAGATATTAGTTGCCTCTTATATCTTTTGTTGTATTAACCTTATATATATATATATATATATATAGGATCAAATATAAACCAAAAGTAAACTTTTAGTAGATGGAACCTATAGTGAAAAGGTTAAGCTCAATATACGAGATAGAGCAATTGTAAAGATAGAATGAAATAAGAGTGATAAACATGTAACGAATGTTCAAATTTATTCCAAATTCCGATTGTTCAATGCAAGATGTATTCTGTAATAAACTAGTGTTTATTATTTTTTCCTTAAGCCAAGGCTTTTCCAAGATCGAGATCTTATCATCAGAGGAGAAATACAGATAGATATGTTGGCTGTAGAAAAAGCCAAAGTTCAAATATTTGAAAAATATTATTAAAAATGTAGTGAAAGAAAAGTTCAGTAAAAAAGATATGTGGTTAGTCCAGGTGGTAATTGTCCATTGTAAAGGTGTCCAATGAAGAGGAGATTTTGGAAAAGACGAAAAAAATTTTTTCGTAGGGGCAGTATGGAGAAAGTGTTCAAAATGAAGTAAATCCAAGTGTACTTAAATGGAATTGATGTGAGAAAAGCTGGCCATTATTGATAACTTCCCGGGTCATAGAAAAGGCGAATGGGATTATTGGTGAGATATTCAAGCAAGCGAATCCAAGAAAAAACTTAAGTTTTTCTTGGATTCGCTTGCATTCGTTACATGTTTATCCCTCTTATTTCTTCTATCGTTATATATATATATATATATATATATATATATATATATATATATATATATATATATATATATATATATATAGTAAACAACTGATGATCCCTTAAATAATGTTAAGACTAGTGTAAATTCTTGAAAGCAAACTAATATAGTAACTACAAAAAATAAATTGGCTTACATGAGTGATTTTCTACTGAACGACTTGGGACTAAAATGTTTATTTTTGTTTTTTTTCGTATATAGTTTTAATGGTTGAGAAACTTCCGAGACTATATATATATATATATATATATATATATATATATATATATATATATATATATATATATATATGCATTTTAGCCTGAAGATTCCCCCCGGGGATGAAACGCGGGAACCTCTGTGTAGCTTAATTGCCATAAATATATTTTCATAAATTACTACCTAGCTCTACTTACGTATCGAGAAATTACTACCTAGCTCTACTTACGTATCGAGCACTGTTGAAGTAAATACTGAAAACTGATACATAAAAAATTATATCTCCTTATAAAATTTTATGTGTATACATGAAATAATAATTATATATATATATATATATATATATATATATATATATATATATAAACTTGTTGTATGTACCTGGGAGTTTGTATTGTTAAAAAAGATTGAACAAGATCGTCGGCAAAAAAAATCTATAACTAAATTTGTTTCAAGAAATAATAAAGGAATAAAAAATAAGTAAATGTAAAAGAATATTTGTCACAAAATGTTATTAATTAAAGATTACACATTTCGATAATCCTGCCCAATAATCGGCGCTGTTTTGGTCGCTATCGCTAGTGAATCTCCTTCTAGGCTTATTCTAAAAAGAGGAAAAACATAACTTTATATATTAATTAGATATTATGTATTTTTAATATGATACTTATAAAAGTAAACATTTTTCATTTCATTGAGACATTTTTAACAGAAACAGATATAATTCTTACCTTTAGCACCTGGATTCATTGCCCACAC
Organism: Sepiola atlantica; assembly: GCA_963556195.1. Lineage (NCBI taxonomy): Eukaryota > Metazoa > Mollusca > Cephalopoda > Sepiida > Sepiolidae > Sepiola > Sepiola atlantica. The sequence continues at coordinate 58,767,340 of OY744521.1, forward strand.
CCCAGTCGGACCTTTGGAAGAATATTGGCCCATTACCAATTCCATAAAATATAAAGGTTTGCCGATTAAGAGCTGCAATACCACGTAGGCAATCACAAAAGAAGCTGGAAATGGAAATACGGAAAAAACATTAGTTTTTCAGGAAAATCAGTTGGAATGACACGAAGAACATCATTTGCCACGTTCAATCGTCATGATTTACTTTCACTTTTTTTCTGCTTGTTAATAATTAGAGACAACAAAAGTGACATTTTTATTATAGCTTTTTAAAATGTCGCTTTTGAAAAATCTGTAATAAAATTATCACTTTTGTTGTGCCAAATTATTAACATCACTTTCTTTCATTCTTCCGTTCAACTGTCGATTTTGGGCTTTGGTTGAAGAAATGATATTGCTGAGAGGATAAATGTCGACACAAAAGGTGTCTCAAAACAAAAGGAAATTGCCCTTTTATAGGAAGTTGACGATTAAGGTTATGGTCTTTGCTATCAGCTTTGACTTAGCTGATAGCAAAGAAAGGGCCCACATATTCCAGATTTATTTTGATGGCGTCATCTAAGGCAACATTGTCATTGCAAGTTTGAGAAGCCAATGGAAGCCTGATAATCAATGTTGATCGGGAAGTGTCATAAATTCTATGACAGCACCTTTGTATGGATTATGATAGCAGAGTCATCTTGGCAATCTATTTTGAATTTAGCACAAAACATACGTTATCAAAATCTGGCAGAATTGCACTGCAACAAAAGTAGACGACAGAGAATTATAATAAATTTATGAGTTATTTGTATACGAAGTTCTTTTACAACATCAGAAAATTGAACTCCATGCAATTGATATTACGAATCTCGAAAAAGTTAAGAGTTCAATTCATTAAAGCTCTGATATGACAATATGGAGATTATAAAATATAGAATCTGACAATTCTGTCGATATAGCATTATATTTTAATATCATAATTAAGTTCAGCAGAGACTTACATAACTGTGCACTTCATTTCAAGAGTGAAAAGTAAAAAATGATGTGATTTGCCATGTTGAATACATGTGTAGGATCGAGAAAGATGTTATCCACACTTTTTTAGCTATTCTATTTTCTTTTCCAAGGCTCTGGGATAGTCCTTCAAGCAATGTGCCTAGGAGATCCATAAGCTATACGAGCAAAAGGCTGTAAAAGTGCACATCTTAAGCAAAAGATGATCTTGGTAAAAGGATTTTGCATATTCTAGTTTGGCATGAAATTTGAAGAAAGAAGAAACCTGCTCCACTTAACAAAATAGGCAAGAGCTTCACATCCATCCATTTGGCCCCCGTTCAATTGAATTGCTCAATAAGAACAATCACTGTCTAAAAGAGAAAAGAATTGAATAATTATCTAAAAATGTGTCATGTATTCAGTACACATTTAATACAAATACGAGTGCACATTTTTGTTGAACACAATAATCTTGAAACTTCTCGCTACATAAAGTGTATAGAACAAATAGACCAAACGACATGCTGCATACTTACCTCCTCCATGTTTGTAAGCTAAGTAAGGAAATCGCCACACATTCCCCAGACCGACAGATAATCCAATGCAAGAAAGCATGAATTCAGCCTTGTTGCCCCATTGTCCCCTGTCATAGTCAGATGACGGCTTATCCAACTGATCTTGTGATCCATTTGTTGATCTTTTCTTGGAATTAAATTCATTCTGAAAACAAGAAAAGAATGCAAGAATTTTGAGTTTTACAATGTAGAGACCAAATTCTTCCAAATAAACTCCTGTTTGTATCTCAGAAAAGTATAATTAGTAAAAAAGTAGTTCACGTGGAAAAATGGACACAGTACCAAAACCCTATTAGTTATGTTGGATGGCAAAACACAAACAAAATTGAAGTCTGTTTTAGTTTTTTTGTTATCTTTCTCTCTCCCTTTCTCCTATATAATTGTTAGATGTTGAACTCACCCAATCACTCAGAGTTTCATGATAGGGTAGATGAATACTTTCAAGAGAAGCAGCATTACAATAAACATGGCATTTATCTTGGCAAGGTCACGGTCAAAATAAAGAAATCTATGGAAGTTTTGTTAAACAAATCATGCTTTTGGACATTCATAAAACAATAAACATCATCATTATTATCAGCATCATCATATTCGGTTTAACGTCCGTTTTACATTCTGGTATGCATTGGACAGCTTTAAGAAATTGACTTCCAAAGTAAACTATCTCTGGACAAGTCTTCATTTATCCCTCTTTCCCTCAGGTCAATTTTTATCACTTCCTCCCATGTTTTCCTTGGCTTTCCTATGCGAACTGAACCTGCTACCTCCACTGTTCTACACCTACTTAACTTAAGAGCCATTCTTTCAATGTGGCCATACCACCCAAGTCAATTCTTCTGTATACATTCCCTATACTGTACAAATTTAATCTTCTACCTGCTACCTCAACTGTTCTACATCTACTGACACAAGAACTTTCATCCATTCTTTCAACATGGCAATACCATCGAAGTCTACTCTTCTGCACGCATCTCCCTATACTGTCCAGATTTAATCTTCCTCTGAGGTCATCAGCACTAAGCTTGTTTTTAAGATTCACATGACACACCTATCGTATCATTCTCATATATTTTTTCTCCATGCAACACATGTCCTCAACACTCACTGATCTGTTTTCACTTCCATGCATCATCAGGCGTGATAGACTCTTCCCTTGGTCGACAGTGATAACGCTCTGCTTGTTAGTAATGGCAGAAGCTGCCTGTACTCACTCCATCTACTCCTAATTCTTGCAATCACACTAGCACTTGCTCTACCCTATCACCAAGGTAATAAAACTTCTCGACAACCTCAATAGTTTCGCCATCCTGATATACTTTCTTCCCATCTGATTTCTTATCCATCTCCATTGTCTTACACTTCTTGTACGCAAATGGTTATCCTCTCTCAACTTACTAATAATTCCACTGCACTTCTTGCATACCCAATGTTTTACAAGTACCACAAAACATTGAATTGCCTCTGATCTCCCTTTTACAAACTGACAGAAGAACTTTGCTCTTTTGGAGAGCTTTTTAACACTATAATCATTGATCATCACTTTGGCCTTGTAGCATTCACTCTCAGACCTTTACTTTCCATAGAATTCCTCCAAGTCTACTTATTAAGTAGGGCATCCATTGTTTCACAAGCAAGTACTAAATCAACAGCATACAGAATCTCCTCCGTACTGAACTCTATCTAGTGCTTCCCCTTTACCCTTGTAACAATTCATAATTGTACGAAGTTCTCAGTCTTTTGGGATAACTTCTTCTTTTTATGATCTGATTTGTCTGTGATCATCTCAATGCCTGTTTCACCTGCAGCCTTCAACATTTCTGCAACTACGCCTTACCCTTTTTTATCTTACTAAAACCTTTCCGTACCACTTCTTTCTCAATTCTTATAATTAGACCAGATACTGCTTCAACAACTTCTAGATTTTCACAGTTCCATGGAAACTCAGTATTCAACAATTTCTCATATTGGCATTTCCAACTAGGTGTTTCTTACATGTTTTTAAATTATTATCTTTTTCTAATCTTTCTTCAAATATCAAAATGGAAATTAAATCAAACACATTACAACAACAAAATCTTAAAATCTTAAAATATCAATTGCAAAACTGAGTAAGTTCTATTTTTATCACTTTATTCTATTTCATCATGTCCCAAACAATACATTTTAACCGATGGCAAGATAATATATAGTTTGGTCGATCTGTAGTTGGAAATGTATTATCTATTCTCACTCCGATCTTAGCAAGTTACACTTAGGCAATCACTTTGTTATTGCTTAAGAAGGAACAGCTACTTGACTCATTTGGATTTGGGGACAGAGGATAAACGAAAAGTGCTGCTCTCCACAGCATGTCGCTGTTTGGTTCGTGGAGTGCTACACCCGGTAGGGTCCCAGTTAGCTCTCGTTCGAGGCGTGCTACACCTGATAGTAGCATCGGTGTCGATGTCAAAGGGTGCTACATCCAGTAGTACCCCAGTTGCGTTGGTGTCTGGTTCGGGACGTTTTACATCCAGTAGTTCCCCCAGTAACGTCACTGTCTGGTTCAGGGGTACTAGACATCATATTACCCCAGTTGTGTTCATGAGAGAGGGTGCTATCCTTGCTGCATTTGAGACCGCCTTCAGTGACACCTTGTTCGAAAGGCCGTTGGGAGAAAAGACATCCCCAAGGATGATGAACAAATGGTATTTGGTAGACTTGAGACGAGCAAAGTCAAACTACCCACCAAAAAATCGATTTTATCGAACATTTGGGTGAATACCGAGCGAAATGGGCGAGAAAATCCAACGGCTTATAGTATAATTGAACCTAAAATTCTTTATTTAAAAACACGAATTATAAGAAAAATTGGTTTATTTATTCAATCACAATAAACATCCTTGTCATAAATACAAAAAAGTTCAAATCTATAAGAAAATAACTTCAAAGACATCTATAGACTCACTGGCGCATTTAAAGACATTTGGTGCCAAATTGTCTGTCTTCTGCCTTAAGAAAACTCCCATCAAAAATTTAATACATAGATGTAAAAATTTGAGAACTTCAAATGTTCTATTTCTTTCTCCCTGTCTCTCCCTCCCTCTCCCTCTCTCTCTCCCTATCTCATATACATTTACCAGATATAATTTTTTTAAATAACTCAGAGTAAACTCTGAGACTTTCTTTTCTTTTCCTTTTTATTGCTGAATAAAAAACTAATGTTTAAAAGCAAAAAAAAAGCAAATAATTTTGGAGTGAGGAGCGATAAAACCACCGCTCTTTAGTCCCAAATAGAGTTGCTCCCGCTGAATATAAAATGAGCACTCCTCTCCTTCGCTCCAGCAAAAAGGAGCGTGTTCCTGGAGCGCGCTTTTTTTGGAGGGCGTAACGCCCTGGATACAGTAATCATGGTCTTGTACCTAGCTAGTTGGAATGTGAGGGGCATGAGATTCCGAAGCAGAACTGCTCACATGCTAAGGGAACTGGTGGCCTTTAAGGTAGATATTGTTGCGATTCAGGAGACCCACTTCAGTTTATATGGGGATTGTCAGGTGCTGACTAATGAGTTTGATATCTTCTCAGCATATGGCAATATCCATAGTCGTGGTATCTCCTTGATAGTGAGATTCCCCCTGTCTGTAACGGTGAGCATTGTTCATGCAGATGCGGAAGGGCGGCTGGTCGTAGTCGATGTTTCTGTTGACAACAGTGAGTTCGGTTTATGCACCCAATTCTGCTAGCAAGAGGGTTTTATTTTTTCAGTAATTGGAGGGGTTTCTCACTGGTCCTGAGCGGATAGTTTTAATGAGGAATTGGAATGCCATCCTTGATCCCAAGATAGATATGTTTGGGGGAAGTAGCAGATCGGATAGGTGTGAAAGCAGTTTAATCTTGTCAACAGATTTTGTCTGGATCACCCAGGATGGGAGATGTGGATGTGGTCTAGTAGTGTGCCTTCCCATTCAAATACTTACTTGGATCTGATGTAAATTAGAAGGGGTAACATAGATTTTCTATCTTGTACCATGTTCCACTGGACATTCGAACCATAAATCAGTTATGGCCCATTTGAATTTAAGTATTAAGCCAAGATACTGGAAGTTGAATACCCCCTTACTGGATATACGTAACTTATTACAGCAGTCTCTAGTTGGGGCAGTAATTGGGGGTAAGTGGTGGTTTAGTTGTAAGGCTAAGGTTAGACGCTTTTCTGTCAAATACAGCCAGTGCCTCGCTCTAAATAGGGCTAGAGTGGAAAAACGTTTAGAAGATAAGGGGGAGGGATTCCCTACTTGTAGCACTAATTAAGGGGGACCAAAATCGCTAAACTAGCGAGTGGTATGAAGGTCAAGTAGTTAGGGATAGGTTAAAGAAAGTTTTGAACGAAGCCATGAACGTTGACGCTGCTTTACGTCATAGTTTGGACGGGTACATTCAGAAAGTCAAACACCTGGAATGACATACTCTTGTATCGACTCGTGAGATGTAGCGTCTGTTCTCAACAACATAGCCCCGCTGTGGTTTAAGGAGAAAATAATTTTTTCTAGCTATCTTTGCTGTAGCAAGACTAGTGATGTGCATTACACATCTTGATGAGGTTGATGGGGTTGGATCTGTTTCCGATCAGGATCTCGTTGTTTACTTTACACAGTATCTTCAAGTGAAGATCAGATGCGATAGGAAAAGATCACATTGCATGGACCCACCTCCTATTGAGGAAGTGGGTGCATGGCACTAGTTTATGAATCCGACGAGGAGTCACTTAGATTCCACTCCCATTTAGAGAACGACCTGCATGTTTTCGGTTCTGAACAAACGAGAAAACAGTGACCAGTCTATTATTTAGAAAGGGTTGGGAGGGTTTTACTAATTACTAATTACTGCTCCTATTCACCGTTCTATATCAATTAAATCTTTGTATATAAATATATTTATGAAAAAAGAAAATTTCCAACAAATTTTGGGTTATTTTAAGTAGGACGGCCCTTAGTGTAAATGTGGTATTGTGGTGACTGAGATGATTCTAGAGTAGGATAGACATTTTTATCACTTTAGACCAACGACGACCAACAACACCCATCCCACGCTTTTGATGGCCTTGTGCTAATGTAACGTTTTTTTAGATTTTCTGCAAATAAATAATTCAAAGTGTAGTATTTGTTCTCTCCTCGGTTAGAAGAAGAGAAATCCTTCTTGACTAATACAATTTTAATCGGTGTCCTATCCAGCCCATTTTAGGAGAGAGTTGTATTCCCCAGGTTAAAACCGACTTTGTGTCTAACTTGTCTAACAAGTAAATCAGATGCTCAAAGTGCAGTATATGTTCTGTCATTTCTACACTTTAATGTTAACGACAATCCAGGTGGTCTCTTCTCAGAGATAATTCGATCGAATAAGTCAGGCCTCTTTTGAGACTCTCTCTCCCTCCCTCCCTCTCTCTCTCTCTCTCTCTCTCTCTCTCTCTCTCTCTCTCTCTCTCTTTCTCTCTCTTGTCTAGCCGTCCTGGGTATTTTCTTTCTTTTTTGGATATCATTTTTCTAGCACTTTTAGGGCAATTGTACTCGCCCCTCTTGGGTCATAAATTTTTATTTATTTCAGATTTCTTTCAGATATGACTAGCCCGGATTAATTTCATGTCTGACCCAGATTCGAATTTCCTGCCCAGATTAAATAGCAAGCAGGTTGTGATGACTCCAGACTCAAAGCTGGAGACCATGGCCATCCCTTTCCAAATTTCCTGACCAGAGGATTGGAAGAGACAAGAATACATCTGTCAATGTAGGAGGTGTTGCATCTGACAGAAAAAGGTAGGTTGCACAAGGCAACACCAAAGTTTGTGGTTCTGTGTCAGGGAGGCGTGTAGGTAAATGGCTATCAAGGTTTTGTGACAGGTCAGTGTGGCGAGCTGTCAAAAATAGCTTTCCTAGTTCAAGGATGACGAAATTAGTCAGGTTCAATGCGGAGGGTTGCCATAAGCACACAATTAGTCCTCAAGATTCGAGTCAGCATTCATTTGACCGTTATAGCCCTCCAGGTTCTGTGGCCTTCTAGATTTGTTGAGCAGCTAGCACCAACAGCCCTCCCAGTTCAGGATGCTAGTCAAGTGGGGCGACTGTTCCCTTGTTGCTTTCTTTACCAAAGACCACCAAAAGATAAAACTTAGATTAACAAAATATAGAATTCAACGAAAAGTGAGTACAATTGTGAGCTTGTGCCTACAAAAGAGAGTCAGGTAAGAATAGCCGTTCCCTGCATTTTGGACCCCAGCCCAGTTAAGATACATTATTGCAAACTCCACTCCTATTTCATTTTCTCCCACTTGTGCCACTCTCATTTAGAGATCTACCTGCTAGTTTTTGTTTCTAAACAAACCGGAAAACAGTGGGTGGTTTATGTTTGTAAAGAGTTGGTAGAGTTTTACTAAACTGCACCTGATTTTGTTTAGTTTTTCTTGCTTTTTGAGTGATATTTGTTATCCCACTCTTCATCATTTTTCATCAAATAGTAAATATTTTTGTAAATATAATTCATCGGGTATATTTTAAGTAAGGTAGTCCATAGAGTAAATGTGGTATTGTGGTAATTTCTGAAGTGAAAGTGATGGACAAATGGTGACAGAAATAATTATTGTACAAATGGGGCAGAATGCGTCTACTTAAGTCTGGACAGAGGATGACCACAGGAATCTCACACACACATATACACACACACTTTTCAATAGGATTGTGCTTAATTGTAATTTTTAAAAACTTTTGCAATAATTTTTTAAAATTTAGTATCTGACCTATCCTCCGTCAGAGAAGAAATTCTTCTAGAGTAAGTGATATATCTTGTTGAAGATATAATGATAAATAACCTGGGTGGAAGGTCTTTAAAATAATAGGTTTATTTCCGGCTATATATATCTTGTACATACAAGATATGTTAACAGAATACAGAATATGTAATAGGGCAGACTGTTAAGATTGCATGTGTCTTAACTCAAATGTCTCGAATCTATTTCTTGAATGGGGAAGTCAGGTTATCCCATCACAACACCTTCCCCTAAAGCTGAAATTCTCCCTTGAAATTTCTGCTTCTAATATTTTTTCCTGTTAGGATCCGGGCTGAAGTGCTCCACTGATTTTATTTCTTGTGTGCTCTTTCTTTTAGTCCTAACAATTGGATCTTTTCCAATTTGAGGCGAAGATAAATTTTGTTCAGCTCGTAAGGCTGGCCCAAGTGATGTATGTATAGGTTCGAGTACACTATTGGGTAGTGGCATGTCAAAAGCATCACATAGAATCTCCATTGGAACTTCTTCCTCGCTCTTTTCATTATCTTCAGAATACCGTGATCTAATTTGGTTGATGTGTCTTTTACACATAAATTTTTGACTTTTGATGGTGCAGACCACTTTGCCAAACATTTTCTGAATTATGTCATCCATCCAATAACTTTTTCCACCTTGGAAATTTAAAAAATATACTTTATCTCCTGGAGAATATCGTCTTATGTTGACATTTTCTTCCTTTTTAGCAACTTTTTTCTTTGGATAGGGTATCAATCTATCGAAAATCGATCGTATTTTCCTTGCAAACATAAGTTCTGCAGGTGACAACTTCGAGTCGTTGTTTTCATTAGGAGTCACCCTATAAATCGCTAAAAGATTTTGGATAGTTTTTTCTTCCGTGTTAATATATTGTTTTTTTCGTAAAGCACGCTTAAAAGTGTCAACAATTTTTTCAGCTTGACCGTTCGATCTAGGATGATATACTGGTGTAGTAATGTGTTCAATGTCCAAGGAAGTACAAAAGTCCTTAAATTCCTTTCCTGTGAACGCTGTACCATTGTCGCTGACCAGTGTCTGGGGGACCCCGAAATGACTGAAAATTTCATCTAATGAACTGATGGTGTTCCTAGATGTAGGATGTTTGCACTTGATTACCTCAGGCCATTTCGATAAATGGTCCACCAAGATCAAGTAGTAATATCCATTAATTGGTTCAGCATAGTCTATATAGTCCGTTTTTGACCAAGGATTCGTTTTGACTGAAGGCGCCCTTGCAGCTAATTGACAACCTCTGCACAGTTTTACAAAACCTTCTATTTCCTTGTCCATTCCTGGTCAGTATATGTAGCATCGCATGAGTGATTTCATCCGGCACATGCCAGGATGACCGGTATGAAATTATTTCAGCATAACTGTGCGTAAAGATTGAGGTATTAGAATTCTATCTGCATACATTAAAGTGCATATTGAGAAAGATGAAATTTGGGTTCCCTTTTTCTTTCTTTGGGGGAGGGGGGGTGACGAGAGTTCTTTGTGTGCGTTCGTCCCAGAACGCTGAGGGGAAAAAAAGTGAGGGAGAAAAGGAACGCGTGTTCTTTTATTGACCCCAACTCACACGTGGTCAAGTTAGTCGAAATCCTTCGGCCACGTTGTTTTGCGAGATCTTGCAAGATCAGTCCCTGTTCTCAAACTAAGAGACGAAGAAAGACTAAGTAAAGAAAGAAAGAAAGAGAGTACCTAATTGTGGTGTTCACCACAACCATTTATACGTATATCCGGCAGCACTTTTACTCCCAGCCCAGGCCGCCCACCGACACCCAACGCCGCCCAGCCCCCGGCGCCAGCATTTTGGCTCACGTGACTTAATCGTAGTCACTTATGAACAGAATAGTCTTCCGTATTAACAATTAGCATATATCCCCCCCCAATACATTTTTTTTGTTTATTAATTATTTACCTTACGAAATAGAATGAAGATTGATGGATTTTTTGCCAACCGCCGCCCAGCCCCCGGCACCAGCATTTTGGCTCATGTGACTCAATTGTAGTCACTTATAAACAGAATATTCTTCGTTATTAACACTTAGCATATATCCCCCCCAATAAATTTTTTTGTATATTAATTATTTACCTTACGAAATAGAATGAAGATTGATGGATTTTTTGCCAACCGCCGCCCAGCCCCCGGCACCAGCATTTTGGCTCATGTGACTCAATTGTAGTCACTTATAAACAGAATATTCTTCGTTATTAACACTTAGCATATATCCCCCCCCCCCCAATAAATTTTTTTGTATATTAATTATTTACCTTACGAAATAGAATGAAGATTGATGGATTTTTGCCAACCGCCGCCCAGCCATCAATCTTCATTCTATCTATTTCGTTAGGTAAATAATTAATAAACAAACAAAATGTATTGGGGGGGGATATATGCTAATTGTCAATACGGAAGACTATTCTGTTCATAAATGACTACGATTGAGTCACGTGAGCCAAAATGCTGGCGCCGGGGGCTGGGCGGCGTTGGGCGTCGGTGGGCGGCCTGGGCTGGAGGTAAAAGTGCCACCCCGTATATCTACGTATTTTCGATTTTTACTGTTGTCAAAAAAAGAAATCCAGAACGGATTTCTTTTTTTGACAACACAAGGCTTACATTTTCAAAATTCTTTTTCTTTTTCTTTCGGCAAACAGACCATTTATGACCCTTACTTCCGCAAGATTCACAGAATTTGTTCTTATACCAACATACGTCTTTAGTATGTTTATTATTTCCGCACGTCTCACATTTTCCTGTCTTTTTGAATTTAGGAGTTTTTTGGGGTTTTATGTGTTGAACTTTGTCAACACTTTTTTCCTCAATTTGGGTATTATCCATGGTAAATTTATAGAAGTGCACCTTTCGTATTTCGACCCTTACAAAAAAAAGTTTCTACTTTTTGGGGCAAATTACATGTAAACAGCCTCAACAAATATCCGCTATGAAAAAAAATTATGAAAATTTGTATTATTTTAGATGTTAGGAAGGGGGATCACTTTCCTATATAAGTTATACGTTAAGTGAGCAGTAGCACGCATTTCTTGGCCACCGAATCTCACCTCTCGTATTTTGACCCCTAAAAAAAAAGTTTCTACTTTTTGGGGCAAATTACATGTAATTTGTAGAGGCTGTTTACATGTAATTTGCTCACTTTACGTATAACTTATATAGGAAAGTGATCCCCCACCCCTCCTAACATCTAAAATAATACAAATTTTCATAATTTTTTTTCATAGCCGATATTTGTTGAGGCTGTTTACATGTAATTTGCCCAAAAAGTAGAAACATTTTTTGGGAGGGGGGGGGGGGGGGGGGGTCGAAATACGAAAGGTGCACTGCACTTCTATAAATTTACCGTTATTTTCGTGTCTTGCTCCACTAGGGACCTCTCATTGGTTGTGAACTATTTATCCCCCCCCCCACTATATGTAACACGATGTAACTTTAATTTAGATTAAGATTATCAACAAAACTTTTTTACCATTCAAAAGAGGATACATAAAATAAACTGCTGATGATTTTTTAGAATTTTTTCCAGCATACGAAACTTATGAAAATGTGAAGTTAAAATGTTGTTTACTTTTTTTACGTGATAAAATAACGTTCTTATGTATAAGCATTTCTGCGCGCTCTGATAGGCATATTTTTAATAAATCTCGCATAAATCAAGTTATGGCCAGATCTTCACGAATTTTTCAATACTTATTCACTATAGGACTAATTTATCTTTAAAATGCTGTTTTCCTAAAATATATTAGGGAAAATATTTTTTCTACGTGACCCCCCCCCCCCCTATTTCATTTTATGAAATATTGAACGAAATATATTCAGGTCCGGCGGTTTTTTTTTCTTATATGAAACTAAAGTCTTTTAAAATACACATTGGATTAATTTTATTAAATTTTACGTCCACATATTTTAGTAAACTGGTCCGTGAATGCACAAATAAAAAGTGGAAATAAAAGCAATATTATTATGTTTTGAATTTTTTTTACCTTTTCTCAATAAAATATACTGTGATTTATTGAAATGCCAAAAAAAGACATTTATTCATTTGATCGAGTTTATCGGTTAGTCAAAATGTTTAAAAACATTTTTGAAAATATGTGTTCTAAATTTTTCAAAATATTTAAATATAATATAGCCCGAAGTATTAGGAATCGTAAAAGACCAAAGTTGTATACGACCTGAGGTCGTATACAACTTTGTATACGTCGACCTCATATGTACTTGGAAAAAAGTCCTTCATTTGCTAGAAGTAAGAAAGCCTTTTTTGCCGTAGCTAGTTTTGCCGCAACTATGGAACGCAATACTAGCCGTAATTAACGCGGTTCATTTTTAGAGTGAAATTGACGCACGCTAATTAATTTGTAGAGCTAAGCTCATTCTAATAATAAAAAAAACGTTGACAAAAGTAAGTATTAATTATATTTATTATTATTATTATTATTATTATTATTATTTTATTATTATTATTATTTTATTATTATTATTATATATTTATAATACTTTTTATCATTTTTCTTTTTTCAAATTAAAATGTTTATCCATTCAGAATTTTCTTTCGAAATTTCGAAATAAAAACTTATTTTTACTTTGAATTTTTATTATTCAATGGACGAATATTTTTAATCATTAACAAACCACAATACTTTCTCCATTTTCATTTTCAGTTTAATTTTTATTATATAAAATTTAACCCAAATTTAAGTCAAATGCTAACAAAACAAAATAGATCAAATCGTTACTTGCAGTAGTATTTTAAAAATAAACGTTACTGGGGAACACTTCCGAGTCGAACCTGGTTCAGGATCGATATCAGTATCTTAATAAATATAGTATTTGTAAAAATAAAATCCTAAAATTATCCATTTTAATATTCTTTCCTTAAAAAAAAGTAAATACTAGTTTAAGCAGTTATTTACGCAATTGCAATAAAAAAAGAAGTAATAAATCTGTATAAAAAATGTGCAACTCAAGGAAAATGTAAAAAAAAACGTTAATTTTGTCTACAACATAATGAAAGTAATTAATTCTATCACTTTTGGACATCCATAGGTACATAACATCTCGCAATGTCGCACATGATAATGCTAATTTTTTGTGTAAACAAGACATCCAGCCGTAGAAAAAGAAAATTTCATACTTGTATCGAAAGATAAAGAAGGTTTCTTTCCCAAATAGATAATTTAATCTTTAAATAAACTATTTTACTTTAAAACAACTTCCTATAAGTATAACTTTATTTTAGGGAGATTTTTAAAAACACTACATGGAACGCGAATATGAATTTCTTAAAGAAAGCAGAAACCGGTGACGTCAGCGATTCTGTGGCTGCGATTGGAGGTCCCTATGCTCCACCATTGTTAAGATTCTAGACCTAATTTCTTTGTACTTAGATGCAGTTAGTCAGTGAAGAAAAAATAGGCACTTGAATAAATCTTTGGTGATTTCATCTATCTGAAATTGCTCAAAGAGTTCACTGTTCCTGCGTATACGAAAAAATCCTCGTTATCCGTTTTAACGATGTTTAGACATTTGTATCGCGCGTGGAAAAGACTATTTCTTTCATCGAATATCTTCGACAGTATATTTATAGTTTCATCAAATGAAACTTCCTCTGGTTTTCTGGGCAATATCAAGTTCGTATATTGACGATTCTCGTCTGTCCCTAGTTTCTGTAATAAAAGGGTTATCCGTTCTTCATTCGACTAATGTTGGCACCTTTTAGTAAATATTGTTTCAAAACGTCTGAAATATGCTGGAAATGTAATGCCAGAATCAGGTTCGTATACAAATTCAGATAACGAATTTGCAATTCCTTTGGCAGAACAAACACTGCTTTTTCTTTCACCAGTAGTCTGTTTCAGAATTTTTTTGAAACTTTTTGTTGTTGTAGAATTTGTCGCTGCAACTAATGGTCTTCCTTGGCCTTTTGGCTAAGATCAAAGTGTAGTATCTGTTCCGATGGATACTGCACGCCTGTCCCGTGCAGTTCTAGGAGGTCCACCCTCCCAGGCTTCGCCTCCCCTCTTTGGGGAGGAGTAAGTTTATTGCTTACTGCCTGAGGCGCCCCTACCGGGGAATGCCGACGGGGCTGCCCAGGCAATTTTTGATGGTCAGAGTGCTCACCTCTCGGGCGCTGGCTTTTCAACCCCCACTTTCCGACCCGACCTTGGGTCACATCTTACTTGTGGGAGTAGGATCAAAACTGGCCTTGTGCCTAACTCCTGGAGAGGAGTAAATAATACTCTTAGTGTTGTTGTTGCTGCTGTTGTTGTTGTTGCAAACTCGTACACAGCATTTTAGTCATTTCGACTAATTGTTCCATACTGAAATATTCAGGAATACGACAAACAAACAAAATTTCTTTTCTTTTTGTAAACCCAAACAATAATTTTAAAAATAAAAATATATTTTATTTTTTAGAAAAAAAAAATAACATTTAATAAATATTATTACTTACTAAAAGTACTTTTAACTTGAATAGATTGTGATGTTACTGGCCACGTTCGTATTTAAGTCACGGCTTAATATACATTTCATTTACAATTTAATCAGTAAAAGTTTCTTTTTTTTTAAGTTTCCTTTTTGAACGACTTTTTTTCAAGTTGTACAACAACAAAAAATCCACCACGTGCGTTTGACTTCGTTCTTTGAAGTGTGGTTTGTTTTACGTGGTAACTCCTTTGAAGTGTGAATTCGTTTTCGAAATCCGTCGAAACCAGCTGATATATCTTGTTGAAGATATAATGATAAATAACCCGAGTGGAAGGTCTTTAAAATAATAGGTTTATTTCCGGATGTATATATCTTGTACATACATAATATGTTAACAGAATACAGAATATGTGATAGGGAAGACCGACTAGAGAATACGTAAGACAGAATGTTAAGACTGCATGTGTCTTAACTCGAAAATATTTATTTTGCAACAAAAATATTCCAAAAATGTGGCACAAGGCCAAAAAGGGGGTGGGTAAAGATCGGTCTTCACTAACTTACTCTGACTTGTCTAACTTAGCTAGTTTCATTCGTGACCATCATTCACCAAAATGCCACATTCATACTACATCCGTGCACCATACACCAAAAGAATTTATACCATGACTATCCTACTTAATTATAAAATATGTAATGGGGGATTTGGAAAATAAAAATTTTATATACAAAAAAGAATGATAATAATGTACAATGAATAAAAAAAAAAACAGTGTTAATATAAGGATCCCCCATTTCTAACTTGCGGATTTACCAATCGAAACGTGATGCAGGCCCGAACGTTTTATTCAAAAATCTCGAAAGGTGACCTGAATCTCTGGAAAATCAGGCTATCTGTTACCTAATTGGGGAGTTAAAAAACAAAATTGGGGGGAGAAAAAAAACGGGGGGGGGACGAAAATAGAGCGGAGGCCTAATGAAATCATTCATGTACTAGCTAAGTTATGAACTAAATAATAATCAAAAACAGGTCTCCTAATCTAGCCTTAAACGGGACGAGATCAATGTTCATTGGAGCAAGCCAATATCCTTTGCGTAAGGCACGTCCAAATACCACTCAAGTGCAATTGTCACCCACCTTTCACCAAAATCTGGCGAAGGGAGTTTCGCCTTCTCAGCCATAATGTGAATCTTCAGATGATATTGGAAAATTCTAATAAGGTTGGGAGCAGCGAACGTCTCACCTTCGTAGACAACTTTCGTACGTGTCTGCCATATCGCACTTTTTAACAATGCTAGTAAGCGATAAAACACAAAACGTCTTTGCCTATCATTTGTCGGAGCCCAATTGCTACATACATTAATAGGTTCCAGGTCGAAAGACATTACATTCAGTATACGGACCATGAGACCTGCAACTAACTTAATCAGCGGCACAACGATGCGGCAATAAACAAAGGCGTGACTTGTAGTGTTACTGCACCGGATTCAATGGCGATGACTCAGTTAGAATGTAAATTGACCGCCAATAAACCTTGTTATTTATCCTATACTTCTCTCCGTCTTACTACTTATTTAACCCAGCCGATAACATTACATGGTGTCAGAAGTAGGATACAATTTGTGGAGACCAAAAACAAAAAAAATCGGATATCGTAGTAAGAAAAACAAAGGATTTCTAAGAGAAAGAAAATTCTACTATCGATAAACAAACGACTTACGGAAAACGATCCCACAAACAAACAAAAAAAGTAAGAAAAGAAAGAACAGTGAGTACATAAATTTGTTTTTTCATATATATTGTATACTTTTGAAAAATGCCTCACACAGACATAAAGCAATATTCTGCTAATATACCACCACCCCCGAACGAATGACTCTCGTTGGAAATGTTGCTAAAAACTGGCGAAAATTTAAACGAAATTTTCTCAATTATTCGATCGCTAGTAGATTGTCTAAAGAAGCAGATACTTCATATCAGACATCGGTATTTTTAGCAACTATCGGGAGGATAGTTACAATATATATGAAGGGTTGAAGTTTAACTCTGAGGAAGAAAAGACGGACCTAGAGAAAGTGATGAAGAAGTTTGAGGATTTTTTCGTGGGCGAAACACAAGAAGCTTACGAATCCTATACATTCCATCTTCGCAAGCAAGAAGTATCGGAAGGTATCGAGACCTATATAGCTGCTCTTCGACAACTTGCAAAGAACTGTAATTTCAGACAGCTACAGGATGGGCTTATTCGAGACCAAGTCGTTGTCGGAGTTCGAAGCGATACCGTCAGAGAAAAGTTACTGTCTGATAAACAGCTTACTCTAGACAAGTGCCTACAAATAGGTAGAGCCTACGAAACTTCGAAACAACAGACGCAGACCATTTCCTCCGGTGCCGATGCAGCGGATCCTCAAATCAACCGGGTTACGAAGCGAACCTACAAGACAAACTTCACCAAACAACCACATCCGAAATCGAAAATGCCTAGCAAATGCACACGCTGCGGGAAATTTCCATTCCACAATAGAAATGACTGCCCAGCAAAAGATGCACGCTGCAGAATTTGTTCGCAGAAAGGGCATTATGCAAAATTTTGCAGAACCGATAAGGCAAAGGTTAGAGAAATAAGAGAGGAAGAAGAAAATCATTTTTTAGGTTCTGTCACTCTCGAAAATATAGGTACAATTACCACTGAGGATAATACAAATTGGCAGGCTAAAATTAAGGTCACCACTAAGACCTGCACCAAAATTATAAATTTTAGGCTGGATACAGGTGCAGATGTGACCGTAATCCCGGACCGGTTCTTCAGGAAAAATTCCCCACTCATCCAACCCACAAACAAAAGACTGTACGGACCGGGTCATCATGAGATAAACCTCATAGGATGTGTGAAGGCCAAACTGGCCACGGAAAAAGTAAGCTCGCAACAAGACCTTTATGTTATAGAGAGTCTGCAAGAACCTCTACTGGGAGGACCAGCAATCAAAGCCCTCAACCTGTTGAAAGCAGTTAATAGAGTGACAAGCGAAGGGCACCAGTATAAGAAAGAGTTCCCAGAACTGTTCACAGGACTAGGGAAACTGGAACATGTGTACCAGATACGTTTGGATGCAGGAGCTCAGCCCTTTTCCATTGCTACCCCTAGAAGATTGGCGTTGCCTATGAAACAGAAGGTTCAGGAAGAACTGAAACGTCTGGAGAACGAGGACATAATCCAGTCAAATCACCAACTGATTGGTGTGCCCCAATAGTCGCCGTCCAAAAAGCTAACGGTAAAGTTAGGTTATGCGTCGACTTTACCAAGCTAAACGAGAGCAAGCTCGACTGCAACAACGGTTTCTACCAAATCGTCCTACACGAAAAATCGCAGGTCCTTACCACATTTATAACACCTTATGGGAGGTACTGTTTCAAACGACTTCCATTCGGGATAAGTTCTGGGCCAGAAATCTTTCATAGGGAGATGACACACATTTTGTCCGGAATACCAGGAGTCATCTGTGATATAGATGACGTCCTAATAAGTGGAAGAAACCAGAAGGAGCACGACCAGCGACTAAAAGCAGTACTGCAGAAAATGAAGGCTGCAGGAGCTACACTCAACGATAAATGTGTATTTTCCGTCAGAAACATAAAGTTTCTGGGTCATATTATATCAAAAGAGGGAATACAAATAGATCCCGAAAAAGTAGCAGCAATTATGGACTTGCCCAGACCTGAGAATGTGTCCGAATTACAACGCTTACTGGGCATGGAAAACCAGGTCGGAAAATTTGCTAGGAATCTAGCCGAAACCACCAAACCACTCCAAGAGCTTCTTAGGAAAGAGTCAGAATGGATCTGGGATGAGCCTCAGAAAGCAGCATTCCAGACCCTGAAGAAGCAACTGAGTTCTGCACCAGTACTGACTCATTATAATTCCAACAAGCCGACAAGGGTATCAGCAGATTCATCTAGCTATGGCCTAGGTGGTGTACTACTGCAGAAGCAAGAAAATGACTGGAGACCGGTATTTTATGCTTCATGATCTATGACAGAAATAGAGCAGAGATATGCACAGGTTGAGAAGGAGGCACTAGCAGTCACTTGGTGTTGTGAAAAATTTGCGGACTACTTGGTCGGAATGCCAAAATTCACAGTTGAAACAGACCATAAACCACTGTTGGCACTGTTGAAGTCGAAGCGACTCGACGAATTGACTCCAAGAATTCAACGTTTCCGCATGAGGTTAATGAGATTCTCCTATGAGATCATATACACAGCGGGAAAAGACCTCACAACAGCAGATGCTTTGTCCCGAGCACCTGGGAGTAGTCCCGTTATACAGGATATCCAGCAGAAGACAGAGACCGACTCATTTATCCGTTCAGTCATAGGAAATATCTCGGCGAGCGATAAACGATTGGAGGATATCCGACTAAAACAAAATACTGACCAGGTCTGCAGTCAGGTAATCAAATATTATGAGATGGACCACTGGCCTGAAAGAGCAAGGCGGGACCCTAAACTAAAACAGTACTGGTTTGTCAACCAGGGACTTCTAATGTACCAGAGCAGACTTGTCATTCCTAATGTACTTCAAAAAGACATATTAGAGCGTTTACATGAGGGACACCAAGGTATTGTCAAATGCCGAGTACTAGCTCGCGAAAGTGTGTGGTGGCCTGGCCTCTCTAAACAAATTGCAGACAAAGTTGGGAAATGTGGTATCTGTGAAAAAGAACGAAAATATCCACCAGAACCACTACAACCCACCAAATTACCTGCATATCCATGGCAGAAAATAGGAATGGATCTGTTCGAATTCATGGGACACCGATATCTTCTGATTGTCGATTATTTTTCCAGGTGGATTGAAATAGCCCATTTACGGACAACCACCTCAGCCAGCGTAATAGAGCATTGCAAATCAATATTCGCTAGGCATGGGATCCCAGAGACAATCATATCTGACAACGGTCCCCAATTCAGTTCTAGTGAATTCAGGAACTTTTCAAATGTTTTTGACTTCCTGCACCTCACAAGTAGCCCCCATCATCCGCAAGGAAACAGAGAAGCTGAACGTGCAGTCCAGACAATAAAAAACTTATTGAAGAAAGCAAGTGACCCATACATAGCACTGCTAAATTATCGCAGCACTCCTCTGCAACACGGCAAGAGTCCTGCAGAGCTGTTAATGAATAGAAAACTAAGAACACGGATCCCTACCATTCCTCAAAGAAATTCATTTGATCAGCAAAACATCGAGGAACACAGAAGGGCAGACACCCAGCTTAAAGCCAGACAAAAGCAAAACTATGACAAACGTCATCGAGCTAAAGATCGTCCTGCCTTTGAAAAAGGACAACCAGTCTGGGTCAAGATACCTTAGACCAGTACAGCTGTAGTAAGTAAAACTCTGTCACCAAGGTCATTCCTAATTAAGACAGATTCAGGACTACACCGACGCAACAAAAGTAATCTGCGCCTAAGGAACGGAGAAACCAGCTTCTCTCAGGTGGCTACCCCACAGGAAGCAAACACCTTACCACGTTCCCCTCGATATGGATATATGTATAGCTGTGATGATGACTCAACAGATCTTCCCAGTAACCAAAGAAACATCCCACTAGAGAGTTCCAGAGGTCCTGACCAAGGGAAATATACAAGAAGCGGTCGACAAGTTCGACCACCTAAAAGACTGTCCTTGTAAAGAACTTTACAACCGAAAGGGGGATGTAGTGTTACTGCACTGGATTCACCGGTGAGGGGACGAGTTACGGCCCCTGGCGATGACTCAGTTAGAATGTAAATTGACCGCCAATAAACCTTGTTATTTATCCTATACGTCTCTCCGTCTTACTACTTATTTAACCCAGCCGATAACATTACATGACTAACAGCCTCGTCTTCGTCACCGCAACAAAAACAAATAGGCGAATTCTTAATGCCAGCTGAATGAAGCTTTTTGGCGACCTAGAGAGCATTTTTAATAATCAGCCAGGCCAGAGATGCCTCGTCATTATCGAAGACCTTTCGCCCATGCGCCCAAGGTCAGATTGAGCGTAGCTCTCCCCTCGTCAAACCGAGCCCCTCAATCTTTTCATCTCGAACAGTTCCCATCACCATAACCCGATACAATGCCTTTTGAGGCAACAGCTGGGTGTCAGAGAGGCTTTCCTTCACCCATAAAAGGAACTTCAAGGCCCGTCGACACTCGCGATAAAAGGAGCACTCACTTCGGGGCAACCTGTAGGGATACACCCTGTAGGGATACACCCTTCCAGGCACCGATGCGCAAGCCCACCCTTTTCAAAACCAGAAAGGCTTTCTTAGTGTCTTCTTTCCAGAAGTCACCGTTTTCCTCAACTAGTGTACACATTCGATCCAGGTAGTATAGCCGAAGCGTGTGTTGACGAATCAAAACACTTGGCATACCCAGATCGCCCTCAGAAGGATGTAGGTAACAGATATTACGACGGACCTTAGAGGATCTATTAAGCCATAAAAACTTAAAAAGAGCCACCTGCAATTCAAGCAGTGTATCCGACGGGAGTGGAAGCACTGATAGACGATATAAGATGATCGGGTAGAGGTGTGAAACACATACTTCCGATCTCCCCTTAAACGAAAGATTTCTATGGATCCACAGACCAGCTGTAGCCCGAATCGCTTTCAATACTTGCGACCAATTTTTCTCAGGACCAAACCAGACGCCGAGTAGCTTGCAAGGCCTGTCAGTCCAACTGAAGGGTCCCTGTAGGGATACACCCTTCCAGGCACATATGCGCAAGCCCACAGACTTGTCACAGTTGATTTTGGCCCCTGTTACAGTTTCATTTATTCTGATTTCTCTGTCGACGACACTAACCTCCGCACTGCTTGTTACAAGCACTGTTACGTCGTCGGCATAGGCAGAGTACTTCAATGTGGTGCAAGCACATAGAACCGAGTTCACCCTGAGCTTGTGAAGGAAGGGTTCCAACACAAATAAAGTTGGTGGGCGAGCAAGAATGCCAGGTTCGAGGGGGGGTCCGTCTCCCACCGACGTGGACATCAGTGGCGAGCAAAAGTTGTGCGTGGCCCCACCCTCCCCTAACAGCACTCAGTCAGCGAACAAAGAAAAGAAATGAGTTCTCCTTTCTCATTATTCTCTTCCCTTGGATAATTTGGGATTCACAATCGCACCCCCCAATCCTCACCGCTCACTGATAACCGAGAAAATGTAATTCCACCCATGGCCGTAAGTTCTCTTTACCTACGTCCACCCTCTCTCTCCCTAGAATTTAGTCAGAGAACAAAGAAAGAAAAGAAATGGTTTCCCCTTTCCCATTATTCTCTTCCCTTGGATAATTTGGGATTCACAATGCCCCCCCCCCCATCCATCACCGTTCACTGATAACCGAGAAAACGTAATTCCATTCATGGCCGTAAGTTCTTTTAACCTGCACCCACTGAAATCAACTCGTTGGCGTAGCCTTATCGGTCAAAATCACACCTGTCTTTCGTATGGCTGGAGAGTGACATTCTTTCCAACCAAGCTCAGACACAGTGACGCCCGACTCCACAATATTGGTGTTCATCTATGAAATCTTATTTCTCTCAACCAACATCTGCTCTATGCATTGATCGCTACTTCGATACACTGCGACAATCTAAGCTGAAATCCTAGACAGCCCGACGCTGTTGTCTACCTTTATCGGTTTTTAGTTTTAATGAAGATATCTATGCCTTTTCCGGTTAATTCACACTAGCGCGATACTCTGATCGCTGATCTTCCTAATTCATACTAGCGTGTATTTTGGCTCCCTCTTCCGTAGGTCCGCTCAACATTGTCACATCTTTATTTGTTTAGATGCAGGTGTAGATGTATTTGAAACCTCATTATCAGGCTTCGAATTAGAATTATAAATTCTCTCATTACTAGCTCCTTTTAAGTTAGGAGTAATACTAAAATCATGGGAATGGATAACTCTAGAGATTATAAAAATTCGAGATTATTAACCACTTTGTTCCCATTAAAATGTCCCTGCCGTGACTTAAACCTATCCTTCTGTTGAGAAATAGGATTATTCTCCCTATTTGGGGGGGGGGGGGGGTAGTTCTCTTTAAGGTTTTTATAACCTTATTATAATAATCAACAATTTTGTTTATTTTGGGATAGTTATTGCCGAATTTTCGGATCAATTCCTTCTGAAATATCGAAAGTAATTTTGAAAAATGATATGGCTGATTAACTCAAAGCCAAGGGAGTTCCCCTAAAATAATCCAAATTAAAGAATTTAAGTTCTGATAAATGGCATTGATACCAGATAAAAAAATGTCCTTACATTTGTAAGGTCTGGCTCATATTTAGGACTATAATCCAAAATGTGCTTAAATATTTCATCTATAATGAAAGGAACACCCAAAACAGGATTTTTTAATAAATTAATCGCTACGAAACAACAAACTAATTTTAAACAAAACAATTATTCTCCCTCTCAAGCCAGTCACGTAATGCATTTTAAAAATTCCTAATTTCTTGAAAAGTGTAACTACAAGTAAAATCTGTTTTTGAAAAATGCAAAACCAAAAACTCTTATTTTGCAAAATGTTGGGATTTTTCCCGTTCAAACGCAGTGTAGGAAAGACAGAGAGTTTATATAACTAAAGAAAATGGAAGAAAGAGAAAGGAAGAAGAATGTTGGTTGCAAAATAAGGTAGTATTTGTGGACTTAACTTTCTCCTCTCATCTTCTTAACAGGGTTTCCTCGTTTGGTGTGGTCTTTTGATGAAAAGGTATAATTATACCTTTGAATAAGGGAGCTTTTCTTGGCTAAAGTGTGAAAAATACACACAATATACATACATGCTTGTTGGATCAAGCATGATATGTATAGACACAGACGTTAGTATCTTATCGGCAGGAACGCCGCAGAAAGGGAAGTGAACTGCTTCGATTGATGGCTGTTGAAAAAGAGGACGTTGGTTTCAAAAAAAGTTCGGAAGTGGTGGGAAAGGTGGCCTGTGATTTTTTATTTTCATCCAATCACAGGGCACATAAAAAAAACTACTGCGTTATAATAATTTCTAGTATTCCAACTAATAAAACCGTTCTTAAACGTCCAAAATAGACAGCTCCCTGAATTGTTCAAGTCGTAGCATTCAAATTAAGGAGAAATCTTCCTTACTTGTTGACGAGACTATGGACGGATTCAAAAGAGAAAGGATAGGGGCATTTTGATGCAGGCTGCCAAAATTAAGTGTCTGTTGATTGGTCAAGGAGAATTGTATTGGCCAATCAAATAGGACGTTTTTCAGAATAAGAGAGGGTGTCGTGATGGACAAGAAGATAATTATTTTGGGGGAGAAAGGGAGCTAACCCGCTTTTTTATACTGTATCTAATTTCAGAAATGTTTTATGGTTTCACTTTTATTTAACAGATGAAAGACGAGAAATACATTTGATATTAATAAATATCTACTAAGTCTACATTTACCTTACGAATCATATATTTTTCAACAAAAATGTATTTACATTAACAAAAATACGCTGATCACGTGTGAGAAATGATATTCACACAACTCGAACAATAACCACGTGAAAGTTAGATGCGAGTGGCAATCAAACAAGTCTTTCTTTTCTTCTTTTCTAATGGAATGTCTAAGGATTGCTCTCACAAAACCTGTTGTGTACTAGCGTGGAAGGAAGTCGGTTACGCTTAAGTGACCACATTGAAATGATAGAGAAACATTTGAAAACGAAGGACATTTAAAACTATGAGTCAACACGCTTTAATTTATCAGCGATTGGTTTAGCTAGCAACATAAAAAGATCTCTTTTTAATGTATTTTAAGCTGATATCTAAATATTTTTTTCACAATTCACTCACAGAATGATTAAATTCAATATTTCTGAAACAATATATCTATGTAAAAACGAATTCCATATTTAATTTTTCACGTTTTTAATTGTTGAACAATGATCAATATTTAAAAACGTGTTTTTAGTAAACATTGACTTTTTACCTGGTGAAGCGATGAAAGTTAATCTTACATATATATATATATATATATATATATATATATATATATATATATATATATATATATATATATATATTAATTTTAATAAAAATTAATAATGATATATATATATAGTTAATTTTTAAGTATATAATATTAAATTATTTGGCACTTCTGTCGTATATATGAAGCAGCTGCCGATTAAGAAATCGAAATTGAAGAGTTCCGTTTTTTTTCTCCAAGTACCATTCATTCAGAATTCACCGGAAGTTGAATTTAGTATTTAGAAAATGGAGTTAAATGAGATTAATCTTCGAGACATTGGTAATTTAATGAACCAGCCGCAAAAAACAATAGATTTTTTACAGGCGCACCGCCTGATTTCTTAGGGTTAGGGTTTAGGGTTAGGGTTTTTTATTAATTTTTTTTTTACTTCATATAATAAAAAAAAGAAATTGTTAATTGTTTCTTGTTACCCAAAAACAAATCAGTCTTGCATTTTTTTTTTTATGTTGTAAAAAAATCACTTCCGGTTGAATCACCTCCCTTTATTTTCAGTAGAAGGACAGAAAATCTGCTGCTTCATATATACGACAGAAGTGCCAATTATTTTACCTACATGTGCCAGCGTTTCAAGCTTTCGCTCTCATTAGTGTAGGAAATAATAATCTCAGACGGTCGCAAGTTTCGAACCCCTGCTATAGTATCAAGCGAGACTCCGCAAGTAAGCGTCATAACTATATGGCAAAAGGAGATTACCACATGAAGAAGGGAATTTAAATTCTATTTATGCGAATGGGGGCACATATAAAAAGACCATATATATATATATATATATATATATATATATATATATATATATATATATATATATATATATATATTAACAGCTGATGATCCCCGTGTTAATATTAGACGCTTAAGGTCTCCTGTTTTTGTTTCACTCTTAGATAATTAACCCCCCCCCCCTTTTTTTTTTTTTTTTTACTTATATTTTTTCATTTATTAATTTTCCAACGAATGTTAAGTCTGCAATATCTTGGATTTAGTTAGTTTGTCTGGGAATTTAAACTGCATTTTACATTTTTTTTTAATGACTAAAAGCTTCTTTAGACTATATATATATATATATATATATATATATATATATATATATATATATATATATATATATATATATATATAATCTACAGTTTCACAATATATATTCAATCAGATATATCACTAAAATCCTTGTAAATTCATTCTTTTACTTTTGATAGGTATTTTGATTGTAGTTGTTGTCTTTAAACTAGTATTGCACCTTCAAAATCAAAAGAAATATTCTTTTAATTAATTCATATATTCATATATATATATATATATATATATATATATATATATATATATATATATATATATATATCATCATCATCATCAACCAGTTTATTTGTTGAATCAGGCCACAATTAATCCTCTGATGAGGGTGGGGCCTGATTGTCTAGTCTCGAAATCTAAGTCTTCCTCTCCACTCCTGTCTTTGGCAAGGCTTGATGGAATCCATACCCATGGCCTTCCTATCACGTTTGACTACGTCCTCCCAAGTCAACTTGGGTCTGCCAATATATATATACTCAAGAAAAAAATGTGAACCGCTGGGTAAACCATTGAGCCTGTTTGAATCATGGAAATGTGTGTTTTTAAAACTAGTTAAATTTTACAAAATAAAAGACAAAATCAAAAATTAGTTTTTCTGTTCGTTATATCTCCCTCTCCCTTTTCCTCTCATTCTCACTCTTTATCCTTCTCTTTTTCTTCCGCTATGGGTTAAATAGTATTACTTCTTTTGGTGATATTCCCTATTGTTTATAAAAAAAAACTTTAGAATATTCCATTCTTTTGTTTTATAGTTAGTTTGATTGTTAATAAACAAAGAAAAGCAGAGAGAGCGATGGAAGCGAGAGTGAAAGACACTGTATAAAATAAGAGGTGGAGGTTAGGGTTCAAACAACGTATAATGAGAGAGGGTGAGAGTAATAGACAAATAATTAGTAAGAGATGGGCGATTTACCGAGTAAATTGCAAATTACGACGAATTAGAACAACTAAATGGGTTATTTTCCAAACATAACTCAATCCCCAAACCAAAGAATATTCTGTGTGATTAAAATATATAGGAAAAACCTTTAGAGAAACAAACGTTGATTAATTCAGCTTTAGCATAATGGCAAATGTGTGTGTGACATGAAAGTCAACTTCTCAAAATCGGAACTGAATCTAATCATATGGTTTATAAAAATCAATTAATAAATATATATATATAAATTTAAAAAATTACACGTCATATTAAAAAAAGGCGACTTAATGTAATGTTCTTTACCGCTTAGAAAGTGGATAAATACTAAGAAAACAGTTATGTTTTTATCGCCAGTAAAAGCAATAAGAAAGACTATATATATATATATATATATATATATATATATAGTTGTAAATATTTTTAAGTATTACAGTGTTTTTGTACCTACAGACAATATTGTTTCGTTTTTTTTTTACCCTCATCAGTGCAGGAGTGACGGTTGCAGGGAGTCACATGGGAGTAGATGCAGTTCGAAGATTCAGTCTAGAATCACGATCCTAACGTCTATGCCCATGCGGCCGCGAGAAATCGCCACGCACAGTAGCTGAAATTAACGTACACTTACCCGAGAGGCGTGTGTATATATATATATATATATATATATATATATATATATATATATATATATATATATATATATATATATATATAGGACTTTAAGATACTTTGCTTGAACTTTGAATTCTAATAAAATTTGATTGACACCTTATTTTATTACTTTATATTATAATATATATATATATATATATATATATATATATATATATATATATATATACATTTTTACTTTCCTGCACTGATGAGAACAATAATAGCGTCTGTAAGTATTAATAATTTAATATTTATTTATAAATATTACTATGAGCCCCTTTAAGAAATTAAAGTTAAGCACTCTCGGGGATGTTTAAAATAGACTGTCAAAAAGCTCTAATGCAAAGTTCCGAATATGTTCGTCGAACACTCTCGACTAGTCTTCTATATGTGCCCGCTTCTAGGTGCATATAAATCTGGTCGAGTGGATATGGCGACTGCTTCCAGATTCTAGGCTGACTATGTGAACCGGGTTTGCACCTCCTGACCGTCTGAAATAGTTACTTTCCTGAGAGCAACAAGCTTGAAACGCTAGCGTCTGTAGGTATTAATAATTTAATATATATATATATATATATATATATATATATATATATATATATATATATATATATATATATATATATATATATATTATTATTATTATTAAAAGTTGAAATGAGATTATTAATTAAAATGAGAAATGACAAAAGAGTCATGAAGTTTTTTTTTAAGTTTTAATATATAACAATATTTTACTCCCTTTTTAAAGAAAATAAAAGCCATGAAAAATCAGTTCTCAAGAAAGGGATAAAGTTAAAAGTGATCTCATTGGTATTTTTAAATTTCGATATGGTTTCTTAATTAAAGAAACCATATCGAAATTTAAAAATATTGATTTAGGTTTCTGGGATCAATCCTTGTATATAAATATATTTCTGAAAAAAGAAAATTTCCAACAAATTTGGGGTTATCTTAAGTAGTGTAAATATGGTATTATGGTGACTGAGATGACTCTAGTTAAGAATAGGATAGACATTTTTATCACTTTAGACCAAAGACGACCAACGACACCCATTTTCCCCACACGTTTGATGGCCTTGTGTCTAATTTGTTTTAAATGTATTTTTAAAAATATTTTCTGTAAATAAATAATTCAAAGTATAGTATCTGTTCTGGCCTCAGGCCTCGGGAGAAAGATCCTTCTTGCCTGGGGCAATTTTAATTTTTGACTCATCCAGATTGCCCCGTTTTGGGGATCTGGATATCTTCCTCATAAAAAAACGACTTTGCATTTAGCTTTTCCCTCGCGGGAAGGTAAGTAAATAGGATTAGGCTTATTTAAGGGCATGTAGAAAAGTAAAGTCGGATTTGAAGTAAAAGCTTTTAAAAACAAAATAACTTACATGTAGGTTAAATGATTGTTTCGGCATTCTCGTCTCTCAGATATCTATCCAACTGTAAACCTAACCCGAACAGTGATAGCCTCTTTAATATATGTAGTTAACTTTTCTTGTGAAATCCCGCCCACGGAAATTACGTAAGTATCTAATAGATCGTAACATTCTTTCCATATTTATTTTTATGTTTTCATTTACTTCGTATGGATGAATGCTCAGATATGAAGAAGCATATGTGAACATTTTCGGGTAATTCAAATTTTGTATGACTACCTTGAAAACAGATTGACAATTATGAGTCATTCATTATCTTCCCCAAAACAAAGCTAACATCAAAATCGGATAGATTTTCATTTGAACTGATTCAAGTCATTTATGGTATGTTGTGTATGTGTTTATCCAAGAAAAAAAAAATCAATTGTTAACGAAAAGACGCATTAAAATCATTGGCTTTTCTTCTTCTTTTTTTTCAATTACTTTATATCTGTGGCCTAGAAAACATTTCCCAACTTGCTTAACAATAGTTGCTATGAAACAATTGTCGTAAATTATAAAAGAAATTCGACATGATTTTACGCACACACACATACTAGCAGGGGTACCCAGCGTTTCCCGTGTTGCAGGAAGGGGGGATACCAGTAAAGGTGGTGGTGATGGTGGTGGTGATTATAATGACGATGGGTCACCATTTAGCAATTGATAAATTCACCTTAGTATTTGTTTAATGGATCCTGGTTTGGATAAGATATAGACAACGGTCGCCTCATCTTTGGATGTACCAAGACCCACGATAACAATATGTAATAAATGGAACAATGGACGAAACTGGTTTTTGCGGACGAAAGAGATAAAGGCATGGTGAGATAACAAATGTTTTGTTCTCTCACCATGCCTTTATCTCTTCCATTCACGTTTTCAAATTTACAATAGTGTTAAAGATATTTTTTGTGTGTGTTGAAAAGTGAAATGTTCATATGTAGAAATTGTGTGGTGGATCGAGATTCAAATGAACGCCAAAAAGCGAATGGCTTGCATAGCCAACCTCTTTCTTTGTGTTTCGATAGGCTTTCTTCTTCACTTCCTAAAGCAAATGAGTTTTCACAGAAATGTGTTAACTCCATATTTTCCAACCAATGAAAATCGTTTCAAAACCAAAATCTAACAAGTCTATGTCAAATTAATAGGTCGATGCGAACTGAGAAACCCTTAGAAGAGACGGTGAAATAAACAGAGTTCTCCAGAGAGATTCACCCGATGCACCTCGAAAGAACCCTAGAACTCTGCTCCCCCCTCCACTTCCCTTTCTGTGCCTTCGGTCGAGGAGGTGAGAAGAAAAGAAAACTTCAAAACTCATGTACAAGACGCACTGACAAGAGGTCAGGCGAACAGAAACAAATTGCTACTCACCCAGTCACATGCACTAACAGAACAAGTAAACCTACGCATACTTACACAGTGACACATTGTCTAATACACATATTACTTACACACGCATATTCAAGTTATAACAAATATATAGACTTCACATCTTTATCCCTCGTGTCTTATTCACTGAACATTTTCCCACCAAAAACACGAGTTGTATAAACTTTATTAAATAAATATTTACTGACTAAGAATATTCATGTAAAATTATAGTTATATAAATGTTTTATTAATTAATAATGTTTTCCTTCATTTTTCATTTACAAAACTATGTTTATGCTAAGTTAGCACTTGCTAGCTGGTGACCCTAATATTCTCTCAAATCTTATTCACTTCCATTTATATTTAATATGCATGCACGTCCTTCACCATAAGTTCAAAATGAGGAAAAGGCCCGAGCCTTATAAATATGTATGTGTTTGATTGCAGTTCCATTGTGTGTGTGTGTGTGTGTGTTTACCTTTTTTGTTAGGCTGTAGGCGGGTTGCAAATATATGAGTAGTAACTCTCGCCATAAAAGAATAAAATCTGACATGATCATCAGCTCGTTTCTCAGAATTTGCAACCTCACCTACCTTCACAATGAAGAACCCTACATCAAGAGCACATACAGATCTTTAAAATATCCTAACTTTTTTATCCACAACGTCAAACGTAAAGTTTTCAATATTCACAACAAAAAACAGACTAACACTACAAACATTTCCCCTCACAACAATGCTATCAGCACAAATAACAGCAACAAGATTTATAAAAATATATCTTATATTCAAACCTGACCTAAAAATATCAGTGCCAAAATACATGCATTGGGGGATTTTAATGTACATCACCGTGACTGGCTTGGATTCTACATCTATACAGACGCAGCTGGTAACTCCACATATAGTTTCTCCATAGCGCACTCTCTCTCACAGACTGTCACTTTCTCGATCGTGTGGATCAACAAGCCTCACTTCTCAATCTGTTCTTGGCCTCACTACCTGAGGCTTGTGTGACGAATGCCCATAGCCCGCCCAGGAACGCTGATCACCTTGTGGTAATGATTGATATCACCCTAAAATCTCGTCCCAAAGTTGATAAGCCATTGCTCAAAAAAACGAGATACTACAAGCATCAGAGATTACATCAGAGACGCCTCATGGAGTGAAACTTTTTCTCTCTCTGCTGATTAGTGCACAAATGAGGTAACTGAATGGTCAAATCAGGCATTGAAGCACATGTTGCCATGCGAAAATTCTACAACAAGGGGTTCACCTCGAACTGTGCAGCTGCTATTGCTCAGAGGCAGCAAGCATTCTGACAATTCAACCATCACAAGTCAAATACAAATAGACAGAAACTTATAGCGTCAAGAAATTACTGTAAGATTGTAATAGATAAAGCAAAGAGAAGGTATACAGAAACTACGTACTCACGATTTCTGGAAAATCTACAATAGTGTGGTGAACAATGGGCAATTAACAATTCCTCCGCTATCCAACCGCAATGATGTCGTTTGCACGGCATCTGATAAGACTGAACTACTTGCTCAGCATTTCGCCTTAAACTCCAATTTGAACTCGTTAAACCACTCTTTCCCAAATTTCCCATAGCGGACTGAAGCCACACTTGATAACCTGACCATCACCCCATCTCATGTCCTGGACATCATAAAAAAACCTTGACACCTCCAAAGCATGTGGGCCTGATAGTAATAAAGAAATGCTCTGCTGAACTGGCCCCTGCTTTTTCCAAACTCTACAATAAATACTTTGCCAAATCTTGCTTCCCTGATAGCTGGAAGATTGCTTCTGTGGTACCAGTCTTCAAAAATTCTAGAGATAGAACTGACTCTCAGAATCACCGCCCAATCAATCTACTCCTGCCCAATCAATCTACTCCTGTGATAAAATCTTTGAATCCTTAATCAATCTAGCGATAGTCCACCACCTCGTTAATGCTAAACTTCTTTCTGACCATCAGTATGGATTTACACAAGCACGATCTACTGCGGATATCCTAACGGTCATCTCTGAACGCATATACCATATACTGGACAAGGCAGGTGAAGCTAGGGCAGTAGCACTTGATATATCCAAAGCCTTTGATAAGGTCTGGCAAAAAGGTCTTCTCATAAAAATTAATTTATATGGTATTACTGGACGAATATTTAATATAATCAGATCCTTCCTATCCAAAAGAAAGATCCAGGTTGTCCTCGATGGCCGTTCATCCAAATAACATGACATAAATGCTGGTGTACTCCAGGGATCGATCCTGTGACCTTAATTATTCTTGATTTTCATAAACGACCTCCCTGATGATATTGTGTCTGAGATATTTGCTGACGACACCACACTCTACTCATGTCATGTGGGTAAAACGGACACGCACATATCCGAGGCAATGGCTGAATTCTTAAAAAGTGACCTTCAGTCTGCAGTGGAATGGGGTCATAAATGGATGGTAACATTTAATACTGCTAAGACAAAGCTCCTTTATTTCAACAACTACAAGAAACTTCTTCAACCATAGATTGCCATGGCAAATAGCGCATTACCTGAGAGTTCAACATTCAAACACCTCGGCTTAACATTCACAGGTAACATGAATTGGAAAAAATACAGAGAAGACATTGCCAAGGCTGCTGCAAAGAAAGTGGAGTTCCTCTACCGTGCTAGAAAACTTCTCACACCTGACAGTATCCTACAAAGCCACCATCTGTCCATGCATGGAGTATTTTTGTCACATCTGGGTTGGTGCACCATCCACTAGTCTCCTCCTCTTAGAAAAGGTCCATAAAAAAGTCGCTAATCTAATAGGTCTCTCACTATCCACCAAGCTCCAGCCCTTGTCCCATCGCCGCAATGTTGCATCCTTGTGCTTGTTTTACAAGTACTCCAATGGAATATGCTCCAAGGAACTTGCTGCTCTGGTGCTCCCTCGACCAACCTAACTATTAACTAAATCCCATCCATTCACTGTCGAGGTCCGCAGATGTCAGAGAGCCTTCTTCTCTTGATCTGTCGGCCTTTGAAACTCCCTCCCTGCTACCTGTTCCCCCGACTGTACCGACATGCAGAAATTTTAAACTAATATTAACAAGCATCTCGCTGCACAGCTCCTAATTTAGGATGACCCCCTAAATTTTCACCCTAATTCTCAGTAGCCCTTACGTCTACAGTGGTAACTTGCCTTGTTTGGGGTGAACAAAGTGTTTTAAAAAATCCAGTCAATCTATCATTTGTTTTTATTTTTCCTGTGTTTAATTTGTTTTTTCCATTTTGTCTCTCACTACATGCACACCTTCGAGGATGAGGAGACAAAGAATACAGTTAGAAATGGACAGGATATAAATGTTTTTAGTTAGTAAATTATGGAAGTCTGTTTTTTTCTATTTTTTCAGCTGTTAACTGTTAGTGAATAGAGTTTTAGTCATGTATGTATTATTATTAGAAACACATTCTCTAACGGGGCATTTGAACATATATATGTGGGGATGTAGCAGCGCAGACGATATTGTGTGTTAGAGAAAATGCTAAGATCCACGCTTACATTTAGATTGTTGAAGAGATGTTTAAAAGAATAAAAACATAAAACATGAAATAAAACATGTGGATGAAAGTTGAATTAAGGATAAAGCATGCATATAGTTGAAGGAAGAATAAAACGCAGTTTAAAAGTAACACAAAATATTTATATATAGTACGTCAACGCCTTTTATTCATGGTTGTACGAATGTGTGTGTGTGTATGTGAGTTGATAAGTCGTTTAGGCATTTGTATGTGTGTGTGCCTTTGTCAGCAGTGTGAGGTTGAATGCGTTGAAGAATGATAGGAGTGTAGGCCTTTGTGTGTGTGTGTGTGTTTAGTAGTTAGCCGACATGCTGGCACCCCTCGCACAAAGGCAAGGAGTAACGAACTTGTCCTCTCTGTTAAGAGTCCGAGAGGCAGAGAGAAAAAGAGGAAAGAGAGATGAGACAGATTTTGTCGCACGGTCTGCTTTTATATTGTTTCACCAGTGGTTTGGCTGACGTAGTTGGCGACAGGTCACGTGAAAACTATTTTGGGCTTTTTTGCGTCTTTTTGTTAGACTTGTCGCTGGGAGCTGTTTTTTATGGCCTCAGTTTCAGCTCTTGTTGTTGAAGTGAATTCGGGTTGGTTTCTGTTTTTCTGTTTATGCCGATTTGATAAAATATTAGAGGTCAATCATGTATATATATATATATATATATATATATATATATATATATATATATATATATATATATATATATGTTCAAATGCCCCGTTAGAGAATGTGTTTCTAATAATACATACACATACATCCTATTTTTGAAATGCTTTAATATTATAAAAAGAAATAAAAAGATAGAAAGTAAAATAAAGAAACAAACAAATTTAACCGAAATAAAACATACTGTTAGAACAAATAAATATTCCATTAAAAGGTGTTGAAAAAAAAACTTCATATGAGGATAAAATACACTAAAATATCTCATAATTAAATATCGTGGATACAGAATATATGAAAGACAGAATGAAGAAAACAATTAAACACAGAGGAAAAAGAGAGATTTACTGGTTTCTTTCAAATCAACATTCAGAAAGATTTCAAATTTATTGAAGAAAAATGAGACATATTTTCCCCCTTGTTGAATTATTTCTCCCATTCTTGCTTTCATGACTATATGGACTTTTCTAGACATTATGTATAGAGGAGTTTACGACGAAGAATGAGTACTCTTTCTTGCACAGTTCTACTGTTCCAGACCATGCCTTCCCTCTTTGGGGAGTAGTTAGTTTATTGCTAATTGTCTGAAACGCCCCAACCGGGGAATGCTGACGGGGCTGCCCAGGCAGTTTTTGTGAGTGCACTACCTCCAGTGCGCTGGCCCACCAAATCACACTTTCCGACCTTGTGTCACATATTTCTGCAGTGGTAGAGAGGTAAATAATCAGTCTTTCTGCAACATACTATTTTTTACTTCTGTAAATACACACTTTTGTAAATATACCACCGTGTTGTTTTATCGGCCCATCAAGGCTACAACACTGGTGATGAGGAAGTCGGACTTATTCAGACTTATTCAACCCGGATTTATGTCGCACACAATACTGTTGGATACAACATAACAATTACTACAACTGGCGATGTTGGATTTTCGAAAAAGACTTAGATGGTGTGCTAAAAAAATTGTGAATTTTTAACACACCCTTGTGTGCCAACTCTGTGGAAGGAAAGTCTCCAACGTCAGGAAATAGGATAAAAAATGTCGTTCTTGAGGGGGTGATGGTTTCACGAAGTTTGGAAATCTAAATCGTTCGACCACGAAAAAAACAACAAGAAAATTTTTCTTCGATATTTTATTGTTTAATCAGGAACACATAAATAAGTTTGAACAAGCTTACTTATTTTTTCTCTTGCTAAAAAGTGAATAATTTATCTTCCAGTGGAAAAAGTTACGACAATGTAAAAAATACGAAAATGTCGGTAGTCTATTTTAAAAATGGAGGAATGTTGAACAACATTAAACACAAACAAGATCAACAACTGCAATTACAAAGGGAACAAATGGAATGTCAGAAGAAAATGGAAATAGAAATCTCATCTAGAAAAGAAATCCCAAGAAAAACAATTGGAATAAATTAAAAGATTAGATGAAATGTTTCTTCATACACAACAAAAACAGAAAAAAATATACGAATTATCTAATAGGGTTTGAAGATGAAAGTACATTTTCATAAAACGTTATTTGGAGCACTATCGATAATTTTATTTACGAAATTATGCTTGTTTCGTATTTTAGACGATACGAAGTACAGACTGTGCGAATTAGACCGATTTTAAAAAGGTGCGTTTGCTGTTAAGAAAGTTGGGTACAGTTGAATATACCAAATTCGTCAATTATATATAGCCACAAAAAATAACCTTACATTTGTTGAAGCAGTACAATTATTAACTAAATTGTTTAGCCCTAAAACGTCTCTTTTTTACAAATATATGAATTCCAAGAAAAGATGACGAAGACTACACTACTTTCGCTAGTGTAGTTAACAAACACTGCGATGATTTCAAATTGTCGGATTAAAGCGTTAACAATTTTAAATGTCTAATCTTTGCACAGGTTTAGTATCAAGTACGGATGCAAAATCAGACGAGGGGTTCCTTATAAATTAGAGAATGAACCTGATTTAACGCTTTAACATATTGTAGAAGATTGCCAAAGTTTTATTAGTGTTCGTCAAGATTCAGGAGACATTGAACAAAGTGGAGTGTCACATATTAGAAAAAATATGTAACTAAAAGAAAATTCACCAACTAAATTTGTTCAACCAAAGAAAGATTATTTGCCTCTTAAACCGTGTTTTGGTTGCAGGCAATTGCCTTGGTATTTGTACCAAGGCAATTGTCTGCAACCAAAACATTGCCCATATTAAATGGAATAGTGTTTAAATTGCTGCCGCATGGGACACAAAAGTACACACTGCAGAGTTAAAAATAAAATAACAAAAAAACTTTTAAATTTCTAAAAGTGACGAAGCTGAAAATATTAAGAAATTTGTGCAGGTAAAAATATTAAATAAAAATATAAAGTTACAACTTGATTCCGGGTCAGATCTGTCAATAATAAATCTACAAACGCGAGAAAAAAAAATTGGAAACCAACTTTGATGAGAACGAGCAAAATAGCTAAAAGTGTCACTGGTGAACATATAAAATTTGAAGGCGATCTAATCTCTAACGTTACATTAAAGGGAAAGACTTTGAAATTAAGAATGTTCGTAATGAACAATTTAAACAATCTCTTAGCACGGACTGGATGGATAAATTTCAAATCATGGAATATGACCATAAACCTTTTCTGTAAAATATTGAAACTTTACATTCAGAAGCAGAGAGACTAAAGAAAGAATTAAAAGAAACCTTTTTCAGGAGTTTTCTTTGGTGGACTGGGAAGATGTAAAATCATGACTGCCAAGTTTGAATTAAAACCAAATATTAAACCATTTTTTTAAAGAAACGAAATGTTCCATTCGCGTCATTAAATCAGATTGACAAAGAATTGAATAGACTAGAAGAAAATGGGAGTATTATCGAAAGTAAAGTACAGTGAGTGGGTTTTGTCTACAGTCTACGTAGAAAAAGTAAAGAGATCTGTGTTTGTGCAGACTGCTCTACATGATTGAACCATGCAATAAAGGATTGCCACTACCCTCTGCTTAGTCCAGAAGAGATTTTCGCTAAACTCAAAGCTACTTTATAAAAATAACAATAGGGGTTTGTACATCGTTGCCAGATCAGATGGTGACCCCCGATAGATTTAACGGCAACAGATCCAGCTCTGTACACAAACAGACTGCAAACTTACTTTAATAAGTTCCCACAAAATCTTCAGTCCCTAAAGACATTTCTTTGTGAACTCACGTTTTTCTTAGGAAAAACTCTGTAAAAGCCCCATCTTACTCCACCTTATACTGATCCTTATCGCGTGCTTTCATGCACTAACAAATTATTGGTGGTAAAAAAGAAACGGTATCTATTGACAGGGTAAAAAGAGCTTTTCTAGACACGAAAACACAAGAGCCACATATTCTTCCTACAGACACAAGAGCCACATATTCCTCCTACAGACACAAGATTCACATACACCTCCAAAAGACAATTACATCATCACTACATGCAGTGGTCGGCGAGTATATTGGCCAAAAACTATATATATATATATATAGAATGAGCCTTTTTGTGTCCTTGTACTCTATTGTAAAATTACTGCTTTTCACAGAAAAATAATAATTTTTACAGAAAATACATTAAAAAAAAGGCATGAACATTAAACACTTCTGGTTTTGACCAAAGAAAACTTTTTCACAGAAAAGTAAAGCCATTTTTTTTTAATTCTGTAAACTGAAGTGACATATTTTGTGTTTTTATAAAACTGCTACTTTTAGCAAATGACTACCTTTTTCTCTGTCGGCTTTCAGCCTAAGCAGGGGGTGATGTAGCAGTCATAAACATAGACCTATTTTCTCCCTCCGAAAATGTCCCCATTGGGTGAGCTGGTCACACACTGACAAATCAGCCTGCAGGGAGAATGGATCCTTCTGTTGGCTGAAGAACTACTTCGGCCCTCTTTGGGAATCACGAGCGGTCAGCAGAGAAACCACGGCAAGCAACGAGGAAACACTTCTTTTTCTCTCTCTCTCTCCTGCCCCTGCCCACTGGACGTTCCAGCAACTACTATCTTCGCTTGGAGATAACTGCTCAGACTTTCGGCAGCCCTAATAACTTCATATTTTCCTCTTCCTCACTCGGACACTGTCCAACTTTCTTTCTACATATACAAAACGATATAGGTAACGTTTTCGTTCGTGTTATAAAAAGGTTTTGGTTATTTCATTTCATGTCCTAAACATAAGATAGGGACAACGTTCTTTTCTTTACAAAGGTTGCACCGGCCATTTTTCAACAAGTAATGGTTAGCAGACTGAAATTTGCGACAGCCTACCTAGATGACATTCTAGTGATCAGTAAAAACACAGAGAAACACAAATCATATGCAAAGTATTTAAGAGAATCCAGGACTATGAATTTAAATTGAAGGAGGGAAAATGCGAATTTTTCCTGAAAAAGAATATCTTGGTCAAATTATAAACAAAGATGGTAGAAAAGCATACCCTAGTGCGATAAAAAAAAATATGCCTGTTTCGGAAAGTTGTTTTGGTTTAACAAATTATTAAGTTGCTAGCTCCTCTAATGAGTTACTAAAAAGGAAAAAGATAGGAGGTATTTGAACAAATAAAAAATATCCTCACATCAGAATTATTTTTGATGCACTACAATTCAGATCTTGAAATCATTGTAGCTACTGATGCTAGCTTGTATGGAAATGGAGCCCGCATATTACACAAAATGGAAGACGGATCGCTAAAACCTATCGCCCATGTGTCTCATATGTTAGAAAAATGTTAGTCATAAATCGAGAAGGAAGCATTAAGTGTTATTTTTGCAGTCACCAATGTCGTCCGAAAACACCTTCTTGTCTCTCTTCCTGGGGCACCCAATCCGACCTCCACCTTCACTGGTCTCAATCAGGAACTGAACCAACAAAAACAATACAGCATTACTTATACCCGCCATTTTTGGAGTTTAATAGAAATCTCGCGAGATTCACGTCCGCCCGACGAGATTACGGGTAGGTCTTATGTTTTTATTTTTCCACTACATGCCCCCGTGATCTTAAAATCACATCTCACCTCGCATAGTCAGCCATCCAGACCGGTTGTCTCCTCTCACGATTAGAGCGTCACGGGGGTTCTTCCAACGGGGGTTCACCGGCTTCTTCCTCAGCATCTCCATTTGATGGCAGAGAGACACGACATATGTCAAGCACGTGTCGCGGCATCCCGTCAACACTCACATTGTTTACAGACTGTACATGCGTTACCCTTCCTCGTTCCCAACGTGTAGTGCATAGAGCTCCCGGTGGCTTGACCCACACTTCTTCACCAATTGTGATGGATCCTTGTCCCACTTCACTCATGTTCGTTCTAGCAAGAGGATGACGGCACTCATACCGAAAGACTGACTGATGCGGCACTGACTCTTCATCTTGACCACTCTTTGGAGACATGTTGTACCAAAATACCGCCTCTTCTGGTGAGATTCGGCCTCTCTCTGCAACAGCCTTTATGGTTCGGTGATGCCTTTCGACAATCCCATTTCCTCCCGGTCGATATGCAGCCCGAAAAAATTGCCGGGTTCCCCACCTGGCACACAGCTCTGCAAAGTCTTCAGAGCGGAAGGCGGCACCATTATCCTGTAATATTTCCTCCACTGGCCCCCTCTCCTAAAACACCGCCTCCATGGCTCTGCAGATTTCACTCGCAGTTTCTGCTCTCAACTTACGCCAGATTGCCACTCTCCCAGGTCCACAGTCGACCATTGACAGGAATATATCGTTCCTATAATGCGTGACGTCAATGGCCAGCCGTTTCCAAGTTTCAGTCACCTGTAATTCCCCTCTCTCGTGCCTGGATGGGGCAGGGTCAATTGATTGACACTCTCTGCATTGTTCCACCACCTCTTTAACCGCCTCCTTTGTCACACTCGGGTTCACCTTTCTTGCAAGAAAAAGTGTCATCTCTTTCCCAAAGTGGTGCATTTCATGCAGCTCTCTCGCTTCCTCACTAACGGCGCACACAGCCGCTGCATCCTTCTCTTTAAGCCAGGCCTTCTT
This sequence comes from Sepiola atlantica, assembly GCA_963556195.1. NCBI lineage: Eukaryota > Metazoa > Mollusca > Cephalopoda > Sepiida > Sepiolidae > Sepiola > Sepiola atlantica. Next base: position 58,807,843 of record OY744521.1, read on the forward strand.
TACTCGGGTCAGGGCATCTGCTCTGTTCTTTTGAGTTGGGACAAGCATAACCGACACTCTCAGTCCAAACTCGCGAATCAAGTCTCCCAAAATCCCGAGCCTACGCTTGATCAGCATCTCAGCTGCTCCCTTGGTCCTTACTCTCCTGTCTCCTGAGACTTCTGACTGGATCCAGGAGGCCACTGTGGCCGAGTCCGTTTTCAACTCTGCATTTTTCAAGCCCCACTTTAGAGCCAGGTTCACTTCCTTTGCTGCAGCCTCGAGCTCTACAACATTTATGTGGGCATGGTCATTCCTTTTGCGTAGCCAAGCGGCATCCTCCACTGTTGCTCCTCCAATTTCAAGCAGCACACCGAGAGCCAGAGAGCTAGCATCACACCAGATCACACCTTCTTTGCCCCGTTCGACACGCCATTTTCCTTTGACGGGGTCTTCCACCTTAACCTCCTCCACCACCTTGCGTATCAACTGCACAACATCCTCAGTCACTGTGTCATCCCAGCGGCCGCCTTCGGTCCGCCTTTTTATATAGCTGCATGCTCCTCTGAGCCACCCGCAAATGGGGTAATGGCCAACCAGCTTCCCACATATGGAGAACAGCTCTCTCTTAGTCAGTCCGTCTGAGATATCGGGCACCTCATTACCCCGTCCGAACATCAACGTCCCCTCCTTATTCCTTTGCAGCTTTAGTCCTAGGGCCATGCCATTTTCTAGTGGCTCAGGTGGCTTCGCAATCAACCCATATCTTCCAACGTGATTGCTAACACTTTCCGCGGACAGTTTTCCTTCCTCAACCAGGATGTCATCAATATATGAGCTTGTGGCCCTCTCCACCTCGTTATTTTTCCCCAGCACTGTTTTCAAAATTGCAGTCATAATTTTGGGTGCAGAACTGAGCCCAAAACCCAACCTTGTCAAGCAAAAGGTCTGACACTTGAACTTAACCAGCTGGTACCGCCATAGCTTCTCGTCTATGTGTATCTGGAGGTAGGTTGATTTTAGGTCCACAATCTTGCTTGCCCGCTCCATCTTCCTCCACTCTCGCATTACTTCCTCGCAAACGTCGATACCGTCCCCTGCGTGGCAAGCAATATGCTGGTTTAGCTCTCTGTAGTCCAATACTGGCCTAACCTTCCCTTTGGTGGGCTGGACTACCACCATGAGTGGTAGAACTCCGTCTGCTTCCTCGGACCATGGTACAAGGATACCTTCCTCAATCCATCTCGCTATCTCTTTCTCAAATTCATCCCTTGTGTCACCATTCAGAGTACTTTCGTAGCACCCAACTTGATCTTTTAGTATTGGCGGCTCTGAAAGCCAACAACATTCCACCCTCCACTTATCTCCATCAAAATTGGCCTGAAAGTCTTTGTCTTTGATTTGGCACGGTTCCGCCTTCTTGGCTTTAACACTCTCCATTCCTGCCAATCCGACTGGGCGCTCGCATCCAAATGTGATCATGCCCATGCTAAACATAGCACCCCCTAGTCGATCGATGACATCCAGGCCCAACACAACATCAACACCTGCAACAAGCCGCTCCATCACAATTGCCCTCACCTCAAGTTCGGTCTCTCTCACTATTATTCTCACAGTGCACATTCCTCGGCACATCACCTCACGGCCATCAACCGCCCTCACACTGGTCGTTCCATGCCAAGATTTAGCAACATCCGTTGTCACCAACGTGGTCGTGCAGCCGGTATCAACCAGGGCTTTGGCTCTCTTCCCGTTTGCGGTGACCTCCACCTGTGGTAATGCAGTCCTATGCGCCGTCACTTGATAGGGGGGGGGGGGGGTAGCCACTGGCGCTATGGCACCCCTCTAATCGTTTCCCTGCACCGTGCAGGTTCGGCTGATATGCCCAGTTTGTCCACAACGGGTGCAGGTTATGCCAGGCTTAGGTTCTCGGCAGTCCCGTACAAAATGAGGCCTCTGGCATCGAAAACATTTCACTGGGGCTTTTCCAGGTGACCGCCCCCACGAGAGATTCTCCTTAACTGCGGAATTCCCTCCCATCAGGCTTACACTCGCGGTTGCCTCCAACTGGTGACTCTTCTTTGTCAGCACCCTGGCATGGGTCAGCACTTCATCCATGTTCATGCTCTCGATCATTGTCAGTCTCTGCAGCTCTGTGGACACACTATCAGGAAGACCAGTCATAAACGTCATTTTCACCGTTTTTTCAAGGCTCATCCCTGCATAACCCGCCAGTCCCGCTAGCCTCCGGATCTCCGTCGCAAAGACATCTACTAGCTCCCCTGTCCATGTGATCCTGCGCATTTTGCTATAGACGTCGAAAACGCTTTCTGCGAAAGCGGTCTTTAGTCTTGCCTCTATCAAATCTGCGTCGTCTTGTTCAGCGTCATTCATTTCCAGGTAGACCGAAAGTGCATTTCCTTCCAAATATAATGGAGTCACGGTTGCCACATCCTCAATTTTCTGCAATCTTGCGACCATCTTCAATTTAGACAGCCATCGCACTACGTCTCCATCACCAGCGTACGCCTTCAATACGTCACTGCTTAATTTGATTCTGTCACCCATCCTGTTATGTAGGTAGGCCGCCAGAATAGCTTGTCGTCCGAAAACACCTTCTTGTCTCTCTTCCTGGGGCACCCAATCCGACCTCCACCTTCACTGGTCTCAATCAGGAACTGAACCAACAAAAACAATACAGCATTACTTATACCCGCCATTTTTGGAGTTTAATAGAAATCTCGCGAGATTCACGTCCGCCCGACGAGATTACGGGTAGGTCTTATGTTTTTATTTTTCCACTACAACCAAATTTCATAGTTTTTTGTATGAAAGCCATTTTTGCATTACAAACCGACCATGCTGCACTGCTAAGGATTTATGAGTGGAAAAGGGGATTATCAATGCATACTGCAAACAGACTGCAGAGATGGGGGGGGGGGCATTCTCCTCAATTACAATTATAGAATTAAGTTTCTCCCAGCGTCAAAAATTACTCATGTTGACGGATTATCTAAACTTATCCCCAAATATGCTGAACCACAGTAATTGCCTCCCTACAAACTGAGGTAGAAGTAAAAAATACATATTGTAACGCCATTAGGAAGCTTCCGGTAACGCTCGAAGAAATAAAATTAAAATTGTTAGATGACGATTTTTTTTTAAAAAACATAAAAAAGAAGAAAAAAAGCACCGATAAATCACGGAAGTATATTCAATTTGTAATGAAGTAGTTATGAGTGGTTATTCCTGCAGCATTATAGAAAAAATACTAAAATAATTTCATGTTGATCACCTGGGCATTTCGATAACGAAAAGTCTCATGAGAGCTATGTGTATGTCTAATACACATAGCTCTCATGACAAAGACATTGAAACTTCAGTGAAACTATGGAAAGGTTGTTCTTTGGTAGCGAAAAAAACCTTCTATAAAATTCAGACCCTGGCCGAAAACTGGCCGACTGTGATCCATAGAGATTTTACTGGCCCACTGGATGGTTTCTATTATTTAATAGTGGTGTACAGTTTCTCGAAATTGCCGGAAATCGGGATCGTTAACTGCATTGTATCAGACAACCAAACGCAATTCACGCCTAGTGAATTTAAACGATTCTGTCAAACATTTGTAGTGTAGCATATCACGATCGCACTGTACAATGCAAGAAGCAATGGTCAGACACATTCAAAAGAGCACTTAAGAAAGCGAAAGTATGTGGTGAACAACACAGTTAGTTACTCTCTCTTTCTTTCTTTCTTTACTTAGTCTTTCTTCGTCTCTTGGTTGGAGAACAGGGACTGATCGCAAGATCTCGCAAAACAACGTGGCCGAAAGATTTCGGCCAGCTTGACCACGCGAGTCAATAAAAGAACACCGTTCCTTTTCTCTCCCTCTTTTTCCCCTCAGCGTTCCGAGACGAAAGAACACACAAAAACTCTCGGCGATTCCCCCCCCCCAGCTCGAACGAGCTGTGTGGAGGAGGGAGGAAGAAGAAAGGTAACCCTTTTCAATCCAAGAATTAATCTTTCAATCCAAACGAACTCGTGTTTCTTCAACACATATTGCATTCTACACACAAAAAGACATTTCAACACGCATCGCATTATACGCCCCAATTATGAACTTACACTCTCTTTTAAATATTAAATAAATAAATTGTTTTGTTAATATAAATTTTATTCCTTTCCTTTTTTTATTAACCATTATAAAAGGCCTATTCGTATATGTGTATAGCTTCATCATTCCTTCGTTTTCTTTAAGGTAAGTTTAAATAATATTTTCTTCCTTTCTCTTTGTTGTCTTTAACTGTTTTATTTAATCTCCACGTGGTCCGATGGTGGAAGCCTAACGGTGTGATAACATGCAGTTATAAAGGCATCTATCACACTACCTATGGTTGGGAGATTCATTATCGCAAAACCATTTGTCTGGCATCCTTCGCGACTGTGGTTAAAATCCAAAATCCATTGTTCTCTTTTGAATCTCCCGCCATTAATAACTTCCATCCCCGACCATAAGTACACCTACTGCAAAGGCCATTCAAGAATTTTTGCAGGTATATATAATAAATAACAATGTTCCATCTTCTATGACGCCAACAGAAACAATGTTTGTAAGGAAGATTAAAACAGGACGTGAAAAAAATGTCACGAAGGGACGCTTCAAAGTTGGAGAAAAAGTTTTCTTTCGGATGTTCAAAAACAATACATGGGAAACAGGTATAGTGGATAAACGGATTAAGGACATGATTTACATGGTAAAGGGATTCAAGTTTATCAACAAAAGACACATGAACCAGATGAGGAAACGATGTAACGGTCACTAAATAGACTTTTAGTGAGTTATATATTGTTGTTGTTATTGTTATATACATTTTTATTGTCATCTTAACGTAAATAGCTAGTTATTGGAATAGTTTCGATAACTTCATAATTAACCTCCTTTTGCTGGCCTTATTTACTGCAAGCCTTGGGAATCAAACAGAAAATGGGGATGGAATCAAGGGGCAAAATAGCGTTCCCTCCTCATTCCAACTTCTGCTAGCAGAGAGGCAATACGGTAATAATGACTTCCCCTTTTTAGAATTTGTCCATTTCCTCATTGTGTCTACTTTTCTATTGAAATGTATTCTCTTGCCCCCTTTTTATGTTATGTATTCCTTCTTTTGTAGTTTTCACGGTGATTATTGAATGAAATTGATAACATCGCTATTTGGCCTTTTTCTTTCACAGGTAGTTACAGTGAAAACGTGACCTACTACATCCTGTAAGGCCACAACAGTCACATGCGTACATCGCTTCAAGTCAGCGAGTACAAATTTTAGGTAATTGTCGCAATTCATGAAGACTCCTACTCTTGAATTAAATGAATAAGATTTGTTTATAAAATATGACTTAAGGAAATTTGAAAATTATATCGAAAAAATGCTGTTGTCTTACTGATATCGCCTCAGTTTTCTTATTACTTTCTCTTGTTTAAAAAACAACAAACTTTATTTTTCTTTAATTTTTATTTGTATCTGTAACACCGGTTGCTATCTTATTTTGTGAAAAAGAAAAATGTCGGTGGAGAGTGGAATTTCATCAAATGGAAGAGTGTCTGAACAGGCAGATTTTCTGTTAAATGTGCCAGAAATTTTAGGCTCAAACCCAGAGAAAGTGGAACGACTAGCAAGAAGAATAGTTTCGCTAGTCACTATCGACACCAAGACCAAGGGGTTGGCTGAGATCGATCGAAATCACATGGCAGACCTTCTGTAGGGACTCAATGTCCCAGCATATTATTTGTGCCTCAGAGGATTCGCCACTTGGGACATTCTGCTCACAAGTGAAAAAGTCGAAAAAGTCGAAAAAGTGTCCAGGGATAACCTGAAACTTAAACATCTCATTTTCACCCGGGGTCTGCACCAGGGAGATAAAAAAAAGGTAACTTGCACAAAAGCGAAAAAAGTCAAAGAGGCTGCCCCAACGTCTGAAGAGATGACAATCACTGAATCCCAACCCCTATTCCTACTACTGAGCAGAAATCTCCCTCCCCTTTTGATTCCACCCCAGCTAACTCCTGCTCTCTGTCTAAAAGTAAAGAGCTAAAGCCCAGAATTAGCAGTAGAAACTCCCCTTCTTGCTAGGGGAACAGATCTGCGAAGCAGATCTTCATCATGCTGTTGCCAATCTCAACCTGAGACAACTCAGCATCTTGCAGCTGCTGCAGCTTCTCACTCAGACCCAGGGGCTGGATGTCAGCAAGCTCCCAAATTTTCCAGATGCCCCTCGGAGAACAAAGGTAGAGCAGACAAAAGCCCTCTGAAAGATGATATGTTATATAATGATGGACGTAACTTGTGGGATTATAAAAACCTTTATGAGAATGTTATATGATAATGGACGTATGTGGTGGAGAACGGGTGTGGGGTCGTTGGTTTGGCTTGTGCAATTTAGTGCGGGCCGCCAAGTGCATAGAGTGCAATGTTGTTTCCTGGGAATCGAAACATGACAAGTGACGAAACAGTGGATGACCCTAGTTCAAAAGGTCATCCTGAACCTGTGTGGTGATCACGTGATATTACGTCACAGTTTTCATGTGTGAGAAAATTGGAGTTTTAAAGTTAGTTCGGACTTAGGAGGCGCAGAAGTCGGACGAAGGAATTACGATGTAGCCAAGTCAGAACGGGAAATGTTTTTCCCTAAAAAAGAATACTGGCATACGAGATGTCCTTCTCCCCCCTGTCTCCTCAAATAACAAAGGACTGATTAGACAATAAGCTAGCTAAGAATTAACCATGATATTCGTAAATCTCTCTCTCTCTCTCTCTCTCTCTCTCTCTCTCTCTCTCTCTCTCTCTCTCAACGATGAGCAAAACATCCCCACGGGCAATAGAAACTGACGCTGAATAAAAAGTAATTAAAATGAAAAGAGTGTTGTCTTATGAAGCGAGAAAGGTCTTTTGTTACAGACAACTCACGGGGATGGCCACTACAGAGGCGAAGAAAGAACTCAACCACTAGACGACAGAGCAAACCGAGAAGAAACGAAGGTATGAATTATTAAGGGGCTATGCGACATATAGAGGCTGTCAAGGGGGCAGTTCCGGGTCTGAAACTGGTGGATTAAGCCCATGACAGCTGGGGTCACAATGTGAAAGGAGGGTCCCTATGTACGTCCACCCTTCATTTTATAGGACCTTTAAAGTCACCTTCCCATTGGATGTCGGAGGCATTTTCCGAGATGGATGGATTACTTCTGACTTGCTAACTGGAAATATGGCTAATGACTGCGGCATCCTGCTCCCTAAAGACTTCAGACCGGTCGTTGACACTGAATAGTGCAGATGGCTATCAACTTGATTTTAGGAAGTTTGAACACGAGGGGCATGAGATCTTTAAGCAAAGCTAAACGCATACTTAGAGACCTCATGTCCTTTGACATAGATGTGGCTGCATTACAGGAAACTCACTATGATTCGATTGACGATCACCGACTGCTGTCAAAGCATTTCAATGTTTTTTCAACATTCGGTAACCGTTGTGCTAGAGAAGTTTCCTTGTTAGTAATATGTACCCTGTCCACAAGGGTAAACGTTGTTCACGCAGATGCTGATGGCAGACTGGTCGTTGCCGATGTTGCCATGAAAAGTGCCGCATTTCGAATCGTCGCAGTTTATACACCTAATATCGCTCAGGAGAGGGCTCTCTTTTTCCGGGGGTAGGAGGGGTTCCTTGGTGGTTCAGAGCGGTTAATTTTACTGGGAGATTGGAATGCCATCCTTGATCCGAAAATAGATAAAGTGGGTGGGCCTAGAGGGGTTGGTGGGTGTGAGACAAGTCTTTCTGATCTGATAACTGAATGTGATCTGGTCGATAGGTTTCACGTCGATCACCCGGGGCGGAGTGGTGGATGTGGCTTTCTAGCAGGTCTTCCGCTTCAAGTACGTACTTGGATCGGTTGTTAGTGAGAAAAGGCAAAGTAGATTATATCTCTTGTCCCACGTTCCACTGGTTAGGCCATTCCAACCACAAATTACTTGTGGCCAGTTTGGAAATAGAACATAGAACCCATAAGTTAGCTGGGTACTGGAAGTTAAATACTTCCTTACTGGAGATACGTGACTTCTGAGACTTAATTTTCAAAAGAGATTAGTGGGGGCGGTAACCGGGAGTAAGTGGTGGGTTAACCCCAAATTTGACATTAGGCACTTTTCTGTCAAATATAGCCAACCTTAAATAAGGCTGAAACAGAAAAGCATTTAGAAAATAAGCTGGCCCCGGTGGTGGAAGGGGGTATTCCCTTGGCATAAATATAGCTAAGGGGACCTGAAACGTTCAGCTAACGAGCGGTATGAAAGTCAAGTAGTCAGGGCTAGGTTAGAAAGAGTGTCCAACGAAGCCATGAATGTTGATACGACAGAGCGTAAGGCTCCACTCCGTTGCAACTCGGATGGGTTTATTCGTAAAGTTCAAAGCCCGTAAGGACACACCCTTGTGTCGACTTGGGAGATTTGTGAGGGGTTTTGGGAGCATTTCGCGGATCACTTCACCCAATCGAGGTATTTGGCAACTATTTAGCTGGCTCGCCCTGCCTAGAGGCAGTCCGAGCGGCTAGTTGTGATGGGCACGTTACGGAACGTGAGGTCCTGGCTGCGTTGAGACAGGTTGACTACGACAAATCTCCGGAACTTAATGGTTGGCCCTATGAATTGTTCTTGAGGTTGTTGCACATCTTCGTACCTATTCTAACGGATGTGTTCAACCACTGGTTTGAACAGTGTTCTATCCCTGGTCAAGTCACCAGGGGAGTGATCACATTGCTTAAGAAAAAGGACGGGCATGTTGGGGGTTTAGATGACTATAGGCCTATAACTCTGTTAAATACAGGTTAAAAGATTTTGGCCAGAGTTCTTGCCAATCGGTTGCAAGTTGTTATTGATGAATTGATTGAACCTGATCAGAATTATGCTGTGATGGGGAGATCGATTCAGAAAAACTTGCATCTAATACCCACGATCTTAGAAGGGTTAGAAGACGACACCGAAGCCGCGCTGATCAATCTAGATCAGTCCAAAGCTTTTGATAGGGTGGACCATCGGTTCTTGGGATCTGTTTTAGAAGCCTCCGGTTTTACACCGGACTTCCACAGACGGATCTCCATGCTGTATTGCCGCCCAACGGCAGTGGTGCAGGTAAACGGGATGCAATCGGAATCATTTACTGTTTCTCGTTTGGTACGTCAGGGGTGTCCGTTGTCTCCTCTCCTCTACATTCTTGCGTTGGAGCCCTTCCTTCGCAAGCTGAGGCAAGGGGAGGCTGGACTGGCCCTATGCGGTATCACTCTACCTGGTGGTGCATGAGCCAGAGTCTCCGCATATGCCGATGATGTTACTGTGTTCGTCTCGAGCCGTCGAGACATCTCCACGGTAACTAAAACAATCAAAAGGTATGAAGATGTTACAGGGGCCGTGGCCACCATTAGCAAATCCAATTACCTAATGTTGGCTGCCTGGAGTGGTGCGGCTGCACTGCTGGGCCTTTTCAACTGGTCCCTGGACTAGTTTGGATCCTCAGCATGTGGTTCAGACCTGGTCTCCAGCTTTAAAAGAATTGGTCAGAAGTACAGTCTAAGATCGAAGCGTCTGTAAGGATTTGGCTTCGAAGGGGGCTTTCCCTTAAGGGTCGAGCTGAGGTGTGTACCATATACGTCTTTCCTCTTATCCTTTACCGATTTACTGTACTACCTCTGCCTGAAAACCGCTTGACGACTTTGATGCGTACGCTTTTCTCGCTTTTGTGGGAGAAGAAGAAGCCGCTCGTCTGTAGACAGGTTTGTACTCAACATCCTGATGTTGGGGGTTTGGGAATGCCTGACTTGGCGAGCCATTTATATGCCGAGAGGTTAAGTAGAACTTTGACAGAGGAGTCCGTGTGGGGCCCTGCGGTTGAGAAGGCATTTCCCAACCTCATCCCTGACCACTTGGCTGAATGCCGTCGTAAGCCAAGGGGTCAACCACGGTTTTTCAACGAATGCCGAACTGCGCTCAGAGTGCTGCCGGGGTCCAGTTACCTTGCCCGGTCTAGGGAAATACTATATCAGGAGTTAGTGGTGGGGACCGCTTTGGATCCACTTGTGGGGTAAACTTGAATTGTTGGAGGAGGAGGTTCGCTCTCAGTGGAATTGGGCGCCAGGCCGGAGTCATCTTAACAATATTGAGTTTTCTCTAACCTGGTGGTTGGTTCGAAATATAGTACCTGTTAATGGCATACGTTTCAGTATTGGTTTGGACATGAATCCGTTTTGTCCACATTGCAAGGAAGATGAAATTGAAACAGCCAAGCATGCCTTTTTCAACTGCTCCAAGCTTCGTGAATACTGGACATATGTCAACGAGGTGACGGCTTGGATCGTTCCCAAGCGGGTGATTTGCCTGGATTTAGCATCCGTTGTCATGAACATGGACCCTTTGTGGCCCAGGGAGAAACAAATGGTGTTTCTTGCGATTTTAGCCGTAGCTAGACCTGTAGTGTGGTCTTCACGCTTAGACATAGGGAGTTAGGTGGGCGTCGCCTTCTCATTACGATTTGATTTCGTATTTTAAGCATCAGCTTAAAATCAAAATTAAATGTGATAAAGGAGGTTGCCTACCTCACTGTTTAGAAGTAGGTGGATACACACTACTGGTTTATGCGTGTTCGTACGGATAGAATTGAGTTTGTGCTCCCGGCCTAAACATGGCACACGCTGACCTTAGGTCTTTCTTTTTAACTATTTTGTCATAAATATCCAAGTGTTGGATCAGTCCCTATAGCTAGTAGTACAAATGAGTCCTGTCCCCATATCTTTATTTTAGGTGGCAGAACTCCTCCAGGATGCCCACTCCCTGATTTACTTTATCCCTGGCCTGCCGTAATAGTATTTATCCTGGAGGACACCACACATCCCTTAAAAATCCTACCCTGTATTTCTTTTGTCCCCCTAGGTAACGCCCACTCCCACTTAGAGGCTGACTCTCTTGCTTTCAGTTGTTCCAGGAAGACAGCGAGCAGTTCATACCTTAGATAGGATGGGAGGGTCCTACTAACTTACCATAATTAGCATTTTATTTTGTTCTTTAATTTTACATCTTTTTTATTTTTATTTATTTTGAGGGGATTTTTTCATGCTTATTTGTTCTCCCACTCCCTGTCATCAACTTTGTACATATATTTTTTGTAAAAAAAAATCATGAAACCACCTGGGGATATTTTAAGTAGATTAGTCCATAGAGTAAATGTGGTATTGTGGTGATTGAAACTAGTTTTTAGGACATAGACCAGTGGACGACCCCCGACCCTCACTTTGCCCCATACCAATTTTGGCCTTGTGCCTCATATTTTTTATATGTTTTATATTTTTGTAAAAAGAAAACCAAAATAAACAAAGCTCAGTTGATTTCTGGGCAGCAGAGAGTGAACAGTAAGCAGTTGCCAGTTAACAGTGGAGATGGAGATTTTTCATGGTGAAGGAAACTTAATTTAATTCAATTATCGGATTACAAGTTTGTAGGCAGTGAGGGTTCAGATTCAGGAACTCCCGGGCCCTGCCCATAACCCATACTTTGACTGTTTTCATAGCAAGAGTATTTTTACAGGGACAGGTTGCAAACCTGAAGCCAAACTACTAACATTTCGAACGGAGACTGTAAGTGGAGAAAGAGTATCTCTTGGCAAGAATTGCCTTTTATGTATGAAATATTCTTCCTTCGGTCAACGAATATTTCCTTTTGAAGATGTTTCAAGTCAGAGACTTGAAATGAAGAAGTATGGAGAATTTGAACGAGATAAAAATATCTCAGGGCACGAAATTGCCTATATTGAAGAGCTTAGCTCCCGTGAACTGAAATACTTTGCTGTTGAGAAGATTCTAAATCAGAGATTAAGAATCGTAAGGTGTGATCGTCCTTGCAACACAGATCGATTTGAAAGAGATAATTTTGAAAATTGGATCCTCACATGATCGCGCGTGATGCTATTTGGGACAAACTGTGAAAAAATCAAGTATATGTTTATTTGAAATTTGGACTGTTCTAGTGACGTATTTCTTACGTTGGGTTTGCTATAAGAAAATTATTGAAGAAAAGGAAAGAAAAAAGGAACTTTGTGACAGCCGTTTGATAAAATAAAAAAAGGTTATTTTTACCATGAAAATTATGTCGGCATTCAGCACGGTTTGTCAATTTTATTACTTTTGATTGTAACTTTGGTGTAAAGAAAAAGAGAGACTATTTGATTGATTTTGTAAGAATACTGACTTTATAGCAAGTTCATGTTTTAAAAGGATTTATTCCTTTGCTTAGATTGTGTTTTATTTGTGAAGAAAAAAAAGGATTACTTATTTCGCGAACGAAAAGTAAGGTTTTATTATCTGCTTCCCTTGTGTCAATTTTTGTTGTATCTAACTTTAATGTTAACAAATCCTGATGTTGTATTTTTTTGATTTTGATTTTTTTTGTACGTTATCTAGGAATAATTTATTTATTCCAACTCTGGAAAAAAAGCAGTCCAAGCTACCTTTTTTTTGTAAATAAAACTTTGTTTTAACTTTTATGAACATCTTGTACTCGTCCATTCCTTCTCACTTGTTATAATTTTTTTTGTGATAATTGTCCTAGGTAACATGACTTTTGTTTAGAGCGGTTTTCGTTAACACCCACGAAAAATCCGACAATGTCTGTAAAGGCAGTGCATAGATAAGGAAAAGAACAAAAGAGACGAACGTGAAGAGCGGCCATTACAGTTAAACTAAGCGATGGGAAGTTCCAACAGATATCCGTTGAACGTTACTTCCCCTCTCTGATAAAGCAGTGAATGAATAAGTACAAAATAATAACAAAGTCGATACAGATGAACGTGAAGAATAGCGATTTCAGTGACACTTAGCGATGGGAAGTTCAAACAGATATCCGTTGAACGTTGGTTCCCCTCTCCGATGGAGAAGTGGATGAATAAGTACAAAATAATAACAAAGCCGATACAGATGAACGTGAAGAATAGCGATTTCAGTGACACTTAGCGATGGGAAGTTCAAACAGATATCCGTTGAACGTTGGTTCCCCTCTCCGATGGAGAAGTGGATGAATAAGTACAAAATAATAACAAAGCCGATACAGATGAACGTGAAGAATAGCGATTTCAGTGACACTTAGCGATGGGAAGTTCAAACAGATATCCGTTGAACGTTGGTTCCCCTCTCCGATGGAGAAGTGGATGAATAAGTACAAAATAATAACAAAGCCGATACAGATGAACGTGAAGAATAGCGATTTCAGTGACACTTAGCGATGGGAAGTTCAAACAGATATCCGTTGAACGTTGGTTCCCCTCTCCGATGGAGAAGTGGATGAATAAGTACAAAATAATAACAAAGCCGATACAGATGAACGTGAAGAATAGCGATTTCAGTGACACTTAGCGATGGGAAGTTCAAACAGATATCCGTTGAACGTTGGTTCCCCTCTCCGATGGAGAAGTGGATGAATAAGTACAAAATAATAACAAAGCCGATACAGATGAACGTGAAGAATAGCGATTTCAGTGACACTTAGCGATGGGAAGTTCAAACAGATATCCGTTGAACGTTGGTTCCCCTCTCCGATGGAGAAGTGGATGAATAAGTACAAAATAATAACAAAGCCGATACAGATGAACGTGAAGAATAGCGATTTCAGTGACACTTAGCGATGGGAAGTTCAAACAGATATCCGTTGAACGTTGGTTCCCCTCTCCGATGGAGAAGTGGATGAATAAGTACAAAATAATAACAAAGTCGATACAGATGAACGTGAAGAATAGCGATTTCAGTGACACTTAGCGATGGGAAGTTCAAACAGATATCCGTTGAACGTTGGTTCCCCTCTCCGATGGAGAAGTGGATGAATAAGTACAAAATAATAACAAAGCCGATACAGATGAACGTGAAGAATAGCGATTTCAGTGACACTTAGCGATGGGAAGTTCAAACAGTTGGTCGCTGGTTCGCTTCAGCGTTACAACCTGAAGCAAAAGATTTCAGCCACAGTATTAGGAGAACCTTCCAGTTAAACTTCCAGTTAAACTTATAAAATTGCTCAACTGTCCGTCTCCATCATTGGCGCCAAAATTGCCTTACCATTGGATGGTAATTAATATGTGAACAATTGCTTAATGAGACCACTACCAGCAGAAACATCCTCAGACAGTTCCTTCAAAGCAATTGCCTAGGTGTTGGATCTTTCACCAATGTCTGGAACTTGCATTCTACCAATAAGACTACAATATTCATGCTTTCATATGTCACTCCCGGCTGTGGATCAGTATTTAGATCTTTCACAATAGCCGATAATGAGGCTGGGAAGGCACTTAGTAAAATATTTAGTTGTCTTGTGGGGATGGTTTTTGTTCCCTGTTTGGGGTCTGGTATTTTAGATGACGGTCGCGTCTTTAGGGATTACCAAGCCACCACACTAAACAATTAATTTTGTGTAGCTAAATTGAGACCGATTCGATTACAAGGATCACCAGTTAAAGAGTGCTAACTTTTAACAATATAATATTGCTAATAAAAAGAAGAAACTGTAAAGTAAAAGAATAAAACTTTTTATATGTAAACAATTTTACAAAAATGTAAAATGTAACAATAAAGTTTTAAGGATAAAAAAAAAGTTTGAAACGACACGATGTGTTAACTTTGTCCTTAAAGTTTAGTATGCGTGTGTGTGTGTGTGTTTTCGGTTAAGCTTGTTATTGTGGGAAGACAGCAGGCGTGCTTACAAGTGGATGCTGGCGTTCGCACTTACAAGTCGGGTGTTTCTTTTGTTGTTGTTGGTGTCTTCATTGGTAGCGAGGCGCTTTGTCTGGTGTCACCAAGATAACTGATTTTTCTCAGATAATTCCCTGTGTTTATTAAAAGTCTATTGAGCACCCACTTGATAAACATGTGTGAACACTCTTCTGAGTTCACTTTTCGGCCACATCTGTTATCATTTATTTTTACGGGCAACTTGCCCGTGAGATGATCCCCTCTTCAACAAGAAAGAAAGAAAGAAAAAGAAAAGGGAGAGAGGAAAGAAGAGGAAAGAAGAGGAGAGAGTAAGCCGAACGAACCTAGAAAGAAAAGGGGTAGCTAAACAGGCTAGCACTTTTCTTCAATGCCCGTTCGTCTCATCGATCTATTGATCTGCCACAATAGTCCCCCACCAGTAAGCGGAGCTTAACCGATAGGCACTACCCTATTTCAATTTTACTTTTATTTATTTATTTATTTATTTATTTTGTAATCTCTTTAGTTTTGTTTTCGCATTATTCTTATACTTATATCTATTCCTCTGTCTTATTATAATTAGTCATACTTTTGAATAGTTATTAAAAATTAAAAAATTCGTTATTTTTCTTCTATGTAACTTTTCTACCAGATCTAGACTCATATGTTTTACTAGTAATATTTTTATCGACTTCGTCAGCAGAATTTGTTTCAATATTTTCTTTGTTAGTTGTGCACGCATCTGTCTGTGCTTTCCTAGTAGTCCTAGTTTTGTCGTTATTGCTAGTTGGTTCTATATAAGGTTTTAACCTATTTATCGATACATGAGTATGAGTACCATTGCTCATATCGATCTGATCAAGTCAGAACTTTATAAGGACCTGAATAAGGCGCTTCTAATGGTTTTCTCACTCGATCGACTCTAAGCCATAATTTCTCACAGGAAAGTAGAGTTTTTGGTATGAAAGGTTCCGTATTTGCATGGTGATGTCCTTTATCGCAGCTGAGTGCATCAAATTGGGACATCGAATCACACAAATCACGTATGTAATTATGATTTACAGGTGTTTCCTTTTCTATGCCCGGTCTGTGCACCAATTGCTGAGGGATCAATATTGGTGCTCCAGTAACAGAAGTAAAAGGTGAAAAGCCTGATTCATTAGGGATACTGCGTATACCAAGTAGAATTATAGGTATAGCTTCCATCCATGATTCTTTTTGAGCCATTATCGCTGCTTTTAGCATACGATGTGCTCTTTCAATCAATCCGTCGCTTTGAGGATGATATGAAGTCGTTCTTAATCGGTAAAAACCTATCACCTTGGCTAATTCCTGGACTAATTCACTTTCAAATTGACTGCCCCGATCCGTTACAACATGCAGTGGAACTCCAAATCTAGATATCCATGCATTAATAAATGCTTCTGCTACCGACTGTGCAGTTATTTCAGTCATAGGCTGTACTTCAATCCAGCAAGTTGCACGATCGATACAGGTCAGTAGATATCTATATGGACTCAGATACGGGTCCGGTTCACTGCGCGTTAACGGTAATGGGCCGACAATGTCTATATGCACTGTTTGGAAACGTGCAGATGGCAATTCAAAATTCTGGACAGCAGATTTAGTGTGTCTGTGAACTTTAGCTTGTTGACATACAACACATTCTGCACAGAATTGTTTGATAGTTTTATCCAAATTCGACCAAAATATCTGGACTTAACCAGTTTTATAGAATCTCCCGTTCCGGGATGCGCTAAACCGTGTAGGCTATCAAAAATGGATCTACGAAGATTTTTCGGGATAAACGGTCTGGGGTACATAGTTGAAGTATCACATAGGACTGAGCCTACTTCATTTGATACCAAATATTCTTTTAAATCTGGGTATGATTTTATTTCATCATCCCCTTTTTGTGTCTGAGCTATTTCTGTCAAATCACAGGCATCTACTTGCACAGCTAATGCAGGTCGAGACATACAGTCCGCAACTACATTTTGATCGCCTTTAATATATGCTATATCAGCAATATATTCGGCAAGTACTGACAAGTGTCGTTGCTGTCGATCCGATTTTGCCGGTGTTTGACTATAAAAGGCTCCACATAACGGCTTATGATCCGTGAACAATGTTACATGACGACCTTCTATGAGGTGACGGAAATGTATCACTGCAAAATAAGCTGCCAGTAACTCTCTGTCAAATGTTGAATATTTGGCATGAGCTTGAGACAATTTCTTAGAAAAGAATCCTATGGGTACCAGTTTCTTATTTATTAGTTGGTGTAATGCAGCACCAGTTGCGTATTGACTACTATCCGTCACTAGGTGGTACTCGGTGACTGAAGACTGTGGATGGGCTAATGCTGTAATTTCTGACAATTTACTAATTATAGTTTTAAAAGCGTCAGTTTCTTTCTCATTAAGTCCGAGCTTTGACTTAGGGTCTAACCTCATTCGTTCGGACAGTGGCAATACTATAGCTGCATAATTAGGGATTAATTTGCGGTAAAAACCTGTCATCCCTAAAAACCTACGTAAGCTTTTTGAATCGTTGGGTACTGGGAAGGCCTCCAGTTCTTTAATTTTCTTTGAAGTAGGTAACAAGCCTTCTTTGCTTACGTGAAAACCTAGGAAATCTAAATCTGTTACATTGAATATACTCTTAGCTAAGGAAATCTTTAAGTTATTGTCACTAAGAATTTTAAATACTTTATCTAAGTCTTCCTTGTATTGTTGTTCACTGTCACTAAAAATCAATATATCGTCCAGATAGATGAACACACAATCTAACTCGAAAAATATTTTGTCCATATATCGCTGGAATGTAGCAGCAGCATTTTTCAAACCAAATGGCATGTACTTAAATTCAAACAAGCCAAAAGGAGTAGCGTCGTCTGGGTGTACCTTTATTTGGTGATATGCAGAAGTCAAATCTACCTTCGAAAAATAGCATTTATTAGCTAGCCGTGAACTGAATGAGTTTATGTTGGGTATCGGATAGCGGATGGCTTGGTAATACAATTCAGCACACGGAAATCACCGCACGCTCGATACGTATCATCCGATTTCTTTACTAAATGTAGCGGGGATGCCCACTCGCTACTTGAAGGCTGGATTACTCCTGTATTTAGCAGTTTCTTAAATTCTGCTTGAGCTTGGAGCTGCATCAAACTTAAGACCGGAAAGTTGCCTAGCTCTAGCAAAGACTGGTACATGACTTTCCGTGTCAATTCTGTGATAAACTCCACCGTAGCTTTTACTTGTATCGCTCTGAGGGGAGATCACACTATCATACTTATTTATTATATCGCGCACACTTCCAGTTAGGTCTACTTTATTAATTACTATGTTAATAGTTTCAGTTACTGCCTTTACTTTTACCTCTCGTTCGGTTATTTCGTCTCGGAGGCATCTATTTTTGCAATCTACAATAATGCTAAATTTATTTAAGAAGTAAAATCCTAATAATGGGTTGGTGACATCAGCGATCACAAAAGTCCATTGGAAAGATCTTCTTAAACATGGTATCCTCACTTCTAAATTTGTTTGTCCATGACAATGTATTTTCTCTCCATTAGCCGTAGAGATATGTACAGGGGTTGGTTCCAAGGTAACACCATTTACTGCAGAACGCGGTAAAATGGAAATACTGGCCCCTGTATCTATAATAAAATTTATTTTAGTGGCTCCTATTTTTTCAGTAACTTCTAATAAAGGCGAACCTGAGGGAGCAAGCGCAGTCCGCCTTTCTAGTTTTTCGAATCGCTAGGGCTGGGAGAAGAAGGACGAAAGTTAGGCAATATTTGTAGATTACCTTTTTTCTTCGGCCATCTACACCATGGTTTACACGTCCGGGCCTGCTCTGCAAAATAGAGATGTGCTCTAAAGAACTTTTGGTTTTTGGTTTTTACTATAAGGACGTAAACTCATGGGAGTCGCTTCCCTATTTTGATTCGGCTGTCTATGGTAATAGCCTGTCCGAGTTTGGTTGTCAGTCACTTGAAATGCTGATGCATTCTTTATTAATGGCATCAGGTTGTCGGACAATCGACCTAACTCGACTAACAGCATTTCAGTGTGGACTGCTATTACTGGTGCTATCTGATGAGGAAGAGCCCGGATAAATTTATGTCTGACTATTTCTTCGCTGGCTCCTATCCTACTTGCTATCGTCAACATTTCCTGGAGGTATAACGAAGGGCGACCAGCTAGTGTGGTGTTCCTCATTAATTTCTCCAGGAGCTCAGGTCTGGTTTTCTCATACGCAGACAATATTGACTCCTTTAATTTACCATAGTCGCGTGAATCCAGAACTGATGTTGGTATGTTAGTTACCACATCAGGCGGGAGTGCGCTAATGACAATATAAAATTTTGTGTCATCCGCTGTTACGTGCCTGAGGTGAAACTGTTCTTCGAGTACAGTGAACCACCCTCCAACACTAGTTTCCATAAACTGTGGTGGCTTGACACTAACGTGTTGCGCTTCCATATTTTTCTAAACGAAATTATTATTTATTTTTATTTTTTTACACCCTACTAGTGACAAAATCAAAGTATGTGACAAAAGGAAAGGTAAATAGTCAGGAAATATAGACAAGAAAAGAAGTGGGGACTCACCGTCAGATGCTTTATTCTCTCCTTTCGTTTTTTTGGGGTTTTTTTATGAAAGTTCTTGCTTGTTGAAAGATGTTTCGTTTTTTTTTGTTTGTTTGTTTTTTTTATATGAAAGTTCTTGCTTAGCCTCGAAGGATTTTATTTGTAGAATCACACACAAATGTTCTTTTGTTTGTTTATGTTTTTGATTGTTTATTTTTATTTCTTTTTGCACACACACACCCTTATATACGGTTTGGTAGTTTTGTTTTACGGCATATCAACCCTTTTTGGGTTATTTAATGCCGAATCTGGTCATTATAGTAAAAGTTTTTATGCTTCAAGTTCTTTATATCTTCAAATGTTTAATCATCGTTTTTGGTTTGGTAGTTTTGTTTTACGGCATATCAACCCTTTTTGGGTTATTTAATGCCGAATCTGATCATTATAGTAAAAGTTTTTATGCTTCAAGTTCTTTATATCTTCAAATGTTTAATCATCGTTTTTGGTTTGGTAGTTTTGTTTTACGGCATATCAACCCTTTTTGGGTTATTTAATGCCGAATCTGGTCATTATAGTAAAAGATTTATTCTTCAAGTTCTAAAAATAAAATAAAAAAGGGGAGGGAGAAAGGGAGAGGGGCTGTTGTTTTTGTTTTTGGTTTTGTAGAACATAATTAAGTTTTACAAAAAAAAAAAAAAGAAGAAAAACAAAAAACGTCAATGTAGGTGAATTTCGTCTCAGGGAGCCACAGGGCAGCCTGATCTGGTATCACCAGCCCTTATATACATTATATATATATATATATATATATATATATATATATATATATATATATATATATATATATATATATATATATATATATATATATATATGTATGTATTTTAAGCTGTGTCCGTTTCCTTCAATTCTTCTCCGAATTATTACTATTATTATTATTTTATTTATTTTTTTTTTTACTTTACATGTTTTGCGTTCGATCAGAAGGTTGTTTACATGTTCGACGTCGGAGCTCACCAATTGTGGGCATGGTTTTGGTTCCCTGTTTGAGGTCTGGTATTTTAGATGACGGTCGCGTCTTTAGGGATTACCAAGCCACCACACTAAACAATTAATTTTGTGTAGCTAAATTGAGACCGATTCGATTACAAGGATCACCAGTTAAAGAGTGCTAACTTTTAACAATATAATATTGCTAATAAAAAGAAGAAACTGTAAAGTAAAAGAATAAAACTTTTTATATGTAAACAATTTTACAAAAATGTAAAATGTAACAATAAAGTTTTAAGGATAAAAAAAAAGTTTGAAACGACACGATGTGTTAACTTTGTCCTTAAAGTTTAGTATGCGTGTGTGTGTTTTCGGTTAAGCTTGTTATTGTGGGAAGACAGCAGGCGTGCTTACAAGTGGATGCTGGCGTTCGCACTTACAAGTCGGGTGTTTCTTTTGTTGTTGTTGGTGTCTTCATTGGTAGCGAGGCGCTTTGTCTGGTGTCACCAAGAGAACTGATTTTTCTCAGATAATTCCCTGTTTTTATTACAAGTCTATTTAACACCCACTTGATAAACATGTGTGAACACTCTTCTGAGTTCACTTTTCGGCCACATCTGTTATCATTTATTTTTACGAGCAACTTGCCCGCGAGATGATCCCCTCTTCAAGAAGAAAGAAAGAAAGAAAAAGAAAAGGGAGAGAGGAAAGAAGAGGAAAGAAGAGGAGAGAGTAAGCCGAACGAACCTAGAAAGAAAAGGGGTAGCTAAATAGGCTAGCACTTTTCTTCAATGCCCGTTCGTCTCATCGATCTATTGATCTGCCACAGTCTGAGTTCAGATCTAAGGTAATATCGTACCCATAATTACAAAAGAGAAATACTAGTAATCCGCCCTGACCAACAATGTAAATGAAACAGGCAAGAAGTACGAAAAATGGACAATTCGAAAGCTAATACCAAAGACATAAATTTCAGAACAAGGAAATCTACTTTCTGTAATCCGGAATTTAAAGCAACTTCTCTTACACAACGAACAATCCCAATCTCAATCTTCTCTCTCAGCTGTCAAATTTCAAACTGAACTGTCTTCCTCCATTCGTTCTTTCTTAAATGAATGCCACTTATAAAATATCTAATTACGAACACAAGTTTTTCCCACTGAAAATCGAGTGCCCAAAATGTGAAACGGTTCACACACTTCAAAGCTGGTAACCCTTCATTTTCTTTCCATTTTTCAGTAGATAACATTTTATTCTCCTTTGTATTTTAAACCACCCTTTCATAAGAAACATTCCCAATAAGCATGCCTTATAATATTTCAAAAAGCATAACGTCGCTTTGGAGCACAAATGGCGGGAAAACTAATCGAGCAAAAATGTTTTAGTTATTTATTGGAACTTGAGAGAAAAAAAAACGGAAAAATATCCAATAGACTAAATTTGTCAGAAAAGACAATCAAAAAGATACAATCCCGTTATTTTCAAACATATCACACATAGAAAAGTGGCGTCATTCACCAGAAATCTAGAAGTGGGTGTGATTTTAATGTAATCACTATAAATATGAGTTTAGAATAGGCGAGCATCTCCGAATAAAAATGTCTTCCTCAAACGAAACAGCAATAAACAGATCAAAACAAAGAGAGGGAAAGAAATGCTACTTACTATTTGTCATCAGCACTATTTTTAAACCGATACAAGGTCTAATTAAAGGGTGTCGTCTTGTGAAAAACTTACACACTTTTTTTTTAATATTTAAAAAAATAATAGATCATGTCGACCGGTCATCATTTTATAATGGGGAGATAGAGGGTATCTGTTTTCCATTATAATTAAAGTTGGCTGTGATAGTAAAGCCAATTGACTTCATGAATAAATAAAGTAGATGACAACAGACGGTTAATAGAAATACCTTTTATTTTGGGCTGTGCTTAACAGGAATTAAAAATAGCTAAAAGTCAATCTTTATAAAAGAGTGCAACACATCTTGGTAGATTTTATCTCGTTGCTGGTAAGTTGGGAAAGCCAATGACATACGTCCTGCTAGTACAATTTCAAAATGTAATGTAAAAAAAAGAAGACACGAATAGAAAAACCTTTTCTAAGGCTTTATTCAATTAATTCAAAACTACAATGCTAACAAGGCAAGAGGCCAAGAACGTATATATGGAAAAAGAAGAGAACGCATTTAAATTAAAAAGTCACGTGGACAAGAAAACCAAGTAATTTTACTTTAACGGAAATATATGCAAGTGCACGTAATCCATCTCGTAATCCCAAGGTGCTGAGTTCAATCCTGGGCAAATGCAGCTGAAGAAAAATAATATACATAACATAACATAACATAACACAAAACTTCAACTATTAAACAAGAAATAATCCAACAAATACCTGTATTCTTATGCCAAGACCTCTATATGGTAAACCTGTCTATTGACAACAAAAGAAAACAGTACATCAAAATATGTGGCTACTACATTTCACACTGGCTCGTTAACTTTATCGTTTCAAACAAGTCGGAACCATTTTTATTGATTGGAAAATGTTGAGTTAATACCTTTATATGATATCATGCTTATTTTTATTTCGGAGACAGCAAAAAGGAAAGAGTAAGCTAAACGAGCAGAAAAAGAAATAGAGTAGCTTATTCAAGTTAGTTACATTTATATTTATTCATATCGCATCTCACCAAAAGGTGAATGAAAGAGAAATGCATGGTTAACTAAAAAACATATTCACAAATTTACAGTGATGTGAAAGATATTTTGAGTAAGTAAATTGTTTGTTACAAAAGTTAAAAGTTCTTGTGTTTATAGAATGTTCGTGTGAAAGAAGACACGAGTGATAAAGTGTGTATGTTTGTTTTCTGTCCGTGTGAATATGTGTGTGTAAGTTCAGGAGACATTGCACATATGCGGCCTTTGTCAGTGTGTGAATATGTGCAAGCTGTGTGCATGAGTATTCATTTGCCTCCCCTGGCCTTGAAGATCAGTTGGGTGGGGTGTAATGTTGTGCTGCGTTCTGTCTTGTTTCTGGTTCTGTTAGACTAAGTTTTTGATTGTCACGCTGCCGTTTTTATTGGAAATTTGTATTTCACACAGGTTCACTAAGTTTACCATTTTTAACAAGTGAGAATCATTTTCATTATTTGAAAAATGTCTAGTAAACACCTTTATGTGAAATGATGTTGTTGTTTTTTAATTTCAGAGTGGAGTAGCACAAAGCTATTGTTTTGACTGTCTTCCATTTCTGCTCGATACAGAAAGGAAGAAATGAAAAAGAAAGAGTAAGCTAAATGAATAGAGAAAGAAGGTAGTTTATACAAGTTAGTTCATAACACATCTCTACCTCACCACAGTCTCACTCATTCTGCCATTTGAGACTCTTTTTAGGTAATCCATAATGTCCATCTCTGCTTTATGTGTCTCTGGTGCGACCCATAGGGGGAATATGGCATCCAGGCTTCATCCCCTTATCTCGCCTGTTATATCCAGCACCTGGAACAAGTTCAGAGGATGGTGACACTGATCGTCCATGGGTTCCACACAAAGTCCTATAGACAATGGCTGGAGTCCATCAACCTGTACTTACTGGAGCATGTGACTTAGTGGCAACCTCATCCTCGCTTTTAACATCATATGCGGCAACTATAATGTGCTGTGTGACTTTTTCTTAACATCAACTTTGTAAATAGGGCTTTGTGGAAACTTACAGAAGCTGTAGCTGAGACGATTTCGGCTGAATCATCGAAAGGTTTCTTTTTCGGTTGGGTTATTGGGTTGTGTGGAACAAGCTGCCAGAAGCCATGGTCAGCTCGCAGACATCCAAACAGTTCAAGACGGTGCAGAATGCATCATGGCCGCTGACCTGGCTACTGATCCTGGGATGTTTACACCTCAGTTGAGCAACGAATGATGAGAGGAGACCTGATTCTGAGGTGTTTTTGTCCCTACCTACCAAGGCAATGCCTACCATATCCAGGATTAAAGTCACATTGGACAAACATTCATATTGTAGCTGTACATATCTTCTGTCTTTTTGTCACTGAGACTTAAGGGGCTATTGTGATTAGGGGCCAGATTTATAGTGGGCATCTTAAGTAGGGAACTGCGCAGTAAGATGCTTATTCACATTACATTTACCTTTCTGCATGATGGTTCAGTTGGAGAAACAGGGAGCAGGGAGGGAATTCCAAAGGCACGCTATTAGAGTAGAATGTTTTCCAACACTGGGGACCTCTACAGTGAAGGGGTGCTGCTAGTCGGATTGGTCCGGAATATTTACGTTGATGGAGTACAATTGCAGTAAGTTAGACAGAGCACATTCTCTTGAAGTACTTGTAAAACAAGCACAGGGATGCAATATTTAGATGTTGGGGCATTGGCTGGAGCTTGGTGGACAGTGTGGAACCTATACGGTTAGAGACTCTTTTGTGCACCTTGTCCAAGAGGGAGAGACTAGTGGTTGATGCACCAGCCCAGATGTGGAAACAATACTCCATGCATGGGTGAATGGTGCCTTTATAGAGATATAGGATACTGGCTATTGTGAGAAATTTTCTAACACTGTAATAGAGGGAGCCTACTTTTTTGTAGCAGACTTGGCAGTATCTTCTATATATTTATTCTAAAACATATTGCTTGTGAATGTTAGGCTGAGGAGTTTGAATGTTGGATTCTTGGGAAGGGTATTATCACCCATGACAATCGGTAGCTGCAAAGGTTTGTTATAGAGTTTGGAGAGGACAGGTGCCAGCTCAGCAGAGTATTTCTTTATTACTATAGCAGGGATCAGATCTGGTCCACATGCTTTGGAGGTGTCAAGATTTTTTATGATTCTAAGACATCAGATCATCAAGTGTGGTTTCCGTTCATAGTTGAAAATTAAGGAGGGAGTGGTTTGTAGAGTCCAAGATGGAATTTAAGGTGAACCGCTACACAAGCAATTCAGCCTTATAAATTGCTGTGGTTGGATAGTGGAGGAATTGTTGATTAGCCATTGTTCACCACGCTATTATAGATTTTCCAGAAATCTCAAGTTCCTAATTTCTGCGACTTGATGTGTTTTCTAGTCATCTCAGTATACCTACCCTTAGCTGTGGCTATTACGCTATTACAGTGGTTTCTTGATGCTATAAATTTTTGTCTCTTTGGAGCTGACTTATGACGGTTGAAACGGCGAAATGCTTGTTGCCTATGGCACAATAGCAGCTGCACATGTGGAGAGAGCGAGAGCGAGTTTTACTCTAAAGTGTATCTTTGATGAGATCTCTGAGGAATTCCCAATTAGCCCGTTGGTAATATCTTGTTGTTTTGAGTAGCGGCACTCTGGTTTGGGGTCAGAAATTTATAGTGATATCAACCATTATTACAAGGTGATCAGCTTTCCAAGTGGCCTATGGCATCTGTCACACAAGCTTAGGGCAGTGTTGTCAAGAATAGATCGAGAAGTGAGGCTTACTGGTCCTCACGATCTGGGAGGTGGGTCAGAAAAATAATGGTTTGTGAAGGGGAATGTGCAATCCAGAACTATGCATGTTGTTATCAGCTAGATCTGTGTAGCCTGAGAACCTAAGTCAGTCTCTGTGATGGGCATTAGTCTCCCAAATACATGGTCCAAGAAAAGTGCTGCGTCTATATTATCAGAAATGTAGTCGAGTAGGATACAGTCCTGTGTGAATGGTAGAGGAAATATAGGTAACTAATAGGCCTGATCTTTAGATTCTAGACTAAGTTCTCTAGTCAAAGGAAGAGTGTTACAGATATAGACTCCAATCCCGTGTATATGTTTGTGGCAGAGACTTTATGGCAGAGTGGGAGGTATTCTGTCATATCAAGAGGAGGTTGAGGAGTTTAGATTAGTTTCACCTTGTGCAAGGATATCAAGGGAGTTTACAAGAAGGAAGGATTCTACATTATCAAGGTTGTAATAGTAGGGGGTGTTGGTCCCTTCCTTACATTTATCGCACAAAATGAATTGAACGAACAACAACCGAGTAACAGGCAACAAAAAAGGGTTTATTTAACAGAGAGTTGGAACTGTGTCCCAGTGAATATGGCTGCTGCTGGAACGATGCAGGGGAAAGGCAAGAGAGAGATGTTTTTTCGTTGCTGGCCGGTTTCTTTCCCTGAATTCTTCAACTGACCAGGTGGTAGAAAATAGTCCATGAGGGGACAGTTGATATCAATACGCCTTGCAAGCCGATTGGTCAGCGTATGACCAATTTTCTCACAGGGGACGAGAAGAAATAGATCCTATTTCAGTCTGCTACAAGGTTAGTTCTAAACCCTCAGATATTTGTTTGTGAAGGGAAGAGGTGATTTAGTTGATTTTGGGGGGAGGGGTAGGCGTCTGGTTTGATTGTTTTACTGTTTGTTCTCATTGTCATTAATATTATTTTTAGATAGAGTAGGTTGGACAAAGTGGGTGCTTTTTAGATGACAGAAAACAAAGTTCACACAAGTAGACGATTGGTCGAGTCTTTATGGGGTTGTGGCCTCGGCAAAGTGGGTGCTTTTTAGATGACAGAAAACAAAGTTCACACAAGTAGACGATTGGTCGAGTCTTTATGGGGTTGTGGCCTCGGCAAAGTGGGTGCTTTTTAGATGACAGAAAACAAAGTTCACACAAGTAGACGATTGGTCGAGTCTTTATGGGGTTGTGGCCTCGGCAAAGCTCACTGGAGATTGCAGAGTCCCTTTCTATGCATAACATGACACTATAGTTATCCCGATATTATACAACTGTTGATAGGTAGTGCTAAGAGTGGCTGTTCTAAGAGTTAGTACTATTGTACTGTAGTCAGAAACAGCAGCCAGACCAGCTGTCAAACCTGTTCCCTCAATCTGTCAGAACAAGAGTGGCCCAGCTAAACTGTGTGAAACTAAGTGACAAGCAAATGTCCTCAACTTGCCCAGATAAAGAGAAAGAGAGATGGTGGGATGGTGTTCAATGTCCTAGTCAGGAAAGAAGGCCAAGCACTGGGTGTCTTTGAACTGTCACTGTGATGATACCTGTGCGCCTGGCTAATAGATAAAGAATGAATGCCAGCTGGATGATGGGCAGAGCCTATCTACTCCTTAATTTGTATATTTGCAAACTGGATATTTTTGTTCAAGTCTCTAGGAAGGTTGTCGACCAGGACTAAATAGACATCCCTTCCCGGGTGGTTTGGTGCCAAAACGTCAGAAATCAGTACACAGGTTTTACATCAGAGATTTCCTAGACGGGTCCATCTCACTGAGTGGAGTAATCCTCCACCTGCGTACTATACCAGAAATTTCTATGCCCCCGCTTGGAAAAAAAAAGTACATTCAATAACAAGTTGAAAGAGAAAACGATAAAAACGTTACCTTATTAAAAGTATTGATTTAAGCATATTTCTTTTGAAATGTCTTTAACACAGTGTAGGCACAGGTCACACAGAGGTCATAGGGGAGAGCAAGTTTTTACTTTTCTTAATCGTTCCAGTTTTTACTTTTTTTTTAACTGTTTGCTTCCATATCATTTAATAAGAAAAAACTCCCTCCGGTCGCATATTTTTGTGAGGCTGGGAGGATTATATAATTGTTACAAGAACGACATACAACTAGGTATAGTTGAGGAAAAAGAAATTATTTGGGACCAATAAAATAATTTCCAACACTATTGATAATGTTTACACATTCATTTAGTTATTTTATATTATTGGTTATGCTTGAATTCATGTTTGGAAACATGACGTAAATCATAAATCTATGATGTCATGCCAAAGCTATAATTACTTTGTTATGGTAATGTTTTAAGCTCTATTTATAACAAAATCCACCTAGGTCAGTTGGTGTAACTGCAGACTGAAGATCTCAAGGTTTTTGTTTTGATTTCCAGTCATGGCATCTGCTTTATTCGTTGAGAATTTATTATTTACTATTAATGCTCCATTTCTAAAAGTAGTTAAGATCTCTGATATTTCGTAATGAGACAAATTTTGCAATGTATTTATTATGTTTAAAAAATTGTAACTGACGGACAGACAAAATCTCTATTTTTAGAAGATTAGAGATCCGACTTGCCATGTTCATTCTAGTGTGCCTGGTTTAACTAAAAGAAATATCAATTGGGAGGAGGCGCTAATTCCAACCATTTGTCTCCATATTTTTTAATATTTTGTTTTTTTTTCTTATAAAAGAAGTCTCAATTCATTTAATGACATTTGAAAACAACCATTTAATTACTTTTTATGTCACTTGTAGACATTTCACAAACGGTTTCTACACAGGGAGAGACTGGTGCATGGTGCACTAGCCCAGATGTGACAACAATACTCCATGCATGGGTGGATGGTGGCCTTGTAGAGATATAGGATACTGTCAGGTGTGAGAAGTTTTCTAGCACGGTAGAGGGAGCCCACTTTCTTTGCAGCAGCCTTGGCAATGTCTTGTATTTTTTCCAATTCATGTTACCTGTGAATGTTAGGCCGAGGAGTTTGAACGTTAGACTCTCAGGTAGGGTGTTATTAGCCATGACAATCGGTGGTTGAAGAGGTTTCTTGTAGTTGTTGAAGGAAAGGAGCTTTGACTTAGCAGCATTAAATGTTACCATCCAGTTATGACCCCATTCCACTATAGACCGAAGATCACTTTCTAAGGATTCAGCCATTGCCTCGGATATGTGCACATTCGCTTTGATGAGAGTAGAGCGTGGCGTCGTCAGCAAATATACCCATCTCAGAAACAATGTCATCAGGGAAGTCGTTTATGAAAATCAGGAACAATAAAGGTCCAAGGATCGATCCCTGGATCACCTGCATTTATGTCATGTTGTTTGGATCTTTCTTTTGGTTAGTAAGGATCTAATTATATTAAATATTTGTCCAGTAATACCATATGAATTAATTTTTATTAGAAGGCTTTGGATATATCAAGCGCTACCGCCCTAGCTTCACCTGCCTTGTCCAATGTATGATATATGCATTCAGAGACAGTTAGGATATCCGCAGTAGATTGTGCTTGCCTAAATCCATACATACATAAAGAAGTTTAGCATTAACGAGGTGCCTGACTATCGCTAGATTGATTAGAGAGTCAAAAACTTTAGTGATGGGACGATAATTCTGAGGGTCAGTTCTATCTCCAGAATTCTTGAAGACTGGTACCACAGAGACAATTTTCCAGCTATCAGGAAAACAAGATTCGACAAGGCATTTGTTGTAGAGTTTGAAAAAAGCAAGGGCCAGTTCAGCAGAGCATTTCTTTATTACTATTAGTGGTATAAGATCAGGCCCACATGCTTTGGAAATGTCAAGGTTTTTTATGATGTCCCGGATTGTTGATTGCCCATTGTTCACCACACTATTGAAGATTTTTCAGAAATCACGAGTACCTATTTCTGTGACTGAATGCGTTTTCAGCTCATCTTTGTATACCTTCTCTTTGCTTCATCTTTTCTTGAGGCTATAAATTTCTGTCTATTCGTAGTTGATTTATGGCTGCTGAATTGTCGGAATACTTGCTGCCTCTGAGCAATAGCAGCTCCACAGTTCGAGGTGAACCATTGTGGAGAGTGGGGCTTGCTGTAGAATTTTCGCATGGGGACATGAGCTTCAATGCCTGCTTTGACCCATTCGGTTACTTCATTTGCGCACTGATCAGCAGGAAAAGAAAAAGTTTCATTCCATGGGGTGTCTCTGATGGATTCCCAATCAGCCCACTTGTAGTATCTCATTGTTTTGAGCAACGGCTCATCAGCTTTGGGACAAGATTTTAGGGTGATATCAATCATTACCACAAAGTGATCAGCGTTCTCGAGCGGGCTCACAAAAGCTTCGTGCAGTGAAGTCAAGAACAGGTTGAGAAGTGAGGCTTGCTTGTCCACACGATCAGGGAACCGGGTCAGGAAAGTGACAGTCTGTGCGCTATGGAGAAACTATACGTGGAGTTACCAGCTGCGTCTGTATAGTTGGAGAATCCAAGCCAGTCACGATGATGTACATTAAAATCCCCAAATACATGTATTTGGGCATTCGAGTCAAGTGAAAGTGCTGTATCTATGCTTTTAGAGACATAGCTAAGCAGAGTAAAGTCCTGGGTCGAAGGAGAACGGTATAAGAAATATAAGTAACTAACGCTGTGCTGGAAGTTTAATCTAAAGCACATATAGGCTTGATCATTTGATTCTAGCCTATGTTCTCTAGTCAAGGGAAGGGTGTTCCGAACATGAACTCCTAGCCCATGCATATGTTTATCAGAGTCTTTATGGTAGAGTGGGAGTGTAGGTTAGTTAAGGTATGCACAAAGATAAACAATGGAATTTTGTTTTAAATTAATTTCTCTCTCCCCATATATATTTCTCTGGGAGATCTAGATCTATCTCGCTCTACGCTGTAACCAGAGTCACTTTCTTGCATTATTTGATCTTCATCTGAATTTTCAAAGTTTTTTGGCCTGATTAATCATGCAATATCTCGTTTTCTGCCATTTCATTCTGTAAAGGCTGTTCTAATAATTCAATACCAGAAGGAATAATAGAGATTTCTTCATCACTTTGCTCTTCATATTTGCCCTGGGGCCTTATTTAATTTGCATGTCCCACTTTTCTCTACTTAATATAATTGTATTGTGACCTTTTTGCATGATAAATTTTGTCCTTTCTAGATTTGATTCTTTGTTCATTTTGTAACATATTTACTTGTTGAATAGGACATCGATAGCAGAGTTAACACCTTCCTATTAAAGTTGATGGATTTTCTAGTGGTATTGTGCAATAGCTAAAAAAGCAGCCTTAGTAAAAAATCTTCTATTTTTGCTGAGAACATGCTTTTAGTCTCATTTTCATGTTCTGCACCATTTTTTATGCTAATTCATTCAATTGAGGGTGATATGATAGTGTCTTATACAGTTTACACCCTATTTTTTCCAATCATAAACCAAGATCTTCATTATCAAACTCTGGTGCACTTTCGGATACCACAGTTTTTGGTATGGCGTTTCTGGAATCTATTTTATTGTAGAACTTTTCTTGTCTGGCACATGGATTACTTCAAACCAGCCTGAAAAAAAGAGTCTACTAGTGTTAATAAAAAGTCCCACTTCAGTAATGTACACATGATCCATATGCACACGACTCCATGGCTCCACTTCTCCGGGTCATGAATGTAAAGTAGTCTGTGTAAAATTTCTTAATTCTTTTACATTATTTACATCCTTTTATATATTCTTCACCATCTTGTGAATATACCGGCCACCATGCTTCTTATTGTATTTTTCTTGTGTGCCTGCTACTCCATAGTGTATATCATAATGTAAACATTTTATCACTAATTTTCTTTGTATTCCTGTTACAAATCACTATTTTCTATCGTTAATTTATGTCTTATTTCTTTGTAGGTATAGAATCAAATTAACACTTACCGGATCCAATGTCCTATATACTATAGGCAAATATTGCTTAAATGAAGCAGTATTTATATATAGAATTATTCATTCTCAGACTGGTAGCCAATCAGAATTCATATAATGGACTTGCCCAACTTGGAGCAGTCCAGCTTCCATATAAACTGGCTTTTTGGTTACTTGAGTCTTTACTTGCTGCTCAACTGGTCGTACAGTTGAGCCCTAACTATCAAATTCTATATGGCACTACGAACAGGATGTATGGATCCTGAAGATTAGGAGCAGTACCTTCTCAAAGCATGGATCTCTGCTAGCCCAGCTCGGACTTATGCTGCCACATTTGCAAGTGAAAAGCTGACAAAAAAGAACCTGATCGGGCCATGATGAAAGAGCTGAGGATCACGACAATGGGAGAAGCCCTCTCAATCCTTAAAGAAGCTAAGGAACTCTCTGCTGAGGTAACTTATGCTAAGGCACCAGCAGCTAAACTGCCCCAGCTCCATCTTGAAATGACCCCCAACAATTCAGAAAATTCAGAATTGATTGGGAGAATTCACAGGTATGCCGACATCTCAGGCCAACATACAGCTATACAATTCCGCTGATGAGTCTGTCCAGTATGCCATAGTCAACACTCACCCTAAATTCTTCACCACTGACCCAGACAAGCTACTAAGAATGATAGAGGCATTGGTCACTAAAAAGTCGAATCCCATCGTTGATCGTCTTACTTTTGTCTCCATATCACAGGGTCAGACTGAGACAATAGAGAACTATCTCATCCGCCTCCGGTATAGCTCTGGACTGCCACTTTTTATGTCCTCTTTGTGAGCATGACCTGTCTGATATGTACATCAAAGACCAGCTCATTAGGGGAATAGCAAACAATACTCTCCAAGCAGACCTGCTGGCTAAAGCTGGAATACTTAAAACTCTCGAACAAAATGTCCGCCATTCTGAGGCGTTCAAATCAGCATTGAGAGACCAAACTTCAATGACTGACACCTCTGACATGGCTATTGCATGGATATCTATGTACCGCAAGCAAAAAGACAGTGCTCAAGCTAATAAAAGTCATGTTCGTATCAGCACCTCTGTCAAATGCGATAATAATTTTCAAGCTTGCATGGGTTGTGATAGCCATTATCATGGTATCCCAGAAACAAGTCCCGCTAGTTAAAATGTCTAGCATGGGGTCAAACATGCAGCACTTGTGGGAAACCTAACCACCTTTCAAGAGTGTGCCGAGCAAAGAAACCGTGTATTGGGATTGACGAGGCTCCCATGGAGTCTCTTATCGCTCACATCACATTTAACCAGACAAGGGGTACATATACGACCACAAGCAGAATAGCAGAAATAGATGCGTATGTTATCCTATTCTCACCAAATCCAGATCCCAGACAAGCGAAGAACATCCCTGATAGTGGGGCCACTGTATGTCTAGGGGGACCAAAGCATCTGTTTAACATAGGAATAACTTAGTCCCATCAAGAAAAATCGTTCGGACTGTGGGGAATTTCACACTTGGTTCGTGGAAGAACAACTAAGCAAGCCCTTTACATATGTGATGGGATCCAGTGCCTTTACTTTAGCAAGGCAGCATGCATTGATGTGGGAATGCTGCCTGAAGTTTTCCAAAACCCTGCAGCAATATTTTCAACCCAGGCATATATTGCAATACAACACATCGAGTACGTGAATCAATTGCTAAGTTGCCCCAAAAGTCTTCCCTTCTCCACGACGGAAGAAAACATTAGTAGACTTAAGGATTGGCTATTAGAGCATTTTGCCAAGACAACATTCAAAAACGATGGGGTGTTCCCATCTATGTCCAACCCTGCCGCCCATATTCACCTTAAAGAGGGAGAGGTTCCAAAAGCCAGAAAGAACCAATTCCTGTGCTTTATCATTTGAAGGAGTAAATACCACTCGCACTTTAGGGTGATGTTAAAAGAGGCATTCTTACCCCAGTGGCCGTTGGTATCCCTACCGATTGGTGTCGCACTAGGGTAATCACTGCCAAAAAAGATGGAAAACCAGGAACGGTGGACTATCAGCATTTAAACTCGTAGTACAAACGAGACACACCACTAGCTCGCCATTCCAATTGGCATTACCCAACACAAAAAAAACCGTCTTGGATGTAATGGATGGTTATCATTCAATCCCTCCTGATGAGGAATCGCAGCCACTTACAACTTTCATCACGGAGTGGGGCCGTTTCATGTATCTCAGGGATACTTAGCATCTGGTGATGCATACACACGTATGGCAGCCAATTAGAATTCATATAATGGACTTGCCCAACTTGTCATAGTGGAGCAGTCCAGCTTCTATATAAACTGGCTTTTTGGTTACTTGAGTCTTTATATATATATAAAATTAGATATAATTCTACTTAGCATTGGATAATGTCTAGTTTCTGCAGCCATTCTATCTAAAGAGAAAATATCAGTCTCTACCCAATGTAAGAATGTATCTTCAAATTCTTCTGTTTTATCTTTTGAATCCTTGTAAAATTGCAATGTTGATAGTGCATCTACATGTAGTATTGAATTTCCTTTGACATATTCTATATCCAAATCAAATGCCATTAATCTTATTGCCTATCTTAGTATTCTCAATGTCATGAATTCGTCAATTCTTTTCTTGGGTTGAATATAAATTTTAATGGTCTATGATCTCAAAAGAAATTTTTTCCCCCAATTAAAAATTGTCAGGATCTAGTCGTCGTCCACACAATAGCCAATACTTCCTTCTTTATATTTGAATAATTTAATAATAATTAATAATAATTTAATTAAGTGTCTTTTTGATAAATACATTATCGGATGTCTTTATTGTGATGATATTCCAGATATTTAATGTTCGCTTGCATCTCTGGTTAACATAATGTCCTTTTTGGATCAAAGGTTCAGTTAGGTTTGTATATTTTGGTAAATATCGCCTGTGGAAATTTACTAATCCTAAAAAAGAGTCAAGTTCTTTTTTATTTGTAGGTATAGATATTTTTAGTATTTTTTCTATCAAGGCTTTGTCTGATGATATACTTTCTTTAGAAATGGAATAACCTACTATTATATTTTACTTTTGTTTACATATTTCTTTAGATTTATTCTTATTCCAGCATTTCTTAATTTATTCAAGATGATGTCGGTTTTCTTTCTTAATTCATTTTCATTAGAAGCTCCTATGCATATATTGCTTTGGAAACAGACAATATTGTTCATATCGTTTCCTAAAACATGTCCGATGGCCCTTTGCTGTTTTTATTCCATATGGCATCCTTTTTCATTTTAGTAACACTAACAGCATATTTATTGTTGTTACTTCTTTGAAGTTATTGACTAATGTACTGGTAATTTTCATGCCTCATAATAAGAGAGGGTAACTTTTTTTTTTAACTCGCTTCGTAGTTTTATAACTTTCCAGTTTTTTCCATTTTTATTTCATTAATTAATTTGGTAGAATTTATGTTAAGTAAATTGTTCCCAAGAAGTCTGTGGTTCTTTTTTACAAAATGTGATAATTATAGGTATTACTTCAAATCTATCTTCTAACTCCAAGGAACCCTCAAAGTACCCTAAAGTTTTTATAACTGACCCATCAAATTGGGGAGTTGTACATTGCTCTTTTGTAAAGTTGGCTTTCCAATATACATTCCCAGAAATTTTTTGCTGTAAACGTAACTTCACTACCGGTATCCCTTTGCATATTCAAATCGATATTGTTAATTTTAATTTTTGTATAATGTCTTCTTTCTTTTGTTCAATTTTCTCCACATTTTTATATTTTAATGAAAAGAATTCCACATTTTTTTCGTTTTCTTCAATTTTTTCAAGGTTTTTTTTTTAAATTTACATACTGCTTGAAAATGTTTTTTTTAAGCAATTTGTACAAGTCTTTCCAAATGTTGGGTATTTTTAATTTTTTATTTCGTGTTCACTTCCACAATATTAATACTCTTTTATCTTTTTAAACATTTTTTTCGCTGGATTGACTTTCATACTGATTGTATTTTGATATTAGTTTCTGTTGTTGTATAAAGTCAATGCAGGTATTTAAAGACATATTTCCTATTTGTAGTTGTTCCATTATTTCATATTTGTTGGATGCATTGTATATACCTTCAACTAATCTTTATTGTATTACATCTTCTTCAATCATCTGTACTTTTTGTCAGAGTCTTTTAAGTTTGCAATATTTACTCACATATCGTAGACGGTGTCGCTATTTTATGATTGGTTTGTCACTTTCTTGTTTCATCAACATGAACTTTGTTCTTTCTGCCACGATCAACCTTTTCTTGGGTCTCATATTTCTTCTTATGATCTGACTTATTTTTTTGAAAGTCAGGTCTTCCAGGTTTGGTGGATACTGTAGCCAAAAATAAATCCGTTATTTCATTTTCTCCTCCCGTTTCCTTTTTGTCTTAACTTTTTAGTTTTTGCATTGCCAGCAAAACATTGTAGCCATGTATCGACAAAGTCGGAATCCTCATGAGACAAATTAAATCCTATCGGCGATGCCATTAGCATCGCTAGTAGCTAGTCAAGTTTGAACACACTCTTCTTAGAGAGAGAGCAGAGTATTTGCCACTCTGATGCTAGTGAGGCATACTGAATTGCCAGTATCACTACATTTATATTATGAAATCCACACAATGTTTCAGTCATTGTAGCCAAGTGCATTATTCACATGCCATTTGTCATGCTGGCAACCTTCAGGGAATTTTTTTTAAATAAACCATTTGTGTGTATGCTGTGGTTGACTCAGTGCACATTCCATCTATATCAGTTAGTTGTACTGAACACATGGTCTCGAAGATACAATTGTGTTGATTAAGGAATATTCTAAAATGAATGCTATCTAGAGGTTGTGAGTCCAATCCTTGGTGAAGAAACTTAAACAAAACGAATTAATTGATACAAGGCATGGAACATTGGTTGAGAAAGATCTAGCAGATGAAATACATACCAGCTTTCAAATAGTCTCGATATGTGACTGATCTATTCTAAAACTAAAATCTTTCTTCAAGATTATAGCTTTAAAAATATTTATTGCTGGTTAATAAAATAAAGCTATAAATGCATGAAAAAAAATTTTTTCAAACTTTTGGAGTGGAAAATAAATTAATTAAAAATATTTTTTTTATTCAATAAACAATGAAAAATTCATCAAAATACAGTTAAATATTTTTACAAGCACAAAATCCCAGGTAGCAATGTGCAATGAAAATGTGTTTATCTCTCAAAATCTGTGACGGGAAGAAAAATCATGACTGCAATCAATGACAGGTGTTTATAAAATAAGATGGTTTTGTTTCTCTTACAGGCATGTGTCAATATAAATGAGAAAAAGAATAGATGAAATGAAAAACAATAATCCATTTCTACTTATTATGGGATTTCAAAATAGGTCTATCAAGATAGATTTTATTTCAATGTAATAATTAAAAAGAAATTAAGAGAAAGCCAAAGCTAATATTTTTACTAAAAATCTAAGAAGAGAAATATTCGATGTAAGAGTTATTACCAGTTTCTCTTCATCTTTTTTCTATTTTCTCTTCTTTCAGTTTTGATAGCTTGTTTCAATCTCTTTATGTTGTAGTCATCAGTTGCATCAAAACATCATGGAATAATCTTCCTGACAATTCCATGTCATGTCCTTTCTAAATCACACAGTATATTTACTAAGAAACGCATTTTCATATCAATCAGCTCAAATTTTAATCAGCTCATGTCAGAATTCTTTAAAGAAAATATTGAATTTTTGAAACTCAACTATCATTAGGAGATGATCAAGCAACCACCTTTTCCACCCAAAAGTGTAACCACAAAAAATTAATAGTGTCAAGTATATTGATGTGATGTTTCTTTGGGGGGGGGGGGGGGGGACAATCACAATCATAGTTGAGATCATTTCTTTGCAAAATATATTTCAGTTGAAAGCAAAGTTTATGTTTCACAAATTGATGGATCAGAGAAATGAACATTTAAATAATAAGAAAATATTCTTTTGTAGGAAAAGACAAAACAGCAACGCGAATTGTGGCAAAAAATAGAAATAAATCAGTGAATGCTAAAAGTTCAGTAGTTGAAAAAAATAGACATTTATCAATATTTTTGGAACTACAGTTTTTGTGACTGCTTTTTGCAAGTAACAATTATAAATATTAAAAATAATAGAAATGGTGAAGATGCACAGTTCTTTTTATTAAGCAATTCCTGTTGTTATTAATGAGGACTGCTTTGAAGGGAATTTGATATTCAATTCAGGACACAGTTCTTGAAGGATCATTTCAATAGTTCCCTGCAAAAGAGAAATTCATATTTTTTCAGCTTAAAAATGAAACTGATTTTAATGCAAATATTATTGAGATGATATTCAATTAAAAAAAAAATGAAAAATATGATTGTAGTAAACGACTTGTTAACTCATAATAAAGGATTAAGCTAAAAATTATGAATTGGAAAGGAAAGAATAAATAGAAAGATTAAAAATCATCTTCAAAAGAATTGAGTAGATAAGAGAATAAGTAATTGCAGTGTGAGTTGCAGAAAAAGAAAACAGAAAGCAAAAAATGGCTGGAAGAAGGCAAACAAAGCAAGGCAGTATTAGACAATGAAGGAATGACTTGTTCAATCAAAAGATGCAATTACAAGCCTGTATAAACTGAAACAACACATCAGTATTGATAGGTGGGTGCAGAATCCGTTTTTAAAAAGAACCCAATATGTACCAATCATAGAACTATCTGAACGCATTGCCACAAATACTAAAAGAGACTGAAGAGCATGATGGGACCCTACACAAAATCCTACAAACAACACAGGACAATCATGGGATGAGAATTTGGAAAAAAAATCATTCTTTTGACATTTATTCATAGACCACAAGAAAATCCAAGTAATTTTTAGTTTGCAAACATCAACATCCAAGGAAGAAGTGATGGTATGGTAGAGTATCTTTATAATTCCATCAAGAAATAATGATGATCAACACATTATTGAGAAAGTTAATCAAACAACAGGTGAAACTGAAAAAGAGAGACAAAACATTACATCGAAGAAATAAATATGTGATAATAAATAATGACCTACTTAACCCAAACCCTAACTGATCATACTAGAGTCGGTAAAACTTCAATTGTAATATTTGATTAGGCGAATTAACTAGCACATATATAAACGAGTAAAATATGGGACTTAAGGAGAGAAAATATTACAAACCAGTGATTGGAAGATCAGCAGTGGCTGGGAATCAAAATATTGAGAACAGAAATATTGATACAGGAAAGGGGAAGTAACGTCATGGGATAAACACAGAATTCTGGTCAAAAATAACTGAAGAATTAACTGAGAATGATATATTAACATGAGCTAAGATCACCATGAAAAGCTTAGCGCTTAGCAATTGTCTCTGTCCACTATGGGATCACGGCTGTGATGCCACTAACCAGCAATGATATGGTTAACCCTAACCCGTTTTAATTTATGATGGAATGAGACAGTGTGTGACTAAATAAATCACTATTCTCCACTTGACTAATGCTTGAAATTTACATTATATTGTCTGTCTATGTTTGACAACTTTGATTTTCAGCGATGCACGCAACAAATGTTGAGAGAAATGCAACTCATGTGACAAGATGAGCGAGGAGGTTCAGGGAGAAAGAACAAGGTTTGATGATTTGTTGTGTGAATTAACTGCGTCCGAGTTCGCCATGCTCGATTGGTGTGAAGTATAAGTAGGGACTAAATAATTATGCAACGTTATAAGGGCATTATTCAGAAGAACTGCAATTGCTGGAAAAGATGTATTTGCTGTGAAATGTGCAAAAGACCAACTCAGAAAGTCATAGTCAGAAATCATGATTGGACATGGTCAATAGGGCAACAACAAAGATACACAGAGAAACATGTAATGGATTTGATCTTCACAACAGATATGAACCGGAAAGATATGAATAAGATACCCATTAGATTAGCTATGAAAACATGCAAACTACGAAAAGGACAAAGAGCAAAAGTCATAAAATAGATTACAAAGAAAATGCAGTCGTCATAGAGAGAATTCAAAGCAAGGGGAATAAAAATAAGACTTGGAAAGATAGGAAACTGATAAAAAAAACATAATCCTACTTGCAAGTAAGAGATGCTTAGTTAAGCATCATCTCAATAGATGACAGGATTGTCATTCCAGAGAAGGAAATAGTAAAACTCAACAACTACCAAAGAAATAGGTGAGGAGAACAAAGAGAGAAGGAGAATGATGATGATCATAGAGCAAAAGATAGATCAATGGCATGAATGTTAAGCAAACACCAAAGAATCAATACACTTCAGGGGACGATACCTGTATGAAGATTTCAATCTAGAATAGTCGACCAGATATCGAGTAAGAGCAAAAAGTGAACAGAACAAGTGTGAAGTTAAAATAAATATTTGCTACAAATGAACATGAAAAAGGTTGAAGTTTTCTGGAAAACACTGAAGAAGACAATACTTCTACTTATTTAATCTTTTACAGCAAAACAGAAAACGTTTTGAGTCATTTTACAGCATCAAGTCTATTTTTAGCTTACTCAACACATCTTTACATACAAGTATTTCTATAAGCTAAGATTAAAATTGAGTATACAGTTATAATTATTGAAGTGAAAACATTTAAATAAATTCTGTAAAATTCAACATGTGTATTTCCATGGAATAAAAATAAAATCGGGAATCAAAAAAAGCAGTTGTCAGCTGATTGGAATATTTTTCTTTTTTTTTTAAGAAACAATAACTTTCCCTGCAAAAGTAGAAGAGGTTGGTTGCTACGCTATTCAGGCAGAGGTTGGCTGCGTGGTTGGGTCGTTTTGTTTTACAGCATATCAATCCTTTTCCAGTTATTTAATGCCGAATAGTAAAAGATTTTATGCTTTTTCAATATCATGGATGTGGCTGAATATCTGATAATTTTTAATATTGATATTATCCTCTTGTTTGAGACAAATAATTGTGTGAGATTTCTGTGTCAGTAATAAGAGCAATTCATTAAGATTTGCTTTTAAACCACGACAATTCTATTGGATTATTTTTTGTCCCATGGTTTATATTCTGATTGGGGGTGCTTTTTGTTTTGTTTGTTTCTTTTTTACAGAGTTTTTATCTTCTGTTTCCATCATGTCCAGTGCCTCAAATCGCTTTTGTGTCAAGTTCACTCTGATTTTTCTTTTTGTGATTTCTCTTTTCCCTCAGGTTCAGGATTTTTACCAGGAGATTTACATGGAGATTTTTTACTCGTATCTTTTCGGATCACTATCTTTTTCCTAGTAGATTCACTTGCATTATTCATTTCACTTGTTTTTGGTGCATCTTCGGTGGGGCAACCGGTTGAGTAGGAGGCACAATAATAATCCTTTCCTCTCTTGGTACTACCTGTTGCTTTCAAACTTTTGCCTTTGGTTCCTCGTATTCTTTTCCAATTGATTTTTGGAATGCTGGCCAGTCTCCCGGTCCAAGCTGAAGCAACCTTTGTATTAATTTTTTGTATTTACTGTCCTCATTATTCGCCACACGGTCTGAGAATATGTCTTTTCTCTACTAGTGGTTTAAACCACCCTCCTTGTTTCTTGGAAGGAAATATTTCTAATATATTTAATTGTCAGTATCTCCTGTTCCCTCTTCCACCTCTCACAAATTTTGGCATAAACTGGGTGGTCACCACCACACTTTGCGCATGCATAGTTCCCTTTACACTCATCCATAGAGTGGTCAGGGTCTTTTTCCCCACATTTTCTACATGCGTTTCTTCCATTACATTTGCTTTTGTGATGTCCATATTTCTGGCATTTGTAACACTGAAGAGGATTAGGGATATATTGTTCAACCTTTTCGATTGTATATCCTATCTTCATTTTTGGTGGAATTGTTGGCATATCAAATGTCATCACATATGTGTTTGTTTGGATGATCTTGTTTTTTCTTTTTATAGAGATTCGCTTCACTTCGATTACTCCTCAGGATTTTAATTCTTCTTTTATTTTTTCTATAGTACAGAAGGAAAGCTCTTGGCTCCTTATTACTCCTTTTGAAATATTTAAGTAATGATGCAGGTATGATGTTATTTTTTTTATTGTGAAAAATTTTCATTTTCAGCAATATGTTTCCATTAGCCAATTTTTTAACAATCTTAGGCGTCATGTTAGCCGAAATTATTTTCTCCATGACGAAGGAAGATAATGTAGCAAGATTTGATTCTTCTAATGCTTCCAGTAAAATAAATCTTCAGAATCTACTTTGGTCGTTTTCTTCTTCTCGTTCGGAGCTTGTATCCCTATGCATTCTTTTTTGTAGTTCTGTTCAGAGCCATAAATGTTTTTTTAAATTCATCATTCCTGCTCCCTACCCACCACGGAGTCCACTTTGACTCAAAGTTTATGGGAATTGCCAAGGGG
Source organism: Sepiola atlantica (assembly GCA_963556195.1). Classification (NCBI taxonomy): domain Eukaryota; kingdom Metazoa; phylum Mollusca; class Cephalopoda; order Sepiida; family Sepiolidae; genus Sepiola; species Sepiola atlantica. Next base: position 58,849,989 of record OY744521.1, read on the forward strand.
GAAACACAATCGCCTTGACACGACAAGGCTACAGGAATGGTATACTCAACCCACTTATGATCATAAGCACCCGTGTTCCATCTATTTCTCTACCCACTTATAGCGAAACGTCCGGGGCACACAGCCATGTTGCGGTCATTTATCTTTCAACCTGATTGACCCTTGCCACCGCCTTCTAGCACTTATTTATAAACTGGAGTAGGTATTGGTAACTACGAAGTTAATCAATTTCAATATTGTTAACGATCGGGGAAACTGATAGAATAAGTGCTAGAGCAAGACGTAATATTTCCGATTGATCGGATAGGACCTCTCCGACCTCCCGTCTAGCCTAAGTAAGGGCCAAAGTAGAGTGTTGCAAATCACGTGACCATTTATGCAACCAGGCAACAGACCGCTCAACCACCAGGATCCTGTCCTAAGACATCACGAGTCGCCATCCACAACCAACACGTAGCCCCGTTTTCGGGGGGGGATTACCCCTCTACATAGGGTTGCAGTCGGAGAATTCGTAGCCCCACCGACAGGGTATTATTCAGGCAGAAGCTTGCAGTTTTACAGAAATAAAATAGAAAACAAACATTTCCTATTTCATTTTTACAAGTTTTAGAATATTATCCTCATCTTAATTCCTATATTCGCATTTCACCTGTTGTATTCTCTCTCCTTTTTTGTGTCTCTTGCCGTAATCAGCAATCAACGAACCGTAATTCACTCGTCATTAGCTGTTTGTTTTTCATGTGAGTTCATCTAGTTTTGTTTCCCCTTAAACACAAGAATTGAACTCTCAAACTCTGGGTCGAAAATAACTTATAAGATCTTTAAAACCAACAGTTTTATTCTCTATTCGACAATGCGTCTTCTGAGACTGATAGGCAAACAACGATATGGATCGAAGCAAAAGATTGTCTCAAAAATAACTACAGATATGGATCTTTTACCATTCATCTATATAAATAAAAACTGATGTATGTGTATGTGTTTATTGGCCTATGTGTTTGCCAAAAGAAGAGTCAAAGTAATATTGGATAGTAATTGTGTCTATACACACACACACACTAGAAAGAAGGTAATATTGGATAGTAGTTGTGTCTATACACAGACACTAGAAAGAAGGTAATATTGGATAGTAATTGTGTCTATACACACACACTAGAAAGAAGGTAATATTGGATAGTAATTGTGTCTATACACACACACTAGAAAGAAGGTAATATTGGATAGTAGTTGTGTCTATACACAGACACTAGAAAGAAGGTAATATTGGATAGTAATTGTGTCTATACACACACACACTAGAAAGAAAGTAATATTGGATAGTAATTGTGTCTATACACACACACTAGAAAGAAGGTAATATTGGATAGTAATTGTGTCTATACACACACACTAGAAAGAAGGTAATATTGGATAGTAGTTGTGTCTATACACAGACACTAGAAAGAAGGTAATATTGGATAGTAGTTGTGTCTATACACAGACACTAGAAAGAAGGTAATATTGGATAGTAGTTGTGTCTATACACAGACACTAGAAAGAAGGTAATATTGGATAGTAGTTGTGTCTATACACACACACACTAGAAAGAAAGTAATATTGGATAGTAATTGTGTCTATACACACACACTAGAAAGAAGGTAATATTGGATAGTAATTGTGTCTATACACACACACTAGAAAGAAGGTAATATTGGATAGTAATTGTGTCTATACACACACACTAGAAAGAAGGTAATATTGGATAGTAGTTGTGTCTATACACAGACACTAGAAAGAAGGTAATATTGGATAGTAATTGTGTCTATACACAGACACTAGAAAGAAGGTAATATTGGATAGTAGTTGTGTCTATACACAGACACTAGAAAGAAGGTAATATTGGATAGTAGTTGTGTCTATACACAGACACTAGAAAGAAGGTAATATTGGATAGTAGTTGTGTCTATACACAGACACTAGAAAGAAGGTAATATTGGATAGTAATTGTGTCTATACACACACACTAGAAAGAAGGTAATATTGGATAGTAATTGTGTCTATACACACACTAGAAAGAAGGTAATATTGGATAGTAATTGTGTCTATACACACACACTAGAAAGAAGGTAATATTGGATAGTAATTGTGTCTATACACACACACTAGAAAGAAGGTAATATTGGATAGTAATTGTGTCTATACACACACACTAGAAAGAAGGTAATATTGGATAATAATTGTGTCTATACACAGACACTAGAAAGAAGGTAATATTGGATAGTAATTGTGTCTATACACAGACACTAGACAGATAATATTGGATAGTAATTGTGTCTATACACACACACACTAGAAAGGTAATATTGGATAGTAGTTGTGTCTATACACAGACACTAGAAAGAAGGTAATATTGGATAGTAATTGTGTCTATACACAGACACTAGAAAGAAGGTAATATTGGATAGTAGTTGTGTCTATACACAGACACTAGAAAGAAGGTAATATTGGATAGTAATTGTGTCTATACACAGACACTAGAAAGAAGGTAATATTGGATAGTAGTTGTGTCTATACACAGACACTAGAAAGAAGGTAATATTGGATAGTAGTTGTGTCTATACACAGACACTAGAAAGAAGGTAATATTGGATAGTAATTGTGTCTATACACAGACACTAGAAAGAAGGTAATATTGGATAATAATTGTGTCTATACACAGACACTAGAAAGAAGGTAATATTGGATAGTAATTGTGTCTATACACAGACACTAGACAGATAATATTGGATAGTAATTGTGTCTATACACACACACACTAGAAAGGTAATATTGGATAGTAGTTGTGTCTATACACAGACACTAGAAAGAAGGTAATATTGGATAGTAATTGTGTCTATACACAGACACTAGAAAGAAGGTAATATTGGATAGTAGTTGTGTCTATACACAGACACTAGAAAGAAGGTAATATTGGATAGTAATTGTGTCTATACACAGACACTAGAAAGAAGGTAATATTGGATAGTAGTTGTGTCTATACACAGACACTAGAAAGAAGGTAATATTGGATAGTAGTTGTGTCTATACACAGACACTAGAAAGAAGGTAATATTGGATAGTAATTGTGTCTATACACAGACACTAGAAAGAAGGTAATATTGGATAATAATTGTGTCTATACACACACACTAGAAAGAAGGTAATATTGGATAGTAATTGTGTCTATACACAGACACTAGAAAGAAGGTAATATTGGATAGTAATTGTGTCTATACACAGACACTAGAAAGAAGGTAATATTGGATAGTAATTGGTTCTATACACAGACACTAGAAAGAAGGTAATATTGGATAGTAATTGTGTCTATACACAGACACTAGAAAGAAGGTAATATTGGATAGTAATTGTGTCTATACACAGACACTAGAAAGAAGGTAATATTGGGTAGTAATTGTGTCTATACACAGACACTAGAAAGAAGGTAATATTGGATAGTAATTGTGTCTATACACAGACACTAGAAAGAAGGTAATATTGGATAGTAATTGTGTCTATACACGGACACTAGAAAGAAGGTAATATTGGATAGTAGTTGTGTCTATACACAGACACTAGAAAAGAAGGATTTTTTTGGATAGTAATTGTGTCTATACACAGATGCTAGAAAGAAGGTAATATTGGATAGTAGTTGTGTCTATACACAGACACTAGAAAGAAGGTAATATTGGATAGTAATTGTGTCTATACACAGACACTAGAAAGAAGGTAATATTGGATAGTAGTTGTGTCTATACACAGACACTAGAAAGAAGGTAATATTGGATAGTAGCTGTGTCTATACACAGACACTAGAAAGAAGGTAATATTGGATAGTAATTGTGTCTATACACAGACACTAGAAAGAAGGTAATATTGGATAGTAGTTGTGTCTATACACAGACACTAGAAAGAAGGTAATATTGGATAGTAATTGTGTCTATACACAGACACTAGAAAGAAGGTAATATTGGATAGTAGTTGTGTCTATACACAGACACTAGAAAGAAGGTAATATTGGATAGTAATTGTGTCTATACACAGACACTAGAAAGAAGGTAATATTGGATAGTAGTTGTGTCTATACACAGACACTAGAAAGAAGGTAATATTGGATAGTAATTGTGTCTATACACAGACACTAGAAAGAAGGTAATATTGGATAGTAGTTGTGTCTATACACAGACACTAGAAAGAAGGTAATATTGGATAGTAATTGTGTCTATACACAGACACTAGAAAGAAGGTAATATTGGATAGTAGTTGTGTCTATACACAGACACTAGAAAGAAGGTAATATTGGATAGTAATTGTGTCTATACACACACACACTAGAAAGAAGGTAATATTGGATAGTAATTGTGTCTATACACACACACTAGAAAGAAGGTAATATTGGATAGTAATTGTGTCTATACACACACACTAGAAAGAAGGTAATATTGGATAGTAGCTGTGTCTATACACAGACACTAGAAAGAAGGTAATATTGGATAGTAATTGTGTCTATACACAGACACTAGAAAGAAGGTAATATTGGATAGTAGTTGTGTCTATACACAGACACTAGAAAGAAGGTAATATTGGATAGTAATTGTGTCTATACACAGACACTAGAAAGAAGGTAATATTGGATAGTAGTTGTGTCTATACACAGACACTAGAAAGAAGGTAATATTGGATAGTAATTGTGTCTATACACACACACACTAGAAAGAAGGTAATATTGGATAGTAATTGTGTCTATACACACACACTAGAAAGAAGGTAATATTGGATAGTAATTGTGTCTATACACACACACTAGAAAGAAGGTAATATTGGATAGTAATTGTGTCTATACACACACACTAGAAAGAAGGTAATATTGGATAGTAATTGTGTCTATACACAGACACTAGAAAGAAGGTAATATTGGATAGTAATTGTGTCTATACACAGACACTAGACAGATAATATTGGATAGTAATTGTGTCTATACACACACACACTAGAAACTAGGTAATATGTGATAGTAGTTGTGTCTATACACAGACACTAGAAAGAAGGTAATATTGGATAGTAGTTGTGTCTATACACAGACACTAGAAAGAAGGTAATATTGGATAGTAATTGTGTCTATACACAGACACTAGAAAGAAGGTAATATTGGATAGTAGTTGTGTCTATACACAGACACTAGAAAGAAGGTAATATTGGATAGTAATTGTGTCTATACACAGACACTAGAAAGAAGGTAATATTGGATAGTAATTGTGTCTATACACAGACACTAGAAAGAAGGTAATATTGGATAGTAATTGGTTCTATACACAGACACTAGAAAGAAGGTAATATTGGATAGTAATTGTGTCTATACACAGACACTAGAAAGAAGGTAATATTGGATAGTAATTGTGTCTATACACAGACACTAGAAAGAAGGTAATATTGGGTAGTAATTGTGTCTATACACAGACACTAGAAAGAAGGTAATATTGGATAGTAATTGTGTCTATACACAGACACTAGAAAGAAGGTAATATTGGATAGTAATTGTGTCTATACACGGACACTAGAAAGAAGGTAATATTGGATAGTAGTTGTGTCTATACACAGACACTAGAAAAGAAGGATTTTTTTGGATAGTAATTGTGTCTATACACAGATGCTAGAAAGAAGGTAATATTGGATAGTAGTTGTGTCTATACACAGACACTAGAAAGAAGGTAATATTGGATAGTAATTGTGTCTATACACAGACACTAGAAAGAAGGTAATATTGGATAGTAGTTGTGTCTATACACAGACACTAGAAAGAAGGTAATATTGGATAGTAGCTGTGTCTATACACAGACACTAGAAAGAAGGTAATATTGGATAGTAATTGTGTCTATACACAGACACTAGAAAGAAGGTAATATTGGATAGTAGTTGTGTCTATACACAGACACTAGAAAGAAGGTAATATTGGATAGTAATTGTGTCTATACACAGACACTAGAAAGAAGGTAATATTGGATAGTAGTTGTGTCTATACACAGACACTAGAAAGAAGGTAATATTGGATAGTAATTGTGTCTATACACAGACACTAGAAAGAAGGTAATATTGGATAGTAGTTGTGTCTATACACAGACACTAGAAAGAAGGTAATATTGGATAGTAATTGTGTCTATACACAGACACTAGAAAGAAGGTAATATTGGATAGTAGTTGTGTCTATACACAGACACTAGAAAGAAGGTAATATTGGATAGTAATTGTGTCTATACACAGACACTAGAAAGAAGGTAATATTGGATAGTAGTTGTGTCTATACACAGACACTAGAAAGAAGGTAATATTGGATAGTAATTGTGTCTATACACACACACACTAGAAAGAAGGTAATATTGGATAGTAATTGTGTCTATACACACACACTAGAAAGAAGGTAATATTGGATAGTAATTGTGTCTATACACACACACTAGAAAGAAGGTAATATTGGATAGTAGCTGTGTCTATACACAGACACTAGAAAGAAGGTAATATTGGATAGTAATTGTGTCTATACACAGACACTAGAAAGAAGGTAATATTGGATAGTAGTTGTGTCTATACACAGACACTAGAAAGAAGGTAATATTGGATAGTAATTGTGTCTATACACAGACACTAGAAAGAAGGTAATATTGGATAGTAGTTGTGTCTATACACAGACACTAGAAAGAAGGTAATATTGGATAGTAATTGTGTCTATACACACACACACTAGAAAGAAGGTAATATTGGATAGTAATTGTGTCTATACACACACACTAGAAAGAAGGTAATATTGGATAGTAATTGTGTCTATACACACACACTAGAAAGAAGGTAATATTGGATAGTAATTGTGTCTATACACACACACTAGAAAGAAGGTAATATTGGATAGTAATTGTGTCTATACACAGACACTAGAAAGAAGGTAATATTGGATAGTAATTGTGTCTATACACAGACACTAGACAGATAATATTGGATAGTAATTGTGTCTATACACACACACACTAGAAAGAAGGTAATATGTGATAGTAGTTGTGTCTATACACAGACACTAGAAAGAAGGTAATATTGGATAGTAGTTGTGTCTATACACAGACACTAGAAAGAAGGTAATATTGGATAGTAGTTGTGTCTATACACAGACACTAGAAAGAAGGTAATATTGGATAGTAATTGTGTCTATACACAGACACTAGAAAGAAGGTAATATTGGATAGTAATTGTGTCTATACACAGACACTAGAAAGAAGGTAATATTGGATAGTAATTGTGTCTATACACGGACACTAGAAAGAAGGTAATATTGGATAGTAATTGTGTCTATACACAGACACTAGAAAAGAGGGATTTTTTTGGATAGTAATTGTGTCTATACACAGACACTAGAAAGAAGGTAATATTGGATAGTAATTGTGTCTATACACAGACACTAGAAAGAAGATAATATTGGATAGTAATTGTGTCTATACACACACACACTAGAAAGAAGGTAATATTGGATAGTAGTTGTGTCTATACACAGACATTAGAAAGAAGGTAATATTGGATAGTAATTGTGTCTATACACAGACACTAGAAAGAAGGTAACATTGGATAGTAATTGTGTCTATACACAGACACTAGAAAGAAGGTAATATTGGATAGTAGTTGTGTCTATACACAGACACTAGAAAGAAGGTAATATTGGATAGTAGTTGTGTCTATACACAGACACTAGAAAGAAGATAATATTGGATAGTAGTTGTGTCTATACACAGACACTAGAAAGAAGGTAATATTGGATAGTAGTTGTGTCTATACACAGACACTAGAAAGAAGGTAATATTGGATAGTAGTTGTGTCTATACACAGACACTAGAAAGAAGGTAATATTGGATAGTAATTGTGTCTATACACAGACACTAGAAAGAAGATAATATTGGATAGTAATCGTGTCTATACACACACACACTAGAAAGAAGGTAATATTGGATAGTAGTTGTGTCTATACACACACACTAGAAAGAAGGTAATATTGGATAGTAATTGTGTCTATACACAGACACTAGAAAGAAGGTAATATTGGATAGTAATTGTGTCTATACACAGACACTAGAAAGAAGGTAATATTGGATAGTAGTGTCTATACACAGACACTAGAAAGAAGGTAATATTAAATAGTAATTGTGTCTATACACAGACACTAGAAAGAAGATAATATTGGATAGTAATTGTGTCTATACACAGACACTAGAAAGAAGGTAATATTGGATAGTAATTGTGTCTATACACAGACACTAGAAAGAAGATAATATTGGATAGTAGTTGTGTCTATACACACACACACTAGAAAGAAGGTAATATTGGATAGTAGTTGTGTCTATACACAGACACTAGAAAGAAGGTAATATTGGATAGTAATTGTGTCTATACACAGACACTAGAAAGAAAGTAATATCGGATAGTAATTGTGTCTATACACACACTAGAAAGAAGGTAATATTGGATATGAATGTAAAACCTAAATTTGAGAGGAAATACAAAAACAATAATGAAGACGAAAATGGTGAACGTGCAGTTGGTTTAACAAAATCATTAAGTTAACTTATAGTCTAACGGACGGTTAAATGCAATTTTGCCCAAATATATTATGGTCAGTCCCGTCAACATGCCCCAATGGATGAGAACGCATCAGGTGTCAGACAATAAACTCTTTCAAAAAGAGTAGGTAATGCCTGAGAAGATGTTATTTTTTAAATTCGACTTCATGATGAATTGCATGTAGCACAAAAGCAGTGTGTTTCTTTGTATTGCCACAGTAACCCTAAGTCTAGATGAGAGTATAGAAAAAGATGAAAACAGGCAAGAAACCCATCTCCTTTCCAAAAGGAGGTGGAAATGCTTCAGAGGATAGCCTCGAGTTTTCGGCGTAATTTTTGGTGATATAGTTCAGAACACTGACCTTTCGTATTATTTTATAAGGTCCATGAAACTTTGATTTGAGAGGATGGGCGTTCATAGGGAATTGTACAAGAACTTTGTTCCCTACCTCAAACTTTCTTTTCATTGTGCTCTGGTCATTTTCTCTCGCATTCTCTACTCTGCTCCATTTATCTGGCTTCTGGGCATTTTTGATCTGTTCACTCTTCGTGCTTGAATGTCTGTGGTCACTCTGAGTTTGAGTAATCCTATAGAAGTTCATTTATGGTTCTTGTAGTGTCCTCTCCTTGGGTAAGTGTGCAATTCTCACCTTGCTACCAGCCAAGTAGCATATCTATGGCTTTCACATGCTTCTACAATTTATCTCCTTTAATCACCAAACTTATTCTATCCGAACAGAACTTGGGCTAGCTATTTTACACTACACTCCCAACATTACTTTGCACATAATATCGATAATAAAATAAATAAAAAACAAAAACAAAATAAAAATAAATAAATAAAAACATCTATTTCATTTCATAAACATATTGCACATTTCAAATTCTAATAGCTATGTTTTGTTTGAAAAAAAGAACAAAACTAATCCTTTTACGCCATATGTCACATACCATTTTTAAATTGTAGCGACTATGTTTTCGTTTGAAAAAAAAACAACACTCATTTCCATTTCATAGACATATTAAATCCTGACAGCTATGCTTCGTTCCCCAAAAAAAAACAAACGCATTCTTATCACGTCACAAACAGACTAAACTTTTTCAACTATTTGTACTTGTGTGTTATTTCTTCAAATCAATCACCCCAAGGAAGTCTTGAAATAAACACAAAACCTAAATAATATTTTTGGTTTTCCTTTTTTCATTACGTTGAAATATTATTTCCATTTTTTTTATTACACTTTGTATGCGTCATGTGTTTATTTGTCGCTTCATTTCTTAAAAAAAACAAAAAAACGCTGATATTCTTTAAATAATGGGTTATACATATAATTCGAGTGCAGAATCAAAAAGAACATACAATTATACATAAGAATGCCAAATTCTATCAAAATTGCTCCAAAACAGCAAAGAAATTAATTTATTGTTGTAAATGATTTTGAGTATTTTTTCATATAATGATGTAAATTTTGAACCCCTAATTTGTTTATAGTTTTAAATTCTTATAACTTTTGAACCACTAGGGATATTTGCATAATTAAAACAGTTTTAACTCAATTTACTGAACTTTTTATAACTACTGTAATTACATAACAATAATTTAAAATAAAAAAATTAACTGGGAACGCTAATTAAACGTATCAATAATGTAAGTGATTATTGACCTCTTGACCGAAAACCGCTCTGTGTTCTTTGAATGCCAATCTGCTATCCATTTATTTCATCAATAGGGAATTTGAAAGAAAGTATGTGGAATAGTAGTTGAAGGAAGAACCCTGTATTTTGGGTTGAAAATGTATAGGAGGATAAACAATAGCAAGAATGAAAAATTGAAATACAAACTGTGCTAGAACAAAATAGTTAACCTATGAAGAAGAATTCTTGTTAAGTGGAAGTAGATGTAAGTGTGAGAGTGAAAATACTTCTGATATTCTATTTGGATGACTATGTTAGAAGTTGCCAAGCCGGAAAAAATGTAAAAATTATTTAAAGCGAATGAAGTGAATGAATATTTTTCAAAAACATGCATCAGGAATTGGATGAAATGGCTGCTGAATCAGATTTGTATAAGCAGGTTTTGGTTTAAAAGCTATGATTGTCTGTGAAATAAGGAGAAAATTCACTTTATTTCATAAATAAAATAAATTTATTCACCATAAACTTATTTATTTTTAAAATTTGATTTATCCCAAAATATATGGATAAACAAATTGAATATTTAAGAAAAATTATCTTGTGTTGATTCATAGTATAGACGGGTCAATATACTGATTGACCCCCAAAAATGCAACATTTTGTGTTTTGGTGGTTTTATATTAGGTTGGGTCTAGTCTACAACATACTAAAGTTGGACAAGAGTATGGGAAAGTGTCAAATTTCGAATATGACTTTTTTTGGTTTACAAGTCATTTTCCATTTACATGTGAAGCACTAACTCGGTCAGTTTTCATGATAAATCAATACATCTTGGATTTTTACCCAAGTTTTCAGGGTCAATCTTTCACATGAAAGGGTTACCAGTGATGCCAAATAAGCCCTTATACAATATCAATGAGTACCCTTACACCCATTACCCTGATTCACTTACATCACAGTGCTTTTTCAAAACTTTTAACTCATCATCATTTTCCACTGGATCATTTTTTATATTCTCACAATTTCCATCTTGGCAATGTCCACATGCACTTGTACATTCCAGTCCATGCCTCCTGCAGGTACACCTTAGGTTATTGCATCCTTCTGAACAGTTGCAATGAATTATCTGGAGCAGGGCTTTTGTCCATCATCACTGGAACAAGTTTGCTCCCTTCCACCTTCCACCCCCATTCAGATAGCAGCATTTCATCACTACATCCCACCCACTCCATAATCTGGTAGTAAGTCTGCAAAGAATGAAATTTACAGGCAGAGGGTGTTGCTGGGAGTCGTTCTGACATGACAAACATCTTAACTCTCGCAACTTTCTTGCAGAGCATACTGTATCTAATAGATGCCAGGGAGTTTTTATCTATCCGCATTGAACAAAGCTACCATTGCCTTACAACCATTGGTTTCCACAAAATGCTTTTGAACAGTCTGTTATTGTCTTTTCTCTCTTGACGATTCGTTGTTACCCCAATGTTTTTCCTATTACTGAATACCGTGGACACTGAATTGCATCCCGTAAAAGCATGCAGGAACAACAGATCATTACAAACTGTTTCGCCAAGCACCGGCTGGAGAACCTTGATATTGTAGATGTAGGATTTCACCTCGTCAGAGCAAAAATAAAATGCAGTACATTAAGAAACATATGCACGGTACAGCAAGAGAAGGTTTGTGTCTTCTCCAATGAGGATGTTTGATTTGAAAGCAGACATATTGATGGCTGCCTTTGCAATCTCAACATCGGCATCTCCTTCTGCTTGAATAACGTCACAACCTTTCTGCTGCATTCGTTTCATGATCGTCTGGATCAACGCCTGCTTGTTTGCCACATTTGACAAGAAGCCCTCCTTTTTCCCAGCAAATTTTGTTACCTCGGTAATGTTCACCTTTCGACTTTGCCACTGATGAGTTAGTCTTTTATACTTGGTCAAACTTTATAACCATCAAATACGACAGTTGCTCTCCCATAGTGTTCAACAGTAAATGAGGCATAATCATTTACAATCAAGCTGTAAGTACTCATTTCCTTCCATTTCAAATGGTGAAGAAGAGATTCTCCGTCTAGTACATTGTGCTCTGTGACTGGAACGGTTTGTATCACAGCACTGTCCAATTTTGTTTCAACAATTTTTCTGAGAGCTGCTGCCAGCTGTGGTTTGTCTGCTTGACGTAAGATGTGCTTTCCTTCAAACAAAGACATCGGGTAGAGACATGAGATTATCCAGCCTTAGATCACCTATCTGTGAGACCACGAGAAAACTCTGGAATAAAAGTACTGGATCAATGCTACGATCTGCAGAAACTTTGACATTCTTGCTCGATACTAAAGTCTTTGCTTTCAAACTCCATTTGTGAGAGTAGGAGAAAACTGATTGTCCACCATCTTCTGTACTATGTCTTTTCCGATTTCGAAAAGGTCCTGAACATTGACATCCTCGTTAGCAGTAATCCCTGTGATAATATTGCTCTGAAACTTTCCCGAGTGTTATGTATATTATATTTCTTCAGCTGCATTTGCCCAGGATTGAACTCAGCACCTTGGGATTACGAGATGGATTACGTGCACTTGCATATATTTCCGTTAAAGTAAAATTACTGGGTTTTCTTGTCCACGTGACTTTTTAATTTAAATGCGTTCTCTTTCTTTTACCATATATACGTTCTTGGCCTCTTGCCTTGTTGGCATTGTAGTTTTGAATTAATTGAATAAAGCCTTAGAAAAGGTTTTTCTATTCGTGTCTTCTTTTTACATTACAATTTATTCAATTAATTCATTTACTAAATTTCTCATGGATAAGATTATTCGTCTGGACAAGTTTGATATATCTTCTGCAGACCCTCAGGCTGGCAAGCTCTGGAGACTATGGTACCGTAATTTTACTTATTACTTATCTACTATTGCTTCTTTAAATCCAGACAAACTCGAAGTCCTTTATTTAAACATTGGTGCTACCGTTGCTGACATTATCGAGGGTTGTTCTGGATTCGAACATGCTGTTGAATTGCTGAAAAGTGTTTATGATAAGTCTCCAAGCGTTATTCATGCTAGACATTTGCTTTCTACACGTCTACAACAGGAAAATGAGTCTGTAGACCAGTACCTTCAGGCCTTGAACCGACTTGCCGCAGACTGTTGCTTCAAGGATGTTACTGCTACTACTTACAGAGATGAATCTGTCCGTGATTCATTTATACGTGGTCTCCGGTCTTCCGTAATACGTGCCAGACTACTTGAAAATGATACGTTAAATCTCAAGGAGGCTACTCAATGTGCTAGAGCTTTAGAACAGGCTCAATTTCGTGCTGAGTCATACGCTTCTCAGATTGGACCTACCGTTGCTGCTACCACGACTAAAAATGTGTTTACTGATTCTGTCGAGGAGGCCACTATTACTGCTCCTATGGAGTGTGAATCTGTACAATTGTCTGCTGCCCTTCCTGCTCATGGAAAGTGCTACAACTGCGGAGGGAAACGTCACATTAAGGATGATCGCCGCCACTGTCCTGCCCGCGATAAAGTATGTCGAAACTGTGGCAAACTCGGCCATTTTGCCAAAGTTTGCCGTTCTACCATGTCTACACCTTCACGTTCCACCTCAGCTATTATAGTAGCCCGTGCTAAAGATGATGATAGGTTCCCTCCTATTACTAAAATTGTAAAATTAAAGGGTAAACGATTAACTGCTCTCATAGACACCGGCAGTTCTGATAACTTTATCAGTGCTCGTATTGTTAAAACAATGAAACTGTCTACTTCTAAACGGAATTCCGTAATTTCCATGGCATCATCGGCCATTTCCCTCAAGCTATCTGAATATTGTACTGAGGACGTTATCTTCAATGGTTACGAATATAAAGAAATTGACTTCACAGTACTTCCTGATTCCTGTATGGATATTATACTCGGAGTGCCCTTCTTAAAACTACACCAGAGTATCACTATTTCTTTTGGAGGGTCTCAGGATATTCTAAAAATCTGCGCTTTAACCAAAATCAGTTGTGCACCCGTTAAATTGTTCCGAAACTTGACCCGTGATTGCAAACCTATTGCTACTGGGTCCCGAAATTACCGTGCGGAGGACTCTCGATTCATTGAAAAAGAAATTCTACAAATGCTTGAGGATGATATAATTGAACCAAGTTACTCTCCGTGGCGCCATCAATTTGTTGTGACTTCGTCAACTAATAAAAAGAAACGATTGGTAGTCGATTTCTCCCAAACTATTAACCGTTTCACCTTACTTGATGCATACCCCTTGCCACGAATTGGGGATCTCGTTGACCAAATAGCCCAGTATCATATCTTTAGTATAATTGACTTGTCCAAAGCATACTATCAGATTGAAATTTGCCCTGAAGATCGCCCCTATACGGCCTTTCAGGCTGGAAACCGTCTGTACCAATTTAAACGAATACCCATGGGGGTCACAAACGGGGTTTCTGCCTTTCAACGATTTATGAATTCTTTCATTTCTGATAACAAATTACCTGAAACCTTCTCGTATATAGATGATATAACTATTTGCGGTAAAACCCAGGAGGAGCATGACGTCAATTTGGAGTATTTCTTAAAAGCTGCCTCGACATACAACCTCGAAATAAACCGGGAAAAATCAAAGTTTTCACTTCGTTCTATTAACGTGCTTGGATACCAAATTTATAACGGAACTCTTCAACCTGATCCAGAGCGTTTGAGACCTCTTTTGCAAATGCCTCCCCCTTCCGATTCAAAATCGTTAAAAAGGTGTCTTGGTATGTTTGCTTACTATGCGAAATGGATACCTAAGTATTCATACAAAATTCGTCCACTGGTCGAAAATAAACAATTCCCTATGCCTCCTATAGTTGTAAATTCTTTCGAAAAACTCAAGAAAGACATTGCTGAATCATCCGTAAAAGTTATTGATGATGAATTGCCGTTTATTATTGAAACCGATGCCTCAGAAAAGGCTATCGGAGGCACTCTTTTACAAGCTGGGAGACCTGTAGCATTCTTTTCTCGGTCGTTAAATCTCTCTGAAATGCGACTTCATATAGTCGAAAAAGAAGCATATGCCATAGTCGAATGTGTTCGTAAATGGAGAGATCTCATTGTTGGGAAACATTTTACTATTATTACTGATCAACAAGCCGTATCTTTTGTGTTTAAACCTGCTAATCGTGGAAAAATTAAAAACGATAAAATTATACGGTGGAAAATGGAACTTCTTCCCTTTTCATATGATATAAAACACCGTCCCGGGAATGAAAATATTGTCGCTGACACATTATCCAGAGTATGTGGTGCTGCTGTTTCTTCCTTGGAGGAACTAAAATCAATTCATGATTCCTTAATACATCCTGGAGTACAACGCTTTTGGCATTTTATAAGGTCACAAAATTTGCCATATTCACTTGATGAAATCCGACGTGTGACATCTCAATGTACTACTTGCGCCAAAATAAAACCCCAATTCTTTACTTCTACTAATAATATTCTTATCCGTTCTACTGCTCCATTCCAGCGTCTTTCTGTCGATTACAAAGGACCTATCCCGGCATCTTCATCAGGTTGCCGTTACATATTTACAGTCGTCAATGAATACAGTCGATTTCCGTTTGCTTTCCCTTGTCGTGATTGCTCCTCTCAAACCGCGATTCAGTGCCTGGTGAATATTTTTTCTATTTTTGGACTTCCCTCATTCATCCATTCCGATCGAGGAACTTCGTTTATGTCGGAGGAATTCAAACAATTTTTGCTGCGACTTGGAATTGGATCCAGTAACACTACTGCGTATAACCCAAGAGGTAACAGCCAATGTGAGCGCTATAACGGCATTATTTGGAACACCATCTTATTAGCTTTGGGATCAAAACGGTTACCCATTAGTGCTTGGCAGGATGTTCTACAGGATGTTTTACAAACTATTCGCTCTCTACTATGCACCTCCACAAATGCTACGCCTCACGAACGCATGTTCAATTTTAAAAGGCGCTCTTCCACTGGCACTGCATTACCTGTTTGGCTCTGTGAGCCTGGGGAGGTGTTATTAAAGCGATTTGGTAACAGGAGTAAATATGACCCGATCGTTGAGGTAGTGGAACTCCTCGAGGCTAACCCTACACATGCAAGAATACGATATCATGATGGCCGGGAAGATTCAGTAGCACTAAGACATTTAGCACGTTTTCCACGCTCGGGTCGATCTCAAGATTCTGCTGAAAACGTTCTACCTGACATGGGCCCTTTGCCTGATACAAGTTCCACAAATACTCCTAGGGAAAGTTATACAGAAAATGAATTAGTGAATCAGAATTCAGAGAATCAACCTTCCCAGAGATATGGTGCTTCTGATAGTGAACTACTTCCCCGCCGGTCTAGCAGGATTCGCAAACCAGTCCAGCGTCTGGATTTATAAAACTTTCTGATAATAATCTCTGTTACAAGTGGGGGAGAATGTTATGTATATTATATTTCTTCAGCTGCATTTGCCCAGAATTGAACTCAGCACCTTGGGATTACGAGATGGATTACGTGCACTTGCATATATTTCCGTTAAAGTAAAATTACTGGGTTTTCTTGTCCACGTGACTTTTTAATTTAAATGCGTTCTCTTTCTTTTACCATATATACGTTCTTGGCCTCTTGCCTTGTTGGCATTGTAGTTTTGAATTAATTGAATAAAGCCTTAGAAAAGGTTTTTCTATTCGTGTCTTCGTTTTACATTACACCGAGGTCTGTCTCATCTCTTCTCACCCGAGAGGCAGACACCTCCTTATGTTGTTCGCTGTGTAACTTTGTGCAGTAAGTTATTGCATGGCAAGGTTGTAAGCAGATAATATAGTGGACGACATGGCCCAAACTGTTCTCTGGTGCTCAGACATCCCACTACCCATGTGAGCCCACCATGGCTTTTGAGTGAGCGCATTAGTGTTTGCTTGATGACAAGATCAGAGCCAAGACTAGCCCAGTATCGGCTACTGCGTCTGATTACGTGAAACCCAAACAGGAACTTTTGATGTGCTGCAGGGTTGTCATCTTTCAAGGCTTACATCTTCTGGGGATATTAACAAGCAGACTTCAGATAATTTGGATGACCAGTGGCTGCGAATATTGGCAGGCAAGCAAAGACGGCACTAAGACACAGTTCCCAAGACGCCATTCGATCAGCTGCAACAAGTGCCCTAGCAATTCCTAGCATGTGCTGATAGTTTATCCATAGATTGCTGATTTTGGAGGTCCTTACCTGTTCATCCCTTATCAGAGTTAGACTGTTGTAAATCCTACTGATGGCATCTGATTCCAAGAATGACTTCAAGTCACATTCATCAGTCTCCATCAGCATGTACATCCGCTCAAGTTCCTCTACTTGGTCCTGAAAACCAGGTTCATCCTCCAAGATTTTGGCAACAATCTGCTGTGTGAGACACTGATCCACCAGCAGGTGGGCACGAAATACTTGTTGCCTTGCCTTTTCGCTTATGTGTACGACGGCATTTTCACTATATACTGTCTCCATGATATTGAGTCTACTGCCATCCAGAAACGTCATGTATATTCGCATTCCTTATGCATCAGGTGCATCATACCTTGCCAGCTGGGAGTAGTCTGGTTGAAGTGAAAGAAAGCTTTGATGAGTTTTGCTGCGGTTTTGAGAATTACTTGTTTTTGTGCTTCTTTATCATCTGTCGGATATGAATTGTAGTATTCACGAAGAATGTCACAGGTTTTTTTCCTAAATGTCGCAATGTTTACAACACCACAATGGCCTTTGGTCACAAATAAAGAGTTTCGATATCGACTTATCAGCTTTTCTTTGAGGTGCTAATTTCCATATGCTGTTGATCTACTACCTCGTAAGTATTCTCCCATTTAAACGACAAGGTCCTATATCGTTATCTGTTCTTCATCGTTTTCCTCCAAGAATACACACACACTTTCGAATGTTTCATCCTGATCGCTATCTTTTGGTTTTCCACTTTTTCATTGTTTGGTTAATTCAACTGACATGGACTGTCTTGGAATGTTTCGCATTATATGGAAGTTGACGTTACATGACTGGTGGTACACACAGTCTGCAGCATGAAGATCACCACCAAAATATTCGATTTGACCTTGAACAGCAGTGGCCCACTCATCCCCTCTTGTTTTGCAATGAACCAGGATAGTTTGAGCAAATGCATAAGTCTTCACATAGCAAATCTTTCCCTCACTTTTCGTTTATAATCTTTTTTCGTAGTATCAGATGCACAGAAAAATCAATGTGTTTTACTGTTATATGGTCCCAGAGAAACACGAGTGCCACTTTTTACTGGCCGAGCAGAATCATCCTTTTTTTAGGCTAAAGCAATGTCCTTTTTGTTTATGTGAACACTAGTTCCGGCTTCAACAATGACTTTGACACCTCTTTCGATACTTGTATGGTTGACACCTGCAGCACCCTTTTCTCAAAGCACCACGATCTCATCATAGTCCAAATCCTGTCGGGTTCTTTTTTACTTTACATAACCACCTGATCCCACTAGATCTGCCAATTTCTTGGAATATTCCACTCTATCCATTAACACTTTGTCTGCTGGTAGCATTATGATATCATCATCACTGCATAGTGACTTGATAGCCAATACTTCTTCCTTTGAGACGTTTGGTTTTGGAGGCTTAGAATTCTCGAGTGCTTGTCTCACCTTCCACCTTAGCTCATCTCCTTGTGCTTTGGGTTTACCTAAGGCTGCCTCTTCTATTGGAGCTATCATGTCTAAGTATGGAATCCGCTTGATTGTTGTGACGAAGTTGAGACCTTTGTTCAGCACTGATTCCTCAGAGGAAGTCAGCTGACGTTTACTTATATTGATAATGGCTCTTATTGGTGAATGGTGGACCTGGGGTCTTATGTCCTTAGATTTAAGATTTTCCAACTTATTTATTTGGCAAGATTTGACCTCCTTAAATTCATGCTTATATGATATGTCCAGGTATTCTTGGATGCTAGTTTTGTCATCAGACAGTGATATACTTTCCAGGAAGGGAGCGAGATTTTGGTTTGTAATTGGTGTTTCTTCCACCGAATGTTGTGGATTCTATCCCGAACAAGCTCATGTCCTACTCGTTTAGCGATCTTTTGTGTTTTCCTGGAACTGACTGGTAGTTTAAACGTTAAGCCTGATGGAGCTAGCTTTAAGTCATGGCATCTGTATATGAATGTAAGGTGGTTACTCATTCTTGTCAGTTTTTGATAGAGTTTTTCGATTTGTTTCCATTTTTGTATTATTTCGGGTATGTAACGATTTGATATTATGCTTCGGAATTTTTTAGATGAGGCTCGAAGAACACCGGAAAGCCGTAATACGTGGAGAAATCAAAAAGTCAGGTATGGCTGACCACATATGGAAGGAAAAGGGAAACCATCTACCCTTATGGGATGAAGTAAAAATTATAGATAAAGAAGAACGGTGGAGAGTAAGACGACTCAAAGAAGCAGCACATATGTTAGGCGACAATGACCTCCTAAGCAGACCTAGTATAGAATTCAATACAATATGGGAACCTATAATTATAAATAATAGATAAGTAGTGATCTATAGTGATAAGTAGTTAGATCAAAAAGCAAGAATAGGTTTAAGGCTCCCAAAACTCATACTAGAATTGTTCGCAAGGACCCATAGCGCAGTGGATATAGTACTAAATATAATTCAGTCATCTGAAGGTTGAAGGTTCAATCCTCAGTGCGGACGATACGAAGAATTGCGTATTACTGAAGACTTTTTCCTAGTCATGGCAAATGGAACGAGAGCATGCTACCCCCATGGATTAAATAAAGGGTTCCGTTCGAAATTCCGTCCAGATTCTCGAGTTCGACAAATTACACCTGAAGAAAGTCGAAGGTTACATCAACTACTTTTTATCACAACGTTTCGGCCGACTGGAAATAAAGAATTTACTTTTTGTGAAAGTTAAACTTGTATCTTACTTTGAATTTTAAAAAAACAAAAAGTTGATATAGGTTCAAGTCTCATTTTTTATTTCCAATTTACACTGGGGATTTAATAATCCAATTAGTTGCAATAAATAACAAAAGAAATTAAAATTAAAGAAATATTGGTTAACTGATAAAGTTCTTTATGATTAATTATTAAAAATTAAAGATATTGGAAAATTGATAGAAAGGATTTAAATACTCACATAAAATAGTTGTTTGTTTAAGCGGTTGTCTTGCAAAACCTCAAACAATTTAATAGCTCCTTGCCTTGCATTATCTTCTCCGACAAGTGTTTTCACAGCATCTGAAAAGTAAAAACTTGACCTTTGAAAGAAATCAAATCTTACAAAAGAAAAAAACATGGAAACTTTAGTTGAAAAAAAAATCAGATAAAAAAAATGTGTAAGTTGAAAGAAAAGGTTTTATATAAAATCTATTCTCTTTACAAGAAATAACAAAATCAAGAGATTATACATATTATGAAGATGCAAAGGCTTTAAAAGACTAATTTCTATATGATTCTTAGTTTATGGTAATTTTGTGATCATCTGTGGTATATTTGAAAAATCTTTTTTCACATAATTAATAATTTAAACATCAAGCATTTTACAAAAATGACATCTCCAAATCAAATAAATGGAATTCTATAGTGATTTGTAAATGGATCAGTAAATTGTCAAACAATCCAAGCTATTGATTAGCAATAAAATCTCGACTTTTTTCTTTTTATCAATCTTAGTAATTTGTGCAAAATGTTTCCATTAAGATCAAGTCCCTATCCATCACACAGTGCATCGATACTTAAGGGCTGATTGAGATAGCGTTTATCTTTGAAATTTCACTGCATTTTATTTTCAGAAAAAAAATTATCCTGTATTGTCTTTGATATATCTGATTGGTTAATTGCTGATATTGAGAATTTTATACCCTCTAAAAAGTTCCAACAGAGACCAAATAGCCAGTCATGGTACATTCCTGAATCTGTCGCTGCCATTGCTCACAAAAAACTATTATTTCAATTACTATTATTGGAATAGATACTCTGAAACTAAAGGCGCTTTTAAAACTGCTAGCAACCACTGCAAATAGTTTATAGAGAATGCAAGAGAGTCCTATCCCCAATCTGTTAAACAAAGAGTTGTTGGTTCTTGTACGTTTTGGAGAATAGCAAACTGTATACTAAACAGATGTAAGACTTCTATTCAAATCTCATTAATGAACCAACATCTGCTTAAGGGAGAAATGCTTTCTTCTTGGAAAATTTTTTCTATCTGCCCAATATTTAAAAATCTTCACCTCAGGACAGACCGATCTGTCTCCTGTGCATCATAAGTTGTTTGAATTTCTGATAAATCAAGAAGCTGTCAATCACCTCAACAAAAGGAATCTACTTAGTGACAAGAAAAATGAATTTCGTTCTGCAAAATCAACTGCTAACATGCTGATTGTAATGTCACATAAGATCAGTGAATCTCTTGATGGAGGCTATTTTTCTAGCTCTTTGATAGGGTCTGACATAAAGAGTTGCTTCACAAGCTTACTAGCTATGGAATATTTTGCAATGTCTTCTCAACCATCAAATCCTTTCTTGGTACTGATACAGAAGCTGACCCAATTTCTGGCAACTTCACATCAGCAGCTTTCGGGCAGGTTATGTAAACAGCCGGAAAAAGCCGATGCAAAGACTGACAGACGATAAATTCAAAATGCTGCTGCGTCATTTTTTGTTTTTTTTTCAAGAAAAGTTTCAAATAAATAAATAAATTTTTTTTTAGAAGAACAAAATAAAAATAAACAACTGGTTTTGCTTCGGAACTTCTGTCTCCTTATAAATTCACTCGTATTGCACCTTTCTTGCTGCTTTGTTTTGCTTCCTTCCACATTCTTTTGACGTGATTAATAGAAGCCATTGTTATCGGGTCCACAAAATTTTCGCTATGGTTGTCCAATATAACTGTGGTCCCAGACAAGACAAATTTTTTGAGTATGGGAACAAGGGTTTCAGCATTCCTGTTGGGCACTGTCACCAGGAAAACCTCCTTCTCTGCGGGGTCATATCCTCCGAAGACCCAGAGCGGCTGGAGAACCCTGCCAACGTTGTGTCTTCTATGGTTGAACAGACTCATCTATGGGTGTCTGATCTGACAAGGATTTCTGACAAAGTGTTGTTCGCAGACGTTTTGCTGAAAATTTTTCAAATCATGCAAATTTGTTCGTAATCGTGTTCCTTGGTGTCAACCTGCACATATACTCGCATTTTCTGAATTTCATTTGACAGATTATTCTTGATTTACTAAATTTCAAGATTTGTTGGAAACTTGTCTGCTGACAGCTGATTGGCTAATTGCTTCGGCATCTTTCGGCTGCTTACGTAACCTGTCCAAAAGCTGCTACGAAGTTGCCATAAATTGGATTGGATTCTGTATCAGTACCCCTTTCTCTCTGATAGGTCTATAAAAGTAGTAGTGGATAGGCAGAAGTCATGGTATCAACAATGGTGGACCCGAAGGATCTATTTGGAACCCAACTTTCTTCTTGATTTTCATTAAATCATTTTCTTATTGTCATCTATACAGATGATACAACTGTCTATGGCAGCGTTTTGAAGAGCATCGCTAATAAAGCTTTAGCTGATTCTTTCTCTTCTCGAGCATGTGGTGACTTCTTACTTTTAACACTGCTAAAACCAAACTGCTACTCTCCTTTCACCACCAATGCTTAGATCCTTGTTTTGCTTCAGTTGAAATGAATGGCTCCTTTCTCTTTGTTTTGATAGGCACCTAGGACTCACTTTCATTTCTAAAATGGAAGACTTATATTCAATCTGTTGATAAGGTTGCTGGAAAAATGGTTGGATCATTCTACTGCTCCAGAAAGTGTCTGAATCCTGATGCAATCCGACACCTATATAAGAGTTATTCCTAAAAAACACCTGGGGAGAGAACTCTTTCTTACCTTGACAGAGTACAAAATTGACTTCACAATCTAGTGGGGGACAAACTCTTCTGTTCTCTACAGCCCTTTCTTATGTTGCTAGTCTTTCTCTACTCTATCGTTATTACCATGAAAGGTGCTCGACTGAGCTCCAATCTCTGGTTCCTCCTTGAAAGACATTACGACAAGAACTTGTCTCTCTACCACAACAGCAAAGAACTTTACTTTCTTTCACTGTGTGCCTAACATCAAATGGAATTTATATGAATAAGATTTCTTTCCAAGAACTTTTTATCTGTGCAGCACATTACCATGGGATTGCTTATCTGCAGATTACAACAGGCTTGTTTTCAACAATACTTGTCATAAACCGTCCTCATTAGTAATCAAATTTTGTTCATCCAAATTAATCATTTTCAATCTTCCTATAATATTCTTCAGCATTCAACTGACAATCTATCCATCTCATTATCCTGGAGTGGCTTTTAACTTTGATAAGTGGTGACGCATTACTAAAATGTCTTCTGATTATAGTACAGTTCTCAAAACAGATCTTCATTCACCTGCAACTTAATAAGAACATCATTATTCAAATTTTATTTACATAATAATATAATTACCAGGTAAATTTTGAAGAAGTTTCTCTTTTGCTTCTATTCTACTTTTCATTTTCTCCTCTTCTGTTTTTGGCAAAGATGGTTCAGCTAAGACTCCATTTGGCCACATTGATTCTTGGAATGTTTGAATATAATAAATTAACATAGATTCACAGAAGATCCAGTCAATGGTCACACGTAATTGCCTAAATTTGAAAAAAAAAAAAAAAATTTTCAAAACAGAAATTTTTTAGATCAATTTTATCAGAAAGATTTCCAGCCACATTTGGAGAGGTTTTGCTTATTCTACATATTTTACTGACAAACAAAAATCAGACATTAACTTTAATCATTGAATCAAAAGATAAAAAATAGTGTCCATATTTTCATCTATTAAATATTAAAAATTCAAAAGTTTTGATGAATTAAAAATATACTTTATCAACAAAATGTCATACAAAGCAGCTAAAGCTGAAATATTTCAGAATAATAAAATATTTTTTTCAAAAAAATGAAATCATACAAAAAGAAATGTAATTATTTTAATATTAATACTTATTATAACAATCTTACATGATAGTATTATATATAATGGCAGAAAAAAGATATTCACTGACCTGTTTATTGATCTGCCAAATGTGACTTCAACAAACATAATGAAACTCTTTCTCAGCCATTTAAAAAGGCCACGCAATTCAAATACTTCATTGATCAAATGATACAATGGTTCAGCAATGGAATCTCGACTTTGCTCCTCTTTTCCACTGAAAATTGATAATAACATTAATCACTGGAAGATTCAGAACACATTAGTTACATCAAAATATACAGTTATTCAGAATAGATGACATTTGCTTTTAAAAATCAGACACCAAAGTACAATTTACACATCAAGAATTTTTGAAAGCAAAGAATAAAAATAATTGCAGTGCTTACCCTTCACAATTAGCAAATAGCAATTCATCATCACTTTCGTTGTCAGTATTTCCTGCAGGGAGTCTGAACAAAAAAGAACACAGAAAGAATTAAAAACTTAATTTTAAGATGCTGGTTTCATTGCTCATTTCAGATTTCTTATCAAAGAAACTCTATTAAAATGGCCTCGCGTTAATCAGAAATAAGCATCATCTAGAAAGTGACACGCTACTCACCTACTATTGTAAATTAGTCTCTCTGCTGTTAGGCCCGGGGATCCTATGCTCCACACTAACACACTTGTTGTCGTTGTATTCATTTGTAATTAAAACCTTTACCAACGATATACTGGTCTCTTATTATTCTATGTTTCAATATAATTTTAATTACAAATGAATACTACAACAACAACGACAGCAAAAAAAAAGTGTGGAGATTAGGCAATTAAATAGTCTTTATGTCTAATGGTAGAGAGACTAACTGACGAGTTCATTTGGTAGGAGGAGGGGGGTAAGAATATAATTTACAATATTTTCCTCTTCAAGTTTTATAATGAGAAGGAGTTATTGACCCTAACATGCAAGTGAAAGTTGTTGGTGAAGCTAAAGTCGATATCTCCGTAAACAATAGAACACACTTTGACATGATAGTGGATGTAATTAAGAATTTATTTGTCAACATTATCATAGGGAAAGACGTTCTCTGCAAATACAACAAAATAACCTTCAAATTTGATGAATCGAAGGACAAACTTATTATTGGAGCAGTCACCAAAAATAATCATTTTCCATCCCCCACTATTTTCTCATCTCTCTACGAACACAACTCCCATCAGCAGCAAGTCACGCCATCACACTATTGCTGATAGTAAATTCATAAGAATAGACTGCAAAATTGTTGGAGGAAAATATTGTAAATTATATTCTGAACCCCCCCCCCCCTCCTCTCACCGAATGAACTCGTCAGTCAGTCTCTCTGCTGTTGTTCGGTTCAACCATAAAAATTGAGAAAGAAATGTTACAGGTAGCTGTAACATGAAGAAAGTAAGAGTGCAAGATACTCAGGTGTTGTTACAGAAATGCTGAAGGCTGTGGCTGAAACAGGCATTGAGATAATCACAGACTTGACAAATCAGATCATACAAGAATGGGTTGTTAAGAAAGACTGGGATCTTAGCACAATTATGAATTGTTACAGGAATAAAAGAGGGACTCTGGATAGAGGGAATTACTAAAGCTTAAATTTGGGGGATCAGGTTGTGAATGTGGTTTAGAGAATAATTGAGCAGCAAGTCAGATAAACATGAAATGCAATTTCATTATATGTCTCACCAAAGTATCACTCATGTTAGATTTATCCAAAAATAAATGCAAGAGAAGTACCGTAATAATAAAAAAGTACCTATACTTTGAGTTTGTGAATTTGAAGAAAACAGAATACCAAAAAGAGTACCAAGAGATGTTGTGGTCTTTGCGTAAATTAGGTGTAAGCGAGTGTAATTCTCAAAGTCATGTTAGAATTAACAGCACATTTAGTGATAGCTTTAATGTTAAAGTACATTATGGATCTGTATTGAGTCTGTTGCTTATCATTTGTGTCTTAGAAGCATTGTCCAGAGAGTTCTGTATGGGTTGTCCGGAAGAGATACTTTATGCTGATGGTTTAGTATTTGCCTGTGAAACAATGGAAGGTCTACTTGTTAAGTTAAAGATTTGGAGGAATGTTATGGAAAATAAAGGTATGAGAGTGAATGTTACCAAGACCAAAGTGATGATAAGTGGTTGTAGTGTTCGAAAGAGGAAAGTTCTCCTGCTCAGTTTGTGAAAAAGGAGTTGAGAATAATGCAATTTTTGTGCTATTTGTAAGCATTGGGTACACAAGAAATGCAGTGGAATTACAGGTCGGTTGAAAGATGATAACCAGTTTGTGTGCAAGAAGTGTAAGACAATGGAGACTGATGAGAACTCAGATGTAGAGAAAGTATATTTTGATGGTGAGTCATTGGAGCACAAGAAGGGTTGGTACTGGTGTGATTGCAAGAGTTAGGAGTGGATGAAGTAAGTTCAGAGAATTTCTGCTATTACTAATCAGCAGAATGTCACCACTATCAACCATGGGAAAAGTCTAGTAGGTATGTGTGCACCGTGTGATAACGTATGGAAGTGAAATCTGTCCAGTAAGGTTTGAGGATATGTGTTGCATGGTGAGAAATAATATGAGAATGATACAATGGATGTGCAATGCGAGTCTTAAAGACAGGTTTCGATCTGATGACCTCAGAGGAAGATTAAATCTGGACAGTATAGGGAGATGTGTGCATAACAGGAGACTTTGTTGGTATGGTCACATTGAAAGTATGGATGAAAGTTCTTAGTTGAGGCAGCAGGGTCAGTTGCAAGGGAAGGACAAGGTAAACATAGGAGAAAGTGATAAGGATGGATTTGAGAGAAATAAGTATAAAGACCTGGCTAGAGAGAGGTTAGTTTGGAAGTCAATTTCTAAAAGCCGTCCAATACATGCCAGCATCTAAAACAAACATCCAACTGAATATGATGATTAAATGACACTTTTGGGGAATTGAAGTTTGGAGGGTGAGGGGAGGGTAATATGGTTCCACACTTTCATCATTCACTGTACATTGCTCACAATTTCTCTAATATACAAACTTACTATTTCACTTTGTTCCTAACTGTTAATCATGAAAATAATTGATGAATTGAGAAACATCTGATTGAATCATCACTTTCAGTGGTTAATGGAGATTAAAATTTCTGTTCTTTGTTAAGAAGAAACATTTTAATCAACAGAAGAAAATCTTACCCTCGAAAAAGTTTTACAAGAGAGAAATTCCAGTTTCGACGTCTCTGTGATTGTTGATTGAGGAAGTCTGGAGCCGGTGAAAGAAATGCAAACAATGCCTCACTCTGCGCCATACGGTCATCCTTCATTACAGTCTAAGAATGAAGATCGAATAACATTGAATTGATGAAATTAATGACAATTACATTCAAAAACATTCACACAAATTGAAACTTTAAAAGTAAACATGTAACATTTTACAAAATTTTACCAAAATCTGTGCAAATTCATTGAATACAAAATATTTCATTATATTTTGGAATTTTGGGGATGAAGATTATTTGGATTATTTCGACTATTATTCTCATGTTTGAAAAGATGCACATGTAGAAGTCAGAGTTTACATTGACTAAAATGTAAGAATAGTAATTTGAATAATTCAAATGTTTTATAACATTGCATAACAAATTACTCAACAAGTCCCGAGCCTGACATATATCTATATGTCTGCAAAAGAATGCTCCGGGGAAAGAGATTTGACTCCAATGAAGAAGTGATATCTGAAACTGAGGTGCATTTTAAAGCCAAAGCCAAATTTTTCTACAAAAAAGACATCAAATTGTTAGAAAAGAAATGGACTCAGTGTATCACCCTAGTAGGAAACTATGTTGCTGAATAAAGTCGAATTTGCCTAAAAGTTGTTTTATTAGGTAGGCCCTGGATTTATTTAGTGATGTGTTATTTAGTATTTTGAAAATGTATGATTCATCAAATAACAAGGGTTTGCCTAATGAAAGGGATATTTTTTCAGTTGTAATAAGATGAAATTTCAATCTAAAAATTATCTCATAGGAAGAATTAAGAGACAAGGAAATTAAGAATTAATGGATCTTTAAACTATTTTATTAAACATTTATGAAATAACTTACAGTAAGATAATTTTCAAGGGTCTCTTTAGCCTTTTCCAGAAATGTAGCATCAATGGATTTGAACCACATTAACATAGTATTGGGTAGTTCTTTCTTCTTTAGCCAAGGACCAATCTGAAATTAGAATCTCAATTTGTCATCATTTCTTGGTACAGCCTTTATCTTCTGTGAATGTTTATCTTGATAAAAATCAAAGGACTATTCTTGCAAAATTTCATAAAGTTGAAAGAATATCACACTTACTTGGATGAGTTTCTCATGCAAAGCAGCAAAATCAGCCAATGTACGCGAAATAACCCAACCCTGTGTACAACCAAGAGATTCAGGATTTGTTATAGAAGCAACATGTACAACAATCACAAAATAAGGCGTCACTTTGTCACCATCAGAAACAACCTGTAATTCAAAAAGAAAATTAAAAAGACAATTAAAAAAAGAAAATGTCAAAGAAATTGACAGGAGTCATTTTCCTTGGAAATGTTTCAATTTTAAAAGTTTCATTCTTTTCTTTTTTTCAGAAATGTTAACACTATATGAAATCATTTTAACATTATACTACATTAGATAGTTTCTTTTAAATCTTAAAATATACTTTTTCATCAACTCATTTAAGTAAGTGAGATATTCTTTCAACTTCATACAACTAATTAAAACTTATTTATTTAACACAATTTGGGTTAGTTGGGTTCAACAGCTATTATAATTAGGATCGGCAGAGTGATAGAAAGAAATCTGTTTTTGGTTTCAACATTTTTTTTATTCGATGTATTAAAAGATATAAGGTATCATCAATTTATAGGCCAACCTTTTCTGTATTTCAGACGAAATGAATGTTTAATGACAAAATATAAGCCACAAAATGATGAAGACATGCGATGAAAATGATTAGTTACTCTTTCTGCAATTGTTTCTTCTGCTTTTTTGTATACAGCAATTCAACATTTGTCTTGTTTGTTAATTACGTAGAGAAAGTTTTTATAAATTTGTTTAGATGTTCAATTTTTAAAAGCTGCACACACAAAATGAGTAAAGTGTTGAAACGATCATTTAAAGATAACTTTTGTACCTCTTATGTTCCATTGTAATATTTTGTTTGCCATGGTTTATATTTCCTTTTCTAAGTTTGGATTGTTAGTGTTTCTGTCAACATCAATGGATTCAGTATTTTCTTGTTTATTTTTTGTTTTAGTTTTAGATCTTGATCGTGATCTTGTGTTTGGGTTCTTGACTTGTTGCTTCATTATCTTTTTTATTTGTTCTCTCTTGAGCCATTGATTGTTTGGCTCCGGATGTGCCAGGGATTTATGGTGATTCTATTTTTGTTTTGTCTGATGTTTTGATTGTTTTTTCGTTTTGGTTTGTCTTGGTGTTCGTATTTGTGATATTCATGATTGTGGGGTTGATTTCACTTATAAATTTTAGTCAGTCATTTGGACCCAGGTTCAGTAATTTTTTAACGTGTCATATTTATCTTTTTTTTATATATATATTTTTTTTTTTTTGTAATTTATGCATAGCTTTTTCCCCTATGTATGTGTCTACGATTCTCCTTGCTTCTGGAAAAGAGATGTTTTGTTTTTGTTTTACAGTTATTATTTCTTTTTCTTTCTTCCATACATTGTAGATCCTTGTGTAGGCCAGATGGTCTTCTCCACATTTTTCACAATTGCACATGTTTATGCATTCATTTGTAGTGTGGTCGGGGGTTTTCTGAGAACATCTATCGCATACTGGCCGATTATAACATGTATCTTCATGATGTTCGAACTTTTGGCATTCATGACATCGAAAAAGGTTTGGTCTGAATAGTTCAACCTTTTCTATTGAGTATCCCATTCTTATCTCTTTTGGAGCCTTTGGTGTTGAAGGTCATGATATAGGTGTTTTTTTGTATGATGTTTCGATTCTTTTTAATGATCACTTTTGATATCTATTAGACCTGAAATTTCAATTCTGTTTTTATTTCATTTTTTCTTCAGCTGGAGTTCTTTACTTCAAATTACACTCTTTGACGTATTCATTTTTCCATGTGGATAAGATTTTATTTTTTTATCATGAAACTTTTCCATTTTTAGTAGAGTATCGGCATATTTTTTTTCCACCTCTACTAACATTGTTCCATTGAATAAATTTGTAACGGTTTTGAGTGGAGATTACCCTTTGGATTAAGAATGGAGATAATTTTGTTAGGGGGGGGGGGTATCAGCTTCTGATTCAACAATAAGAAATCTTGGAAAGTTCTCTTTGTTTTCGGAGTCTGAGTCAAATTCAGTATGTGATCTCTTGGTTGATTTGTTAGTTATTCATATGTTGGCAAGATTTCATGGTCACTGTTCTCCACCCACCACAGAGTCCAATGTAATTGGAAATATGAGAGGGGAAACCCATTCACCTTTGTAAGACAGAGATACAGGGATAGTATACTCGTATTTGAAGAGGTCTGCAAGCATTTGCTCTTCCTTCTGTTTCACCATGAACCAAATAGAAAAACAGATAAGGGGTACAACCATGTCACAGTCCTTTTTCTCCAAATCGATGGACCCTACAGCCGCCACCTTCTAATTCAGAAATCTGGGAAACATTATTTGTGGTATATGTATGAGTTATGTAAAATGCTGATTATGTCTTTTGAATTACGGCTTGTCGTGACCAGATGATTGATCAGATTGAGCCTCTCAGACGGCCCCTCTAGCTCAGGTAAGGGCTAAAGTGGTGTGTTGTATGGCCATGTCCTATTTGTACCCGAGTTATGGTCTGCTCAACCACCAGGATCCTGTCCTAAAGTGTCACGGTTGGGGAAGAAAAAAAAGAAAGGGGGGAAGGGGGAAAGGAGGGAGAGGAGAGAGTGAAATTGTTTGTATTTTTTGTATTTGGCTTTGCAAAAAGAAAGGAAAAGAAAATAAACATCAATGTTTGGTGCATTTTGGGTCAGACAGACCAATTTGGTAGCACCAGTTATAATTTTTTTTTTAAATGAAAATTTTAAACAACAATTATAAATACTTTTGTTCAGTGGAAATCATTCTTTTTGCAGCACAACATGATAAGATCATCAAATATAGTTTTTTTTTTATTATATTCTAAACTATTTCATCATTTCATGAAATCATAAAAGCAAACATTTTTGGAATAAAAATGTTTCTAGAAACAAACCTCTGCATTATAAACATGAGCTTTCCATTTTCCTTGATTTTCCCACCAAAGTTCAGTTCTTTCCACATAAACACCAAGTTGTCTTCTTTCCACCTGGAGATTTTCCACTTCTTTCTCAAGATCTTCTTGAACCTTTTTCAACTGGAATAGATTAATGTATTCAAGACAATGAAATAGATAGAAAATGTATTTTTTCAAACATTTCCCCAAATACATCAACTCTGAACATGAAAATCAGTTACTAAATTAGACAACACAACTATTTTATTATAGAGACTGCGAACAAAAAATACAGCACTTTCATAAAAAAGTAAATCTGTATGAATCAGCACAGTACGACTTTTTTGACCAGTTTCATTTAGATTCAAGCATTTTCATAATTTATTCTAAATTAAACAAAATTTTAAATGTGAAGAAAGTTTCCTTGCATTTTGTTGTTGATTTTTAGTAATTTATTATTGCCTTTTTTCCTCCAGCCTCATTGCTCTTTTTTTTCTCTCTGACCTTCCAATACATTCCTTCTCACTGCAATGCCACCAACTTTAAAGAGTGAGCACGATTTTGCTGCTTTTCTCTCTTCCAATCTGAAACATGTGGTACACTGGGGAAAAACTGACTTGTTGCTTTTAATACCTCTAAACTGAAGCTTCTCTACTTTTACCACTAATGCTCAGATCCTTGTTTTGCTTCAGTTAAAATGAATATCTCTCTCTTTCAATCTCAGGTTCCTCCTTGAAGACATTCACAGCAAGAACTCGTACTACTACCACAACTGCAAAGCACTTTCTTTTCTTCCTCTAACATTAAATAGAATTGCCATGAATAGAAGTTCTAAGAATTTCCAATCTATAGCATACATTGCCAGGCTACAACAGGGTTATCTTCGAATCTAATGCCAACAAATACTTG
The DNA here is from genome assembly GCA_963556195.1 of Sepiola atlantica. Classification (NCBI taxonomy): domain Eukaryota; kingdom Metazoa; phylum Mollusca; class Cephalopoda; order Sepiida; family Sepiolidae; genus Sepiola; species Sepiola atlantica. The sequence goes on from OY744521.1 coordinate 58,882,433, forward strand.
TCATAAACTTTCCCCTATAAGTAATTAAACTTTGTTCATTTCATTCATAATTTTCAATCCTCTCATAATATTCTTCATCATTCAACTGACTATCCCTTTCATTAACGCTTATCCTCGGGTGGCTTTTGCCTTGATAAGTGGTGACTCATTAGTAAAAGTTTAAAAAATCCATAATCAAATAGTTAAGAATAAAAGAAAATCCATTGACCTCTTTCACACATCGTTTAATGGGTAAAAATTTGAAACAGAGTTTTGTTTTAATCACAAAATTTAAAATAAAAATATTATTTATTAGATTTTTTTTAATAGAAATCGCTCCAGACAAGGCATGAAGCCACTTGATGTAAGGAGCTAACAAGAACAAAATATAGTTATCGCAAAGACAGGAGATGCCTATTGGCCTTAGTTTTGCAAAGACAAAGGCTATAGGTAGGAGGAAAACAGTCAGCAGGAAGAGAGTTCTACAAGCCTGCAGTTCTTGGAAAGAAGCTACTGGAATAGGAAGCTGAGGTATAAAAACAGCAAATTGATGGAGACCACTAGACTAATGAGTCAAACGAGCTGGAACAAAAGAAGCAGGGAATAGATCACACACAATTCCAAAGAACACATGCCATAATATTACTTATAGAAAAGACTGACTGTGAGAGAGGGGGTGTAAGAGAAAAGAAAGGGTTGAGCCAATGAAATTACAGATACGTTTCTGGTGCAGAAACGTATCTGTCTATCAAATGGGCCAGAGAATCACCAGCCCAAATATGGCAATGGTACTCTATACATGATCTGATAGTAGATTTGTAGAGATAGAGAATAGCCTCAGGTGTGAGAAAGTGTTTGGAGCGATAGAGAGAACACACCTTATAAGAAGCAGAAAGAGCAATGGATCTAATGTATGAACTTTGAAATAACATTTTCGTTGCTTTGTCCCATTTAAGTTTTTTTTCATGGAAATCGCTTCAGACAAGGTAATCGCTTGACAAGAACGAAATATGATTATCGCAAAGACAGGAGATGCCTATTGGCCTTAGTCTTGAAAAGACAAAGGCTATAGGTAGGAGGAAAACAGTCAGCAGGAAGAGAGTTTCACAAGGCTGCAGTTCTTGGAAAGAAGCTACTGAATAGGAAGCTGTATTACAATGAGGTATTAAAGCAGCAAAGTGATGGAGACCAACGAGTCAAACGAGTTGGAACAAAGGAAGCAGGGAATAGATAACATAACCCTGAAGAACACATGCCATAATAGTATTTATAGAAAAGACTGATAGTAGATTTGTAGAGATAGAGAATAGCCTCAGGTGTGGTAAAGTGTTTGGATCGATAGAAGAACCGACTTTACGAGAAGCAGAAAAAGCAATGAATCTAATGTATGAACTCCAAGAAAGATTTGATGAGAGTGAAAGACCAAGAAGTTTCAGAGTCGATTTCTCCTCGAGAGCAGAGCCATCCATGAAAATCTCAGGAAGAAAAGGGACACAACTACGATTGAAAGACGAGCTGAGTCTTAACAGGATTAAACAAAACAAGCCATTTCGTACCCCAATTCACAACTAAACCCAGGTCAACTTCTAGATCAGCTGCATATTTCGACTGATCCGAGGGAGATGAGCGAGAAGCAACACCAGAATAGAAAGTGGTATTATCATCAGCAGAGATGTTAATTTTCTGAATAATATTCTTTGGAAGATCATGCATATAGAGAAGAAACAGTGTTAGGCCTAGAATAGAGCCCTGAGGCATTGATAGGAAAAGAGAATGAAGAGACATCGTTCAAAGATTTGCTAAAAAGATAAAACAGCATCAAAAATTATTGCTTATACATGTTTGCTATCGTTTGTTCTTTTTTCTTTAATACTTTTCTATAATTTCGAAAGCAAAGGATATTAAAACATGCATTTGGAGAAGCAATTAAAATTCTGAAGCACAATGCGCAAAACAAATGTTTAGTTGTTTTTTGTTTTGTTTTCTTCATCAAGATGTTGTGGCACAATGTCATAATGGACATGGTATTACATACAAGCAGTCAGTCTCTCAAGTGGCTATAATCCATCTATCTTAGATGATATGTCTACACAAACAATTCCTAAAACCTCAGTAAAACCACACAGCAGACATGGTTTACTGAAACATATAAGGGAGCCATCAAATCTTATTGTCATAACTTTTTTTAAACGTAATAAATGCATTGTGGAAATTAAGAATTTTTAAGAAAAAAAATTCCACTCAGCACCGTTTCAAAACTCCTTATTATCACTTTAAAACATTGTAGTAAATATTCTTATAACAAAAAAATTTCACTCAGCATTATTTCAAAACAACTTATTATCGCTTTAAACCATTACATTCAATCAGATTCATACATAAAATTTGGAAAAAATCGGAAGTTCAAATTCCGTCAAAATTTAATTTTGACCGAACATTTCAAAACCCCATTTACCTTTCTTTGGCCTACCCTATTTCCCTTTTTTCTGCATACCCAATATCCAAACCTCACTTACCTTTTTCATTCCTACCCTATTTCTCAACCTATTTATTTTTTTCCTATTAACCCTATTTCGGAACACTATTAATCTTTTTTCTGCCTACCTGATTTGCCAACACCATTTACCTTTTTCCTGCCTACCCTATTTACCTTTTTCCTGCCTACCCTATTTCTCAACCCTATTGATATTTTTCATTCCTACTCTATTTCCAAATGCTATTTATCTTTTGTCTGTCTACCCTATTTTCCAACCCAATTTACCTTTTTCCTGCCTACCCTTTTTCCCCAACCCTATTTAACTTTTTACTGCCTACCCTACTTCCCAACTCCATTTACCTTTTTCTGCCAACCCCATTTACCTTTTTTATATCTACCCTATTTCCTAACCGTATTTATCTTTTTCCTACCTGTGACATTATTGTCGATCAGCCGTCGGTTGAATTCAAACTCAAGACCTTATTTTTACTTTTGGGGAATTCCAGATAATTTTTTTATTTATTGTTAACTAGAGGAAAAGACGATCTCCGATAATCGTTTTCTTCTTGGGAGTTGGTGGGTGAGAAATAACTTTTGGTAGAGATACAAAGAGGATATCATCTATCACTGCCAGATGGGATTTCTCTTGTTGACATTTTGAGGAGATTAAAAGTTCCCAATAGTGCAATGGTGTGAACATGTCATTATGCGTGTTCATTCGTGGGTTAACTGCACTGGCAGTAATCACCCCACAAGTTGTGCCGGTCCAAAAATGTTGTTTGATCTCACTCAGTGCTGTGACAAATGCCAAGTAAAAGCCATGAGTCCAATTTATGAACAAGTAACAAATTTATTTGTTGAATGTTACAAAAGATACTCGTGGCTTTAAGTGGAATGGCAGAGTTGCAAATGAGATCTCTATATCCCGGCGAAGTGGAAACAAGTCCCCCACAGTCCTTTGGCTAAGAGACCCAGATGGGCCATCCTGCCTCCACCGGCCCCAAGCTTCAAACTCATCCAGCTATCCCAGCAAACCTCCAATTTCCTGTCATGCCCAGTGGGCCAGCTCTGGCCCCTCCGTCTCCGTCTTCCTGTTGACCGGGTCTTTTCACTGATCATCGGTGGGTCACTCAAGCACTTAACCACTTAATATCTCAACCTGAGATAACTGTCAGACAGAGAATTATCATGGCGACAATCCATGAACATACCTGCATGGGTCCAGCCTTTTATGAGACACTTAATTCATCTCAAAGGGAAACAAACTTCTTGGGTGGCCCATATAACCAAGGATATTTTCACTTTATCTTGTGCTCCTCTTCTTTTCTTCAGGTCGAGCATCTAACATTTGCAACGTCTGCCATTCATACACATTACTAAAGAAAATGCAGCCTACTGCATGTTCACAATGGCAACAGGTAATGACGACTCGGGGAAGATATAATCAGCTGAACATCAGATAGTATAAGCACAAAATGTTTTTTAAATCGTTAATGCCAAAAGAATTAAAGGGTGTTTCTTGGAATGTTATCATTGTCTCTGCCGAAGAGAATTGGGATGGGGAATAGGCCATATGGTTACTGTGACAGGGAAGTGGACATCGAGTTGTTGACATTCTCAACATTGAATGGACGTAGGTTAAGATAACGAGCGTCCGGGAATAAACACATATTTTGCAAAAAGATAAGAATTGAATTGTTCTACGGGATTCCCCAACATCGCCATCCAGTGTGGCCGTGTGGGATGATGGGGAAGGTGAGGTGTCTGCGGAATGACATTCCCCATATTTGCAGATTAATGAAAATATATTTTCTTTTCTGTGAATGAGTTTCAAAGGAGGTGGATCTTCTCCCCACCACTAGAGTAACGGTGTGAGATGGAAACAGATGAAGAAGAAGTGTTTTTTCTGTGAATGAATTTCAAAGGAGGGGGATCTCCTTCCTCCCACTCATGTAACAGTGGGAGATTGAGACAGATGAAGAAGAAGACGAAGGGGGGCAGATTAAACGTACACTTGGTCATTTCTGAGTTATGGGAGTGAATTGGAAAATCCCTAATATGGAAAGTAATACTAATGAGAATATTTTTGTTTTCGCTGTTGAATAAAATTCTGTTGGGAAGGGGGATAAGGTCCCGCTTAGTCTAAACACACCTAATTCTCAATGAAAGGAAAGTGTAACAGACATTCAAGGACTCTGCTTTGCTCGGCCATCGAATCCACGTCGGTGTGAGACGGACGCCCCCGAACTTGAAGTTGGTGTCGCCAGATCATGATCGCCCAAACTTAGTAATAATACTAGTCTAAAACACAGACTTTAAAAGTTAAAAGTTAGAAGTTTTTTTTTTGTATATTTTACCCTAATAATTATTTTTTGCTTGAAATTGCCTTCACCCCTCAGAAGTACAAACTTTGGAGACCAGCACTGGCCGATTACTCTCTTGATCTAATCACAACATGGGGAGAGTGGTAACACCGGCGGCTTCATCAGTACAGCAACCTTTTCTGCAAACAGGTACTGAGTGACCAACCGAAAACCAAAAACGGCCAACTTCGGAAACATCGCGAGACGTGGGGTACATTTTAATGCCGCCATGACTAGGAGTGCAGCATTTTGATGGTGGCCTACAGAAGGAGGTACAGTTTAGTGGTACCGCATAGGAGTGGAGTATATTTTAATGGTGCCGTTAGATTCAGGATAACTTTTTGTGATACAGCGACCGGAATACAACGGAAAACTTTTTTTTTTGTTTTGTGTGTTTTTGTTTGGATTTAAAAAGAAAAAGATAGGATCAACTAAACCTGTTTTGCAAAAAAAAAAAGGTAAACAGAGACTTTGAGAGCCTAGCCACGTACCACCTGACGCTGAGGTAAGGAATCAAGGAAACACCCAGAGGCCACCCCGCAAGAAGTAAAAGGCAGTGTGGCCCCAATAATAACAAGTCTAGTGAAGAGCAGTGAATCTGAATGGGAACAAGAGGGGCTTAAGTTTTGCTTTTTGTTTTTTTTTAGTGGTACCGCACAGGGGTGGGGTACAGCCTACACTATATCCCAACCTCATTTACCTTTTTTTCTGCCTACTCTATTTCCCAACCCTATTATCCTTATTTTTGCCTACTCTATTTCCCAACCCTATTTATCTTTTTCCTGCCTACCCTATTTCCCAACCCCATTTACCTTTTTCTGACTACCCTATTTCCAAACCTATTTTTTTCCTGCCTACCCTACTTTCCCGACCCTATTTACCTTTTTTCTGCCTACCCTATTTCCCAATACTATTTATCTTTTTTCTGCTTATCCTATTTCCCAACTCCAGTTAATTTTTCTGCCTACCCTAATTCTCAACATATTTACCTTTTTCCTGTTTACCCCATTTCCCAAGCCAATTTACCTTTTGTCTGTCTACCCTATTTCCCAACCCCATTTATCTTTTTAAATTTGTTTTAATTGTTATAGAAAAAGATAGAAAAAAATAAAAAGAGTGATTAAGATGGGATAGAATTAATTTTATTTTCTAACTTAAATTTACTGTGTATTATGGATGTTGGAAAAGAGCTTTGAAAGAAAGATTTGCAATGGATAATTGCGGCATATTTTCTCTTTTTGCCTGTTGTTTGTTGTATGCGGAGGAGGCGGTTTCTCCGTGTAGAGGATGTGAGCCGCCAAACGCTGGAGTGATAGGTCATGGATGATTATTTTTCATAAACCGTTAGAAAAGTTTTTGGGAGTGTTGCTGCAGGTTGAGAAATTCAAAAAATCGTGAAGTTTTGATGTCAGATAGATTAACTTGTTTTTGAAAAACTGAGAAGGGATTGGAGCAAGGTACCCTGGCAATTTTCAAATTGGTATGTGTTTTGAGATTGAGGAGATTTTCCCATGCGTTGGCTGTGGTCGTTATGTATGATCGCATGCGCCCAAGGATTGAGTCCGCTCGGTATTCGACTGGAAAGTGGAATTGAGGCTTGATTAGCAGAAGACATGTGTATAGATGTGTAGTCTACTGAGACGATGCACTCTCGGTGTAAATTGATTTTTAAAAAAACAAACAAACAAACAAAAAAGAAAGAAAGAAAAAGAAAATCAAACAGTTGGAGTCAGAGATGTCTACAGTATTTACATTTTTAAATTATGTGTGTATTTGTGAGACCCCTAGCCCAGCAGAGCCCATGGGTATAATTAATGAAAGATAAAGATTTATAGCATGTGTATTGGGCCATTTAGTTAATAATGATATTACACCAAAAACCAGGGGCACGACAGCGATGGCGGTGACATGACGAACTGGATTGTTCCAATGAACCCCATGTCTAGAGATTCCGAGTGAATAATCTGAGTGGATGTCAATTGGTTTGAGTTGGTGCATCACCTTGGGCTGTTGACAGATCTCTGGAATTGTAGAATTATGAAAAAGTTTTGGGGATTAATCCTGCAAGTGTGCAGAGGACATTGGTACTGTAGAGAAATTCTGAAGTTGTGGAATTATGGAAGGAATTCCTGGGAGAGTTCCTGCAATTTGCAGAAGATATTTGTGCTGGTGAGAAAATCTAACGTGATAGAATTATGAAAAAAGTTTTGGGAGAAACTCTGCGAATTTACAGAAGATATTTAGGCAGTTGAGAAATTTTAAAATAGTGGAAATAGGGAAAAGATTTTCGGATAGTCTGCCTGCCTGGCATGCAGGGGATGCATGAAGCATCCCCGTCAGAAGTGTGAATGTTATGGGTCCTTTAAAAATAGAAATATATTATGGAATTAATTTAATTGGGAGGAGATGTGTTTCGACGCTGGGAGGATGTGCGTGAGCTAAGAATGCGAGTTGTCCGCTCCTCTGTTTGTGTAAAAGATTGGATGAGGAAAAAGAGATATTAATGAATTGTACATTGCCTGTGAAAGAGCGGCAAAAGAGGAATAATCTGAGAACTTGCTAGATTCAGGACAAATAATAATAGTAACAAGCCGTGCATGCGTGGTCCCCCTCTGTATGTGACTCGATGTGGCGAGTGTAAAATGCAGTAAATTTGGGAAATTTGGGGCATTTTTGACCCCCATTGTACCCCCTGGGGGCGCGAACCAGAATTTTTCTGAGGTTTTATATCCAGAACAATTGCCTCTACATTTTGGCCAAGTTTCAGAAAAATTGAATGGATGGATGGATCAAACGTTATGGGAGAAAAGGGTCATTATTTGCCATTTTGGGAGCTTTTGAACCCCTGGGGCGCAAACCAGATTTTTCCAAGGTCAGTGATACTTATTTTCTATTAGGAACAATTGCCTCCATATTTTGGCCAAGTTTCAGAGAAATTGAATGGAGGGATGAAAAGTTATGGGGTAAAAAATGTCATTTTTTGCTATTTAGGGGCCTTTTGACCCCCTGGGGGGCTAACCAGAGTTTTTTCAAAAATCGGAGAATGTCACTTTCTAACCTGACAAAAGTTACAACTTCATGCAAAATTTCAGAGAAATTCAATGGATGGTTGCAGAGAAAAATCCGGACGGACGGAAATGCCTCAAAATATAGGTCCCCCGATTTTATAAATTGGGGGACCAATAATGAAAGTAATGGTGAGAGTGATGATGATGATGATGATGTGTTAGAGAACCTATCCCATAGTAAATGATAGATTAGGAATTAAGTTAAGTAAGATTCCAGAGATGCATGATCTTGCAATGGTGGGTGGCCGTTGAGAATGAGCTTGACTGTCCCAGTTGTTAAAAGAAAAAAAAAATTGAAAAACAAAAATGTTTTAACTACTATAGAACTGAAGTGAATTAAGAAAATAAAAACGACTACTATATTTTGCATGTGCATGGTTTCACAGCTATAAGTGAAGGCTAGTAAAAACTTTGAAAGAAAAGGTGTGTTGGATAATGGCGACCAACCCTCTACACAACGAGTATACTGTTAGGACAACTAAAGAAAACGCAATTATCTCCCTTCGACCATTTCGGAGTTATCGCCCTTGTCGATAGAGTCTTGCCTGGAGAGAAAGTAAACAGACCACGTCTGGAGACTGTCTTATTTCATCTCGCGTTACAGCGGCAATTAACTCATTATTTTATATTGTGTTCAGTTGTAATAAATTTGTTAAAAGTTTCTGCTGATATTTTATCCATTTTTCTTTACAAATATTATTGATTAAACCTAAATTACAAGGTTTACAAAATATACGAAACGCGGAGTAGCTATGCAACAGGTGTATACAGAAAAAAAAGAGGGAATAAACCGCATTGGTAAAAGAAAAAGACAAAGAGAAAACAACCATAAGTGATAACTAGTTAAAGAAAAAAAAAAAACAAGTGTACCCTATTGAAAAAAACGAAATGTAGAAAAGTAAATGAACCACTGTAGAAAAAAAAGAAAAGTAGATAATTTTTAGAAAGATGATGCATGCTTAAACGAACATTACATCCTAAACCCTTTAGTGATGAACTGTTGGAATTTGTACTTTAATTTGTTTTTCTTCTCCTCGGGATTGTTCTGAGGTGATTTTATTTGTTCTTTTTTCAATAGGACTGAGTGAAATGCCGCAAGAGGCAATTTCCCACAGGTAGGAATGTAAAAATGCAGTAGGCTGCATTTTTTTTAGTGATGTATATGAATGGTAGACATTGCAAGTGTTAGATGCCCGGACAGAGGAAAGAGGGGCCACAAAAAAAGTGAAAATGCCTTTGGTTTTGTTTTGGGCCACCCCAGAAGTTTGTTTCCTTTTGAAGTGAGTTAAGTATCTCGTAATATAATAGATAATGATGTTGAAACACAAAAGTGATGTTCAGATCGTCTCCATGATAAATCTGCCCTGGGTAGACTGTCTGACAAATTATTTCAGGTTGAAATCTTAAGTGGCAAGAACTTGAGTTGTCCAGTACTGACCAGGGACAAAGGACCCCAAGGGAAGGGAGGGGAGGGGTGAGACCTGACCAACTGGGCATGACAGGAAGTTGGGGTTTGCTAGAAAAGCTGGCAGTGAGTTTGAAGCTGGATGCTGCCCAGCCAAGATGGGCCCATCTGGGTCTCTTAGCTAAAGGGTTGTGCTGGACTCATCTTTTTCTGGTCGGGCAAGAAAGTCTTGTTTTGGAAGTCTGCCATTCAGCCTTGGGAAACGGGACTCATGGTTTTACTTGGGACGGGAGTTCTTGGTTGCAGCATGGATACAACCTTTGGACCGGCACAACGTGTGAAGACAATTACTGCCAGTGCAGTGAATACACGCATATATACATGTTCACACCAAACATATTTATCTTTTTCCTGCCTACCCTATTTCCCAACCTTATTTATCTTTTTTCTGTCTACCATATATCCCAATCCCACTTACCTTTTGTCTGCCAATCTATTTCCCAACCTATTTACCTTTTTTTTGTTTACCCTTTTCTCCACCCACATTAACCTTTTACCTGTCTATCCTATTTCCCAACCCTTATCTTTTTCCTGCCTACCATATTTCCCAACCTTATTTATCTTTTTCCTGCCTACTGTGACATAATCCCAAAATTAGATTTTTAATATAAATATATATAGCAGTAAACAATTTAGAATATTATTCAGTGAAGGTATATTCTTTTACTTTTTACGGCTTGAGAGATAGTAAAAAAAAAAAATGGAGAGAAATAAAGGGGTATAAGAATGTATATTTCAGTAGGCCTGGCTGTCCCCTTTCCACTTTTGAGTCTAAAGAATGTGACCTTGAGAAAAAGGAATGAGTCATCTTTCCATCTCTGTGGAGGTCGCTGTACTCCTCAACCCGTATCCCCTACCCCAACCTACAACCCGGTCCAATACCAACTGCTGAACGAATAAGAAAGAAAGAAAAAAAGAGGAAGAAAAAAGGAAAGGACTGCTAAAAAGCGAAATTCGTTGCTCCGAACCATGACAGAAAAAATGCGACAACCAATAAGATTTCAAAGGAGCATTTGTGCAAAGCTCTTGCACATTAGAAACTGTTGAATTGTCTGATACTGATATGGACACCAACATAAAGAAAACGCCTTGGATACACCTCAAAAACAAAACAGAGAAGAATTACTTGGACTTCTCCGTCGCGACCACAACTGTTTATATATATCAAAATTTCAAACATTTTATTCTTATGAACTTTGAAGGTGCATCGGTAATTTGTAAGTCAGTCTCTTTCTTTCTCTCAAGCTGAGTTTTTTTTCGTACTGTATATATATCTTCGCTCGGTCTAGTTAAGTATTTGTTAAGACCCCATCCTATACTATTTTTCTTTTGTTTTATATCTTGTCCCTATTTGTATATTTTATAAAATAAATTTTGTCATTTTAATCTCTTTACAGGTGTCATGAGAAAGAGTTCCTACTCCCCTCTCGTTCTCTATGCACGCATATTTGAACCTGAAGACCAAAATCTTTGGGTGTTTTCTTGGGTTGCATGATCGTCTTGTCATTCCAAACAAGACATGACCGTAACATTACCCTATTTCCTAACCTTATTTACCTTTTTTCCGCCTACCCTATTTCCCAACCCCACATACGTTTTGTCTGGGGGGAAATATGAGTGACAAGATCGAAGATAGATGGATGGGTTTATGGTCAAGAATGCGGGTGGGAGATAGTACCAAACCTTTATATTCAGGTTCTAGCATCCTCCTAGATGACAAGTGTTCTTTGACTCAGTAGAGACCAGACGTTGAATCTTGCTCCAGCAGAGAAATCCCTTCCCTGCCCCATTACTTATTGCTACCAGACCCTGTTGGTGTGGGTCGCTAAGACAATATTTCTTTTTGCACCCCCCCCCCCCCGACTGCTGCCGGTATTGCCTCATAAAATATTTTTTCAACATCATTCAAAATACTAAAATGTTCATTTGCAAATAAATCATTCAAATTGAAAAAGAGAAGGAAAAAAAATAGTGAGTAATTTTTTCAATTAATTTTAGTCATTTCTTTGTTTCATGGGATTGCCAGCTGTAATGTCCCTTTCCAGAAATACATACGGCGGGTTTTCAACCGAAAAACGAGCTCAGCCAGAGGGTCAGGAGGCCCCCACCTCCGATTGCGTCGACCAGTCATCGAGCCAGGAAGCAGACGAAGACCCCAGCACAAGAACCAGCAGCAGCAATCAAACTGCCCTTTTCAGTGCAAACTCAAACTACTTATAATGCGATTCACACTTTGCTGCTTGCTTCATCATTCTGCCTCTCCAGTTCCTGCTTCTGCTCCCACTCCAGCACCTGCTCCAGTTCACTCCAGCGGCTCTTGCTCCAGCTTCCTGCAGTGCCTGCTTCAGCTCCTTCCAGCAACGTCTGCTCCAGCTCTCTCCAGCAATGCCTGCTCCAGCGGCTCTTGCTTCAGTGCTTGCTACAGCTCCTTCCAGCAATGCCTGCTCCAGCTCTCTCCAACGGCTTCTGCTACAGCCCTCTCCAGTAATGCCAGCTCCAGCTCCTTCCAGCAACTCTTGTTCCAGCTTCCTGCAGCGCATGCTCCAGCTCCTTCCAGCAACACCTGCTCCAGCTCTCTGCAGCGGCTCCTGCTACAGCCCTCTCCAGCAATGCCTGCTCCAGCTCTCTCCAGCGGCCCCTGCTCCAGCTCCTTCTAGCAACGCCTGCTCTAGCTCTCTCCAGTGACTTCTGCTACAGCTCTCTCCAGTACCGCCTGCTCCAGCTCCTCCCAGTGATTCCGCTACCTTGTTCCAGCAGCACCATGTTCCTGTCGATCCAACACTTGGCCAGGTCCACATAGACCGGACCTACCTGAGGCATCTCATTACACCTCAGGGACGTCCACGTCAATCTCCGTGTGGCATCATCTCATGCTGTCCAGGTTCCAGTCACCCCACATTCCTGTTGACCCAGCCTTTCTTGTTGTCCAGGTTTCCTGCTCCCAGTGACGTCATGTCTGTCATTTTAGCCTTTCCTGCTCCCAGTGACGTCATGTCTGTCATTTTAGCCTTTCCTGCTCCCAGTGACGTCATGTCTGTCATTTTAGCCTTTCCTGCTCCCAGTGACGTCATTTGTTATTTCAGCTTTCCTTCTCATATTGTTACCTTTATGGTAAATAAACTTATTTTTTTACTGTTCATCTGCGTTTGTCCTCTCTTCTTTGCCATTGCCGTAATTTGCCTGTATCTACTTTCTAAGTTGTAAGACCGGTCCATCACACTCCGCACTGCTAAAGCACCGGACAAAAATCTCCTCAGGTAACTGAACCCTGTAACAGTCCCAAACAATTAAACTAGCTAACATATGCTATTTTTGCTAGTATTTATAATAAATGATTTTAAAATTCCAATTCCAACCAACAATTTACAAGACTATCAAGAAGCCTGTGCAAATATAGGAAGAATTATTTAAAACTAGCTGTACCTACCGGGTGTTACCCAGGAGTTATTAATTTATTTTTTTATTAAATTATCATATTTTTAAATAAGATTTTGAAAGTTAAATTTAATTATTATGGTATTGTTTGGTGATTAAAATTATTAATGGAACTAAATTATTATAAAACTAATTTTAATAAGGAAATATAGTTTGCTTGAAACATTGCGTGAAATATGTATATAGAGGAGTTATAGAAGGCTATCACAATGCAAGAAATGGAAATATGTCGGTGTTAAGAAGGAGGACAAAAACGAAGTGATTTTTTTTTATATATAGTAAATTTTACTTGTTTAGTCAAACAGTGATCACAATATATATGACCGTGTTCCATAATATATTTCAAGGTTAAACCTCGTGGGTGGGGGTTTCAAATCTCTTGAAACTCGTGTGAACTGGTAATGTTTTTTTTATAGTTATACTGCAGTAAATGTCAACGTGACATGCAGCACGACTATCGTAAGAAGAAGGTCTGTCAACTGAGTTGAGATTTTCTGGTGATGCCATTGATAGTGGTAGTAAAAACCACTATCAGTGAGGACCAGAAGCCTCATAATGCTTAACGCACATGCGTCTATCTGTAATCAGAGCAAGTAATCAGACAAGTAGACGCAGTTCCATAGGATCATTCATTCATTCATTTGGAAATCATTGTTAACTTGTTCCTACTATTGTGACTTTATTCCCCTGCCAAGAACACGGCTACTCTACTAAGAATTATTCATTCACTTAGAAATCATTTTTAATTTGTTCCTTTTTTCAAACATATTTACATTTTTAGAGTCCTAACGATATGGAAAAAGTAAATAGCGATTTCGTCTTTTCTGGTTGATTTTGACTATGAACAGTTGATAAAGATGGATGTCTTAAAGTCTAAAAAAAATAAATTAGAATTTTATTTTGGAATAAAAAATAGAATTTTAGACTAATTAATAAGTTTTGTACGAAATGTGTGCAAAAATCCAACGAAATAAGCGAGATATTCGAATAATATATTGTAAATAAACTGTCCGTTTGGAAAAAAATCCCCTACCACCCCCAAAACATGACTGATTTAATTTATTACAAATTCTTAATATATTGTAAATAAAGTGTTAGGTTTGCAAATAATTTTTTTTTAAAAACACACATTTTAATTTATTTCAATAAATGTTCTATTAATTATTTTGATTTATTGATTTTGTTTTACGTTACTGAATTTGTAATCTTTCATATTTGATTTACTTTTAGGTTAAAAAAAATCAAGAAACATAATTTACTTTTTTTGGAAACGAGAGAAACTCTTATTATTCAGCTAAAACTAATGATAATGAAATGTTCATATAAAGAATAGGGATTTGTCTTCTTCTTGTGTTTACAAACCAAGAGATATTTCCATGCAGTATAACTGATACTAGTATTTTTATTCGATGTAGACCGGAAAGAATGAACTTATTTAAAGAATGAATATTAAATCAGACAAATTATTTTCACGTTTTAAAAATTAAAAAATTTATGACAACACCATTTTATATTAAGTATTAATTTAATGTTTGCTGTCTAGCCTATGAAAATTACAAAAAATAATACATGTGCACTAAGATTTCTAATAAAGTAATGGGTTAATTATATTCTGTGATCGTTAATTAATAAATACCGAAAATTTCATTAAAATTGATTGATTTCCTGAATTTTGATGAATTTTTAAGTGAAGGGAGGGGTCAAAATGCCCATAGTCTGACTGTTCGACAGATCTCATTTGTTATGACATCATTTTCCAACGGTCTGGTTTCCTTTATTACGATGGCTGTGCCTATAGCAAATGAAATAAAATTAAATTAAATTTATTTAAATGGTGAAATGATTCTTGTTGAATTTATTTGTAATTGTTATATTTATTTAATTATGTTTTAAATATTTTTCTAGTGTGTTAAATTGATTTTAGTAAATTGTTATTATATTAACTCACTCCAATGTTAAAATTCAAAATCCAATCTGTTGACGATGTTTTTTAATTAAATATTTGATTTTAATAAAATTTTATCTTGCATCGGGAAATACTTGAAAGCTTTGCCAACCAGTTCACATGAGTTTCAAAAGATTTAAAACACCCACCATTTTATAAAGAGGTTTTTACCTCAAAACATATTATGGAGTACACATTAGATCACTGTGTAGAAGTTTTGACTAAACAAGTAAGATTTACAATAAAAAAATTATTAACAAATTAAAAAATCACTTTGTTGGATGTAAATGACTTCCCAAACTTTAAATCTTTTAATAGATGAGGATTTGCCCAAAATTTGAAATCAGAAATGACTTTCTATTCGACAGTTTAAATGCCTTCAAATTCTTCACAGTCACAAAATAATTTGTTGTTTCTTTGTTCAATTATTAACAAAAGATTAAAATAGCAGACTTGTTTACAAAGAAATCAAAATGCCTTCCCCCTGAATTTAGTAAGTCATTTGTATTTGACAACCAGGCTAAAGAAAAAAAATGTACTTGTGAAAAAAAGAATAACTGATTTAGGGTTTTTAACAATAGTAAATAAAAATGAAATATTTATAAAAGTTTAATAGAGCTTAACATCTACAGATACTGACTTGGAACTGAAGTTTGTATTCTCAAACTTTCATCAGAGAATAAAAGTTAATTTCAGGGGAGTATGAATTACGTATATGTGGATCAGACAATCTTAATATGTCTTTCCCCATCTCCCAGATGTCTGCCCCCTCCCATCCCTCCCCATAGTTCTTCTGGATGTTTCTAGTCATATTCAATCTTCACCTCAAAATACTCCAAGCACTCTCTCCATCCATCATCCTCTCACTTGGCTCTTTAACATATCCCTTCGAACTGAAGACTGGTGAATATGACTATGTTTCCTATCTTCAAGAAGGGTGACAGAGAGGATCCAGTCAACTACAGGCCAGTCTCACTCACTTCTATCATCTGCAAAGTCTTTGAGACTCTTCTCAAGTCAGCCATGATGTCCCATCTCCTGACCACAACATCAATATCTCAAGTCCAACACGACTTCATACCAAAGAGACCCTGCTTAACAAATCTGATTATGGAGGAGTGGATCACTAAAATCATGGCGATGCAGCAGACATTGTCTTCCTTGACTTTACCAAGGCTTTTGTTATATTACATTCGTATGGGGTTCCATACATGCTCCCGGAGCCGGAAGTCGTTAGCTGACGTGTATAAAACTGGCCATATCTGCCACCATTTTGTATTCCTCTTTTTAGTTGAATAAAGCTTGGCTTCCAAGTAACACGTATTTTTTATTACAATTTATTCAACTAAAAAAAAAGATTTTTTAAAATACTAAAATGGATGTGACATGGAAACCAAAATGCCTAGACATTGATCCCAGTCTACCGACAGCTGCCAAGGAATACCGACACTGGCGTGCAATATTAAGTAATTACCTTGAAGATTATGAAGATAGGATACCAAACAAATACAGAGCCCTGTTAAGCTGTGTGAGCTCTAATGTTTATGAATTTATAGAGACATGCACCGAACTTTGATGCTGCTATAGCAAAGCTGGACAGCTTGTTTATTAAAACACCGAATGAAGTCTTTGCAAGATATATACTAGCAACCAGACTGCAGAAGCCGGGAGAAACGATGGACGAATTTTTCCGAGAGTTGGAGAAACTAAAAAGGAATTGCAACTTCCACGACCACAGTGCAGAGGAGTGTGGCGACGAGGTAATGCGTGACGCATTCATTTCTGGAATATCCTCGCCTTCAATACGACAGCGGCTCCTGGAAAATAAAACGCTGGACCTTCTGACGGCATACAGCCAAGTCTCTGCGTTGGATATAGCCCAGCGTAATAGTGATGCGTATGCAACTCCGGATACCTACCTGGCTACGGTCATGGACCCAGGATCACTACGGGTATGTGAATGTAGTTGTTCTAGTCCTCGAGTTCCTCCCATTGAATCGGCTACAGCTGCAACATATAAGAATCGTAAATGTTTCTTTTGTGGTTTCTCCTATCATTCAAGGGATAGCTGTCCCGCCCGCGAGGCTACTTGCAATAAATGCTCCAAGACATTATGCCCGCGTGTGCAAATCTAAGTCTTCAAGTTCAGTGGCAACATTGGTCGGTTCTCACTTACTGACCACATTTTCAAACATACCACAAGGACTCGCGCCAGCTGCAACGCATGCAACTATTAACGGGACAAGATTAAGTGCTCTCCTGGATTCTTGCAGTACTGACAGCTATCTTAACGAAAGAATTGTGCAGGAACTAAAACTAAAAGTTTATCCATCCAATAAAGACATTTCTATGGCTCAGAAAACCTTGAATACTCGTTCCAAGGGCTATGTTGTTGTTAACCTAGCTCTCGATCTTAATAACCAGTTGTACGTTGCTACACAGCTTGGTATTCTGAAAAATCTGTGTTCAGACTTAATACTTGGCCAGGATTTCTTGCGTCAACATCAAAGTGAAACTTTCAAATACGGCGGGCCCCGTCCCGAGTTAACTATGGATAGAGCTCCCCCCTCTGTGCATTGGCCGCAGCAAAAATAGAAGAGCCGTCACTTTTTAAAAATGTATCTTCAAAATGCAAACCAATAGCTGCCAAATCCAGACGTTTTAGCAAGGACGATCAGATATTCATTGCAGAGGAAGTTAATCATCTACTCTCTGAGGGCATAATCGAAACCAGCATATCACCATGGCGAGCCTAAGTAGTGGTAGCGAAGGACCCCACTCACCGACATAAAAAGCGGATGTGTGTGGATTAGATTATTCACAAACAATTAACCAATACACAGAATTAGATGCCTACCCATTGACAA
This sequence comes from Sepiola atlantica, assembly GCA_963556195.1. Classification (NCBI taxonomy): domain Eukaryota; kingdom Metazoa; phylum Mollusca; class Cephalopoda; order Sepiida; family Sepiolidae; genus Sepiola; species Sepiola atlantica. Next base: position 58,900,031 of record OY744521.1, read on the forward strand.
GGATAGACGACATGGTGAATGATCTTGCAAAATACAAGGTATTCTCCACTTTTGATCTTAAAAGTGCCTACCACCAAGTGCCGCTGAATGAGGCTGATAAAAAGTATACCGCGTTTGAGGCAAATGGTTGCTTGTATCAGTTTTGTAGAATTCCGTTTGGAGTTACAAATGGGGTCGCTGCCTTCTAACGGGCTATGGACAGTATAGTAAAAGAGGGGAACCTGCGTGGTACTTTCCCGTACCTTGACAATGTAACAATTGCAGGACATACTCAGGAGGAACATGATGAAAATTGTCGGTCGGAGAAACCTTACTCTTAACCAATCAAAAACTGTAAAGTCCGTGCCTTCTATTAATGTGCTGGGGTACTGTGTTGGGAATGGTGTCATAAAGCCTGATACAGAGCGACTTCACCCATTAAAGGAGCTTCATCCACCCGAGAACTTAAAATCACTTAAAAGGATAATTGGAATGTTTGCGTACTATGCAAAATGGATACATGAATTTTCTAACAAAATTAAACCGTTAAAAAACGCCAGAAAATTCCCATTGGAAGAGAAGGCCTTGAAATCATTCAACTTGCTGAAAATAGAATTAGAAAAGGCAGACGGTGGATGAAAACTTGCCCTTTGAGGTAGAGTGTGATGCGTCCGATGTTGCGATTTCCGCCGTTCTTAATCAAGGAGGACGACCGGTGGCGTTTATGTCTAGAACACTACAGGGCAGTGAACTAAAATACCACATCGTAGAAAAAGAAGCGACTGCAATTATTGAGGCAGTGCGTAAATGGAGCAATTATCTGGCACGAAGCCACTTTACTTTGATTACCGATCAGCGGTCAGTAGCCTTTATGTTTGACTAGCGGGGCTACCCGGCGTTGCTCAGGGTCATAAAAATATATAATTGAAGAAAAATCGCGTGTGTAACATCTTTATATTCAAACTTCTATTTCTCCCCCTCTCTCTATAGCCGTCTCTTTATCTTTCTACCTTTCTCTTCCCTGGTCACCCCATTTCACCACTACTTTCTAATTTAGCCTTTTGCGAAAGCTGTTTCTTCCTCACCATTTCTCCTACATTGCCCAGGGCAATAGTATGACATATTTCTATAAAAAGTAACACCTCTATCTGCGCCTTCTATATAGGTACTTATCTCCGCCCCGGTGTTCATACTATATACGTATCTATCGCCACCCCGGTGCGCATACTATATACGTACCTATCACCGCCCCAGTGCACATACTATATACGTACATATCGCCGCCCCAGTGCAGATACTATATGTACCTATCGTCGCCCCGGTGTGAATGCTAAATACGTACCTATTGCTGCCCCGGTGTGCATGCTACATAAGTACCTATCGCTGCCCTAGTGCGAATAATTAATATGTACATATTGCCGCTTTGGTGCGAATGCTAAATACGTACCTATTGCTGCCCTAGTGCGAATGCTAAATACATACCTATCACCGCCCCAGTGCGAATGCAAAATATGTACTTTTCGCTGTTACGGTGCACGTGCTATATACGTACCTATCGCCGCCCCGGTGCGCGTGCTGTATATGTACCTGTCGCCGCCCCGGTGCGCATGCTATATATGTACCGATCGCCACCCCTATGTACGTACTTATTGCCATCCATGTGACCATGCGATATACGTAGCTATCGCCACTCCTGAATTCTAAATACGTACTTATCGCCGCCCTGATGCGGAAGCTAAATACGTACATATCGCCGCCCTGATGCGGAAGCTAAATACGTACATATCGCCGCCCCGGTGCGAATGCTGAATACATACTTATCGCCGCCCCGGTGGGATTGCTAAATACGTACCTTTTGCCACCCCGGTGCGCGTGCTATATAGTACCTATCGCCGCCCCGGTGTGCTTGCTATATATGTACTGATCGCTGCCCCAGAGCGCATGCTAAATACATACCTATCACCGCCCGGTGCGCATGCTATATACGTTTCTATCGCCACTGCTGAATGCTAAATACGTACCTATTGCCGCCGCGGTGCGAATGCTAAATAGGTACCTTTCGCCGCCCCGGTGCAAATGCTAAATACGGTCATATCGCCGCTAAAAATTTCCCCGACCCCCTAATCTATCCAGCCCCCCCCCCTCAACTTTTTTTTACTTTCCCCTCAACCCTGAGAAATATTTTTAGTTAAAAAAATAAAAAATTGGGGGCGACCCCTACAAAGTTTGTTCTGAACCCTAAAAATTTCCCCAACCCCCCAATCTCTCCAGCCCCCCCCCACCACTTTTTTTTTACTCTCTCCCAAACCTGAGAAATATTTTTAGTTCAAAAAAGAAAAAAAGAAACAAATTTGGCCCGACCCCTAAAAATTTTGTCCTGACCCCTAAAAATTTCCCCAACCACCCCAATCTCTCAAGGCCCCCCTAACTTTTTTTTTATCTCTCCCAACCCTGAGAAATATTTTAAGTTTAAAAAAAAAAGAAAAAATTTGGCCCGACCCCTAAAACGTTAGGCCTGACCCCTAAAATTTTCCCCGACCCCTCAATCTCTCCAGCCCCCCATTCCAACTAATTTTTCACTCTCCCCCAACCCTGAGAAATATTTTGAGTTCAAAACAAAAAAAAACAAAAAAATTTGGCCTGACCCCTAAAAAGTTCGGCCTGACCCCTAAAATTTCCCTGACCCCTCAATCTCTCCAGCCCACATCCCAACTTGTTTTTCACTCTCCCCCAACCCTGAGAAATATTTTGAGTTCAAAACAAAAAAATTTGGCCTGACCCCTAAAATTTTTCACGACCCCTCAATCTCTCCAGCCCCCCTATCAACTAATTTTTCACTCTCCCCCAACCCTGCGAAATATTTTGAGTTCAAAACAAAAAAATGTTATTTAACATGTATACAAATATTAGTGAAAACAATGGTGGAGCATAATTATTTTTCTTCTCACTTTACTTATTGAGACATTATTTAATATGTATACATATATTAGTGAGAACAATGGCGGAGCATAATTATTTCTCTTCCTACTATTCTTATTGAGACGTTATTTAATATGTATACAAATACAAGTGAAAACAGTGGTGGAGCATAATTATTTCTCTTCTTACTTTACTTATTGAGACGTTATTTTACATGTATACAAATATTAGTGAAAACAATGGCAGAGCATAATTATTTTTCTTCTTACTTTACTTATTGAGACGTTATTTAATATGTATACAAATATTAGTGAAAACAATGGCGGAGCATAATTATTTATTACTTTAATTTTACTGATACTACACTAACTCCACACCTCTCAAAAAGGAGGAGGTAATACTAGAGAGGATGGTATCAGGTCAACAGAAGAAATGCGGTTAGGATTAAGCAACCCTTGCTTCACTATAAACTCATCTTCAAAAAGTGGCATTATTCATTAAGCAACCCTTGCTTCACTATGGACTCATGTTCAAAAAAGTGCCGTTAGAGATTAAGCAACACTTGCTTCAATATAAACTCATGCTTCGTTAGGATTAAGCAACCTGTGCTTCACTATAAACTCATGTTCAAAAAAGTGCCGTTAGGGATTTCCTCTGACGTCATTTCCTGTTAAAAGCGTGATTTTGCATATTTCTAAAATTATACATGATAGCATTGTTTTTTTCTCAAATTAGTACTAAACAACGTTGAAAATGGAGAAAAAAGTCACCCCCCATTGGAGAAAAGTGCTCAGTCGACCCCCGAAGAGTCAGTTTTTTTTTCCGGTTCTGAGATATTACACGTCCCAGGGCTGGCCGGTCATAATGATGTCAACCGTGTGACTGTTTGTGTGGTACTCTCTGAGGGGTATCTGGACATACAAACAAACAAACAAACAGACATACAGACAACTGGCCTTTATATAGGACTAGCAGGGGTACCCTGCGTTGCCCGAGGCTCTCCCTCCTCCTCCTCTCCTCTCCGCAAGGAAAATAGGATATTGAGCACTTTTTTCCCGGACAACGCCAAAGCCTCTGGGTCCTAAATTGACGAAGCCACCCCCCCCCCGTTGCTGGGTCCTATACTGTAAAAGCACCCCCTGTGCTGGGTCCTATACTGTAGAAGCGCCCCGGTGGCTATACTGCAGTAGCACCCCCCCTCCCCCCGTGCCTGTACTGCAGAAGCCTTTGGATCCTATACTGTAGAAGCACCCCCGGTGCCTATACTGCATAAACACCCATGGTCCCTATTCTGTAGAAGCATTCGGGTCCTATATTGTAGAAGCATTCGGGTCCTATATTGTAGAAGCACTCCCGGTGCTGGGTCCTATGCTGTAGAAGCACCCCTGGTCCCTATACTGTAGAAGTACCCCTGGTCCCTATACTGCATAAGAACCCATGGTCCCTATTCTGCAGAAGCACCCGGGTCCTATATTGTATACGCACCCCCGGTGCTGGGTCCTGTACTGTAGGTGCACCCCTGGTGCCTATACTGCAGAAGAACCCCCCGCCCAGGTCCATATACTTCAGAAGCCTCCGGGTCCTATATTGTATAAGCACCCCCGCAGGATGAAGATGTTGATAATTCCCCCCCACCCACCTCCTGCCCCCCCCAAAATCCCCCCACCCGCGTCCCAAACATTCTCCCCCCCCTCCCCCCAAAGAACTATTTTTATTTAAAAAGATATAAGTTTAGGTTGCTAGGTGCGGATGTGATTGAGCAACCCTTGTTTCACTGTTATTGATAGATCCGGACAGAAGTTATGGGATGACTTGATACAAGTGGACAGTGCATTTTTATCAAGTTGTTACATGAATACATTGGCTTATTTTAAAATCACCAGTAAATAACATTGAAAAAGTTTTAAAAAAACAGACCCGCCCCCGAAAACTGGCCCCGTTGACCCCCGGGGACATTTTTTTTTTTGTAATTTTGAGATATTATGCTCCCAGGTGTTGTCCGGTCCTAAAGATGTCGACTTGTCGACAGTTTGCCGAGTAGTTTTTGAGGAGTAGCTGGACATACAAACAAACAGACAGACATACAGACAACTGGCCTTTATAGAGGAGACTAGCGAAAATAGACTCCCTAACGGTCGTCTATTTTTGCTAGGCTGCCGCGTTCTTGGGTGGTTAGACAAAAGAAATGAAAAAAAATTGTCTCCGAATACTTTTTTTGTTTAAAAAGGAAAAAAAAAATTTTTTTTTTTTTTCTTTATTAGGCGGAAAAATTTTTTTTTTTTTTTTTCGCGCCAAAATTTTTTTTTTTTTCGCGCCAAAAAAAAAAAATGAAAAAAAAAAATGGGGGGGGGGGGGTAATTTACCCCCCCCCCGTGAAAAAATCGAGAGCGAACGCAGACCCAATCGTATTCGGGAAGAACAGATCGAGCGCGAACGCAGACCCAATCGTATTCTGGAAGAACAGATCGAGCGCGGACGCAGACCCCAAAGCATAAAAAGAACCAATTACTATACGATCATCTATTGCTAAATGAGAGATGTGAAAAAAAAGCGATTTGTTCAAGTATTAGGATTAAGAAACTTTTTCCAACTCTGTTCCTTTAGCTCAGGCGGTAGCGCGTTTGGTTGGTAGCGTCAAGGTTGCGAGTTCGAATCGCGACTTTGACGCCGAAAATTATTTATTGTTTATTTAGTCTTTAATATGTAGCCCAATGTGTTTGTTTGTTTCCGACTTTGAAATTAATTAAATAGTAATTATTTCGGCCCCCCCCTCTGTTTACAAAAATTCCCCAGGACGGACAGACAGACAGACAGACAGACATCCTGACAGAGAAGTGCTCGTTATATTATAAGTGGACTAGCGAAAATAGACTCCCTAACGGTCGTCTATTTTTGCTAGGCTGCCGCGTTCTTGGGTGGTCAGACAAAAGAATGACAAAAATTTGTCTCCGAATAATGTTTTTGTTTAAAAAGGAAAAAAAAAAATTTTTTTTTTTTTTTTTAGGCGGAAAAATTTTTTTTTTTTTTTTGGCGGGAAAAATTTTTTTTTTTCGCGCCAAAATTTTTTTTTTTTCGCGCCAAAAAAAAAAAAAAAAAATTGGGGGGGGGGGGGGATTTTCATCTTCCCCCCCCCCCCCCAAAAAAAAACAATCGAGTGCGAACGCAGACCCAATGTATTTCCAATGAACAGTTATACGATCATCCATTTGTAACTGGAAGAAGTTGAAAAAAAAACGGATTCTTTATCATTTAAAATTAAGACGTTTATATCACTTGTCGTCGTGGAGCAGATGATAGCGCGTTCGGCAGTTAGCGTCAAGGTTGCGAGTTCGAATCGTAGTCTCGGCGCTTAAATTATTTATTGTTTATTATTTCTGAAATTACGTTTACAAAAATTCCCCAGGACGGACAGACAGACAGACAGACAGACAGACAGAGAAGTGCTCGTTATATTATAAGTGGACTAGCGAAAATAGACTCCCTAACGGTCGTCTATTTTTGCTAGGCTGCCGCGTTCTTGGGTGGTCAGACAAAAGAATGACAAAAATTTGTCTCCGAATAATGTTTTTGTTTAAAAAGGAAAAAAAAAATTTTTTTTTTTTTTTTTATTAGGCGGAAAATTTTTTTTTTTTTTTTTTTTGGCGGGAAAATTTTTTTTTTTTTCGCGCCAAAATTTTTTTTTTTTCGCGCCAAAAAAAAATGAAAAAAAAAAATTGGGGTGGGGGGGATTTTTATCCCCCCCCCCCCGCCCCAAAAAAAATAATCGAGTGCGAACGCAGACCCAATGTATTTCCAATGAACAGTTATACGATCATCCATTTGTAACTGGAAGAAGTTGAAAAAAAAACGGATCCTTTATCATTTAAAATTAAGACGTTTAGATCACTTGTCGTAGTGGAGCAGATGATAGCGCGTTCGGCAGTTAGCGTCAAGGTTGCGAGTTCGAATCGTAGTCTCGGCGCTTAAATTATTTATTGTTTATTTCTGAAATTACGTTTACAAAAATTCTCGACGACGGACAGACAGACATCCTGACATCGTGACAGAGAAAGTGCTCGTTATATTATAAGTGGACTTTGTTACCCTTCCCCATGAGTAGTAATATTTTCAGTAAGAAAAAGAAAGAAAAAAAAAAATTCCCCCCCCCCACCCAAAAAAAAATTTTTTTTTGTTACCCTTCCCCATTAGTAATATTTTCAGTAAGAAAAAGAAAAAAAAAAAAAATTTCCCCCCCCCACCCAAAAAAAAATTTTTTTTTGTTACCCTTCCCCATGAGTAGTAATATTTTCAGTTAGAAAAAGAAAAAAAAAAAAAAAAATTTTTACCCCCCCCACCCGAAAAAAAAAAAAAATTTTGTTACCCTTCCCCATGAATTGGAATGTTTTCAGTTTAAAAAAAAAAAAAAAAAATTTTACCCCCCCCCCCCAAAAAAAAAAAAATTTTTTTGTTACCCTTCCCCATGAGTAGTAATATTTTCAGTAAGAAAAAGAAAAAATAAAAAAAAATTTCCCCCCCCATCACCCAAAAAAAAAAAAAAAAAAAATTTTACCCCCCCCCAAAAAAAAAAATTTAGTAGGCGCCTCGGTCATATCAAAGAACTAATGTTTAAATATGCTATTGAAGGCGCCTACGTCATATCAAAGAACCAGTTTTGTTATTTTTCCAAAACGGTTACCCATTTAGTAATGGCCGAGATATTTGTTGCTTAACTTCCTATTTACAATTAAACCCCTTTGCTTATAAACGTAATGAATGTAAAGACTGATAATGTGAAAAGATCCTCTCAAAATGACGTCACTTCCGGTCCAACCGGAAAGATGATTCAGCAATTTAGGTTTCCTAAATGGTCACCGATTTATGAATGGCTCGGATATGCCTTGTTTACTTTTAACTTATAGTAAAAAACATTCTCGGTACAACGTAATGTAAATAATGAATGAAAACTGTGAAAAAATCCTCTCACGATGACGTCACTACCGGATAAACCGGAAGTATGAGTCAGCAATTTAGTTTTCCTGAATGGTCACCGATTTACTAATAGCTCGGATATGCCTTGTTTACTTTTAACTTTTAGTAGAAAACATTCTCTTAACAACGTAATGTAAATAATGAATGAAAACTGTGGAAAAAATCCTCTCACAATGACGTCACTAAAGAGGGGAGGGGAAGCCTGGGAGGGTGGACCTCCTAGAAATGCAAAGGACAGACTCGTAGACCGGCGTAAATGAAGACCCGAAGGCCAAGACAATAGCAGTGAAGACCCGAAAGCCAATACAATACCAGTCTATGTGGTTCAGTATTCATCGGAACAGATACTACACTTTGATCTTAGCCAAAAGGCCGAGAAAGACTTGAAATTTTAACAATAATCGCCATTGGAAGTATGGTTCAGAAAACACGCTGGTTGATGAAGAAAATGGGTTTAATTAATTGTATTAATAATTTTTATTAATATCACCTAATCGGAACGTATTGTGAATACATATGGAAACTTGATAATAGCAGTTATAAGTGTATATTTGTAAATCTGAATTTAATGGAAGGTTAAAAGAAATGTATTATGTAAATGAGGAAGCCCGTCTAATGTCTAAACGACGTTTAGTAAGGGTATAAAAGGCCGTTGAAATCTCTTAATTTTAGTATGATTCTTGCCACGTTTACACTTCTAATCGCAGCCTCGTCTTGAAATTTCGTTCTTCTCTAATCTAATAATGTTATTTAATGTTATCTAATGTAAATTTAATTAATTAATAATAGTTTCCTAATTCTACATGTATACAAATATTATGAACGCTGACTTGAAAAGCTTAATTAATTAAATCTTAATTACTCGAGACCTCCCCTCTCTCTTGTTTACAAAAATTCCCCAGGACAGACAGACAGACATCCTGACAGAGAAGTGCTCGTTATATTATAAGTGGACTAGCCAAAATAGCCTCCCTACGGTCGTCTATTTTTGCTAGGCTGCCGCGTCGGAAATGAACGCTCACCAGTAAACCGATGGAGACTCAGTCATATTTCTTGGGTGGGTAGACATCAATTTTCTTTGTTTCTAACCAAGAATATTTTTAGTTTAAAAACAAATAAAACATTTTTAAAACATTTTTTTACCCACTCTCTCCAAAAGTTTTTTTCACCCTCCCCCAAGAATACTAACATTTTCAGTTTAAAAAAAATAAATAAATAAAAACATTTTTTACCCCCCCCAAAAAAAAAATTTTTTTTAGTTACCTTTCCCCATGAATAGTAATATTTTCAGTTAGAAAAAGGAATAAAAACATTCCCCCCCCCCAAATTTTTTTTTTTGTTACCCTTCCCCATGAATAGTAATATTTTCAGTTAGAAAAAGAGAAAAAAATAAAAAAATTTTACCCCCCCCCAAAAAATTTTTTTTTGTTACCCTTCCCCATGAGTAGTAATATTTTCAGTAAGAAAAAGAACAAAAAAAAAATTTTTTAACCCCCCCCCACCCCAAAAAAAATTTTTTTTTGTTACCCTTCCCCATGAATTGGGATGTTTTCAGTTCAGAAAAAAAAAAAAATTTTACCCATCCCCCCCAAAAAAAATTTCCCCATGAATAGTAATATTTTCAGTTAGAAAAAAAAAAAAAAAAATTTTACCCCCCCCCCCACCCAAAAAAAAATAATTTTTTTTGTTACCCTTCCCCATGAGTAGTAATATTTTCAGTAAGAAAAAAAAAAAAAAAAAAAAAATTTCCCCCCCCCACCCAAAAAAAATTTTTTTTTGTTACCCTTCCCCATGAGTAGTAATATTTTCAGTTAGAAAAAGAAAAAAAAAAAAAAAATTTTTACCCCCCCCCCCACCCCAAAAAAAAAAAAATTTTTGTTACCCTTCCCCATGAGTAGTAATATTTTCAGTAAGAAAAAGAAAAAAAAAAAAAAAATTTTTACCCCCTCCCACCCAAAAAAAAAAAATTTTTTTGTTACCCTTCCCCATGAGTAGTAATATTTTCAGTTAGAAAAAGAAAAAAAAAAAAAATTTTTTACCCCCCCCCCTCACCCGAAAAAAAAAAAAATTTGTTACCCTTCCCCATGAGTAGTAATATTTTCAGTTAGAAAAAGAAAAAAAAAAAAATTTTACCCCCCCCCCCAAAAAAAAAATTTAGTAGGCGCCTCGGTCATATCAAAGAACTAATGTTTAAATATGCTATTGAAGGCGCCTACGTCATATCAAAGAACCAGTTTTGTTATTTTTCCAAAACGGTTACCCATTTAGTAATGGCCGAGATATTTGTTGCTTAACTTCCTATTTACAATAAAACACCTTTGCTTATAAACGTAATGAATGTAAAGACTGATAATGTGAAAAGATCCTCTCAAAATGACGTCACTTCCGGTCCAACCGGAAAGATGATTCAGCAATTTAGGTTTCCTAAATGGTCACCGATTTATGAATGGCTCGGATATGCCTTGTTTACTTTTAACTTATAGTAAAAAACATTCTCGGTACAACGTAATGTAAATAATGAATGAAAACTGTGAAAAAATCCTCTCACGATGACGTCACTACCGGATAAACCGGAAGTATGAGTCAGCAATTTAGTTTTCCTGAATGGTCACCGATTTACTAATAGCTCGGATATGCCTTGTTTACTTTTAACATTTAGTAGAAAACATTCGCTTAACAATGTAATGTAAATAATGAATGAAAACTGTGAAAAAAATCCTCTCACAATGACGTCACTAAAAAGGGGAGGAGAAGCCTGGGAGGGTGGACCTCCTAGAAATGCAAAGGACAGACCCGGATATGCCTTGTTTACTTGTAATTTATAGTAAAAAACATTCTCTTAACAACGTAATGTAAATAATGAATGAAAACTGTGAAAAAATCCTCTCACGATGACGTCACTTCCGGATTAACCAGAAGGATTCTCACAATGACGTCACTAAGGGGAGGAGAAGCCTGGGAGGGTGGACCTCCAAGAACTGCAAAGGACAGACCCGTAGACCGGCGTAAATGAAGACCCGAAGGCCAAGACAATAGCAGTGAAGACCCGAAAGCCAAGACAATACCAGTCTATGTGGTTCAGTATTCATCGGAACAGATACTACACTTTGATCTTAGCCAAAAGGCCGAGAAAGACTTGAAATTTTAACAATAATCGCGATTGCAAGTATGGTTGAGAAAACACGCTGAGAAAATGAGAAAATGGCTTTAATTAATTTTATTAATAAGTTTTATTAATATCACCTTACTGGAACGTATTGTGAATACATATGGAAACTTGATAATAGCAGTTATAAGTGTATATTTGTAAATCTGAATTTAATGGAAGGTTAAAAGGAATGTATTATGTAAATGAGGAAGCCCGTCTAATGTCTAAACGACGTTTACTAAGGGTATAAAAGGCCGTTGAAATCTATTAATTTTAGTATTATTCTTGCCACGTTTTCACTTCTAATCGCCGCCGCGACTTGAAATTTCTTTCTACTCTAATCTAATAAGGTTATTTAAAGTTATATAATGTAAATTTAATTAATTAATAATAGTTTCCTAATTCTACAGGTGTACAAATATTATGAACGCCTACTTGAAAAGCTTCATTAAATAAATCTTAATTACCCGAGACCCCCCCCCCCTCTCTTCAGTTTACAAAAATTCCCCAGGACGGACAGACAGACAGACAGACAGACAGACAGACTGACAGACAGACAGACAGAGAAGGTGCTCGTTATATTATAAGTGGACTAGCAGGGGTACCCGGCGTTGCCCGGGGCTCTTTCTTCCTCCTCCCCGCAACCAAAATAAGATATTGAGCACTTTTCTCTCGGACAACGCCGAGTATTTAGAAAATCATGAAGGCCTCCACAGCAATACTAAAATCCCTCTTACCGACCCCCCTCCTTTTCATCTGCACAATAGTCCGAAGAGAAACACTACAGTAGCTCTATCTAGGACATTTAGCACTTTTCTCCCGGACAACGCCGAAGCCTCTGGGTCCTATATTGAAGAAGCCCCCCGGTGGCTATACTGCAGAAGCACCCTCCCCCCGGTCCCTGTACTGCAGAAGCCTCCTGGTCCTATACTGTAGAAGCACCCCAGGGGCTGGGTCCTATACTGTAGAAGCAGTAGAAGCACCTCCGGTTCCTATACTACAGAAGCACCCATGGTCCGTATACTGCAGAAGCACTCCTGGTCCCTATACTGTAGAAGTCCCCCCTGGTGCCTATACTGCAGAAGCGATAATCCCCCCTCCGCCCCCCAAAATTCTCCCCCTCCCCCTCCCACCAAAGAATTATTTTTATTTTAAAAGAAATAAGTTTAGGTGCGGATGTGATTGAGCAACCCTTGTTTCACTGTTATTGATACGTCCGGACAGAAGTTATGGGATGACCTGATACAACCGGACAAAATTTAGGGCAAGACCGAGTACATCCGGCAAGGGATTATGGGGGATGTTCGTGAGTCAGCATTACATTGGCGGATTTCAAAATTACTAGTAAACAACATTGAAATAGCTTGAAAAAACCAAACCCGCCCCCGAAAACTGGCCCCGTTGACCCCCGGGGACATATTCTTTTTTTGTAATTTTGAGATATTATGCTCCCAGGTGTTGTCCGGTCCTAAAGATGTCAACTTGTTGACAGTTTGCCGAGTAGTTTTTGAGGAGTAGCTGGCCATACAAACAAACAGACATACAGACAACTGGCCTTTATATAATAGATAGACTAGCGGGGCTACCCGGCGTTGCTCGCTGTCATAAAGACATAATTGAAGAAAAATCGCATGTGTAACATCTTTATATTCAAACTTCTATTTCTCCATCCTCTATAGCCGTCTCTTCATCTTTCTACCTTTCTCTTCCCTAGTCGTCCCATTTCACCGCTACTTTCTAATTTTGTCTTTTGCAAATGCTGATTCTTCCTCACCATTTCTCCTACGTTGCGCAGGGCAATAGTATGACATATTTCTATAAAAAGTACCACATCTATCTGCGCCTTCTATATAGGTACTTATTTCCGCCCCGGTGTTCATACAATATACATATCTATCGCCACCCCGGTGCACATACAATATACGTACCTATCGCCACCCCAGGCAGATACTATATAAGTACCTATTGCCGCCCCGGTATGCATACTAAATAAGTACCTATCGCTGCCCCAGTGCACATGCTACATACGTACCTATCACCGCCCCAGTGCGAATGCTGCATACGTACCTATCGCCGCCCCATTGCGAATGCTACATACGTACCTATCGCCGCCCCAGTGCAAATGCTAAATACGTCACTATCGCCGGCCTGATGCAAATGCTAAATATGTTCCTATCGCCGCTCCGGTGCACATGCTAAATACGTACCTATCGTCGCCCTGGTGTGCGTGCTATATACGTACTGATAGTCGCCCCGGAGCGCCTGCTAAATATATACCTATAACCGCCCTGGTGCGCATTCTATATACATACTTACTGCCATCCTTGTGCACATGCTATATAGTACCTATCGCCACCTCTATGCACTACTATACACGTACCTATTGCCACCCTGGTGCACATACTATATATATACCTATCGCCGCCCCGGTGCGCATACTATATTCGTATCTATCGCCGCCCCGGTGTGCATACTATATATTTTCCTACGATATATTTTAAGTTAAAAAAAACAAAAAACTTTCGCCCGACCCCCTAAAAAGTTAGGCCCGACCCCTACAATTTTCCTCGACCCCTAATATCTCCACCCGCACCCTCCAATTTTGTTTTACTCTCCCCCAACCGTGAGCAATATTTTGAGTTCAAAACAAAAAAAAAATTTTTAAACTAACCTGACCCCTAAAAAGTACGGCTAGCCCCCTAATTTTTCACTCTCCCCAAACCCTGAGAAATATTTTGAGTTCAAAAAAAAAAAAAAAAAAATTGGCCTGACCCCTAAAAAGTTCGGCCTGACCCCTAAAATTTTCCCCGACCCCTAACTCTCTCAAGCCTCCCCCCTCCCAACTAATTTTTCACTCTCCCCCAACCCTGAGAAATATTTTGAGTTCAAAAAAAAAAAAATTTGCTTGACCCCTAAAAAGTTCGGCCTGACCCCTAAAATTTTCCACGACCCCTCAATCTCTCCAGCCCCCCATCCCAACTAATTTTTAACTCTCCCCCAACCCTGAGAAATATTTTGAGTTCAAAACAAAAAAAAAGAAAAAAAATTCGGCCTAACCCCTAAAAAGTTCGGCCTGACCCCTAAAATTTTCCCCGACCCCTCAATCTCTCCAGCCCCCTAATTTTTAACTCTCCCCCAACCCTGAGAAATATTTTGACTTCAAAACAAAAAAAACAAAAAAATTTGGCCTGACCCGTTAAAAGTTCGGCCTGACCCCTAAAATTTTCCCCGACCCCTCAATCTCTCCAGCCCCCTAATGTTTCACTCTCTTCCAACCCTGAGAAATATTTTGACTTCAAAACAAAAAAAAACAAAACAATTTGACCTGACCCCTAAAAAGTTCGGCCTGACCCCTAAAATTTTCCCCGACCCCTCATTCGATCCAGCCCCCCATCCCAACTAATTTTTAACTCTCCCCCAACCCTGAGAAATATTTTGAGTTCAAAACAAAAAAAACAAAAAAATTTGACCTGACCCCTAAAAAGTTCGGCCTGACTCCTAAAATTTTCCCCGACCCCTAAATCTCTCCAGCCCTCTAATTTTTCACTCAACCCTTTCCATGAGAAATATTTTGAGTACAAAACAAGAAAAAACAAACAAATTTGGCCTGACCCCTAAAAAGTTCGGCCTGACCCCTAAAATTTTCCCTGACCCCTCAATCTCTCCAGCCCCCTAATTTTTCACTCTCCCCCAACCCTGAGAAATATTTTGAGTTCAAAACAACAAAAAAAAGAAAAAAAATTTTGCCTGTCCTTTAAAAAGTTCGGCCTGACCCCTAAAATTTTCCCCGACCCCTCAATCTCTCCAGCCCCCTATTTATTAACTTTCCCCCAACCCTGAGAAATATTTTGAGTTCAAAACAAAAAATTTGGTCTGACCCCTAAAAAGTACAACCTGACCCCTAAAATTTTCTCCGACCCCTGAATCACTCCAAGCCCCCCCCCCAACTTTTTTTTAAAAACGTGAGTTATCGCTCTTCCTTAGCTATCCTTTAACAACATTCCTGGGGGGACCGTTATACTTTAGAAGCACCAATATTTGTAGGGACCATTATAATTTAGAAGCACCAACATTCCTGGTGTGAGACCGTTATACTTCAGAAGCACCAATATTTCTAGGGACCGTTATACTATAGAATCACCAACATTCCTGGCGGGCCGTGATACTTTCGAAGCACCACCCCAGGTCCCTATAGTGGAGAAGCACCCCTGGTCCCTATACTGGAGAAGTACCCATTGTCCCTATTCTGCAGAAGCCTCCGGGTCCTAAAATGTAGAAGCACCCTAGGTGCTGGGTCATATACTGTAGAAGCACCCCTGGTCCCTATACTGGAGAAGCACCCATGGTCCTTTTTCTGCAGAAGCCTCTATGTTCTAATATTGTAGAAGCACCCCCGGTACTGGGTGTTATACTGTAGAAGCACCGCTGGTCCCTATACTGTAGAAGCACCATTGTCCCTATTCTGTAGAAGCCTCCGTGTTCTATATGGTAGAAGCACCCTCGGTTCTGGGTCCTATACTGTAGAAGCACCCATGGTCCCTATTCTGCAGAAGCCTCCGGGTCCTATATTGTAGAAGCACCCCCGGTTCTGGGTCTTTTTTATACATATATAGAGTGGTTATGACCCAACGGGTCACTGGTAACATGTACTGGTAAAATTCTTTTTTTCTTTTTTTATACATATATAGAGTGATTATGACCCAACGGGTCACTGTAAACGTGTACTTGTTAAATTATTCTTTTTTTCTTTTTTTATACATATATAGAGTGGTTCTGACCCAACGGGTCACTGTAAACGTGTACTTGTCAAATTCTTCTTTTTTTCTTGTTTCATTACTATAAAATATAATGAAAAATAACTGAAAAGCCTCCCCCCCCCCCAATGAAATATGCCCCATGGACCCCTAAGAGGTGGGTTTATAGATTCGAGAATACTCTCATCATCTTACTCTGTGAATTTTACATAAGAATACACTTTTATATGTTATGTATAAAAATATGTTGAAGTAAAATAAGTTTTGAAGAGAAAAAAATTTCAAAACCTATAACGATGACGTCATATACCTATTACTGTGACGTCACGTGCACAAGAATAAGTTGGTTGAAAACAAAATTATTATTACATTGGCTGATTTCCAAATTACTACTGAATAACATTAGAAAAGTTTGAAAAAACCAGACCCGCTGCCGAAGACTGGCCCAGTTGATCCCCAGCAACATGTTTTTTTGTTGTAATTTTGAGATATTATGATCCCAGGTGTTGTACGGTGCTGAAGATATCAACTTTTTGACAATTCGCCGCGTAGTTTTCGAGAAGCTGGCCATACAAACAGACAAACAGACATACAGACAACTGCCCATTATTATATAGGAAGAAGAAGATAGTAAAAGACGTACGAAAATTAAGAATGCAAAAATCCAGGAATGGAGACTGGAATTTGCCGCATTCAGCTACACTATCAAGTATCGTCCTGGTAAAGATAATGTGGTCCCTGACACATTTTCCCGGGCATACACTTGTTCAACCTTTAATACATCTACACTCGTTGATCTTCACAATGGACTGTGTCATCCGGGGATAACTCGACTGCTTCATTTTGTAAGAGCAAGGAATCTCCCCTTTTCTACAGAAGAGGTAAAGAAGATGTGTGCTTCTTGTAGGATTTGCGCAGAGCTAAAACCTCAATTCTATCGCTTACCAAAAGGAACTCTTATAAAAGCAACAAACCCTATGGAACGACTTAGTGTTGATTTCAAAGGTCCTCTGCCTAGTGTATCGACTAATTGTTATTTATTAATTATAGTTGATGAATACTCTCGTTTCCCTTTTGCTTTTCCATGTCCCAATATGCATGCAGCAACAGTGATCAAATGTTTAGATTTGCTATTTAGCCTATGTGGAATGCCAAGTTATATACATTCAGATCAGGGCACATCTTTCATGTCCAAGGAGTTGAAATCTTATCTCTCCCAGAAAGGAATTGCCACTAGTAATACCACTCCTTATCATCCAACCGGAAACGGACACGTAGAGAGAATTAATGGCATTATATGGAAGGCGATTCGTTTAGCTCTTAGATCGCGTAACCTGTCTGAAAAGCATAGGGAACTTGTACTTGCCGAGTTGCTCCACTCACAGAGATCGTTGTTGTGTACGGCAACTAACGCCACACCGCATGAACGTTTCTTCACATTCCAGCGCCGTTCCTCCCATGGAAACTCGCTTCCCTCTTGGCTAATGACCCCTGGACCCGTACTGCTAAGAAGGTTTGTAAGGAACAAAAACGAACCCTATGTAAACCAAGTTGAGCTCCTTAACAGTAACCCAACCTATGCACACATTAGGTACCTAGATGGACGAAACTCTACTGTGTCTATTCGTGGCTTAGCACCTTGTCCCGAAGCCCAAACAATTGTAAGGTCTCCTATTGAGGAACAAGAGAGAGGGAACCACTTTGTACAGGATAATATACAATGCCATAATGGAGCCTATGACACGTTGGCCCAGCCTGAACTAAGGCGATCCAGTCAGGTACCAAAGACATGTCATAACGGGGCCTATGATGATACATTGGCCCAGCCTGAACTAAGGCGATCCAGTTGGGTACCAAAACCTCCCAATCGATATGGAGATTGGCTGGAGTAGCAAGTAAAAAAAAAAAAAAAGACTTCGAACAAGTTCACTTTTTGTTTTACTTTTTTTAGTAATACTTGAAAAAAAAATAAATAAATAAATAAAAGAGGTAAAACTTAAATTATTGAAGACACTTTTTTTCTTTCTAGCAAGGAAGAATGTTATATTACATTCGTATGGGCTTCCATACATGCTCCTGGAGCCGGAAGTCGTTAGCTGACGTGTATAAAACTGGCCATATCTGCCACCATTTTGTATTCCTCTTTTTAGTTGAATAAAGCTTGGCTTCCAAGTAACACATGTTTTTTATTACAGCTTTTGATTCTGTGAATCATAGACTTTTGCTCTACAAGCTCCAGGCCTATTGCTTTCAACCATACGTGGTGAGATAGATCAGAGCTTTCTTTGCCTGCCATACCTTTCGGGTGAAAGTTAATAGCTTTCTGTCCGGTGTTTCTAATGCAGTTATTAGCATCCCCTGAGGCTTGGTAGTGGATCTCTTGCTGTTCTTGGTGTTCGTCAATGATCTGCCAGAGGGCACTACTCAGAAGGTTCTTCTTTTTGCCGATGACGTCAAGATCATTGCTCCCAGAAGTGACTTTACAAATTTCTGTAAATGCCTCCATCAAGTCTGGAAATGGTCCTATGGGATTTATCTCTCAATGTCAACAAATGCAACCATCTTCCAGTCGGTTCTTCACCCAACACACCACGGAAAATAAGGCAGATGGTGTGCTTTTTCTCATCCACCGCTTCTTTGCCACTGTGACAGCCGACATCTTCCTACCACTAAACGTATTTCTTGTGCAACCAATTCTGAAATATGGCATCAAAGCTTCATCCATCTATTTTGTCTGGTATATCCAGCACTTGGAGACTTGCAACATGAATGGTTCATGATTCCACATAAAGTCCTATGAACAATGATTGGAGGCCTTCAACCAGTACCCGTTGGAATATAGCATGGCAACCTTATCCTCACCTTTAACATCATGTACAGCAACTACAATGTGCATTGTGACCTCTTCTTCACACCAGCGCTTTAGAGAGGGCTTTGTGGAAACTCAGAGTAGCTGAACCTAGGACAATTTCGACTTAATCGTTAGAAAGTGTTCTTTTCAGTTTGGCTCGCTGCGCTGTGTAATAGGCTGCCAGAAGTTATGGCCGCTGATCTCTGGATAATTACCCCTCACTTGAGCAGCAGAGGATGCGAGAGGACGCGATTCTGGCATAAACCATCATCAACCAGAATTTAAATATATCTTTCATAGAGTTACTTTTACCCCAGTGTCAAGTCTTCACAGGACTCAGCAAAGGATGTATCATAGGTGTTTTCTTCTCATTAGAAGAATGGCAACATTCTCTGTCTGGGCTTACGCTTTGTGGAACAGCCTAGCAGTAATTAATTTGATTTGATTTGTATTTCAAAACTGTAATGGTGAATTTTCTCACAATCAGAAACTGAAAGTGTCATTTACACCTTTCGTTTTTGACATTGACCATACTGTGGCTGCCGCCAGATTCGTTTGATAGGCTACGAGTCACAGTATAAAAATATCGAAACTCAATAGTCTCTCGTTAAATTCCTTACCATAAAATAGATCCTAAATATAGAGCCAAAAAGGTAGGGAAAAGATCGTTCCAGATAGAATAGAAACGTACTGATAATATAACTATATATAAATGAGATAAATAAACTACTTATTCTGTATTTTACATAACTTTAAGATTAAAATAATTAGAAGCCCCCACACTCGAGTCGTGACTTGGCAGTTCCCTTAGGCATAGTGATAACAAGGGAAGAGATGCCAAGCCCTTTTGAGATTTGCCTTTGAAGGGAACAGGTCGCTTCGTCCATCGTTCATTTTCACCTCGGTCAGTCAGTTCTATGTCATAAAAGTTTTCTTTAGCCCTTAAAAGTGCCAACGAGGTAAGAATTTAAGCTTTTACATATATTTAGTTTTTAATCAGGATTTAAATATAAAGTAATTTATAGTCTGTTTGTTTTTTATAGAAATATATTCGATATTTCTACTTGTATATTTTGGCAGTCACATTCCTTATTCCATGTGGTCTTAAAGAAACCTTTTATGGTTCACATGTGTCTCGTTCACATGTTTCTTTGTTGCATTTTATGTATTGTTTGTTTGTAAAATATTGTAGCCTTTTATTTTGATGTACATTTGTTCTGATATTTATGTCAATTGTTTCGTCCATTGCAGTTTTCACAGCTGCATTGAAAATAAACTTTCATATCAACATATTTCACATAGTTTTGTCAGTTCTCTCATGCGAAACAAGGGGCTAGAGATCACACATACTTTATATATCATCAATCTTTGAAGGTCGTTTTCTTCAAAATAATATTTTAACACATCTTCAAATATCCCAATCTCACAACCTAGACTTAACAATGCTTGTCATCTATCAATCATTGAAAATTAGTGTGTTTACAATCAGATTTTGCTGGAAAGTATTTAGCATTGAAAACATTGATTCAACCACTAATTTTTCATCTTTTTATATGGCACCATATGAAGCCACACAATCAGATTCTCTTTCATCTTGTGCAACTCCTTAAATCTCTTAAAATGAATTTTCAATCCAGCAAAGAAAGATGTATAAAGATCTTGGCAGTCTAGGGGGTATTAAGTATGTTGCTCATGTATTTTTTATTCTTTTTAAGGCAAAACCTTGTCTGTCCAAAATAGTTTTGTGCCACAAAGAAAATCAAACTTCTGTTCATCTAAATCAATCAGTTCAACATCTCATTAGAGAATACTTATCTCTTGTAGCATTCCTATAACTTTTTTATAAAATATCTTATCCATTTTGAAGACATTACCTACAAACGTAGATTCATACTAGAAAAATGGAATCTAAAAAAATCTTGTATCATAATAAATTCAATTCAAAGTTCAGTGTTTTTGAAATGACTCACCTTGATATCGATTTTGATGGAGTTCTTTAGAGTAGTCAGAGCTTGGGTTTTATTCAGAATCTTTTCATCCAGTTTTTCTAGCCTTTTCTGTATTGAATATGATTGGTCAGCAAATAATACATCTTCTACAACTTCAAATGCTCCTAATGTTTCTTTATCTCCCAAAAATTCATCTTCTAAAAATAAGTAACAAAAAACAAATATTACAAAATGTTAGGTAAATATACTTTCAGTGTTTCTAAGAAACAAATAAACAATCAATATTTTCACTCATTTCATTCTAAGTTTATAACAATTGTTGCTGTTTGTTTCATCTTTTTTATTTCAATTTTTATTTTATTAAGTTTCATCCAACGATTTACTTTTTTGTTTCATTTTACTTCAGTCGAAGTTCTCAAAAATCAAGGGGCTCCTACCTGGGGCTAACACTTGATCTCTATATGAGATACATAGATATGCGATTGTTCCATTAAAGTTCTCCTTTACCTCTCTAGCGTTGAGTTTGTAAAGAAGTTAAGAACATTAAATTACATTTCCTCAATTGACCAGTTGATTATGTTATAGTATATATTACTTTTAGTCTCTTGGTCTTATCGGATTCCAGGACAAGAATTCATCTGGTCTGGTGGAGTATCTAGCTAGGTGCTGTTATATTAACTAGGAGAAGGTGCACCATTCCTCATATAGGCATGTAGCCAAACCGAGGAGATCTTATTTGTGCAGTGAATACAATGTTATTTTCAATATTTGGTCAGGGTTTACTTGTATCCTCATGTCAGGTTTTCCTGAAAAACCCTTTTACAGAGAGACTGAAGACACTTGAGGATGGTGTATCCAACGATTTACATAATGTAAGAATGTGATGAAAGAGAAATGTTTCAGCAAATTCTAATTAAATAATATTTTTAAATTTAAATAATATTGAAATATTATTTAAATTTAAAAATATTATGTTCAATATTCATAACACTTTTGATATAACTACAAGTTCTATTTGGAAATTTGTTTCTGTTTTTGTTTTTTTAACTTTTTATTTTAAAAACATTCTACAAATGCTATTTTAAGAATGGTCATGGTAGTTCATGGTTGTTTGCATTATTTGTACATAGACATACGGTTTCATATAAGTTTTATATTGCATTTTTATGATGAGATGAGTAAAACCCCTGATGGAATTATATATCAATTAATTGTTATACTTAAAATATATTGATGAAATGAACTTAGAACCAATATTTTTTCAAAAGTGCTCAATACAAAGTAGAACTTTATAAAAATAAGAACAACCTACACTAGTTAACTAGCGTTTAAATGTTAATACATCTCCTCGGGGCTGTAAGATCAACTAAATATTAAATTTTAAATTGTTCCCAAAAGAAATCAGACAGAATTTAATATGGAAGCAAAAAAATAATTTAAAAATAAATAAAAATTTAAAAAACATTAACTTTTTACAAGGTCGTAGCTATGGCATGGTTAGAGTAAGGCTCTTCTAAATGTGTCATTATCCCCGACCAACTGACATCAACCTCTCTCTGCAGCCCATACACATTGGAAGTCATATACATGCACAAAATACAAAAACTCCACACAATAATCATAAAATTTTCCTACCCTACACTTGCATGCCCAGACATTATTATGTATACGTGAATAAATGGAAGGCAAATTTAACCTAGATTTACACACACACTTTCTTGTCGGCCAGACATGAATAGATAACCAACATTATTATTTCAGAGGTATATTTGAATATGTAATTGAGTAAATGTGTGTGTGCACTATTGCAAATTGTTTTCCTATAATCTGTGTATTTAAACAGTCAGTATATAGTGAGATGTATGTGTGAGCGGTTGGCTGTCTATCCATGTCTGGCCGACAAGAAAGTATGTGTGTAAATCTAG